>JAOUZG010027617.1:11650192-11755915 GCA_026289955.1 Argiope argentata
CATAAATTAATTTTCTAATTTTCGTCCATTCTGTAAAAGAAAACACTAATTATTTATTGCTGCATTTACTAGTTTTCTCAAACAAGGTAATTCACAAAAGTTTCAGTTGTACTTAAATCTTTTTATAAAATTGACAGTGGAAAAGTAATTGATGTCTAAAATATGTGAAATTAACCCTCCAAGCGTCAACCCGGCAAATAGACGGAATCTCTTCTCCCTTCAAAGAGTCAGCCCCGTGAAAAGACGGAAATTTAAATCCCCTTAAAACTGTCACTGCCCGTACTTTTACGGGTCCAGTTTTTCGCTTTCCCCAAACTCAAGCTGCGAGATAATGAGAAAGAAATGTGAGATACGGAGAAGCCAATCGTTATCAGTGGACGATAAGAATGCTGTCTTCCTGGTCGCGTTCTTTTAAGCATTTTAAAATTTCGTTTACATTCTCAACCTTACTTTTGAGATTTTGAGAATAAATGCGAATCCCCATTAAGTTTAAATAAAAAAGGAATAGAACTGAAGTATGAAAATATATTCCCGGAATGAGCATATATGATTATTGTTATTAATAAATTCATTCATAAGATTTTAAAACTTTTTAGGGTGAAATAATAGTTAATCTAAAAAATAAATATGAAATAAAAATTTGACATTTTTCTCTTTTATAACGTATTTTTATTTAAAGATTTTCAAATTGAGATTGCTTATGCAATTTATTTTTTTTAAAAAAAAAGACACTGGACTTATAAGCAGAATTTTATTTAATGAACGAGACTTTTCATCTTTGAATGAAACTTTTGTTTGTTTGTTTTCATTGATAAGTGTAATTAAAAACGGGGAGATATTTTATTTGTATAAAATCCATAAATTAAAGTGAGTTTTTTTAGAAAGATGTTTTACATTCATTATATTAAATCATATATTTTTATAACGAAATAATTTATTTATAAAAATTGATAATTTATTTAATTTGCAATTTTTTTGTTTATGGAATTTCACATTCCTTGCCGAATACAAACAGAAATTTAAGCATTGTAGAGATATTGTTTTTATATTTTTTTCTAGTTTTTAATAATATTTTCAAAGTTAAAATAGGCGCAGTCTTTATAGGTTCTATTTATTTTATTCGAAATATTAATCTTATTTCACTGTTCAGTCTTATATATACAATACGCACTTCTGTGAATGTTAAACATAATGTTAAGTTACATTTTTACATACGTTTAATATTGAGTAATTTAATACGCAAATTTTAATGCTCGTGAAAGTAAATGAATGAATGAGTTAAAAGTTATAATATTTTTAAGATAATTTAATTAAAGTAAATAATTATACTTTGTGTTTTAAATTCAAATTTTTTTAACTCATTGGTCTAATTTTATCTCATATCTTAGCATTAAAAAATTAATGCGTGCAACTGGCATTTAGATTACCTTCTTTTCTTGTTTTAAAATTTGAGTTCACTAGAGGTGATTTTAGTTTATTTATCCAGTTTGTTCACAGGAGTAAGAAAAATTCAGAAATACCCACATTTCAATTAATTTGAAATTCTTTATTCTTAATAAACTGTAGCCTCACATTTTCATTTTTTAAAAACAGAACTTCTTTGAACAAGGATGTCAGACACGCAGGTCTCTTACCATCATTTCTACTAAAATAGTGAACATCCTTACTGATAGTGAAGATGAGTATTCGTGTTGGCGATCTCCAGATCAAACTGTTTGACCTAGGGTGAACACATTTTAGCCGTATATAATTTGGAACTGGGAATAAATACCTCGGGATAAAATTATCAATAAATTTAATTACAATTTTTATTAATTAAAATTACATAAAATTTTAACATTTATTTACAACAAAAGTTGAAATTATTACATCACTATTTAGACATTGTATAATTTTATTTATACATTTGAATATATCAACATGAAAATTCATTCTTTGAGAAAATTAAGATCTTAAACTTTTTGTATCTTATTTAGTGACATGCTAGTTATAGAACTTTCGTTTCAGCTATATGGTTATTTGTAATTCAATAAATAAAATTTGGAAAATGATATGGCAAAAAAATTTGTATCATTGATAAAGAAAATTTTGAATTCAAATTTAATGTACCAAATATATTTCTACTGTGTTATTTTCGAATGAACTGTAAAATTTTAACCTTTTATTAATGCTTGAAAAAGAGCTTTTTCAGTCATGATGGATTAAAATATTTTTAAATTGAGATTGACATAGGAAAAGTAATTTATTTATTAGATAAATTTGATCTCATTTATTAATTAAGTTTGTCATTTAATAATTAAAAAACAATTCAAGATCCATCCTTTTATTTGAGATAAACAAAGGAAGCCTCTAAGTTTGTCATTCGTTAGAATTTATGCATTTTTTAAAAAAAATTGGTAACAATTTAGGCCAATTTGTATAATTTTATTAAAAGATTGATTAATTTAGTGATGAGCGTAATACTCATGCCTTTAGAATTAATATTTTGAAAGCGCATTTTAGAAAACTGAAGTACATTGGAAATGCGCTCAAAGAATCTTTTTTTTAAAGAATTAAATCATTTGAATGTATTTTCGAAATATAATTTCTCTTTACAAGGGGACTAAAAATTTTGCGAAACATATTACAATAAAAACAAAATAATAGGCGAACACTTTCAATTTATAAAAATTAGATTCGTATCATATTAAGTACAACATAATTTATTTCCAATTTAAATTATATGTAGTGTTTCCTGAAATAATCAGAAATTCTCTAAAACACAACAATATTTTCTGTGTTTTCAATCTATGTTATTTCGATTTGCTGAAAGAAACATGGTCTTAGAAATCGAAAGACTGCGATAAGCAACAGCTGTCACTCACAACATGACATCCGCTAATCAGCCAATCCCTTCTGTGCTGTAATAACCGCAAAAGGGCGAAAGCAATCCTTTTGACCAAACCCTGACACTTTTAAGAACAAGCCTGTTATTCAGACACACCGCTTTCGGTAAGTATTGCATTCTGAATGTCACCGGCAGGAGAGTTAATTTTGTAAAACATATTTTCACTTATGTAACTTTGCAACATTCCCTTTTCTTTGTCTTATTAATGACCGCTAGTAGTGGAGATAAAAATCATTGAAATTTTTTTTATAATTATTCATGTCAATGAATTCAATAAAGCAATAAGTATCTTGTTTTGGTAAGAATATCCAACAGTTCCGCAAATTAAATAAGAAAATTTTATGTTTTAGAACCGTATTTGAAATTTTAATTGCTTGCAAGAAAAGATTTCTTTACTTTTGTCGATTATCTTTATAGACATGGTAAAAGTATCAAACTGTATAAGTAAATAAATTTAATGAAGAGATAGTGATAATGGTATTTCAGTGAAGTTGTGATGTATAAATTTTACAAATATTTGCAAGCATAGTTTGAAAACTCTCGAAAACTGGCATAAGAGTTAACCGATTCTATATTTAGAAGCAATAACCCGTGTAAGGAATTACTTTCAATTATGAAAGAAATAAGCCCTGTTGTAAGAATGGGTTGAAATCTTTTGCATAATTGTGTAGAATATCATATTTACATAGGAAAACACATTACACTTCATAAAATTTATGTAATTAGATAACAACCGTATTGATAAGAGAAGTAGCAATACTTTTTAGATATTTTCGGAGTGGCGCCTATTATTGCCTTATTTCTATCTCTTCACAATAAGGATAAATACATATAAAATTCAACAGAAATTCCAAAATAAGTAATAGAACGAAAATATTTAAATAGGGAATACGTCACCAGTCAACAAGAACAACAAATGCAATTACTAAAATGCTCAAATTCAATAATCTTAATATCCCTGTGGAAGTACATATAAACTAGAAGCTAATAGTAAAAAAATGCCGAACAAAAGAATTAAAGGTATAACCTAATGATCGCAGTATAGGCTCATAGAGAAATTATTAAACGAAATCCACCTCAAGTATAAATTCCCAACTCTTTATAAAGTCAAATTATTACATATATATAACAGAAAGAACTGGATATTATTACATATTACTTGCCAGAATAAATTGAAAATACATAAATCAGATTCATTAAAATTTTATGAACCATAGTTATGCTTTATTATAATATTCATTTGACTATTTTATGCCTTATAATTCATGATACTCCTTTCAGTAAATTATTAACTTCTCGTATTATAGAACTGGTTTTCGATTATATTATTATAGAAGTTTTGTCTACAAAGTTTTTTTATGTAAAGTCATTCGTATGTTACAGATATTCGGTATTCATGTTTCTCAGACTCAGAGAAAGAAAATTATAAACAGGTAATATAAAAAACAATTTTTTTAAATCAATTCGTTCTTACTTCAGCAAAGGTTTTTTTTAAATTAATTTTTATTAAATAACTATAATAATGCAAATTTTCTATTTTCCTGTCTCAACATGGTGCTGGACTACTATTATTGTTTGTTGCTATTTATTCGCTTTCTTCCCCCCTTTCTAATTTATGAAGTTGATGGTGGTTTCACACCCACATAAATTTTCTTCAACTGGCGGGTTCAGACTCGCAGCCCAAAAGATACAAATCCAACCCCCAACCAACCAGGCTATCCGGTCCTGGCGTCTCCTTGAGATTAAAATTCTATTTTAGCTACTTTTTATTAAATAATTACAAGAGTTGTTGTTATTCTCCTGCTCCGCTTTACAACGGAAAAGAGGGGTATGATAACTTTTGAGAATATAAACCCTTGAGCATCTGAGTCCAGAAGTCTGACTTCTAGCTCACACACGTCAAAAACACTTTCTATGGGACGGGCTTTATTCATTCATCCATAGATCGTAATTTAGATCTAGAACAGAGAACGATCACCTCTGCTCCAGTACGCACAGTAGTATCACTCTCGACATTGAGGACTTTGTGACCACGACAGATCTAACGTTCATCACACACACACACACACACACACACACACGCACACATTTGGAAAGTCTTCAGTTGGCGGGTTCGAACTCGCAGCCCAAGGGATGCGAAACTAAAGCTTACCAACCAGGTTATCCCGAACTGATAATTACAATTACAATTAATAATTGATCAAAAATTTCTGCTAGCATTTAATTTTCAACGCCAATTAATTATTCAATTGTGACTACTCAAAATGCGTGATTTTACTACACCAGTTGGTAGTAAAACCAAACCGAATTAGAAATTTCTAATTTATTTATTCTCAATTATTTTAATTCAAAAGTACTTCAAAATGAGTCGAAAAAACCGATTAATTTACAATGTTTATTTTAAATGCATCAAACATTACGAAAATAAACCGAATCGTTTAAAATAATCTGCTGAAAACATGTTAAACCTAATCTCATTGGCTTAGGGGGGGGGAATAAACTGAATTCGTTACTTATTTAGCGATGGAGAAATGAAGTCAAATTTTTGTCGAGAAAGTCAGTTTTTAATTTATTAATAAAAAATTAATGAATTAATATTTGAAAAAAACTGTATTAACGTCAAATGTCATCCACTAAAAGTTTTAAAAAAGCAGCTTGAACTTGATTGGATGAATAAAAATTATTTTATTAACGATCGAAAATTTGAACAAGATATATATATATATAGGGGGAGTGTGACCTAACAGCAGTAATTGAAAAAAAAATGCTGAAAGAAAGCAAATCATACCTATCCACAACGCTTGATACTTAATCTTCATTATTTATCAAAATGATCTCCAAGAGGCAAAGGAAAAAAAAGAAATTAACTTGATTGAGTAATTCATGCATCTTAGGACCAAATAGGGGACAGTAAGAATTTACTGCACAACGATAACACTGTTAAAAAAAGCGCTTTTTTTTCCTTTTGGAAATGGAAAATTATTGAGAGTAGACGACCATTGATGACATATCTATTGACCAAAAGATTTAATAGGAAATAAAAATTGCCAGAATTGGTCGATTGGCTGAAGTTGGTGGAGTACAAAAGGCTTTGAAAACAATTTTAAATTCTCGCCTTATGATATATTAAGTAAATATACAAAAAAATGTATATATTTTTAATATTTCTCTTAAAATTGGAAGGCGATAAGGGACAGTCGATTATTGATGATATTATATATAATATAATCAATAATTGACAGTCCCTTATCACCTTCCAATATATATCCTTTCGACTAACTTTTAAAATAACATTAGAAAGCAGGATAAGGTCTGAAAATGTATAATTATTTTATATTAAACATGATAACATATATTGACAAATTCAGTTTTTTAGAAACGTTAACATATTTGGAGAAATTTGCTAAACAAGTAATTATTCATATAATTGGCTTAAAAATAAACAGTTGTTTCTCAAATTTCAGTTCAATGTAGCATATTGGATATGGTTTAATCCCTTTGTTAAAAACACTTTAAATCCCTGAATCTTTTTAATCCTTTCTTAAGCTTTTCTGAATTCAATAGCCAGAATTAAAAAGGCGGAGAAATCATTAGAAATCATTTCAGTCAGAGAACCTGAGATTTTTTTTCTTTCTCGTATGTCAATATATTGCAATTTTCTTAAATTAATTGTAATTACGTTAGATGTAATCTTGTGTCAAACATTAGAGGAAACTAGTTGATGGAAATGTAAAATTCATGTATGCGTATGTAAAAATCGTGGATGTGTATACATGATATTCCAAAACGGAAGGATCCTGACAAATTATACGTGTCATACAAAGATATTAAAATATAGATTTGTATTAATTTTTTTTAAATAATGGGTCAAAATATTGATTATCCATGAGTCAGTCTTTCCGTGAGCATTTGAAAAATTATTTTAAAATTTAAAAAAAGATAAATGAAGTTTGGTATGTTGCTTTGATATCTTTACTGCAAAAATATCGAATTTTCACTCCAATCTAAAAGATACAAAATTCATAATTGTTTCTATTCAAATTTATTAAAAAATACAAATAGCTCTACACTGCTTAAGCATATGCAACCGAGAAAATAAGGAAATTAATACTACCATTGATCTTTATCATGATTGTAAATCCTTAGATTACTTTTAATAAAAATAATAATAAAATCTTGATAAAAATTGTTTTCAAGTTTAAACCCCGACAACTTTTAAGATCTTTCTACACCAAAGTGTGCAGTTTAAGACTTTTCTTCCATAAGAAATACCTGCCAAAATCTGAGTAAAGTAATGTAAATTCATTTATTTGATCTGAGTGAATAACAGGTTGTGATTTCAAGCCATAGCTATGAACTCTAAAACTTTTCAATATTCATAAATAATTTATAGATAATGCAACATTGAAACCTTAATTTGCATCCTTTTCCATTAGTAGGTTCTTAAAAACCTGTCATTAAAAATTGTGCTGCATTTTGCACAAGAATTATCAAAAGTTTTGTTATTTATCCATTCAGATTTTAGCCCCTAATGAAGAAGTCTCTTTAGCATAGCAAAAAAAAAATTGCTTCAAAGAGCTAATAAAATAAATACAGAATTTTTGTATTTTTTTAAATGATTTATAGATCTACCATTTTATCCAAGAAATATATCGTCTTTGATAAACTATTTAAAAAAAAATATGTTGAGATAGTTTACTTAGTTAAAACATTTAAAATGTTATCAGCTAAAATGTTTCAAACATTTAATTAATTGATTTTTTTTGCTATTTCTTTTATCTACATCGAGGTATAAATACTAATAACTAAATATTAAAAGCTAAACTAATATTAATAAATATCCAGGCATTAATAACTAAACTAATATTAATAACTTCCAAATATAAAAAATTTTAAAAAAAAGTTTTTTATTGTTTCTTTTATGAATTTGAAAGATTTTTTCATTCCGTTAATTATAGAACTTTAAAAAGTAGTCGCAGTATAAAGGATCGAACACATAATTCCATGCTTTTACACTATATAAATCTGAAAAGACAAACACTATAACAGTATACTTTATTATATACTTCAAAATTTAGGCTACTTTAAAACTCAAAATCCAATTACATCTGTTCACTTTAAGCGAAGAAAAATAATTAGAGGTAGAGATTAGAGTAAAAAGCATAAATTTGCATTTAAAAAATAGTTTAAATATGAATGCGAAACATATTTAATTTATTGATTATACACTGAAGTGACAAAAGTCATGGGAGGACTGTTAATATCGTGTCGGTCCTCCATTTGCCCGGCGAAGTGCAACAACTCGACGTGTCATGGAGTCCACAAGTCGTTGGAAGTCCTCTGAAGGAATATTGAGCCATGCTGTCTGTATAGAAGTCCATAATTTTGAAAGTATGGATAGTGCAGGAGTTTGGGCACGAACGGACCTTTCGATGATGGTCCTATGGGATTCATATAGGGCGATCTAGCTGGCCAGATCATGCGCTGGAATTGTCCGGAATGTTCTTCAAACCAATCGCGACCAGTTCTGGCCCGGTGATATGGCGCATTGTCATCCATAAAAATCCCATCGTTGTGTGGGTACGTGAAGTCCATGAAAGGCTGCAAGTGATCTGCAAGCAGCTGAACATACCCATTTCCAGTCAATGATTGGTTCAGTTGCACCAGAGGACCGAGTCCATGCCATGTAAAAACAGCTTACACCAATATTCATCCACCACCAGCTTGAACAGTGCCTTGCTGACAGTTTAGGTCCATGGCTTCGTGGGGTCTGCGCCACACTCAAACTCTAACATCAGCTCGTAATAACTGAAATTGTGACTCATCTGACCACGCCACGGCTTTCCACTGATCTAGGGACCAGTCGATATGCTCACGAGCCCAGGAGAGTCGCTGCAGGCGATGTCGTGCTGTCAGTAAAGGCACTCGAGTCGGTCTTCTGCTGTCATAGCCCAAGGAAGACAGATTTCGCCGCAGAGTCCTATCGGACACGTCCCTCGTACGTCCCACATTGATTCCTGCAGTTATTTGACGAAGTGTTGCGTGTCTATTAACATTGACCATTCTACACACACGTCGGCGGTCTCGGTCGTTAAGGGCAGGTCGTCGCCCACTGCTCTGTCCATGATGGAATGGGATGCCTGAAATTTCATACCCTTGGCACACTCTTGGTACTGTGGATCTCGGAATGTTGAATTCATTAACGATATCCGCAATGGAATGAGCCATGCGTCTAGCTCCAACTAACATTCCACGTTCAAAGAATGTTAATTCTCGTCGTGCCGCCATAAATCACGAAAAACCTGTTCACATGAAGGACTTGAACACAAATGAAAGCTCTGGAAAACGAACTGCGCATTTATACTTTTCGCTGCAACACTACTGCCATCTGTATATTTGCATATTGCTATCCCATGACTTTTGTCACTTCAGTGTATATTGATAGCAATTTTTCGAATACATTCTTTCTGAGTTTCTAGTGCTTCAATCCAATGTTTAATCACAAGAGAACATGAAACTGCATTCGGAAAAAAAAATTCAATGAAACTTTAAAGCAAATTTTTGATCAAATAAGCTTTATCCAAGAAATACTATTGAAACTAAATACAAATTAAATCTAAGTACACACAGACGGTTATGGGACTCAAAATTTGTGAAACTTTTCTTTTCCTCTTTTATTCAATAAGATCACGTTTCCTCTTTTATTCAATAAGACCTCTTACGCCGTCACCATTCATAATGCCCTTTGCCCTAAAGGACTTTTCGAGTCCTCATTTCCTTTAATCATCCTTAAATGGTCTTAAAAGATCCATTGTGTTGACCCCTCTGATCCATCAAGATGTCTAAACTTATTGGGGGAAAGAAATACGTTAAAATGCGTAGGCAACGCTTAGAGAACAGACAACCCCCTACGTTATTTTCCGTGCACAGCGAAAGAGCGTCGTCTCTTAACCTACGTTAAAATATATGCAGCGTGCTTGCCGTGACGTCTTGTGGCTAAGTCGAAATACGTGTGTAACCCTTAGAGGGTTAAAGTAACACAAAATATTTGGCCTATAATATCGATTACTTAATACACTGTTGTAAAAATTTTCAAAATATTAGCTATACGAAATAAAAATACAATTCACGTAAAGAAAATATCAATGTATACAATTAAGACAAAAATAAACTATATACAATAAATGAATATAACACGCATAATCCTTCATCCTGTCGAGTATGGTTCCATTAAATCTGCGGATGAAGAGGTCAGTTTATGACCTTCATGATTCCCTATTCTTTCTACTTCATACCTATCTCGAGGTATGATGTTAATTATTTTGTATGGTCCAAGGAGCTTAGGTCTTAATTTTAAAACTGTTCCATATTGCGTTCTTTGAATGGCTACTAGGTCTCCTTTCTGGTATTCAGGGGCATTCTTACGTTTCTTATCGTAGGTTTTTTCATTCTCCGTTTGGACGTTCTGAATGTTTTGTTTCGCATCTTGTCGAAGTTGGTTTAGCTGTTTTTGCAATTCCTCGACCATTTCCTCCATTAACAGGTTTTTAACGCGAAGGTCTTCTTTATTTTTCATAGTAATTCTAGTTAAAATTTCAAAAGGAGTCAATTTGGTACTGCGGCTGGACGAACTATTGAGAATTCGTTGAAGTGAATCTACTAATTTGTATCACTTGGTAGGATCATCGATTGTCAACTTGGTCAGTACAGGAATAAGGTTACGACCAATTTGCTCAACTTGTCCATTTCCTCGAGGAACTCCGGTGGCTATCTGCAGATGTTGTATGTTTTTATCGGTCAGTTATCACTAAACGCTTTAGAAGTAAAAGCATAACCTCGATCCGTGATTATTCTTTTGGGATTGCCAAAAGTCTTTTGTTGCAGTTTAATTTATCGAGTACATCTTCTGTGGAAGTAGACTTAACGGGATAAAGGCAGGTGAATTTTGTCAAAGCATCGATTGTCGTGAGAATATGTTGATACTTCTAGTTGGTGGAAGGTAGAGGTATAATAAAGTCCACGTGGTAGGTGCTTAGTGGTATCTCTTCTTTCGGAATGATATTTAAGAATCCTTCTTTCTTTCCACTCATTTTGTTGGTTAGGATACACGGTACTCAATGATCACATTCTGCATTTGTTTATTTAAATTTGGAATAAAAAATTCTTGTTTAACGATTTCTTCTGTTTTAGATGTCACAAAGTGTCCTTTGCCATGAGCAAACTTTATTATCTCAGTTTGCATATCATTTGGTGCAACTATCATTTCACGGCCATCTACATACTTGTAGAGTATACCGTTTTTGGCGAAAAAATCCGAAGAATCACTCGTTCCAATTAATGATTTTAAGTTTTGAATATTTTCATCAGCTTCTTGTGCTCTTCTTAGTCTTGCGGTGAGATTGTCGGTTGTAATTATGGTGTAATTCCTATTAGGATTGACTTAGAAAATAAAGGTAGGCAGTTTTGTTGATTGATGACAACGCAAGGAACAAACAATAACATATATTTAAACCAAAACAGCACAGCACAAAACATTCAACGCCTCTCCTTCGCCATATTTTCAAAAATCTCTTTCACTTCTTGTTGCCTGCCACTTCCGAAAAAAGAAACTTTCCTCTCACGGAGTTTGATCGTGACGCAACATTCTCCCCACCTTGAGTTTGGGGGTACAAAACTCAAAACAGTAAATATAAAGATAATACACGCATAGAATTTGAGATAACAAAGAGGTACGAATAGCAACATAAATATTTCAAAACAATAGAATGTAAATTTAAAGCAATATTTTAGAATTCAAATATAGAAAGTTCAAAAGTTTGTTTAGAAGTTTACAAATCTAGTCTTTTAACTGGTTTTATTTCTCGTCCGGAGCGAGTCACGGGTACTGTTTCATTAGAGTCTGCATTAGGCTCAGGATATTTAGTTACCTCATCCGGAACCTTCAGAGTTTCTGATGTTACCTACTCATGATTTGGTGTCAATTCCAAAGGGTACAGTCGTTGGATTGGTCTTAGTACGTTTCCCTTTTCAGTTCGCAGTCTTACAAGTCTGATGATTCCATCTTTACCTGGAAAAAGTTCCAGCACTCTTCCTAGTAGCCAATGCAGCCTTTTTTTATCATTAGTGCCAATTAAGACTATGTCACCGACATTTATTTTATCTTCTCTTTTGGTAACTGAAGAACGAAGGAAACCCAGGTACTCCCATTTAAATCTTTGTTTTAGACTTTCACGAACCTTCTGAATATATCTCCATCTCAAAACAATATTAGTTTTCTCAATTTGATCTAAATCGGGAACATGATTTAATGGAAGATCTTGAAGAAACATTGAGGGGGTCAATGTTTTCAGTTCTTGTTCCTCGGATACATAAGTTAATGGTCTGCTGTTCATGACAGATTCACACTCACAGACAAGAGTCTGAAATTCCTCATAAGACAAACAAGAGCGGCCAAGATTTTTCTTCAAAAGATCTTTTAAAATTCCAATCAGGCGTTCCCAGAAGCCTCCCCACCACGGAGACGAAGGTGTGTTAAACTTCCAACGAATTTCGTTGACTCTAAATTCAATTTCAATTGTAGGCCAATCTAATTGTTTCAAAGCTTTGTTTAGCCCTGTAAAATTTGTTCCATTTTCTGAGTACATCACAGAAATTCGTCCTCTTCTGGCAGTAAACCTACGCATAGCTTGAATGAAATCATTTGTGCTAAGTGATGGTATTAGTTCCAAATGGACGGCTCTAAAAACGGCAGAAGTAAAAAGTACAATCCAAACCTTTTGTTTAGATTTAATCAACAGAGGTCCAGCTAAGTCAACACCCATTACTTGAAAAACTGCTGTCAACTCTGTTCGATCTTTTGGAAGAGACGAAAAAGGTACCTCAAGATGTTTCACCATTTGCCTTTTACATGTTAAGCATTCTTTGATAACACTTCGGACAGTCTTTTTCCCTTTCGCGATCCAAAATCTTTCACGTAAAATAGTCAGAAGAGTTAATTTTTCAGCATGTTTGTTAGCAAGATGTTCTTGGGCTATAAATCGTCTTACTATTAAGTGTTTTGATGGTAGAATTATTGTAGAAATAAATTCTTTCGATTCTTCCTCGTTCATCAATCTGGACTTTAATCTTAAAATTCCTTGTTCATCTTCAAATATTTGAAGAAATTTCAAATTTTTTCGTGTTTCGTCGTTAGAGTAACATTCCTTTTGTACTAAACGAAAAATAATCTTCTGTGCGTTTAACAATTCTTCATTTTGAAGTTCTATACATTTTCTTAAGTTTTTTGCCTTTGGTTGAAAACGTAGTACCCAAGCCATGACCCTAACAATTTTTGAAAATTTAGAAAATCTTCTGGCCAACTGTAATGAAATTGACTCTAACTCTGTGTTATTAGCAGAGATGACTGATTTTCGCTTCTCCATCTCTACTTCTTTCTCATTAATATTTACAGCTGACTTTGGGCACTGCTCCATCGAATTCTTTAACCAGGCTGGTTCTTGCCACCATTTGCGTTGCTGGAGTTGTCTAGGTCCACAACCTCTTCATAAAATGTCTGCTGGATTCTGGTCAGTTGAAATATGGAACCAATCTTCCGAATCTGTCAATTTTCTAATTTCACTTATTCTGTTGGCAAAGAATATCGGCCACTGTTCTCGACGAGTTATCCACGTAAGAACTGTGGAAGAATCGGTCCAAAAGTAAGTCTTGATGTTGGTAAGTTTCAGAGCTTGTTTTACAGAACTAAACAGCCAAGCACCGATGGTAGCGGCCATTAATTCAAGACGTGGTATAGTAATAGTCTTCATGGGAGTTATTCGGGATCTGGCTTGAAGTAACTGAACAGTCACTGAGCCCATACTGGATTCACTTCTGAAGAAAATGCATGCTGCATAAGCTGTCTTACTGGCATCGACAAAAGTATGGATACTTAAAGCAGATTCCTCCATCACACCTAACCATCTTGGAATTTTTATATTTTTGAAGTATTTCTGTTGCTTTCCCCATTTTAAATATTTCTTTTTTATTTCCTCATTTACTTCGTCATCCCATGATTCTTTAGTTTTCCAAGTGGTTTTCAGCAAAATCTTAGGTTGAATCATAACTGGGGCAAGGAAACCTATTGGATCAAATAGTCGACTAACCATTGAAAGTATTTTCCTTTTAGTTATTTTTCCTCTCTCATCAAATTTCAAGGATTCTGAGTCTATTTCTAATGAATCTAAATTTTTGTCCCAAATTAATCCTAACACTGATGACGTAGTACTTTCTGAAGATGCAGGAATGACAGAACTTTCCCATCCTCTGAGATCAAACATTCCTTCTTTCATTACATTAGTTGCCGATTCGATGAATGTTTTTAGTTCAGCATTACTTTGTACGCTAGTCACGCAATTATCAACATAGGAACTATTTTTCAATTTTTTAAGAAATTCTTCAGAGCAACGTTCTTTTATTACTTCTTTTGATAAATGGTAATTAATAACCGCCATTAACAGAAAAGGACTGCTAGTGATTCCAAAGACAACTCAAGCAAGCATCGTCATACCAAAGAAATCAGACAAAGTCTCGATCTTTCTCATGTAAAGACATTTGTAGAAAAGCCCTTCTGATATCTAAAAATTACACCAATTGCTTTCAGTCTGAATCTTGTCAAAATAGAAGGAATCGTTTCAATTAAATTACTTCCAGTTTCCAAACAATCGCTTAGCGACGGATGATTATGGATGTTGGCAGAGGCATCGAAGACCGGTCTTATCTTCATCGAAGATTTTGTGGATGTTTCTTTGATGACGGGTCGGTTTGGAAGGTAATGCGTTCCAATAGGTAACTCTTTACCAGGAACTTCCTCAATAACTCCTTCTTCTAACCATTCTCTAAAGACTTCATGGTACTTTTCTCTAAAACCGATCTTTTCCAACTTTTTGGTAGTATATTCAAGTCTTTTCAGGCATAACTCATAGTTGTCTGTTAGAAAGGCATGGTCCACCTTCCGAGGCATATGGACTACGTATCTTCCATCTTCTTTTTGTCGAATTGTTTCTTGAAAATGAACCATAACAGCCTTCTCCTTTTCTTCTCTTGAATTTTGCTCAATAGGATCCCGTATGCCAAGTAGTTCGAATTCCCAAAGTGAAGAAATAGGAACATCCGCTTGAGATAACATGTTTACGATGTTCATGCACGCACTTCTTTTGTCATTATAATTGGTTTTTTTACCCATTAGAGTCCAACCTAACTTGGTTTCCAAAGCAACTAAGCCGGTTTCTAACTGTTCTCGTCGACCAGTAATTAATTTACCGGCAACGTCTGCACCTAAAAGGATCTCAATGGGGCTTGAGTTTTCTTGAATATCTGTTAAGAATATCTTTTCAGTTTTCAATTCATGTATCCAAGAACCATATTTTATACAAGGGATGTCATTACAAATGACATTATGATCTAAAGCATCTAATTTACAAGTATAATTACCATCATGACTACTCAAGTAAATTTTATAACAATTGTGTTTATACATCCTTGTTTTGGTGCCGCCAAATAAGGAATGGCAAAATTCTTCTTCTCTTTGCAAATCAAAACCAAGATCTTCAGCAGTGGATCTCAAAATATAGGAACTTTGAGATCCTGTATCTATAATCGCTCTAGCCTGACGTTGTTTTTTGAGGCCATGCACATTTACAACAAGAGTTTGTAAAATAATATCATTTGTTGCTTGAGAATGTAAAGATTCAACTATTTTTTCATTAATATTTTTGTCATTTACATTTTGTTTTGACAAATCAGATTTATTACATCCAACATTCGGGCACATGAACTTTAAATGTTTTTTAGAGCACAATTGACACGCTATTAAAGATCGACATTTAGAAGCAAGATGACCCTTAGTCAAGCAGACTCGGCATAATCCTTTCTTTTTTATTATTGCGATCTTTTCTTCTAATGGAATGAAAAACGCCTTTTTACAAAAGCGAGTTGCATGATCCTTTAAACAAAACTCACATGCTCCGTTTGATTCTTGAATGAATAATGCAACAGCAGATGGGAGTGAGCGTCGATCCTCTGCTAAGCGTTTACATTTCCGCTCAGAGGGAAATATTTCCGATCTACTTAACTTTATTTTTTCTTCTGATTGCACTTCGCTCTTCAGAAACGAAACTATAGCATCAAGTGTTGACACACCCTGTTCAGACTCATTATTTTTTCTTTGCCTTTCAAATGATCGCAATATATGAGACGGTAACGAACTTTCGACTAGCGGATATAATATTATACCGCACTGATCCGTAGTTACGCCTAAACTACTTAGAGCTCGAAGTTGAGTAGAAAGCTTATTATACAAACCACTTAAAGAATCTTGTTTTTTTTTAGTGGCGTTATTTAAAACCAGTTTTAATAATTCTCGTACATAAAAATCAATCAATAATTCTTTTCTCCCATATCTTTCAGTTAAGCTTTCTATCGCCAAAGGATAGTTTTCATTAGTAATAGGAAAAGATTCAACAAGCTCTCTAGCTTCCGACTTAATTTTTGTCGACTGAATTAAGTAATGAAATTTATCGCAATCAGTTAAATTTTTGTTTTCGTGTATATTTTTAAACTGATTCCAGAAGGTTAGCCAATCTCTCAGTTCACCGCCAAATTTATACAGTTCAATTTCAGGAGGTCGTGGGGAAACCGTTTTATACGAATTCTCGCACTCAGCCAAATGAGAATTATCGCCAGAATTACTACTTTTGTCATTATTTTGTTTCTTCTTAATAATCTCTAATACTCGTTTAGACTTTACTTCTATTCTCAAAGCCTTTTCTTTATAATCTTCTACAATATTAAATTCAGTTTCAAATTCTGTTTCATCAGTTAAAGCATCTAAGTAATGATTATGCGTTAACTCTAAAGAGTCCGTTTTTTGCTTTAGCAAATGTAAACACGTTTCAATTTCTTCAGCGTTAGCATTTTCATTAATCAGCATATTCTCTAACTTATGCTCTCGTAAAAGAAGAACGCTGTGCTGTTTTATTTCGTTTAATAATTTCCATCTTTACTATCTGACTTAGTTAGTGAATTCAATGATAAATGTCTATATTCAAGGTATCAACAACTTCAAAATGGAAATTCAAATTTCCTACCGTTATCAATCTTCAAAACGAAACCTGCCCACTCGGGGCGCCAGAAATGTAATTCCTATTAGGATTGACTTAGAAAATAAATGTAGGCAGTTTTGTTGATTGATGACAACGCAGAAGAAACAAACAATAACATATATTTAACCAAAACAGCACAGCACAAAACATTCAACGCCTCTCCTTCGCTATATTTTCAAAAATCTCTTTCACTTCTTGTTGCCACTTCCGAAAAAAGAAACTTACCTCTCACGGAGTTTGATCGTGACGCAACATATGGCGACTGGATACCTGCTTAAAGCATCGACATGTTGCATTCTATGGCCAGGGCGATGTACAATTTCGTAATCAAACTATTCTAAAAGTAATGCCCATCTCGCTACGCGAGTAACTAAGTCCTTTTTGTCTACAGTCTTCTGAAAAGCTGCACAGTCCGTTACGATCTTGAAATGATTGCCAGAAGATAGATCCGAAATTTCTTTAAAGCGGTGACAACAGCAAGAACTTCCAATTCGTAGCTGCTATATTTCTCTTCTGCTAGAGTAGTTTTCTGGAACATGTACTGGACAGGATGCAACTTCCCTTCTGTCTCTTGAAGTAAAACTGCACCATTGTTGGCTTGAGTCTGTATGTCATTCGGTCTTTTTCCCTTGTTGGAAAATACTTAGTACTGGACTTTCGGTCAGTAGTTTCTTGATCTTTTCAAACGCTTCTATTTGGGCTTGTCCAAATACAAATGGATTTTCTTTTCTGATCAAGTGACTCAAAGGTTTTGCTATTTTAGAATATGCTGAATGAATTTACGGAAATAGTCGGTGACTCCTAAAAAGCTTTGAGCTTGCTTAACAGTTTTTGGTACTGGGAAATTTTTGAAGGCTATTGTATTTTCAACTGATGGGCGGATTGTTCCATTCTCAACGATATAGCCTAAAAATTACACTTTCCTTTTCAAAAATTGACATTTCTTGAACTTGATCTCCAAACCATACTTTGATTCAACATCGAATACTTTCTTCAACTTTTCTACACCTTCTTAGATAGTATAATCAGATCGTCCATCTAAATTATTACGATGCCTTTTCTCATGGGCTCTCGAAAAATGTTGTACACATATCGTTGAAATATACTTGGACTAGTTCTTAGGCCGAAAGGTACTTTATTGAATTCAAAATGTCCGTCTGGAATAACGAAAGGAGTGAGGTGTTTACAATCCTCGTTTATGTCAACATGAAAAATCCATTTTACAAATCTAAAGTGTACACTTTGGCATCCTGTAGTTTGCTATTACATCTTCTATCAATAGCAATGGAAAACGGTCTTTGACTAATTTGCAGTTTATATTTCTATAGTCTATGCACAAACGTGTGGTACCATCTTTCTTCTGAACAAGTACAATCGGACTTGCATATTCGGAGGAACTTGGTCTAACAGTTCCTTGTTCCAGCCATTCGTTGATTTGCTTGTTCAAAGCTTGGTTCTCAGGAAATGCTAAACGGCGTGCTGTTTGGTAGACGGGTATGTCATCCTTCAAGATAATCTTCATTGCCACGTTTATCGTTTCAGTCTTCTTTGGTTCATAGTTGGAGATTAATTCTAAGACTTCCTACCTTATTCGGAGATTCGTAATATCTTTAACTTCAATTTCATCTTCAGTTTTCGCTTCGTATACTTGCACATGCATGAACCAAGCTTTTCCTTCGTGTTTACGGAAATGAACATTGTCTTTGTCGAAGTGGATGGAAGCTTGTTCCATTATGTCTGTTCCAATTATCGCTTGAAACTCTAAATACAGTGTAGGTACGATATACCATTTAAGTAAATATTCTCCGTCTAATTCGATGCTTCGCTGAAAAGATCCTGTTGTTCTCACTTCATACTTCCGTAGTCCGGTTAACACAATAGCGTCTTTCGAGAGTTCGGATGGTTCGATGATTCCTTTACTTATGTCTTCAAGAATAAGCTTGGCTGAACTGCCGGTGTGGATGAGAGCTTCGAAACTTTTGTTTCCTATGGTCACTTTTCTTATCTTCCTCCTATCTCGTGAAATTCGTGAGCAGATTTGGATTCGAGGATTTGTAGGTTTATTAATTTTCGAACTTTTGGGACGCTTTGTACAATTCACAGCATAATGATCTGGTCCTCTGCAGTAGCTACAAGTTAGTCGATTTTTTTTCTCGATGTTGGGAACATTCTTCGGCTGAAAATACTTATTTTCTTGTCTGTTATTTCGAAAATGATCAGTTCTTCGTAAATGATTTTCAGAATTTTTCGATACTCTGGCTCCATAATTCAGCTTGCTGAACGAGTTGGAAGGCTTCGGTTTTAACGTTTTTCAGACATCTTCATATTCTTCAAATTTGTCCGCTGGGTGAGTTGACAGTTGACCACTTGTCTAGAAAATGTTCTTGGAACTCGAACGGTGCTCTTTTCTTCATTTGATCAGCTATAATTAAGTCTTGCAACTGGTCGTAAGTGTCAACTTTTAAACCTGAAGTCCATCCATCGAAATACGTTTGTAATTCGTAGTAAAAATCTTGCCATGCTCGTTTATCATTCTTTTGGTGAGAGAAAAATAGTTGCCGAAGTTTTTCCGGAGATAACTTGAATCTTTTTAACAACAAATTCTTGATATGATCGTAGTCATTACATTTACCCACTGGTTCTCTCGCGGACAGAAGAGCCACTTCGGTCGGTATCAGTCCTATGAGTTTATAAGCTTTTTTCGATTTCAGCAAGGAAATAAATTCGGCATGGTGTTGAAATAAAGCTAGATTAAGACTGATGTCGTCTTTCATATTGAATTCATGAAACGATTCGTGAACTAGTCTATTTGGCGTTAAGACGTTTCCAGCATCGCTCGTCAAATTGGCACTTGACTGTGCATGAATTCGCAATTTTTCGAGTTCAAACTCTCGTTTTCCTATTTATTCTTCTCGACGTAATTTTTCAGCTTCTTTGAGTTCTTGACGCATTTTTTCTTCTCTAAGTTCTGTTTCTTGATGTAGTTTTTCCTCTTTAAGTTCTCTGTTAACCCGCTCCTCAACAATACCGTTTAATAATTTTTTAACCTCTTCTTCGGTGTAATCTGGGCTTTTAAGAATTTTGTTTTAAATCTTTGTTTTAGTCGCTCCTTCTTAGATGAGTAACCTTAATTCTTTAACGAGTTCTAACAAATCTTTTTTCTTTGATAGTAGGTATGCCATTTTATCGAGAAAATTATAATTGCCGATTAAGAGAACAAATTTTCCTTAGACTTAACTTAAAGTTTCGGAAAAACTAAATTAATTATTTGCGCTCAAAACGTTAATCAAACTGGAGGAAATATAAACGTAATTAGAAACACTTTTGAAAAATGTGAATAAAAATAATTATTTAAAAATTATAAACACATAAATATTCATAGGAGATCCTGAAAATATATTATGATACAAAGCAGAACCTATAATGAAGTAGTATTTCGTTTCTCAAATAAACACCACATAAAAGATGCATGAAAATTATCCCGAAGCAGGAAAACAACATTTGTGATTATGTTGAATTGGAAGGAATACTTCGTTCCTAATTATCAATTACTTTAAAAATAGTATTTTCTTTAATAATATAATTCTCCTAAGCAGACAAGATTTATACCACAATAAGATGGAATAATACATAAAATTGTCAATTCTTATTACAAAATATGTTCTTTTTAAACAAAACGAAAACACATAAAAAACGGATTATTTTAAATTGAAGGTTTATAGATGAAAATCTAATATTCTGGTACCATTGTTATAATTGTAATGTTGTTGAAATCAGTAATTGCTAGTCTGGATACTTTTTCCGAAGAGTCGAAGATTATTATTATTATTTAGCACAAGGTTCGACGATCTTTATTGTGCTGATTGATATGGCAATTTTTTACCAAATCAATTTTACTAATTGAAGAATTATTTTCGTTGAAGAGACTGAAGGAGTCGAAGCAGTCGGGTCGCTCTGTCACATTCCTTCTAGCATGTCGCTTAGATTTCTGAGACCGCTTCAAAACACGTTCTTGAATACTGCTGCATTCATTAAGACTTCACGTTGTTGACGTGTCACTCATTCTATCAGCTTCACATATATTACCGAGTTGAGTCCATCAGGATTCATGTATCTCTAGCTTAATTCGCTTCGCAAAAAATATTTAGATCAGGATTTAGTTCTGCTTCACTCGGATTTATGATGAGCTCCGCATTCTGCAGGTATTGATCAGCCGACAAGCTTCCTTGGAGGGGACGGTAACGTTTTGGCATCGGGTCTTCTTTTCACGTACATCGCTGTGGTCACGACCTGTAAAAAAACTCGGGGATAAATGGTGGAATCGATGAAAGGAGTGAGTTCTCTCCGCTCATCAGTGAAACCCACGAAAATGCTCGTTACTAAAAATTTTGATTTTTTAAACTAATCAAAAAGAAAAAAAAATTACTTTCCGAGACAAATGCCTAATTTCATGAAATAAATTCAAGTCCAGGCCGAACCCCTAATTTGTAGGAAAAGTGTAAAGGGGTTGCTAAGTAATGTTGAAAATAGAAAACAAGTTTAAACAAACAATTAATTTATTTAGCCAAAACAAATATTAACACTAAACAAAATCACAACATTTAATTTATTTACAAAAGAGAAGAGAAAAAGATTTTACTCAAAAGATAGTAGAGTAATTTTTCTATTAAAGGTGGGGACACAAATAGCCTTAATTGTAGGCCTAGTGTATCCGTTTCACGGAGAAAAAATTAAACGAACCTCACCCTTTCACATTTCAAATGACGACTCTCTGAAGAGAGAAGTTCATTAAGTAGCAAAGCCGATAATCTGACGTCACTAACAGATGACGTACACAGAGAGAGAGTGAGATCTATATCTATCTATCTATCTATCTATCTATCTATATATCTATATATATATATATATATATATATATATATATATATATATATATATATATAAAGAGAGAGAGAGAGAGAGAGAGAGAAAGAAACAACGACACTATAAAAAGATCGAAATTAGATTGATGGGAAATAATCCTCATGTGATATTTTTTTAAAAATTTTGTTAGAATTTAAACATTACTCTTTCACTATTTCAAAAATTTCTTGGGAAAATGTATGTCATAAATTTTTTTAATAATCATAGAGTTTTTTTTTCCTATTTGAAACCAAAGCAGAGTATTTCACACAAGAATACATTTATACACAAATATTCCAAACAAAAATACAATACAGAAGTTTTAACTGCTAAATATTTTATTCAATGCATGCGTAATGCTTATATTTAATATTTTGTTTGCCTTTAAACGGGGATCTAAATTCTTACTTAAATTGTTTTCTTTTTTTTTCTATGTTACTCTACAAATATCAAGTTAGATGCTTTGCGTCATTTTGCGAAATCTGAGAGCTCTAAATAAACCAACGTGCTTAGTTTTGCATTGAATCGGTCTGCAGGAACCATCAAAAAATACCTACAGTACCATATTTACATTTGCATTTAAAAAGAATTGTCGGTTGGCTATGTATGTAAATACATCAATTTTTGTAATTGGATATTTTATCTGACCAAATTAGTTGTTTTTCAAAAGCAGACAAAATATTTAATTTCTTTTTTTTTTAATGTTAGGTATTTCGGTGTTACTAAATATATTTATTTTACTATTTCTTTTACATATTTTTAAAAATAATATTAATTAATTCAATCAGATAGGGTAGAAAAAATTAAGGAATGAATAAAAGGGAATGTTATATGGATTTAAAAGGCTGACATTCCTTTTCAGTACTGATAAGCCCCTATTTTAATATTATTTTTTAGTGTTTATATTTTTTTATTTGTTACTAACTGATATACCCAAAGTTAGATGGAAGGAAGTTTTCATCATTTTTATTACTAAAAACTAATGTTTTAATTAATTGTCACAAATATTATATTAAGAAATTGTTTCTAATTCAGCATTTTTGAGTTCAATTCCAAATACTTTGAGAAAAACAATTATTTGTTTCAAATATTAATGCTATATAAAAAGAGTTGGTGAAAACTGCTTAAATAAATGTTTTCTGCAAAAGGGTGAAAAAAATATTTTTTATTACTACTAGACGGAAACAACATGCGTTTGTAAAAAAATGTGTTTAAAAAAACTATTTTTCGTACACAAGTTAATTTTTATTAAAATATTACAGAATGTATAAAAATTTTGCTTTTAATCAAAATGAGAATGTTTTAATCATTTAAGAATTTAAATAATTCGTAATTTCCCTTAAAGCTAGATATTGTTTAAAAAACTTTCAAAAACTGCTGAAAGCCAATTCTGCCTCCCCCTTCCCCAAATTATTAAAAGTTTTAACCTAAATCTAAATTTTGTTCTAGGAACGTGTTACGCGAATCACTGTACACAATCGGAGACTTCCTTTAACTTTAGATTCACATTCTAAACAGTTTTATCAAATTTGATCATGCAGAATATTACTTTATTCTTTATTCAGAATATTACTTTATTCTCTAGTATATTTAATATCTAAGAATAAATGTCACAATCCGTAATCTGATCAGAAAAGTTAATATTCCAGTACTCATTAGTTATATTTCCACTCAAAGAATGAATTTTTGAATTCTTATCTTTTTATAATGTTCTTAATTTTTTTGCTTTAACTAATTACTCTTATCAAAAAAATCTGTATGCCAGAATAAAAACTATAGAAACGTAAATTTTTGGTGGAAATACTTTTTTCATTTTTAAAAATCTATGTGTTTTTTATTTAATGCTATTAGTTCACAACTTTACTTCTTATTCATCCACTGAATTTCAAATATATTTTTTAAAACTTGTGGTGGATGACACTGGTTGTTAATACAAACAATAATTCATTAATTATATTTAATTTTTTTTAATTTTTTAAATAGCGTATTAGCAGTTAGCAATGAAAATTAAAATTACCAGGCAGTAGAACAAGGGTTAAAATGCAAGGATTTCATTACTTTTTGCGAGTTCAATTCTTGTTAAAATTAATAATTTTTTCATAAATTATTTATATTAATCGTAATTATTTTATAAAAAGCAACTAAAATAAAAAAATTTCTTTGTTGACCAAAATTGAAAAAAAAATCATCTTATTTTTTAAATATTAATTGGTATTTTTAGGCTAGTTATTCTTAGAAATCTGGATTCATTGCATTTATTGCTTCATTGAATATCCAGAATTTCTTTCCAGCGATTAGGTTTCATTGCTTTATAATTTTGGATGTCTTCTTATATAAAAATGTTTTTTTTTATTTTAATCACACTTATAAAATTGTTTAAAATACTTTTATTATTTTATCCTTATTTTTTAATATATATCATAACTCCTAGTTTCTACAATTGAAAAATTGATATTTCTGAAATAAAATTTTAGAAGGCAACAGCTCTGTGAGATCAGTGTTCTTTTACATTAATATATTAATTGATAAATACAAGCTCTAAAATTATTAAAATACTTCAACGCCACCGATAGTTAATACTCGTATAAAATAATTTCTTGTGAATGAGGATGTGAATGAGAAATTAATAACAAAATTTCAATCTCCCAAGCATCAACCATATTGAGTTAAGTAAAGCCGTGTAAAAAAGCAAATAATATTATCATAAAGCAATGCCATGTTAATATAAAAGACTAGCACTTTTCATTTTTTTATTATTTGTATTTGCGTATTATATTTTCCATTAGAAATTTTCATTATTAGATTTAAATCGACTTTCCTTCAGGATGCAATGGGATTACACACATTTTTATTTTATTAGCAAAGGTTGAAAATCTTTAAAATTACAGTATTTTAAATTTAAACTATTATACTATTCTATTTTATACTACTATATTTTTACACTATTATAAACAAAGCTTATTAAATTACTCAAACTGTAATGCCTTTTTTATAAATATCCAAATAATAATTCCTGTTCATATTTAAGCTAATTTATATTTTCTTTCTTTTAACCCTAAAATCAAACTAATTGCTTCGTATAAAAAGCATCTAAGTTATAAACTTTGTTTATACATAGTAATAAATCATGACGACTATAAATTGTTTTCAAAAAAGTGAAGGACATTTACTTTTGAAAAAAAGTTTTCATTTCCAACTGCCTTCAAAAAATAATCGCCTAAAGTTCAAGAAGGAAAGTTGGGGAACAGAAGAAAAAAAAAGAAAACGAAAGGAAAAGAAAGTATATCATAGTAATCATTGCGTGTGTCCAGAGCAGCAGAGTCAGTTCACTGACTGAATAAATCACTAATCCAGAATTTTCTCCATTGTCCGCTCTATAGTAATCTTTCTATATGATCTTTCAGAAATGCTATTATTGCTATCTACTTTACTACCCTCCGATCGAATATAAGAATAATTTATAGAGATAGTATCTGGGCTAGTTTATCTTCCATTCGTGGTAGTCGAATGACGGTGGGAGCTTTATTTCCAGAACCATTTGTGTTCGAACGATGTAGAATTTCAATTACTTTCGATGTTTTTCACTGGTTCGTGAATTGAAGTTGAACACTACTGCTGATGAAAAGGAAATAATTGATGAAAGAGAAGGCAATTCTCGTATTATAACCACGGAGTAACTGTGCACAAAATTTGATTCTCACTTGAAACAGAATAATATTTCAAAATTCCCTAGGAGAAAGAATCAAAACTTAGCTGGACTTATCAAATAGATGAGGTTGCAAAAGTGCAAGTACAGGCAAGAAGTTCTCTAGGTACAGTGACGGCAAGTATAAGTAAGAAGCTCTTATAATTTACAACTTTTCATTTTTCATTTTGTTGTGAACCAGTTAAAGAAGACTATACCTAGTTGATGAAATGCTTGGAATTGAGAGTAGCGAATAATTTTGCGTTCAAATGTGTTTTGTTTCCTTTGTGTGATTATCCCCTTTTGAGCACTGACTTGAACTGATCTGATAATTTTCGATTTTTGTCGAACATTACATGAGCTTCTTTGTTTCTCATCAGTATCTCAACATTTAACTTACGAAACAAATTTGCTCACCATCCTAATTGGCCCAAGTTTAACAAAAGCAGTGGATTCAATGAAAGAGATTGCATACATATCGGTTTTAAAGCAGTAAAGAAATCCCTTTTTATGGCCGCCGATATTCTACAATAGGGTCAAACTTTGATGAAGGGCCTTTTATTCAATAATAATATTATCATTTCTGTGAAAATAACGAAATTGAAGTGCTTGTCATAAGACATTGTACTTAAATGCAATTTTTATCGTGCCAGATTATGATGAAGCAAAGTATTTTGCCATAAAGAAATATTCTGAATGTTTTGCAACCTGCTATATAACAAAAAAAAATTCAAATCGTTTACAAAAAGGACAATTCATTCTGAAAAGAAATAGATACAATTTAACACAGCTAGACATGATTCTAAAAATATTTTTACGTGAGTTTGACCAATTATAGATCTCATTTTCTACAAAATGCATATCAATGAACTGCGATTTGTTTTCATACTTTCATTCCTCAGAACAAATTAAACGATAACGGGTTTCTATGAGGTTTTTCATCTGATATATTTATATTGGAATATTTCAGATGTTCATTAAAAATGGATAAAAGAATTATCACGTAACTTTCAGCTGCAATTTAAAATGTGATAAGTAAAAATTTATTTATTCGAAATGAAAAGCTTTGGATTTTTAATGGAGATTTAAATAATTTAAAATTTTATTGTTTATTATCCCAAAGAATTATTATAAACATTTGAAATAATTTTTTAGATTGAAACGTTAGAAGTCTTTGAAAACATCATCACTTAGGCAACACAGTCTATCTGAATTCTTTGGACTCTTTGAATGGTTTTATCCTATCTAGTATAAACCAAAACATATTAAGTACTACTTTCTAATGAGTGCTATAAATAATCATTATTATTTGCAAAACATTTGGTAAATTTATATTAAATATGAATTTATATAAACTTTTCATGGCACTGAAAAGATTAAAATTTAATAACTTGTACTTGTATGATTTTCATAGAGCTCTGCGTAAGTTAAAGATGCTCTAAATAAATCAATGTACAATTAATATTAGATCGGAGAAAAATAAAATGTTCCACATGTTGGTTAGATATAATAATTGATAAGAATTGCTTAGTTTTAAAAAAGAGTTAAAGGGATCAATATGTCGCATTAAATAGAGAGTATGTGAAATATCTGTAATAGTGAAGTATTACTTTAAATTTAAATATTTTAATATAAATTTAATTTCACACAGTGCAAAGCATTTAGATTATTTCAACGCAAAACAGTTACATTCATTAATTCATTTTCATTTAATTCAATTAATTTTTATTATATAAATTTCTCTTCTACAAAACGTACTGATCAAAGCAACGTAATTTCATTTTTTTTCTTATAAAAAGGATTTAATCTTGTAATATTTATGTTCAGTTATCCAATCACATTTATTTGCTTTCATTACATAACGCCAACCATAATCTGCACATTAATCAATAATGATCCTCCTTATCAAAAATCTTAATCTTACAGAGAACTTTGAAAAATCTCGAAGAACCTTTAAGCACCGAAAACGGAAAATAAGGTCAAATATTTTATGTTACTTCTTGTATAACATATTTCAATTGTTAGTAAATTAACTTAGTTTCTTCCATTTATAAATATGAAATGCAAAAGCTTTTTTAAAAAAATTTCATCATATAATATGAAAAAAAAATTAAATATTGTTTTATAAAGTGTTTAAATCTTTTTTCCTAGAGGGTAAAATTATCATTTATCATTATTTAATGAATAGTTGTTTTATAAACCCTTCTTGTCTCGTCAGATAATCAGACAGTCATTGGGAATTAAATACGACATAAAAATTATTAAAATGATGCCCTGTTATTTCTTTTGCATTGTAAATAACAAATAACTAACATGTATCCGAATAATTTCATCCAAACAATTGACATTAATTAAATTTGTAAAATACTAATCATTCAAATGACTCAATCATTAATCAATCAAATGACTGGTATATCGTTTTATTTTTAAATTAATGCTATTCCTTCAATTTCTAAATTACTTCCTAAGATATATTTAATTACTTTTGTATTATTTAAATAATGTTGTGATACAATACATTTTACGGTTAATTACAACATCTTACTTTTTCCTCAGATATAAATAAAGAATTCGGGAACAAGAATTTACTGCTGGATATTGTTACCACGCCGCATGTTTGAAATAACATAATACACTCACTGGACAATTAATTAGGAACTCAAAATCATTGTTTTATTGAACAACCTATTGCACGGATAACTGCTCTGGTTCATTTCAGCATCGAGCCTACAAACTTCTAGAGTGCATTTACATCCAAAGAATACCGTGCAATGACTAGGCAGCTATTTAGATCTTGTAAATTGAATGGAAGAGGAGAGTGCTGTCGGATGTCTCTTTCCACCATATCCCACACATTTTCTAAGAGGTTAAGATCCGGGGTATGGATGGATATTGCATGGTAGTTTATTTACGATTGAGGAACACCAAGGCACCATTTCCATGCCAGCAGAATATTGCAAAGTGCACTTGATCTCTTTGTGTTTTTACATAGGTATCGCCATGATACTCCCTCTATACCCTTGCACAATGCGAATAAGGCAATATGGATTCATGGCTTCGTGGGGTTCTTGCCAAATTCGACGTCTTTCATCAGTTCAAAATAAAATGTAGCGTGATTCATCCGATCACATTACCCGTTTCCAATCCTCAGATGCCCAGTGTATTCTTTCCCGACACCACTGAAAACGAATTTTTGAGTATTGGGCAGAAATGAGTAGTTTTCTCACAATCATTTGATTATGCATTCCTATCCTCTGCAATTCTCTACGCATGATTAGAGTGGAAATCTGTTGGGAAGAGCCTTAGTTGACGATTTGTGTCAATTTAATTACATTAGAGTCCCTGTTTTGCCATACAATTCGTTGGACATGACGTCGATCACGCTCTTGGAAAAAAAACGCTTGAAACGCAGTTATGTCTTCTAAATAAGGACTTTGGTCCAACTTTTGAAAACGTTTGATATGGCTGCTATTGAGAACCCAGTGAGATCTGCCGTCTTCGAAATCGAGGCACCCACTAAACGAGCCCCAATGATAAACCCTTTTTCAAATGGTGAAAGATCTGTCGTTTTTCCCATTTTCATTCATTGCGAAAAGAACTTTTACACCTTACTTATACTAGTATTCTAACCATGTGTAATCTTCGTCATAATAGAAAATTTGCATGCTTCATTCCTATACACATTGAAATGCAAATTTCAAAGGTTTATAATTCATTGGCCAGTGAGTGTGATTATAGATGAATGTATTAAATTTTTGTTGAATACAGGCAATTACTCATTGGTAAAAGTTGCTTGCATGCTGAAATGTTCTCTTCAACAGTACGGTTATTTGAGTTTATCGTTATGAAATTAGACAGGAAGTATCAAATTGCTTTATTCTTCACAAAACCTAACTTTTTACATCTGTTGCCAACTGTAGACCAAGAAAATATTTAATATAGAGTCCTTTCTTACATCCTCCCCACCCTGGTAAACCTCTGGGAGGATGACCATAGATACTGGGTGGGTTATATTTCAACTATTAACCCTCAACTCGCATTATGTTATTTTTCCTTCACTTCCCAGGTGTAGGTCAATCGCTCTGAGCTTCTTCGACATAAGCCGTGGTCAGGCTTCTTCTTGCAGGAGCATGATATCGCCAAATCGGACGTTAATGATATTTTCCAGGTTACGAACTTAAAGAAAATATCGCAACAATTTTTTCCAAAAACATTCAAGTAAGTCCCGTTGCAACTTTTATATTTTTTAAGCCTCTTCTCTTTATTCTGGCTTCAGGGATTAAACAATAAATTTCCGTCCTGTCATGAAATGAACCGGTGTTAATCCTGCGGATTCGTCGCCTTTTCCCTCTTCGTAGACTAATGATCGGCTGTTGAGAGCGGATTCAATTCCAACAATGAAAGTTGTCAGACATTCTTCTTCTAAAAGTCCTCGTCCGTGTACCTTTCACAGACATTTATAATTCCTTTAAGACATTCCAATCAGCCTCTCCACTAAGCCAATCTTGGAACGATAAATTTTTAAGTTATACCACTTTGGGCACGATATTGTCAATTCTTAGCTGATTACAAAGTTTGATATAACAAGACGAATTCCTTATTTGTTGCAGGAAAAGCAGTAACATTGTCAATATAGATTGTGCGATGCAATTCTCCGTGACCAACAAATCGTTGAAGAGCTGGGAGAAATGTGTCAGTGGTACGATCTGACACGATGCCAATGTGTTGTTGTACAAATGTAGGCTTTGTATCTTGATTTCAAGCAGCGGATATTCATAGGTACAACAAAATGAATTCCTGAGGTACTAAATGGAGCAGACGGCACAACTCTTTGGAAGGTAGAGGTGCTTCAATTTGTGTTCTACATTTCGCCTTGGACAGCTTGCAAGGTAGGTCTTTGTGAAGAACCTGCTTTATAGCTTAACGTCCTTTTAATATACAAAAGGTAGTGCGCAACTCGAAGAGGACTATACGAAAACCTGAAAGATGAATACGTATGTGGGTATGCTGGATCAAAAGATGGACAAAGGGATAGTTTCCATCACGTAATAAAATGTGTTGAGTATTAGAAGGAGTGTCAGAAAATTAATATCTTACTCCATGACCGAACGCGTCCATTTGGAGAAAGAGATTGAAACAGGAAATGTTTGATCTTTGTGGCAAGAAGAGTCCTTCTTTTAAGGCATCTATTTTAGCCTAAAACATTTATACTGTATAGTTTGGAATCAATATTCCTTGGCCTTTTTTATTCCGTTACAATTTAATTCATGAGTAATATATGGTTAAGACTTGCAGTTTCTCAGAAAATGTAGAATACAGGGAACCACATGAAGAAATTTTGTGTAAGAACTAGACCGAGATATATCTACAATGAGTTCTAAAGTTGCAAATAGAAAAATTGAGGCTCCGTTTTTCGTAATTCAAGTTCGATTTTCGCCTGTGCATGTGATGACAAATCTTTTGTAAGCAAAATTTCCGAATTTTGTGTCAGCTTTGAGCCGTGCCAACAAGTCTCCAAAGATGATAGTTGTGATGGGAAATTACCACGGATTAGAAGAACCGCAGAGGCCGATTGCTGTGGCAGTGGAGACATTTTCCTGTAGTAATGTATTGAAAAATTTCGGCAAGCGAATTTTTGCCAAATGTCAGGATCTCCCTTTAATCAGCTTAGCACTACAGTAGAATCAATGCATAGTATCGTTGTGTGAGAATTCATGTTCGTTTATCTCCAACAGAAATGAAGTAAACGGGCTCCTAATAGTGCGGCTAACAATTAAAGTCCCGAAAGAATTATCTTTTTGACTGGAGCCAATTTATTTCAGCTACAATGGAGATTGACATCTGTAGATTTGCCAACTGTGTGATGAGCGCAAAAACAATCGTCATATTCACGGACAGATGCGTCGTAAGACTCATTTGTGGTAACGACATTTGAAGGACCAATTTATATTGGGATATGTGTATCATTCAGACATTGTAACTCTTCTAGCCACCAGTGTCACTGTTGTGCTACAGATGGAGGTAATAATTCATTCCACTGAATGGCACGTGTCCTTAAATAAAATCTTCACAAAAAGGGTAACTGGAGCAAATGCGCCAAGAGGATCTTAAAATTGTTAAACTAACATCAGTATAAAACACTTTGTTACTGGTTCTTTAGTTTCTCGAACAATTTTTTCCTTCACATCAACTCGGGAAACATCTCTATCAGTATCTAATTTAACCCTTAAGACCTGCGTAATATTTTTAAACGGAACATTTTCTTGTTTCCACGTCTCTTGCAAAATCTTAGAATTTTTTGTCCATTTGGCTAATGGTAGGGTAATATGTGAGGTAAGTTGCTGCATTTCTGCTTATATAATTGCAGCTTCATTATCTGTAGACGTTTCCATGACAAAAACATCCATATAGATGTTATTCTTAATGTGTTTAGCTGCAATAGGATACGTGTGCTTGTACATTATGGACAATTCCCAAAGTGAAGCTGATAATAGAAATGTATTTGAAGTGAGTGATAAGGGTAGATGCTTGAATCGGTAAATTACTATTTCGTCTTCTATGCAGTGTTTTCCATCAGGAGTATTTGCTTTCTTGCACGAAAAAAAATTCGTCTCTGTCTCCCCCTGATAGTATCAGCAGTAGAAATGCTTGGCTTCATTCACAAGCAACTTCATTTTCTAAAGGCGAAATCTCAATAACGTAGCCATGATATCGAGAAGTAGATTTGGTTGAATTTTGAGAGTACCATTTGAAAATGGATGAAATGAGATGAGAATGGAATGGAATGGAAATGTTAAATGAGAGATGCTTCAAAAACTATACGACAATTCAACATTTCAACTAGTTTTTTTATCATTGTAATCTTGAATGTGTTAAGAATATTCTTGTTTAAAAACTGTGTTGTGTATAGTTTTCTTGTTAAAAAATTAAAACGTCGAATTGCGACTTCATAATTGTTTTAGTTGAGCTTCTGATTTCCATGGTAATTTTACTACGCGTACACCGTCCAAGATTTCAAAGGATTAATGAAAGTTTGTCAAGAGTTCAGAGTTGCAAATGCTTTTTTGTATTGAATTAGTTTTATACCAATGCTTTGAAAGCTCGAGAATTCGTGTTCCACATCGTCTGATGCTTAAGTTGAAGTAACTGCATTAATATTATGAAATTGTAGGAATGAAGGAGACCCGTTTTGTTTGATCGAGGTTTACTAAGTATACAACCGAAAATTTATGAGACCAAGGTAAGATAATTCGACAACTTGATTGGAGGTTCAGATCTCAAGATATTCTTGTAAAAATCTGCACCGATTAAAATCTGAGCTTGTAAGTTCTACAGTGAATCATCTGGGGCCACAATCTTTAGTCGTTTGATTTTCGCGAAGCGTGATACGTCAGTTGGTGGAGTACGAATGCGATGTATACCTGTTGAGGCTTTCGAACGCAATAATGTTGACTATAGATTTGTTCAAAATACCTGATAACTGAAATTGAACTTGTCTTTGTGTTTGGTTAAAACTAGATGGAGGTTTGAATGCTTGAAGTTCCAAATATCTGGTAATAAAGTATTAAATTGTTTACAAGATCAGAAGGGACGTAACAACATTGACTCCACCACCCAAAAGGCAACGTTTTGTAATCTCATTTGGACCCGTTATGAAAATTCGCGCAGTTTGCAAATGCAGACTAATCCTCAGTTAGAATTTTACATTTTAATACATGTTTTTTTTCTTGCATTTGGGACAACTATATTGGTCTTTACGATAGCAAATTTTTGGAGAGTAACCACCCTTAATACTCAGGAAACATTAGTTGGTAGCCTTCAATTTCTGTATGCTTGCGTCACAGAGGTGCACTGTTGAGGCCAATTTTCGGTAATTTCGGAGAAATGGTAAAAAGGTGATTTTTTAAACTTTTAGTTGCAGGTTTAGAACACACATTGAAATTTTCTAAAGATGATTTTAGAGAATATTCTGAAACTAGAAAGCCTTTAATGTCATTTGGAGTAACTGGCTCCTCAAATTCTTCGACTAAAAAGTTCATGAAATTTGAAATGTCGTCTTCAGCCAAGTTTTCAAGTTTGGCGTATACAACCCAATTGCGACATATATATCATATGGAAAAGCACTGAATAATTTTGGAGCTATAATTCTTCCGTATGATTGTGTGTTTTCACCTAAGGCATTCAACGCTCTTAATCACGTATTGCAATCGATATATAACTCATTTAATGTTGATGGAGATGGTTTTTAATTGATGATAGGTTTTTCAACAATCAAGATGAATTTGTATTATCTTATCCTTATTGCCCTATTTCGATTTTAAAATATTCTTTTTTATTGTATATGTATTGGCATTTATACTTATTCCATCTACTAGTTGTTTTGTATCCCGATCTAATTATACTCGTGCGATAAAAGTTCGTTTTTGTAGATGCAATTTTTAAAATGCTTCCAAAAACTGTAAAATTATTCAATTTTACTACAAAACGTATTTATTTTTACTATAGGTAGGTTTACTGCAATGTTTGATGACGCAGATGTGTAACTTATTCCGTCAGCTATTTCAACCTCAAGCTCAATGGAATGCTTGTCGGGGTACCCGGCCTCTGAAAGAGGACTATTAATAGAGTAATCCTATTAATAGATAACACCCTAGAAAGAGGACCTTAAAGAATGAAAATTGGAGAAGAAAAATGACTTACCTTAAATTACCTAAATTATTTAGGTCTTGATGTGATGGCGAAACAAGCATGAATGAACCGTTTCCTCTTGGAGAAAAACGCTAGGTAGGTGATGTAGAGAGGGTGAGAAGTCTTGACCAATGAGAGTGAAGTTGCAAAGGAGAGTAGGAGAAGGTGAGACAGGATGTATTTCGTCGGAATTCTTGTGAGATCTGGATAAACTATTGTTCGTGGTGGACCAATCAGGAGCTAGATTTATGTCAGTGAGATTGAACAGATTTTTATACGGCTTAGCCGTTGAGAACTTTCAGAGTTAAGAGTTTCATTCCTTTTTTATTGTCAGCTTTCTTGGCTAACTTTGCTGCTTCATTTAAATAGGTATTTCTGGAGGATTTCTCTATGCTCTCTGAGAATTCAAAGAGTTTCTAAGATAAAAGAAAGGTCTTCAAAGATTGTCCGGTGGTTTTTTCAGGTTTCTTCGTCAGTGGAAAAGGACAGGGGGGTCAATTACTTGTTGATTACTCTTGTGATCTCACGATAGAGGGGTCTTTGACATTCAAGGGTACTGGAGTGATATCTGTCCGGTTTCCAGGATGTTCTGTTAGGATTTCAAATTTATTGACTGTTTCCGTTGTAACCTCATCTTGTTCTGCTCTTAATTTCTTAGCGGCTTTTCTGGTTGAATTTCATCAATGTTGTTCTTTTCTGGTGGATTGTTGTCCATGTCGACGCCCATTTCTTTTGTACTGATTTCACATAATTTAATTTCGAATTTGGAATGATTATCATCTTTTCCTTCGGCCTGTTCTACCCTATCTCCCCAATTGTTTTGATTTAGTTTTTATTGCAATACATGGCACCAGTTGTACGTGTGGGTTTGCTTTGGCTCTTGTTTCGAGTGTTCCACCTGTTTCCCGTGTGTTGACGAATTTGTAAAGCGGTTTGGATCTGTAATGGATATTTTTGGACCTTGGATATGATCTGTGCAAAGCATTAGAACTTGGTCTGCTGTAGTGATCTCTATGCTGCATTCCTCTGTAAAATAAAACAGGTGAATTCGATAATACGCAGATATGTTCCATGTTCAGGTTGCTCTCGGCCTTAGCCAGGAGTCAATTACCTTCTTCATAGACTGCTATAAGATGCTCTATACTTTTGATTGAACTCATGACAAACTTTCAACGTCTGTCAGCTATTACCGGTAGTGCGCTACGCGTATTTTCTGCGTACTTCATCGTTTAGAAGTTTTTGTATTTTATCCTCTCCTAAGGCTGGTCCGTTTATTTTGTCTTGTAAACATTCAGAGCTATATTCTAAATCAGTTTCTTCACTAACTCAATTATTCAGCTTCGTTGCGAGTTTCGTTATGGCAGCGCAAACTGCTGATCTTTTACGTTTAATCATGTTTCTTTTTAACGGTTGACATTATAATTCCTGTTCGTATCGAAAGGTTAAACAAACAATTTTAAATGACCTATCCGAGTAGGTTCTGGCACGAAAAAGTGTGGTTTTGTCGGTATCAAATTAGACTGAAAGTATCAAAATACATTACTTTATTCTTCACAAAACCTAACTAACTATTAACAGCTATTGCCAACTGCGCAACAGAAAATATTTCATATAATCTCGTTTCCTACAAAGATGTTTGTTACTGTCTACTGTACAAAAAGGAAGTAATCCAGCAAAATTTCCTTTTTCTTTACAAGCAATAAAAATGTACTTTTTTCTATTTGTTGGAAAAGTGCTAAAGAGAAACAACTGTAAATTAACTTTTTTCATTTATTTAATATGCCTTCCTCTTATTAACGAACAAATTCCTTCATTTTACATTTGACGAATAACTGGTAGCTAATGAGACATAATTAAAACTGGAATATATGCCAAGAACATGCATCTAACTAACTACCGATCATTCCATGTGTAGAAATTGATTTGTCATGAGGATGTTTAAAATTTGAAGATATGCCAAGAAAACGTATCTTAAGAATTTCATGCAGAATTTTTCTTATGTTAACTAAATTTCTATTTATAAAAATTCAGTAGACATTTAAAACTAATGTGTTTACGATCCAGAGATAGTAATTAACTTTCCAACTTGTTCATTATTCATTTCCGGCTGTAACATTAAAAAAAATTCTATTGCAGATAACTTCAGAAAAATTCACCATTACTTTTTTAATGCAAAGTTTAGGAACCATCTCAAAATATTTTTAAGAAGAATATAATTGCCATTTTTATTCAAAGGTGTGATACTTTTAGCAGCTAAAATTGCTAAAATTAAATTGCGATAGTTTTTATTCCCATTAAGAAGGGATGAATCAGTACTTTGACTTATCCTGTAATGTTGAAGAACTGGGATCTTTTAGAACCAACAAGGCAATTTTACTAACTTTAAGGATATTAAGGTAATTAAAAAATTTTCAAAAAGAGAAAAAAAAAACAAATTTCTGAATTATATAGTTCTGCTTTATCCAATTATTTTATTTATCGAAAGCTAAAAATAAAATTATAAGAAAAAAATGTCGGAAAATTTGTCACTATCATTCAAAAATGAAAATAGAAATCTAACATTGTAATGAAAATTTTAAAATAACATTTTAGAAGAATCCTTTCCTTGAAGTATTATTTCGAAATTTCTTTGCATATGTTATATAATAATTATTATAAATAAAAACGCAAAATTAAAAATTAATAGTTTTAACGTAGTTGGACTTATATGCAAATAAACCCAAGTCTTAACCACGTTTCGAAGGGTTAATGTATCTATATCTATTTATAATAAAGCTGAATGTGTGCTTGAGTATTGAAGCTCTACAGCCCAGGTCAATTCACAATATTTAGCACATGGCGGGTGGTCGTGAATGTGCATGTAGGAGCGAGTTTTTGAATTTTTTTTATTAAATTCTTATTTAATTAAAAAATAAGCAAAATCTCATTCGTTTGCGATTATTCTGAAACTAATATCCGACAAAAACAATTTCTGCACCAAATTAAATGGAAAAATATATCTTTTTAATTCTACCAAATATTTAAACTAATAAATTAAGTTTCTATTCTTAATGAATTTTTTAAAAAAATATTTTTACCAAATTTTCGTGCAAATTTCTTAGCACAAAATAAAATTACATTTTAACCTGCATGAACAACTTACGCGTGCAAAGAAAATTAGCATTTATCAATGTGTTGCCACCGTAATGACGAAAGCTCAAGTTAAAAAATGAATTAAGTATTATTACAAATTAAATTTATAATGTCTGCATAAGGTGAAATAAAAAAAATTCTAAAAACATGGATGCGAGAAATTTTTTTGTGACGTTTAAAATAGTTATATGATTATTTCAATGATTATTTTAGGCAGACATAAAGGTTCAATGCATACTGGATATCCAGTCTAATCAGGACTAAATAGCTAATTTCTAAAATTTTATTGATTGGCGTATTTTTAAAATAAAAAAATATCTAAATGAAATAAGTAATCCTATTTTATGTAGTTTGAATCAATCACTGTTCTGGTGCATTACGATTTTTAAATTTTTAAATATATCTGTTATACATGTTCTGTTATAAATATATTCTGTTCTGTCCATATCTATACCTATCTATACTCGTTATAATGTTCAATGTGTCTGTCAGTGTTGGCGCTGTGCAGGCCAGACATTTCGGCTTAGAGTTAGCAAATTTGACATGTGTATATTTTGGACGCCAAAAATGTGCACTTCGGAACCAGTTTTTGGAATTTTTAATTAAAGTTTTAATTATTTTAAAATTAAAAGAAATTTCGTCGTTTTTCCACTATAACTTCCGAACATACTATAGCACAAAGTTGATTTTTGCCACAAGTTAAACCTCAAAAAATTGTCTTTGCAATTATACTAATATTTCGCACGAAATTAAATTAAAAATATATTTATATATATTTTTATACATAAATTAAATTTAATTTTTATAACTAAATTTATATTTTAAGGAATTTTTAAATATTTAATTTAATCGTATTTTACAACGTCGTATAATCGTATTTTTCAACAATTTATTATGTACAAAATAATAATAATAATAACGTGTTACCATCACATATACAAAAGCTCTTATTTAAAAAAGAAGTTAATTACTACCGCAAATAAAAGCCTAGAAAAATGTAATTTTCAGCAAATAATTATACGAAATGAAATAAGTAGAAAATGTATAATTTTTTTTAAAAAAATGCCTGCCAAGGTTTTTATGATCATTTTCAATACCAAACTTACTAATTCAATGCAACAATTTATATATATATATATATATATAAATAGATATATATATATATATATATATATATATATATATATATATATATATAGTGAGAACATTATTATTTTCAAGTGAATATTTGTCTCAATTAATTTAAGACATTTACCAGTTTAAATGGGTTTCAAAAAATTCTCTCTCTCTCTCTAATGATTATTTTTTTAAACTTTGACTCGCTATCTATCAATGAACAAACGAATATTTCTTGCTTAAGTCTTTTTGGATAAATCACAGAACTCCATAACCAAAACAGCATCATGTTCTCACATGATAATACAAAATAAAAATATAATTTAACTTGCTCGAGCACGTGGTACTTCACTGAGGAAACAATTAGCCTTTATTAACGTAATGTTATCATAGTGACAAAAGCTCAATTTAAAAAAAAAAATGTAAATCATTTTTTTGGAATTTTAAATGTGTTGAATTCAATACTAAATAATAAAACAATGAAATATTTTAAAAACGAAAAAAAAATGAAATCTACATTTGCAAATTTTAAGTGATCATGTGATAGTACTAATAACTTTAAGTCACTTTTATTTGGATAAATTTGAACCATTAAGGAGTTATAACCGGTTTGAAAAAATAACGTGACTATCAGATTTCACGTGCGTCGATATTTAAAAATACTGATTTTTTTTTAATTCTCTAAATTAGTCAAGCTCCAAAACTTTTGCCTTAAAGCATTTTTTTTCTCGAAAATATATTTTAAATTGATTTCAAACGGTCACATGACAATATTTTTGTGCAACAGCAGTATTTTTTCCCTCCATCTAAAAATGTGTGTACATCAAAACGTTTTTTACTCGATAGAAAATTTAAAATGACAGTTTCAAATATAATTATATTCTAAAATATTTACAGTATTTTCAGAAATACAATTAGTCATACCATTAAAGAATAAATATAAGTCATGGTTTATAATGCCATGAAAGAATAATTATGTCACGTATTACAAAAGTGCAACAGTTTAAACTAAAAAAGAATGAAAAAAGCAACAAACTATAATTGTCTGAGCACGAGATTAATTATTTAAAATTAAGAAATCGCAAACAAACTGAAAGATGACGTCATTTTATAGAAAGTACGAACAAAAAGCAATTGATAAGCAATTGCCTTTGTTTTCTTTTTAAGTTTTAAAACAATGACATGATTTTTAATTTTTACTTTTACTTAGATGAAGAAAATACATGTTGTAAATCAAAGAACTTGTCTTTGTAATGAATCTCCGCATTTTAATTAATCATGTCGAAATAAAAACACGTCTGCTTTCAAAGAAGCGTACGTAATAATTAATGATGGAATGCTGGTAAAAGCAGGTAAAGTATTTTGTGCTTATATATTTCAGAGACATTAAAATCCCGTAACGAAAATAGTATCATCTCACATGATAAAAAATAAATCAACTATCGTTATAAATTAAACATACAAAAATGTAATTTTCAGCATGTGCCTGCATGAAATGAAACAAATATGATATATGATATATTTAGTAGATTTTTGGCAGGGTATCGTTTTCTATGAAATTTTAAAATACATGTATTACTAATTCGATTAAACAATTTTATTTAAGGCAAATATGGTTTAGAATATACATCTTCTATAATTGGAGCCCAGCAGATAGTTTGTTCTTTTTGTAATATCTATACATTTCTTAACAAATGGTCTAAGTGAAATATATAATTATATTATTTGTGAATTGAGGTAAAAAAAGGCGGTTTCAGATCGATCCCTTTCGAAATAAATATAGAGTATAAACTGCAAAAAAGAGAATATAATGGAATAGAAAATGAAGTAATTGGTGAATTTGACCTTCAGTGATTATCATTCTAGTTTAAACTCTAAAATTAAAAAAAAAAAGTTTTCTCAAAATTTAACAAAAAAAAAGATGTTTCAAAATTTTACAAACTTTCTTATAAAAAACAACTTTTTATGATTTTCCTAAAAACTAATAAAGAAGCTTTAATAAGGATGAGTTTATCTATATTCTAATATTTTCTAAATAGGAAAAATAGTTTCTAGTTTATTTTCTTTGTTCTTAATGAAGAGCCTTAATAAAGAACGTTGAGATCCCTTAATTGATTTCATATGATGTTGAGGTCCTTTAACCAAACCTCGTGTGACTTTTTAGCCTTAACAGGGAAATTTTAAATTATATAAGCATAACTGTCTACATAAATAAATTTGGTTTTAATCTTTATAATATTGTATTACTCCTCTTAGAAGATTTGCATATTTTAAGAGAATATTTACAAAATATTTACATTAAACCGATATGTTTTCCTTTGCTTTTATGCTTCATTTCAATCTCACTGATGTTTTATAGTTTAATGCTTACCTATTGTTTAATTTATTACAACATTTTTGTAGCATTATTTCATAATATTTTGAAGTGATTTGATTTAGTTTGATTTTATTTTGATTTGAATTTTGAAATAATTTGTTTATTAAATTAATGTTATAATTGCTTTGTATATATTTATTCATATTCACAAAACCTCAATTTCTTAGTATTTTCGAGTCACTAGGAGTCAATACTTGGATGAAAGGCAAAATCATCAGAGAAAGAATTCCTAGTTTGAATACCTCCTTGTAATTGAACCTTGATAAAGTCTTTAGGCTGAATTCATCATTTCCGTTATTTTTTATTGCATTTTGTTCTTTTTTGCATTTTAAACTTAATATTAATTTTTAATGCAATTAATTTCATTTGTGTTTTAGCTTTGGCGTGTTCTAAATAACTATTTTTCTGTTAAAAGTTTTTTCAAATCACGAAACATTTACTTAATTAGTTTCATAAAATATTACATCTACTTTATAATATGAAGTTTATTATAATTGATGTACCTTTAAAATATTTACAGTTTTATTAAAACTAAATAAGACTAACAATAGAAAAATTAATCTAATAACAATCAGTATTCGCTACAATAACCATTGAAGGAAAATAGAAAAGACAAGCATTTTAACTCCTGACTTATGTTCTTTACTTTATAAATTATATAATGCATATAGTCTTTATAAGGACTTAAATAGATATGCACATATTCTTTATAATTATGAATAGATATTCGAATCTTTTATTTCATATTCCCAATTACTCATAAAATAATATGCATTGAATAATAATGATAATAATTCAAATACTTTAATATTTGTGGATTGTTGTTTTTTGTCATTGAATTTTAGCGTTATATGAATATTTTTCTTTTAGATTATAAATTTAAAAGTATGATGATTGCAAATACGAATCCCACTCAGGCGCCATTGTTACGGAAATAAAGAAATTAGAATTAGGGATACCTTAATCTATTTTTGGTGACAATAATGAATACAATACTGAATTCATTATTGTCACCAAAATAGATTAAGGTAGATAGGTAGTTATATTCAGTATTGTAGATTTTCTACAATACTGAATGCAAATAAAAAAACTGAAATAGCAAAAATTTCAAAATTGGTAATTTTTGCAATCATTTTGTAGCCCAAAACAAATTACTCCAGTTTACTTAGACAAGAATAAACTATTCACTATAAATATAGCTTTATTTTTAATTGAATAAGGTATTCTATCTCAAGGAAATATTGATGATTAAATTATTACATTATTGTGGTTGTTAATTGTAAAAGTTCCACATTATATAACATTTTGTCTTCAAATCACTCTCAGTTTAATTTGTGAAAACACTATTCTTAAGTTTCAGAGTTTGAGTAGTATTAAGTTAAATATTTCAAAAGTTTTAGCGACTCTATCCTTCTTTTCTTTTGCCTTTTCTAAACATTTATCATCTGTCAATATAGAAATGGCATCTAGCCGCAAAAGTAAAAAAATGACGTAAATTGATAAATTGTAATTACTTTCAAAACTAAACATAACGCATGCATTGTCCGAAAACTCTTTTTAAGGTATTGAAAACTATATACATATAACCAAGCTCTTTATTTTTTATTTACAAATCCTTAAAATATACTTCAGAAAATATGTCTTTGAGAGCACATGGAAGAGAGTACAGTTCCAAATACATGAGAGATTATTTTGTACATCTTTCATTTGAACTGGAAAATATTTTTTAAAAAATCCTATGTTCGAGTTTTTAAAGCCTAGAGATGACGATAAGCTTTTATAATAAATCTTTAAATACTTTCTAAAATCATATTTTAACTTCTACTATTCCAAAACACTCCAAATCAATCATAAAAATGAATCTATATTTTTCAGAGATCTATTTTCAAAAATAAATGCCGGATTGTCTATGGCATTATTTCAACCAGAATTAAAGATTTATTTTTCCTTTGAATTTCTCAGTTTCCATTGCAATGTAAATTAATAATTAGCTTAGATAATTGTTGGGTTCTAAGTATGAGTTAAAATTCTGAAAGAAAATTTGTAATCTTAGATCTGTTCTGATAAGAGCCCAAAAATAAATGACTGCTCACTGGAATGAGTAAAATAATAAACTAACTTTCTTTAATGTATTAGTACTTTAAGAAATGTGTGTAAACTTAAATTCTACTTACATTAAACAATTTAGTTTTATTTTATAGTATAATCGTATATTTACAACAGTATGTAGTATATTTTATAGTATGATTATATAGTATAATGTCTTACTGTATAAAGCTATCAAGGCGTATATAAGATTAAGTGTCAAAATAATCAGAAATTTAAAATTTCAGTAATTCAAAAACAAAAATAATAAAAGTATTCTTAATGTTCCTACTCTCAGGTAGAAGTTCATTTCTCACACAAAACCCTCACACAAAACAATACAAAGAAATCCAAACACATACCAAAAAAAAGAAGAACTCCAAAGCTTAGAAGCTTGTCACTGCGAATTTATATACCGAACACGCTTAGGGATTCAAATTTGCAGTGACAAGTTTCTAAGCTTTGGAGTTCTTCTTTTTTTTGTATGTTTTTGGATTTCTTTGTATTGTTTTGTGTGAGGGTTTGAATTTTTCTATTTTAGTTTTTAAAAAATTTCTGAAGTAATTTACTTAAACTCTTGGCTTGTGTGTTAAAATTGTTTCTTATATTTGCTATGTCTCTTTGCTAGTATATTTATTATACTGCTTTATGCTGTCTTACGATCTTTTATATGATCTAATCTATATGTAATCCATCCGGATTCAAATTTACTTATTTTCTGTGTAATTAATTTGTTTCTAAGGTCTCAATTTTCTGGGATTTTCGGGTCACGAGGGGTCATTTTTTTGACAATCTTGTCAGATCCCTCACAGAAAAAATCCCTGGTTTGAATCCCTGCCTGAGGGTGACCCTTGAAAAAGTCTTCAGGCCGGATTCACTATACTTCTTTCATTTTTGATCTTAATTTTCTCTTCAAATTTATCGTTTATTGCTATGTTAGATTAAATCATTGGTATTCTAGTAGTAGCAGCATTTGCGCTCTCTAAATACAATGTTGTGTCTAATTTTTAATTCCTAATATTGTGGTTCATAAAATGATATTTCTTCCATCTTTATCTTTGTTATGATAGTTCCTTTTGGAAAATATATAGCTGTTAGTAGTATATACATGCTAGTATCTGTATCACTTCTTTGTGGCGCTCGCCACAATGTGGCTGAGTGAAAGTTCTCCGCGATGTGGGTGAGGAAAGTTTTGTCCCTTCTCCAGGTGTTGGCTGCGTCCACGATGTGGCTGACGCCAGTTTACCTGCTAGTGTTTGTGTCACTTTTTTGAACAGTGTTAGTGTTTGTATGAATGAATTCTTTGTGATGTTCGGCATAGCGGAAATATCTATGCAGGATAGGGTTGGCTTGAAAAAGAAAGGAGAGTTCTCTTCTTTTTTTTTGCGCATGTGTGTGTGTGCGCGTGCGCGTGAGCGCGGGAGGTTCGCAACTAAAAGAAAGAATGCGTTGTTTAAACGTTCGATGCGTCTGCGAGAAAAATGTCTCCTCGGAGATTAGAGCAGGAGGCGAGAGATGATAAAAAACGACTAGCGTTTTTTTAAGTTCATTTACGCTTTGTCTTTCAAGAGTGCAACACACTATGACGAGTGACAGTCTAGTTTTGAAAAAAATAGAATGGCTTTGACTCTCTCTAGTTGTAAACAGTGTGGTTTAATAACTTTTTTAATTATCATTCTGATAATAATTTTAACATTTCCTTTTATTTTTCACAGTGATGAGTGTCGTTATCCGAATAATATTGATTTAAAAAATTCATCATGTTTCTATTCGAAAAATTTAGGACGTAGACTATATTTTCACATATGCGAGAGAGAAAATCAAAGAGTGTATGACATTCGATACTTTTGGAAAGAGGAACCGAATCTTGTTAAATCGCAAATTATCGGCGTACAGCTTATCGGTGAGGAATTCAAAAAATTATGTAAGCAATGCTCAAATTAAAGCATCCTAGCACTTGTTTAATTGCGGGTCCTTTTCAATCGGGTAAGACGACTTTAGTTCGTGAAATGATTAAAAAGAAGATTTACGATGGAAATATTAAAAATATCAAATGGTGTTATAATTACTCCTCACCTTCGTTTTTGGAAGAACCAGACATAGATTTTATTGAAGGTCTTCCGGAAAGCTATGAAAATGTTGATTTATTTGTAATTGATGATTTACAAGATCAACTCACTGAAAAGATTTCCGAATTGTTTAGGGTTGTATCCCATCATCGAAACATAAGTGTAATACTGTTGTTACAAAACTTGTTCCCAAAATGCAAAGCAATGCGAGATATCAGTTTAAATTCTCATTACATAATTTTATTTAAAAACTCTCGCGATATGAGTCAAATCAGTTGTTTTGCTCGACAGCTATATCCGCGTAATTCACGGTTTATGGTCGATGCATATATAAAAGCAACCGCTCGACCATATGGTTATTTAGTTGTGGATTTACATCCCAGAACGGAAGAAGAGCACAGACTTAGAGAGTCTTTGTTTCCTGATATGTATGGTGTTTATTGGATTTATAGACCAAAATGAATAGGCTAAAATAGAATTACAGTTTTTTAAACTTGCTCTCAAAATCATCACCTCGACAAAGAAAAATGTTGTTGAAAAATGCTACGAAATCGCAGATTCTATCATTGAGTGAAATATGTTTAAATATTTTAGCTGGCAATATTCCAGTGAATATTAAAAAAATACGCAAATACAAACAGTGCATTAGAAAAATAGCATGCCGAAAAATCCCAATAAAAACAAAGAAAAATTCTTTAATAAAACAAAGCGGTGGTTTCTTAAATTTGATCTTACCTTCTCTAATATCGGGTATATCCGGATTAATAGGTAAGGCCATTGATAAGAGACTGTAACAACTGAAAAAAATTATATAAAATAGAATGCGAAGTCTAAGTAATGCATTTGGTGTTCTGAAATCATGTCTAAGAGAATGGCTCTAGTCCCTCCAGAATTTCTAATGGGTCATCAACAACAAAAACCAGAATTAAGATTAGAAAATGAACTTTCACAACTTTTAGAACGAGAACAGTTACCGGACGATCACAAGGTGAAGCTACTAAGTCAACTACTCACTAGATATCAAAACGCCGTACACGAGCCTGCGGAACCTATCCGAGTAAGCATCGTTGACGAAAACGAGTCTCCTAAAAGTGGAGTAAATAGAATTATTGAAAATATTAAAGAAAATGCCGAAATAGATCCCATTCTGAAGGATATTATATTATCTTCTCCTCGTTCACATACGAAATATATTCCTTCTATTGTTGAAAAATTAATGACGCGAGGCTATTCTTGGAATGAATACGGTGAAATGACGCTAGATAATCGTCCTATAAAAGACTCGCGAGTGGTGGACTTTTTTTCATATCTTTTGAGAAATACAAAAACACAACTCGAACCTCCGCATTTTCAAATATTTTTAAAAGCAATACAAGAAATAAATATCCCTCATAGTTGGATAGGCAATAAAAAACTACTTTCACGTTTAAAGCTTAAGAAAACTGATGGAACATTGAAAACGAGTGCATCCTCTCCAGAATTAGATAATGATAATGACGGTGTGAAGTTTTCTACAGCTAGTGAACAGGGAGGATGGCAGTAGCCAAGTCGAATGATAACGAAGTGGCAGAAGTATTAAACTCTATATATTATGATGTTCAAAATCCTGCATCGTATGGAGGAGTGATAAAACTCGCTAAAGAAGCAAGAGTTCACCTGAAAGCGGCAAAAGAATGGCTAATGAAATAAGATACCTACACGCTCCACAAACCGATACGATTCTAGTTTCAACGTCGAAAGACTTTATCACATGGAATCGGAGATCTGATTCAAAGTGATTTAGTTGATATGTCAAAATTTTCTAGACAAAATAAAGGTATAAAATTTCTTTTGACTTCGATTGATGTATTTTCAAAGAAAGCCTATATACACACACTAAGAAATAAAAGTGCTAACGAGGTCTTTAAAGCTTTTACGAAACTATTGAAGCAAACGGGTCCTATAAAACATTTGCAAACAGATCAGGGAAAAGAGTTTTATAATAAAAAACTTCAACTTTTATTTGCGAAAAATAAGATCAATCATTACAGTTCACATAGTGAACAGAAAGCAAGCGTGGTGGAGAGATTTAATCGCACTCTTAAAAACAAATTATTTCACATTTTTACACATAGAGGTTCTTATAAATACATCGATATCTTGGATAAAGTTTTAAAAAGCTACAACAACAGCATTCATCGCAGTACATCTTTCGCCCCCAATCAGGTCACTTCAGAATTGGAAGCTGTTATTTTTAACAAACTATATGGTTATCAAAAAAACGCTAGCTTCAAATTTAACATCGGAGAACAAGTAAGAATATCAAAAACCAAGAAAACCTTTAGACGTGGATACTTACCGAACTGGAGTGAGGAAGTATTTACTATAGATGAGCGTTTCCCTTCTAATCCACCGACGTATTTTCTGAAAGATTTGGCAGGAGTGAAATTAAAAGGACGATTTTATGAAAGCGAACTTCAAAAAGTTTGCAAAGATACACATTCCTTTTGGAGAATCGAAAAGATAATAAGAACGAAAGGCGTGGGTTCTAACAAAGAATATTTTGTAAAGTGGAAAGGTTTTGATAATCGTTTCAATTCCTGGGTAAAATCAAAATGGATGAAAGGACTTCAGATTTCTATTTAACATTACCGAGTAATGCAAACATGGATTACTTTCTAAAGAACACATACAATCATTCTATAGGACAAAATTATCACATCCATTGACACTGTTCGGCGAGTGGGAAGTTGCTCTTTCTGAAATTTGCATACCTCGTAACTGGTTTAATATTGGAGATCATAATAATTCGTATTCCATTTTGTTGGAAGAGGAAAGAAAAATCAGCAAAGACATGCAACAGCTCGAAATTAAATTCAGATATGAACCGGGCGAAGATCCTGAGGAGTTTTTTAGAACATTGAACAATCAAATTGCTAGTTATGTCCAAGAAAATGCAAAATTTTCTTTTAAAGCAAGTACAAACGATGTCGATCTTTTTCTATCAGAGGGATTTGAAATACATATAGAACAAGCTAAAGCTTCTAAATTTTTGTATATTTTGAATTTACCAGATATGGATATCGTTTTGAACACATCAAGATCATTTAAGTTTCGTCCATCTCAGCAATCTGCATACGATTTAAGTTTTTTTATATTTAACGAAAATCCTCTGGCTGAGATGGAACATACAATCCCTCTGAGATCGCATTTGAATGATAACGTCATGCCAAAAACACCAGAAGAATTATTTGAGAATATAAGAGAAAATATTAAACTATTAGGTTTAGATAATTTAATTCAATTCATTTATAATGATTTTACAAGCGAGGTCGACATTCATCTTGCTAAGAATATCGAAATTCATTTTACACGGGCTTTAGGAGAATCCTTACTTGAAAAATTGAATTTAGAAAAAGATACCCTCGTGAAAGGTATTAGCACTTTTAAAGTAAACAGAGCACATCCTATCAAAAAAGATGATCAATTTAAAATAATAGTTAAAGAATATTTTGAAACAATCGAAGTTTTTAAGCAAACATATGAGCTATTTCTAAATGTTGGAATGTATAAAACAGAAAAAGAATTATTTAAAGCTTTTCAATTTGTAACTCTAACACAACTACAAAATTCGCACGTAGCTATTGAAGTTCCTCCACGTGTTGAACTTCATCTAAGTCAAGGACTCGCCGATCTATTAGGATATACTGAAAAGAAAATGTCGACCGGTTCTTACATAGGAAAATACCCGCTCCAATTAAATGCGGGGATTTCGGAAATATTTGTTTATAGCGATATAGTTGAGTCTCATCATGTCGGCGATTCTTTTTCTCCTCTCTTGCGAATAATCCCTTGTATGAATGAAAAAGATGAACAGATAGTTAAATATTATGAAAAACCTCTATACTTCCCGGTAAAAAAAACTTTTATAGAGACTGTTGAAATAGATCTTCGCACTAGCTCTGGTGATAATATAATTTTTACCGGAGGAAGAACTTATGTAGTACTTTCATTTAGGCGAAAACCTATATATTAGATCGTTTTGTTAAAATTCTCTCATTCCATTTATTTATGCTAGACACGATGCATCTAAGCAAAAAAGATTGTGAAATATATTACCAGCACCAAGTTGGTGGAAATTATTTCCAAGGATCTCCTTATCAACGTGGTTATGGTTTTTTTGGCGATCTGAAACGTTATATCACACCTCTAGCATTGCGTGCATCAAAATATTTGGGGGGTCATTTGCTAAGGACAGGTAAAAATGTGATATGTGATATAGCTAGCGGAAGATCGCTTAAAGATTCGGCTCGGACACGTTTTCGGGAAACTTCAAAACAAATTCGAGATGATATTTTCAAGAAATTAGAGGAACAACAACAAATAGGAAAAGGTATAAAAAGACGAGGCAAGAAGAAACGCACTCAGATGAAAGCAAAACGACGCAAAACGCAGACGACAGATATTTTTTCATAATGGATGAAAAATCAAACATTTGTCTTAAAAGCGAATTGGATTTGTTTTCAACTTTGCCAACTCAATTAGCCATAGATTCCTCATCGTTTGTGCAAATACATCCCTTAGCTTCACTAAGCGAAGCATCTCCCCTCGAGTTTTACATTAGCGGAAATGGAGAGCATTACTTAGATCTAGCTCATAGCATATTGCATTTACAGATAAAAATTTTAAAAAAGAATAACTCCACAACAGGAGATAACGACCATGTTGCTCCTATTAATTATATTTTGAATGCAATGTTTTCCGAATTTAGCGTTTTTCTAAATGATAAACAAGTTGCTAGCCAAAGTAATTATTCTTACCGATCTTTTTTGGAAAGTTTGCTTTTTTCATCAAAATCAAGTCAAGATTCTCTGCTGACTTCGGGTTTGTTTTACAAAGATACGGCTTCACAACACGATAATATTGCCGCCGATAGCACAAATGAGGGATTCAATAAAAGAAAATCAATCTGCAAAGCTTCGAAGTTGGTTGACTTAATAGGAATTCTTCATTATGATCTAGCCGCGCAACCTAAACTGTTGATAAATGGTGTAAATGTTCGAATTAAATTGGAACGACAAAAAGATTCTTTTTCTTTGATGTCAACCGAAGATTACAAAATAAATCTGAAATCCGCCAGTCTTTTCATTCGAAAAATTAATGTAGCACCATCTGTGGTTTTAGCACAAGAAAAAGCTTTAGAACTAGGTCTTATTAAAATGCCAATAAGGCGTGTCGAAGTTCGATCTTTTGCTCTTAGTAGCGGTTTGCAATTGACGACTATTGCTAATGCTTTCATTGGGCAACTTCCGACTCGTCTTATTTTAGGATTCGTATCAAATGAAGCTTATAATGGTAGTTTTACTAAGAACCCATTTAATTTTCAACATTATAATTTAAACTATCTTTCCGTATTAGAGGGGTCAAAAATGATCCCCTCAAAACCTTTTCAACCGAACTTTGCTAATAATTTATATGCCCATAGCTATCTCAGTCTCTTCACCGATTTGAATCGTTTTCATAATTCACAGAACATAAATATTAACTATGAAGAATATCCTAGTGGTTATACATTGTATGCAGTCGATCTAACTCCGGATATGGCGGCTGGTGAAACACATATGAGTGTTAATAGAACCGGAAACATTGCCATTGATTTAAAATTTGCGTCGGCATTAACGGAGACGGCGAGTTTGATTGTGTATGCAGAATATAGAAATACAATAGAAATCGATAAAGCAAGAAACGTTTTTACCGATTTCTAAGAAGAAAATGGATACTTTTACCATATGTCGTCTAGCTTGTAGTGATTTCAGTATTAAGAGAAATTTTGGGGGAGTATTTGCTTCGGATGATTTACCAGATCTGAAGAACGGATTTACATCTTTTATTGTAAATTTAGATCCTAAGAACCAACCAGGGAGTCATTGGGTTGGTATTTTTTTTAAAAACGATGTAGCATTTTATTTCGATAGCTATGGACGACCGCCAACAAACAGAAACATTCTACATTTTTTAAAAAATAATTCAAAAGACATTCAATATAATTCTGTTTGTTTTCAAGACTACTTCAGCAACACTTGTGGTTATTTTTGCTTGTACTTTCTCTGGGTATCGAATCGACATTTACCTCTACTTGGTTTGAGCGAATTCAATAAAAGTGAAAACGAGAATTTCATCAAACGATTTGCAAAGCACAATCTAAAATTAGCTAGTTGCTGTGTGACACATCTAGCTAGAGGGCGACAGAACTGCCAAGCGCTTTTAAACGTTGAAGAACGCTCTAATTGAGATTAAACAAAGAAAAGAATTCAAGTCTACAACTTATCATGGAACGGTACGGATATCTTATTGTCAACTCTGTTGGGACGCATATTTGCTACATACAAAATACTTTATATAAAGATATATTAAGCTGTGTGAAAAGTGCCATCAAACAAAAAATAAACCATGAAAACATTCTCTTATGCTTTAAAATATTAAATAATTCGGAAATTGTCAAATATTTGCATGATGTGAAGAAAGATCGAAGTTATTCTTTCAGCTATTTACATCAACCATCTGCTTCTGAACCATATTATATTTGTTATGGTGCTGATAAACTCTACAACTATTTGCTACAATGCGTTATCGATGTCAAAAGTTCAGACAAGAAGGTTTCAGATAACCCCGGACATCTTTTAAAAATAGGCTACCTAAGAATACTCAATGTTAATGAACTGTTATTAGAACTTCACACCCACTCTACAGTCTAGAAAAGCCATGATATTCATTATGAACTTGTCTTTTTTTATATATCTGTATTTTTCTCAATTGTGTATGGACTTGTTTCTGAATAACATATTCTGTAACTCAACAATGTGTTTTTAAATAAAATTGAAATACGTGGAAATGGTTTTGATTGTGTTCTTTTAGTTTTTATTATTTTTTCTAACCCATATTTTGTTTATTTATTCACATTAACATCAGAACGATTTCCTGTGACGTAACTATGAAGAAACCTATAAAAGAGATGAAGTTGCTACTTATTTCATTTAAAATCCAATCTCTCGAGTGTGCGTTGAATTTTTTTTATTACAATCATGTCTTCAACAGATAGAGATATAGATTGGATTGCGTTTTCGCGAGATACAAAATTGAGCGAAGATATTATACGAAATCTACAACATAAATTTGATTGGAAAGTTATATCTCGATATCAAACTCTTTCAGAGTTTTAAATGAATTCAAAGAAAAGGTAGATTGGGATGAAGTTTGTAAGTATCAAAAATTATCGGAAAGCTTTATGAGACAAGGCTTCCAAGGATTATTTAAGATCAATGCCTCTTTGATATCACAATATCAAAAATTATCACATAGTTTCTAGTTGGAATTCAAAACCTATCTAGATTGGAAAAAAATTTCACAATATCAAACCCTCGATGAAACATTCATTATTAATAATGTTAATCTTTTAGACATGAAACTAGTTTCAAAATATCAAGATCTTAGCGAGCGTACAATGGAAATTTTAGAAGATATTCTCGATTGGGATGAAATATTTAAAAGCAAAGAATTATCCGGCTCTTTCATTGTCGCGCATATTGATAAAATTTCGAGTTGTGATGCTCTTTCTTATAAAAATCTTCACGAAGGTGTAATTAATACAATTTTCAAAAGACAAATTTTGATGTATTTAAGTAAATTATGTTCAAAAATGTGATATGAAATGTATGAGACATTTTTTTATTATTTTAAAGATTGCATCCCTCCTCGCGGAAGATTTGAAAATAGCACAGATTGTTTTTGTTTCTTTTTAGGTAGATAAAACCTTTTTTATTTTTTCTTCAGATGATGGTAAAACATTTTTGAAAAACCACAATTTCGTCATTTCTCAGTCCGACATGGAACGATATGGTTATCTTATTCTTGATTCTGATGAAACATATGACTACATCCATTATGAATTGTTTTCTTCTATCCTAAATTGTATGCGAAACGTTTTGATGAGTTTGAGTTTAGATCATACAAATAAGCAAAAAGTGTGCTACATCAAGATTCTGAATAGTGAAGAAATTATGGACTTGATTCACAAAACTGATCAAGAACATAAATTTGGAGTATGTCACCTGCATCGAATGACTCCGAACAAGAAGTATTCTCTTTATGCTTGTGAAAACGTTCTGTATTCAAACATATTGAACTGTCTTGAAGCTTCAAACGATTTTCTTTGCTCTTCGAGCGAGAATTTTTCTGATTTCAATTCATTTAAACATGGTTTTTTCAAGATATTAACAGAAAATGAAATCACAAATATGTTAAAAATTTCAAACTGAAAAGCATACTATGTCTATGCATCAATGTGTTTTGAATATATTTTCAAATCTAACTTTTTATATGTTATCTTAAATTTGTTGTTGTGAAATATAATTCTTACAACTCTTTTTAAGAAATAATGAAATAAAATATATTTCTTAATATGTTTGTGTTTAGTCTTCCTTTTTCTATTTTGTCTACTTTTCTTTAGTCATCAATGACGATTTGTTAAATAGAAAAACCTGTTCTAGAGTTATATTTTCAAAAGATATCAGCCCACAGTACATTGATCTGAAAAAAAAATCTTCGCAGAGGGTCGCTAACGTAAGAGGGAACACGGAAAAATCTCTCATTTTTGGCACTACTCTCCCGCGTCTCGCGGTAGGAGAGCAAGATAAATTTTAAAATAAAACATATCCCTCCTCCTCTGCAGGATGTTGTTTTCAAAAATAAGCTTAGAAGAGGGAATTAATTTCTTTATTTTTTTTTATCAAAAAGTGTATATAAACATTTCCCCCCCAAAACACGGACATTCCAATATTTTCCATCCTTTTGTGAGGACTAACTCTTGGATACTCTACTCCTGCGAAGAGACATGAATCACGGTAAGTTGTTTTATTTTACTTTCTCTGTCGAGGAGTGTTTAGAAAAGTTTAAGTTCTTTCAAATTACTTAATTTATAATAATTTTCATCTAGATAGAAAGCGATCTTACGATATCTTCGCTGCCAGCCCAGACAATGATGTTGATGACATCCTCATATCTGGCAAAAAAAAAGAGATTAGAGCCTAGAATGAAATGCAACCTAGACCTGTCTTCGGATGATCTGTCCAGCGAAAAATCTATCCCACCCTATTCCATCAACTTAGGCAAAGGTGTGTTGATGGAAGTGAAAGAATTTAGGGGTGTTTACTATGTCGGATTAAGTAAATACAGCGAGGGTGGATCTGACATTAAAAATAGGTTTAACATCCCACTCATCCAACTAGAAACACTGAAAAAGGGTTGCGAAGCGATGCTTCAATACGTATCAGAAATGAGGCAGCAATGAACCTTTTCATGTCCTTCTCATCCAATGAAAAATTTTTAAAAGAGTTGTAAAACCATGTTGCTCGATGTTAAAGTAATCGCTCTCCTCCTCCTCTCTTAATATGTAAATTTATTAGAATTATTTTAGAATTTCTGTACTATTTTATATATTTTTATTTACAATATGCAATTTTTTAATTATCGTTCCTCTTTCAGAGGTTTCGCTAGAACTTATCGTGCTGTAGTTAACTATGAGGATCCTCACACACTTTTTCGTGATTCGAGAAGACCAATTTATGATATTTTAAATGAAAAAACATTAGCACTACGCATACGATTAATAATTTGTTTAAGTGTAATATTTACAAAGAAAAACTCACAAAATGAAGAAATAACTAACACTTTTTATTTTTGTAGTAATGCGCAAAGAATTCTTTCCCAGTTTCAGATACTACCAGTGATAGACAATGCATTTCAAAAAATTTTCTCAAATATAGAAAATTTCATTCGAAACGGGAGTGGGTGGGTGATAAAAAACGTTTCGCATATAGATTTGCATGTAGGTAATTATCGTAATCCTAGGGGAGGTTGTAAAAATATTTCTTTGCCGTCTAAACTAAAGAATAAAAAAGCAATTCTTAACATAAAATGCTCTGATAATTTATGTTTCATTTATTGCATTCTAGCTAAATTATATCCAATGAAGATGAACCCTAATCGTTCCTCTCGTTATAGAAAATATTTGAAAACACTTAAGATTAAAGATGTCAAATTTCCTATGGCTATTTCTGACATATCTAACTTTGAAAAAAAAATAATTTAACTATTAATGTTTTTGGGTGAGAGGAAAATGAAGTTTTCCCATTGTATATTAGCGAGCAAAAGAAAAAAAACCAATGTATTGATTTGCTTTATTTTCAAAGACACTTTTTTCTTATAAAAAATTTTAATCGATTCATGAACCTTAAAAAGGGGACTCATTTCTACTGTCGAAAATGTTTAAGCGGTTTTTCTCGGGTGAGTACGTTAGAGACTCATAAAGTACTCTGCAACGATCTAAAACCTCAAAAAATCAGTATGCCTAAAAATTTGAGTTTAAAATTCACAAACTTGGCAAAAATGATCTATCACCCATTTTGTGTGTTTGCCGATTTTGAAGCTTTAACAAAAAAAATACACACTGCCTTACCTTCTTCTGATATAAGTTATAATTCACTAATTGAAACACACGAAGCGGTTAGTTATACAATTATTGTTACCGACATTAACGATTGCTTAATATTTCATGAGTATTATGTGGGAGAAAATGCTATTCAAAATTTTTTCAATACTTTAAAATATTTAACAGAAAAAATTCTTAAAAAAATGCATTCCATACTGCCAATGACAGAAAATCCTAATTCAACTTATGATTTAAATGTTTGCCACATCTGTAAAGAAAAATTTAAAATGGGTGAAATACGAGTGCGGGATCATTGTCATTGGGGTGATGGTTACATCAAAGGATTAGCACATCAATCTTGTAATCTAAATTATAGAGCAACTTACTTCATTCCTGTAGTCATACACAACGCGCGGAATTATGATACACACCTCATTTTAAAAAATTTACCTTCTAATTTTGCAAAAGTTGTAAATATAATTCCGATAAACATGGAGAAATTCACCATGTTTTCTTTAGACGCTCTAAAATTTATAGATTCTTTTCAATTTCTTGATTCCTCTCTCGATGCTTTGGTTAACAATCTTAAAACATCCGATCATGAATTTAAAATTTTTGAAACATTTTTCAGAGGTGAAAACAACAAACATTTGTTAAAACAAAAAGGGATTTTCCCCTATTCATACTTGGACACCTTAGAAAAGTTAAATGATCCATACCTTCCCTCTCGCGAAGATTTCTTTAATATTTTAACTAATTCCCCTATCGATGAAGAGGATTACAAGCATGCTCAATTAGTGTACAAAACTTTTAAATGTAAAGCATTGAAAGATTATTTGGAAATTTATCAAAACGTTGATACCATAATGCTAGCCGAGGTGTTTACTTCTTTTAGAAGAAAGGCAATGCGTTATTATGATTTAGATCCCGTGCACTTTGTAACAAGTGCGGAACTGACATGGAATGCAGGACCAAAATTTTCAAAAATTGAATTACAACTTTTAGCTAATGTAAATGATTATATTTGGCTCGAAAGCCAAATGCGAGGGGAAATTTGTTTTTTAGGAAAACGCCACACCAAAGCCAATAATCCTCTCATAGAAGAAAATTATGATAAAAATAAACCACACAGCTACATCATAGCTTTAGATGCTAATAATCTATATGGTTATGTAATGAGCCAACCTCTGCCGGTAGGAAATTTTGTATGGTTAAGCTCTGAAGAAGTATAAAATTTTGAAATTTTTAAACATGATGAAAACTCAGAAATAGGATTCATAGTCGAAGTTGATTTGCGATACCCTAAATGGCTCCAGATTAAAACGAATGATTTACCTTTAGCACCAGAACATCTAAATATTACTTATGAAATGCTATCCTCTTATTCAAAAAGGTTATGTGACAAATTTAATCTAAAACACACTCTTCCTTGCAAAAAACTTACTCCAAATTTTTATCCCAAGAAAAATTATATCACTCACTATTTGAATTTACAATTTTACATCAAAGAAGGTATGGTCGTCGAAAAATATCACAAAATATTAGCATTCAGACAGAGCCCGTGGTTAGGAAAATACATACATTTTAACAATGAGAGACGTAAGGAAGCTAATGATGAATTTACTCGCGCCTTTTTTTAAAAAATGAATAATTCATTTTTCGGTCGTCTGATGCTCAATCAACGAAAAAAAGTTTCTGTTAGAGCCTCCACTACCGAAAAAGACTGTAAAAACAATCTCTCGAGTCCTCTACTAGAATTTTTCGAGCCAATTAATGAATCTCTAACTATTTTTAAAATGCGCAAACCAAATTTAATTCTCGATAAGCCAATATATGGGAGATTTTGCATACTTGAACTTTCTAAATTACACATGCATAAATTATATTATCATAACTTTAAGAAATTATATGAAAATCGTTGTGAGCTTCTCTATATGGACACGGATTCGTTATACATTTCAATTGAAACTCGCGACATATTTTCAGACATGAAAAGAAAATTTTCTAATATATTTGATTTTAGTAATTATCCCTCTGATCATATTTTATATGACAATTCAAACAAAGGTAAACTTGGTTATTTAAAAAGCGAAACCACTGAACCTATTAAAGAATTCGTAGGCTTAAAATGTAAAATGTATGCTTACTCCTTTGGTACTAGCTGTAAAAAAACAGCCAAAGGAATTAAGAAATCAACCTTAAAAAACTTCACTCTAGAAAATTATCGAAAAATTTTAGAAGAGGAGTCCTTTCAAAGAGAAATACAGTGCTCTATCATTTCAAAAAAGCATGTATTACATACCATAATGCAAAATAAAATTGGATTATCTGCATATTATGATAAAAAATATTTAAAAGAAGATGGAATTGATTCTCTCTCCTATGGACATTTTCTCATCGATAATGATGATGATGCTGACGATGATTAGTATTTTTGTTTTGAGAACATTTCTTTTGTAATGATTTTTAAGTTGTTTTTCATCAACATAATGGTGTTCATTTTTATGCTTTTGTGCAAGCACTAGCATGTGTGCTTCCTTCGCTATTACTTTTATCTAAATACTTTTGAGTTTTTGAAACTTTTATGTGTGTAGTGGTTTTTAATCAACATAATGGTGTTTATTTTCTTATAATTTTGTACAAACATTTGACAGAGGAGGAGAGATGTTTACTTCATTATTACTTATATATAAAACTCTTTTTGAATTTTGCTAATATGAAGTTTTACAATGATTTTTAAGTTGTTTTCATAAACATGATTTTTCTCAATTTCCTGCTTTTTGTTCAAGCACTAGCATGTGTGCTTTCTATATTATTATTTTTTTTGCTTGAAATAGTATTTTTTGTTCTGTAGATATTTCTCTATTTGTGTACTATTTTGTGCTGTGTACTCAGCAAGTCTTTTTAATCACACCAAAAAATTTTGTTTTCACTATTTACTTTTATAGATATGCCTTTGTGTGTTTTAGATGTTTGGATATGTAATGTGTATTTTTCAGATTTTGTCAATAAAGATTGGGTCTTCTTCCGAAGAAGGCCTGTCGAACCTGAAACTTGTTCCATTGTCATTGATAATCAGTGGACAAGTTTCAGGTTTCTACAGGCTATCGTTCTTCTTTCAACGAAGACCCATCAATTTGTTTTATTCTGCATTAATAATCAATGAACATTTCTCAGATCTGAACAGACTATCGAATCAACTGTAGCAGTTGTGGCGATGTTAAAATCATCCCCTCATGCGTTAAGTCTATAAAGAGATAGCTGAAGCGGTAAAAGTGACACAAACACTAGCAGGTAAACTGGCGTCAGCCACATCGTGGACGCAGCCAACACCTGGAGAAGGGACAAAACTTTCCTCACCCACATCGCGGAGAACTTTCACTCAGCCACATTGTGGCGAGCGCCACAAAGAAGTGATACAGATACTAGCATGTATATACTACTGCTGTTATCAAAAATTTTAAAATAAAAATGTGGATAATTTTTTTTCAGATTTTTTAAATAAAACAATCTTTTGTCAATGTATAACAATTGAATATTTTAGTAATAATATGTTTATTAAAATATTATTAATTTGGATATTTGTGACTTATTATCTTATTTTGAAATAACTAAGATGTAAGTTGAGATAATAAGTTTTTAAAGTTAATTATAGTATTGAAATAAGAAAAAATAATAAAGCATCCATTTTTTAAAATGACTTATATCGTTTAAAAATTATCATTTCATTCTTATTTTTACTACGTGAATATTTTGAATGTCAGTTTATTATATCATTCTTAAACTTGTCCCAATTATTTGTAAAAATTACTCACAGTTTGCGCAGTAATATTTTCATAAATATATGCATTTCTCTGCCAACAAATATTGCTAAAAACCTTTTCTTCATTTAACTTCAGCAATGGAATCAAAATTTCAATTGTACCCATTTTATTAAGTTACAACATTATGAATTTTTGTGAAAATTTGTAAATTGTGAAATCTTGTAGATAAAAAGGAGTCTTAGCTGCAAATATCGACCCAATTAAGAATTACCCCTTATTAGAACGTTTTTTCCATGTTCATCATGTTTGGATGATTTAAAAAAACATTCATTTACAATATTTCTCTGCATGTGAATTTCAAAAGATGGATGTTCAGTAAAATAATTAAAAAAAACACTCTTGAGTACGTAATCATAACTTCAGCAACGTTTAAAACCGTGAGTGAAAAGATAGGTTTTTATTTCATTGAAATAATAAAAATACTTGCTAAAAATTTTAGTCCATTAATTAAAATAAAACAAGCAACAAATTATAGATATTAATGAATCTATAATAGTTTTGCCAGTTTGTGAAGGATGATCAGAGTTTTTTATTTAAGTTATCTTTTCTTCCAGTCATAAAACTCAGATGAGAGAAAAGTGGCATAAAAATGACAATACAAAAATTAGAATATTGTGCTAAATCATAATTAATATATATATAAAGAAAAAAAAGAGATTAAAAAAACAGAGGATCGTAATTTTTACATTATAAAATTAATTGGTAAAATCTGGGTTTGGAATCATGTTCGTGTGGTAAATCAGCAAGTTATTGGGAGTCTAGTCATAGATGCCTCATCAAGGTTCTCTTGATGTTAAAATCTTCTTATCATTTGTAATTATTTTTTTATCAAAGCAAAAATAATATTCACAAATATCTTTTAAAAATTCAAAAGCTAATATTTTCGTAAATATATTAATTCTTAAAGCATGATAAAATTTTTAATTAAATATTTTCCGTTGTAACACTAAAAAAATAATTAACTAATTGGAAATGTGTGTATTAATTTATCAAATTGAAGTATTTTTTACATCAATCGTGCATATAATAAAATTTTTATTTTTGGCTTGCGGATATTTGTTGATGCCAAAAACAATACCATGTTCTGGCATGATAAAAGGCTCTTTCACATGAGGGCAAAGGGCTCTCTAAATAAATCCGTAATCACTTTTAACTGCCTCTGCTTTCATACTGGTCACATGATCAAATTCTAATTTCTCATTGGTATTTTTTATAACAGTTTGACTTATGTAAGCATTCAATAGGATTCTTATTTTTAGATTTTAATTCCAAAGGATTTTAATTTTTCCTGGCTATAATTCTCTTTTTGAAAGGGCTAGAAACTCGAGTGAAGTGCACTGTTTAGGGAACTTGAGTAGACCTTACGAATATTTATTTTAATTAAATAACTGTTGATTACCTTTATGAAATATATATCATCCAGCTTTTTTAATATATTTCTGAAATTTACTATTGATTTCTTGCACTAAATTTAATTAACATTATATTTATGCGAAAATTGTTGATGGGTTCAAATTCTGACGATTATGGGGGTTCAAATTCTGACGATTCTGACTGTGATGAATTAATTTTATCTTCTAAAGATTAATACTCTATATCGGAAAGTGAATCTGATGATGATACTTTAAATGCATCTCGCTGTAAGTGTCCTATTGACTTGCAAGCACCTTCCCCTGCTCCTCCAAATTTTCAATTTTCTTCGACTCTTAGTATCAGTGGATCGGTAAAAAAATTTCCTTTGGGACTTAGATGATCCGATGATGTTTTTCAGAATTTTTTTTTGTAACACAGTGATAAGTTACATGATGGAAGAAATAAATAAATATATTGAAGCCTTTTTCAATAAATCCGATTTGACACCATCATCGAAAGTATTAAATTGCAAAAATACGGATATAAAAGAACTACATCTACTTTTTCGTTTACTTTTACTGCAAGGAATAATGCCCAAATCTGCTAAAGCATGGTTCTCGTGTATAAGATCTATTTTAAGCAATTCTTTCTAGAATCATTTTATTAGACTTAAAATTTCTTCTAGACGACATTGTAAAATATTTATATGGCACTGATTATCAGCAGCAATATTACAGATATATAAAAACACTGTATCACCTGTTAAGTAGTAATTTTTTATTTGTAATGGCATTCATTTACATTAATTTTTAAGTATGCAGTTCTCATTATTAAGTTCTGAATTCGCCGCCTTATAATATGTTCAAATAAAATGCATGTAATTCAGCCTTTCATGCATATGTTTAATTTCATTAATAGCTAAGACTAACTTTGTTGTAATGCAAAGTATTAATTATAATTGGACATTTATTCATAATTAATTATTTTATTTATTATTATTATTATATAATTATTAATAATAATAATTATTATTAAAATTATTCATTATTATTAATTATAATTGGACATTTATTCATTTCATTCTTCAAAGCAATATGAAATTCAATAACCGAATTTTGTTGAATACAAATAAATGTTTATATAATAATTTTCCATTTATTATAAACTAGCCGCCTTTAGCGACCAGCCGGTTCGCCAATATTAATTCCGACAAAAGGGTTCGATCAATTTTAACTTGGTATCATAATAAGTTTTTCAGCAAAATATTTTTTAAGCTTCAAATTTCGATAGTCATATGATTCACTTATACTATTATATAGGTCTTAAGCTATCCAATCTTTGAATACCGCATCTCTCTATGATTTTCTATCAGTGCTCGCAAAATTCAGTTTTAAATTAAAATGGAAATGAAGCTTCCATTAATATAAAGACCTCTTTACTCAATCCAACCATGTCTTGAAATAAAACTAAGAATTGAGAGCAGAGTAGCTGAAGTTTTATGTTCACTACAGAAATTGAAAAGTTATAATTTTTTATAATTTATAATATCTCAAGGAATTATTCAGTAAACATTTCCCAAATTAAATGAAACATTCAGTTTTTAATTTTATTTTTAGATGTATATATATGATCTCAATAATAATTTTTTTTGGTTTATAAATATATTTCAAAAAATTATAGTTTCAATTCCTACGGTCTTATAGATTCATATTCAGTAAAATATTTTTAATATTTCAACTTCTCAGTAAATAAATAAATGCTTCTATCTTCTTCAAATCTGGCTGATTTATTCAGTTCTGATAATCTTCTTTATCAATTTTTACAAATTTAGAAAAATCATCATTTTCATAATCTTGGCCAATTATTATTAGTAACCCTGATGGGCTTCTTTGAGATCTTGATAAAGTGATCTAAAATCGCCAATTTTTATCGAATAGTTATATTGAAATTTTCATAGATCAATCAGCTTGGAAGATTGATTTAGTTGATTGGAGTGCCACTTTTTTATTTTAAGGAGTACTTATTGTCTCTAGAATATTTTGTTAAAAATGACTCTCAGAGCAGATGATATAAGTAAAAATTTAAAAGTCTCAATTCATCAGCATTTTTTCTCTCAATCTACTAATTTAATATTTCACTTAGACCATTTGTTAAGATATGTATGTCTCTCCCAAAAAAATTAAGAAATTAGATGTTGGGCTCCGATTACAGAAAATGCCTTGTAGATGTTAAGCCATATTTTCCTTAAATAAAACCGTTTAATTGGATTAGTAATATATGTATAGTAAAATATCACAGAAAACGTTTCCATGCATTTATTTTCCAAAAATATCATGTTTCTTTTTATGCAGACACGTGCCTAAAATGACATTTTTATATGTTGATTTGGAATGATAGTTGATTTTGTTTCGGTTAGAGAGTTTTGAAATCGCCGAAATATACGGGTAATTAATATTTTTATCTTATTTTACAAATTTTTTATTATTAATTATTACGTATGCTTGTTCGAAAGAAGTAACTGACCTTTCAAATAACTGACCTGGTTTTACCAGTATAAATTTAATATTGCGTATGTTTAACATTTAAAGCAGATGCATTTTTATTTCGCATGATTCATTAAAATGTGGAGATACATTACAATCACGAAGGCGAATTCTTTGATTTGCACAATACATCTCCTTCACATAAGTAAAAGTAACAATTCAAAACATGTCTTATTGTTTGAAAAATTTAAAAAAAAATCACGAACTCAAAAATTTCTATTTCTACTTATTATCAATTGCTTTTTGTTCGTCGTTTCTTTGAAAAGACGTCATCTTCAAGTTCGTTTAAGATTTCTTACATTTTAATAAATAATTTCGCTCTCAGAAGATGATCATTTGGTGTTTTTCTAAAAATTCTTTTTCTGTTTTAACTGTCACACTTTTATGATATATTTTATTGTGTATTTTTATTTACTTTAATTCTTTAATTGAATTAATAATTTTGATATTGCAGACTATCAAGAAAATTTTTCTCGTGCATTTATTTTTTTAAAAAAAGATCAGATTTCCTATTTATTTCATTTCATATAATCACATGATGAACATTATATTTTTCTGTTTTATTTTTGGTAGTAATTAACTTATTTTTTTTTAATCAGAACTTCTGAAAATGTGATTGCAACATATTATTAAAAGCTGATTTTTTAATATCCTCGAGAAGATAAAATTTTATTTTTATTTTATGCGAAATAAATTGTTGGAAAAAAATGATTAAATAGAATGTTTAAAAATTTATTAAAAATAATTTTAATTTATATGCCAAAACATCAATATCTTTGAAAAGCTAATTTTTTTAACTTTAACTTGATGGAAAAATTAATTTTGTGCTATAATGTTTTCGGAAGTTATAGCGAAACACTTCAAAATTTGGTTTATTTTTTAATTAATTAAAATTTTATATAAAAATACAAAAAGGGGGCCCCGAGGTGCACATTCCCGGCACCCTAGGTATACATGTACCAAATTTGGTAGCTGTAGGTCGAACGGTCTGTCTTGTACAGCGCTAACACACACACACAGTGTGCTTTATTATAAGTATATATATATATATATATATATATATATATTAATAATCCGTATTATTTCTATGTATTTTTTTTCATTTATGCTTTTAGCAGTCCATCATAAGACACAAAACTTCCTCTCATATCAATGTGGTTTTATTTTTTATAGAGATTTCAAATATATATTTATAATAGAATTGTATATTTAAAATATATAATTTTTAAAAAAAATGTTTTTATATTTATGATTTTTTATAAATATAAAAATATTTCTTTTCTTTTTTTATTCTTTTCTTTATATTGTAAATATATATAATTTCCCAAAAAAAATTTTATATTTATAAAAGAAACAGTTTTTTTTTCTATTTGTCTCCCTCCTCCCGAAAAGAAAGAAAAATATGATTTGCAAAAAGTTGTAAATAACGCATGCATTAACTTAGTAAAATAAAAAACAATATTAAACAGTAAAAAAAAGAATAATAATAACTATATTCATTAAGATACATTAAATAAAAACGTTTATAAAAAGAATTAACAACAGTTTTACAAAAGTTAAGTTTAAAAAGTCAAAAATAAATAAATAATTATATCCAGAAATTTTCAAATTTGTCTTCCCTTGCGTATTTAATGATTGCCCAAAATCTACATACGTTTAAGCAATAGTTAAAATAACATTTATTAATAAATTTTTTGTCACTTATTAATTGGAAGAAAATAAATTGATAAGGTTTTTTTATATATAAATTGATAAGGTTTTTTAATTAATAAAAGTATTATTAATAGTTCAAATGTGATTTTTTAATATTTCATCTGACATGTACAGAAAATTCAAACCCGCTTTTGAAAACTCGTTTTTTTTTTGTATAAACTATTATACATAATTATGGCATGTAAATATGAGGGCTTCTCTATTTTAATAGGTATAATAGATTTCTCTTGGATTTGAAATGAAATATTGAAATAAAGAATGAAGTATACAGCTCATATCACCAATCGATCCTGTTATCGCGAATTTTTATAAGAAAGTGATTTCCTATTCTCAGGAGTTTTCCCCTAATTGGAGGGACCACCCAAATTCTAACTGCCAGCGGAAACCAGAAAATGACTTCTAACAAGCCGATCTCCGAACTCGTTTTTTATACTTAAGAGGGGAAAGCAATGACGACTTTCTACTGGGTAGCCGGGTTAAGAGATATTTGCGGAAGGAGACTTTCTACGTTCCTGGCGGTTTTAAAGCGACACGTTGGAGAGGATTTCTACGTTCCAGCCGGTTTTTAAGAGACACTTTGGAGCGACATTCTACGTTCCAGCCGGTTGAAGGGTTAATTTCTAATTTTATCTAATGGCTTTTGGGTAATTACCATTGATACGGTAATTTTGCGTAATTCGACAAACGAACTAATTATCAAAGTTTTATTGGAGTTAAATAACAATGTATTGGGTGCTTTCATTGCCATTTGACATTTTTATTGACATTATTTTTGAAGAAAATGGTATTGATTTTTTAGCACGTTAAATCTGGAGTATTCTTAAGTATTTTCAATTTTAAAGTTTTCTTAGAAATAATATAAATTTTCATGTAATCTTAAGAATGCTTTAATTTTTTAAATTTTCAAAATTAAAACTAAAGAATTTACAGTTTTAGTTCTTATGCGGCATAATTTTTCTTAAAAAATGTCTAGAATAAATAGAAAATCAAACATGACCCTTCGGTATTAGGATTTATTCAAAGTTCAAAATTTTAAATTTTGATGAAAATATCATTTGATATACAATAGGGGAAAAAAACAGAAATATCATTCATAAATAGTGCTTATTATTTTGTCAGGAAACAATCAGTGCCGGATAGTTATTATCATCAACGAAAAATAAGTTTGCTCTTTCAAAACAAAAATACAAAATGTAACGAAGATGTCAGAAGACATTAATTACATTTTCAAATTCTGATATCTTTTTATTACGGTTATATTTATGTAAAATAATGTATGACATTTTGTGTGTTTTCTAAAAGTCGCGAGGAAAATTTAATAAATTTACAGACGTGATCGTTTCTTTATTGAGAAAAAGTCTGATATAGAATCGATATCCGACGCAAATATGAAAATACAAAAAATATATCCGTATTTAAAAAAAAAGTCCATCTGAGGTTTTTTTTATTTATATTGAAAATTTTTATATTATTATGATATATTTTAACGAGTAAAATCGCGAATTTGTTAAAGAATAAATTATTACCCATTCTGAAGTAAATATTAAATATAGATGATTGAATTTAATACAGTTAAAGGATCACACGAACAGTATAACTTAAATAAAGGTAAGTAGGGGAGTTTTTCGAAAGTCAATTCGACTCAGTTTTTGAAAAAACGGCACACTATATGAATAATTCTCCCCATTTTCGGTGGATTTTTTATTTGTGGGCGGCCTAAAATTTAAACTCAGAGTATAGACTATATCATAAAGACAAATTATAGTAAGTGTATAGTATAGAAAATTTTTCATAAAGTGTCGGATAAAAGAGTCAAATATAATTTATGTGTCTTTATAGATGTTATTCGGTGTTATTTTTTAAAACTTATGATCAACCGATGGTGTCCCAATAGAGACATGGTAAGCTATTAATATGAAACCGTAATCTTTTCTCAGTCAGTTACAGAGATTTTGGTAAAATGAGGAGGCTATTTTGGAGCCCATTATACAACATATTTATTAAATAGACATAATTTGAGAGTCAAAAAAGGACAAAAATTTAGACACTTTCTTTCTTTTTTCTTTAAAGAAGTACAACAATTTAAAAGAGACTGAATCAGATTTGTTTAGTACAATTTAGTTACTTGACTTGATACTTATGAATTTTAGGACACATAACATTACAAATACTATCAATTTATTGAATGTATGCGCTCAGAGTTTCATACCACTTCAGCGAACGAAACTTTAACAACATGCATCAGGGTATTCTTCCACTGTATTTCATAAGCAATGCTAATTCAAGCAAAATGAAATAATCTTCATAAATGAACATATTATGAAGGGAAGCTATCAAGAATGCAGGATAGATAACATTTTACTTTCAGCAAATTGAAAAAAATATTTGTCGGCATGTGCTAATGCGCATTTTTTTTATCTAAGGTGTTAAAACTAAAGTCTAAATTGGTTCAAACAGCGAAAATCATTTGCAATGAATCAATGCATAAAACTAAATATTTAACAGCAGAAGTCCATCACCTCTTTGAAATTAGCAAGAAAACTCTCTTATCTAAATTCAACAACAATCCATGAGATTTATCACCGATTATTTCAGGAATGTACTGATGTAAAAAGAGCTGAGACTGAAGTAAAAATTATTAGAAATGTGAATCATAAAAAATATTTTTTTAATAAATGGAAAAAATATATATAATAAAAGTTACAGATTTGATTACGTCTGCCCTTTTGTTCTACTTTTATTATTTCTGAATTTCAAGGATATAAAATTAATTCCAATTTATTAATGTATCCTTGATTTGAGTCTCGATGTTTGGTATTTTGATATCGTTATTGATAATTCGCAGCGCTTGATTTTATGGACGATCTTTTCCTGAAAGAAGATTTTAACCAAATGAGGAAGTAATTTTAATAGCAAAAGATTTCCTTCGTTAGCGAAGATTTTCCTTTCCTTCATTTTATTTCACTAACCATTATATCTTTAATTTTCCTTTATCTTTAATTACTATCCCTTTCCTTATCACAGATTTTCTCAGGGATTTAGACACTTGTTCGAACTTAACTAAGAAATTAAATCTTCGGCTTTGTACTAGGGGAAGGCTCCCACCCAGCATCTAGCCACATCTGTTTACATTGTGGGTAGAATAGTAAATTAATTAATGCTAAAGAGGCTTACTAAAGATGTATATAATTTTATAAAAAATTAAATAGAGCGATTAGAAAAATTAGAAAATTACACTTTTTAAAGAGCGAATGACAAATGAAATATAAGCTTTAGGGATAAGACATATTTTTCTCATTAATAATAGCTATTTATAATACCGCATGAATTTTTTTATACATATGCCGAATTATAATGCTTAAGACTTTATAAATATTAGAGGAATATTGACGGCATTGTACTCAATCTGACTATGTTGACTTTCTGCATTTTAAGTAAAGGGCATAGAGCCACTGTATTTATATTTTAGGGCCTTCCTTTTAAAATTGGCCGCCTTTTTCCTTTTACGTTGCTGTTAATACGTTAAAAGGTATTCAAACGGTCTATTTAATATGCCACCTCTCTATTATGCTAACTTTAGAATATAAAAATTCAAAGCAAACTTTAAAACTTATTAAACTGTTCTAAAATTGACAGGCAGGAACTTATTTCCATTTGAGACCAATGAAAAGTGTTTGCCTTGCAACCTTAGATATTTTTTTTCGGAATAGATTTTACAAACGATTTATATAGCGGTTTTGTTGAACATAATTTTTTTGCTAATTTATGCTCTTTTGGAATATTTAATACAATAAAAAAGGGAATATATTAAAAATTTTATTTCCTCTACTTTTTTATTAATTTTTACATTCATGTAAAATTATTCCATTCAGAGAAAAACTCGTTTATATTTAAATACAATACAAGATACATAAATGAAAATAGTTGAAGGGAAAATAAGTTTCCTGATATGAAAAAACTCTAATATTATAAAATATTATCTAAAGAATTCGTACTGAAAATATCTGGAACAGGATGAGTAAAATGCGAGTAAGAAAGGAAAATGAGATGTTTGATTTTTTTTTTTTTTGGAATTATAGATAAAGGTAAAAATTGTGTAGATATAAATTAAATGAATCTGTCTTTTTTCTGAATTCGAAATTTAGAGTCTCATTCGACTTTCACCATGCCATGAACACAAAATTAATTTCTTCAATTGGAAAAGATTACTTTACTTTCATCACTTCATGTAACTATTATAATTATTTCACGGTTTGGAAGTGCTAATTCGATTAATAAACAAAGAATTAAAATGATGACTCTTGTGATTGCTTTATTTTAAAGTATTCAAATCTATTCACTCGTTTTATTTTGAGTATAAATAAAGCTTTTCATTAAAAAAAATTACAAACATTTTTAAGAAATAATTTTATTGATTACTAAACAATATGCTAAACCATTCTAATATACTTCAAACGTTTTGCAGAGTGTTGGCAAAATAGAATGATCATAAATACACTTTGAAAAACTAGTTCACAGTGATATGATTATCAAGTTTTTAAAAATTAATTCATTTTGTGGCATGGTTACAAAACTAATATGGCAGCTTCCGATTGTTTGTCAAGTGTAAGTAAATTTCGTGCTTGTTACTTTCTGACTGAAATACATAACTAAAATGTATAAAACATTTTTGAAATCACTCACTTAGATTATACTAAAAAAATTAGTTAAAGAAGAAATCTAAGATGAGTTCAAGGTAAGGTTCAAAAATGAAATTTTGAAAAAATGCTATTAAAAGGTATTAATACCAAATGCATCATTTATAGCAAACAAGAAAACATTACAGTTTTGATAATTTTATGGCATTACGATGTTCTGACTAAATTGAGTGTGTCATGTGGCAATACGTTTATTCAAATTAAACTCAGTTTGTAATTCAGTGAATTTTGAAATTATATAAACCAAAATCAATGCTTTAAAATTCAGACAATTCAGAAATGTTCCTATGTGAGCTCAAATACTTTGCATTTAAACCGTTAACGCGCTTCGTATTTTTATGATAGTAGGAAAAATCATATTATGCATTGTGGTTAAAATACGAGTCATTAAATAGTAATCATGACTTAAGTTAGTTTTGACAAAAGGACAATGAATGACAAATATTATTTTGAATTTTGTGTCCATTATTTGTTATTAAAGAAACAAATTCATCATATGTCATATTTATTTTTTAAATAAAAGTAAAAGGGAGTTAAATAAATATTAAACAGATATTTTTCATTTCCTAAAGGAATAAGCTTTTTTTTGCTTAAATGAAAAATTCGAGCTATGCTAAGAAATTCTAGTACATATATCACAATCAATTCGACTTTAAAAGTTTTGTGGCTATTCCACCTATAAAAAAAGACTCTTTGAAATTAATTACCAAAAAGAAGCTGAGTTGAAAAATCAGAGTTATTATCTAATGTTAAAGTGAGTAGAGATAATAAATTTTCTTTAAAGTAGCATGACATGCTGTAACAACAGCTGATTAGGTAATGATCCAGAACATACGACAGCATTCAAGCCAGCAAGGTAACAAACGATCACTAATCAAGATTTGTGCATCGATACAGCTGCACGAAGCTAAATCACTTGCGACACACGCCAAAGAAATAAGAAAATATTCTTCCTAAAATTGAATCCAGCCTTTCGCTAGTGAAAATTGAGAAAGATCGGGAGAATGCAAAGTAAGAGAAAGCCAAAATCTATGCATGAACGAACAAAAGAATAATGGCAGGAGAGGGGGGCTGGGCTATCGTTAATTTGAGGCACATCACGAAAACTCACTCTGGTCAGGGTGAAGTGTAATTTACAGCCTAGATTCGGATATTACTTTTATGGCGTAGAATACATGCCTCTTATAAAGGGAGGATGTATGCGTCTCTACCGGAGAGGAATTCATTATCGACACTAGAACTGAGAAATTGACCAGCTAGTTGATTATTCTAGTATCTGAATTGTCGGCTGGAAGTTTAATGAATAGAAAAGATTATGAAATTTTAAAATTGTCAAAAAGTGACCGTAAAAGTTTTGCGTTTTGTTTACTTAAGCAGAATACATATATTTAAAAGATATATTTATTATTTTCTTTCCCTAAGTAGAAGGTTAATTTTTTTTCTGTGTAATGTAGGAGAAGGTACTCTCATTACTCTCACTAACAGAGAGGTATGGCAACATTGCCAAACTTGAATAATTTATTGATTTCTTAGATTTATGTCTAATCATTTGAAATGTTAAGCATATCAAACGTTTATACGAATGACATATTGAATTGAAATGTTTAGTTGGGTGTTTCATAGAAGCAGGAATTCCTATAAACATTAGATTCCCCAGTATAATTAGTGAAGTCCAAATATTGTTTGACATTCGGATCGGATTTACAGCATAATCGTTTAGAATAAATTATAGATTATATACACACTGTGATTTTGATTTACGGTTTAAATGATATCACATCTCTTTCGTTTTTATGTATTGACTATGGATTACTTGCCTGTAATCATATCAAAAAGGATTCACTCTAATTGCGGTCCATTTGCTCAATTCTAAACCGTTAGAGAAAGCATAATAGTTCCAGAGGAAAAAATACATACATAGTCAGTCCCAATTTGAGAAATACTTTTAGTATATAGCATTATTACATTTTATGTCCTTTCCGTCAATCAATGTAATGGTGAAATAACCAAGAGATTTAAATTTTATTTATTACAATGGCTCTATTAATTGCATTTAGTAGATAAATTCTTCATGCTGTAATATACACTGAAATACCAAAAAATTGGTACATCTATCTAATATCGTGTAGGACCCCTGGGTCTCGGAGAAGTGCCACATGGTGGCTTGCATGGATACAACTAGTTTTTTTAAGATATTCAGTAGACAGTTCATACCATGAATCTTACAGGAGAGTCCACAAAGCTATGGGAGTGCTAGGTGGTGATCTCCAAAGGACACATTGCAAAACATACCAGATATGGTCGATAATGTTCATGTCAGGAGAATTAGGTGACAAAGACAGAAAAAGAAATTAACAAGAATGCTCCTCAAGCCACTTGGTAGCTACTTTAGAAATGTGGGGTGGCACTTTATCTGGTTAGAATCGTCCAGGTTCGTCAAAATGCACACTGGACATAAATGCAAGTAGAGAGTCAGAAAGGATATTAAAGCCCCCCAATCATCTGTCATGGTTGAATCTACTCACATCAACCGTCCCGTTTCATAGCACCTGCAGAAGCCCCTTACCCTCACAGAGCACGACCTTCGTAATACAAGGCCTCACAACTGCTTACGCTTTCACCCCGTGACGTCACGAATTTTGATGAACTTTCAAGAAGGATTCTGAAGGCAAGTAGTGTAAAAGAGTGCGGATTATCGTGGTCGTTGTGAAGAACGGTGATTGTGTTATTGGTTTTGCTTGAAAGTTTTATGATTTTTTACTATATTAATTTTAATTTATCGCAATAATGATGCCTAGGGCTTGCTGCGTTTCCAATTGTGAAAGAAATTACACAAAAAATAGCCCCAGTGTTTCTGTATTTTCGTTTCCAAGTGATGGTAACACTAAAAGAGCATGGATCTCTACAATAGAGCGGTACAATTTCTTGCCTATTAAATATAATAAGGTAAGTTGATTTTTTGGTACATTTTTTTGTTAATTAATTATTTGGAACTGTGAAACATTTAAAATTATGCATAATTTCTATTTATATCCTGTCATTTTTGTTTGCTCTACATTTAGTTGCTCATACTTCCAATTACTTTGGTATAGTTTGCTTGAGCAAAATAAAAATTTTCTTTGTGTTATTGTTACTTACCATAGTCTTTTTTCATTTTGTTGTTAATATTTAAAATGTTTTGTTTCTGTATCTTTTTTTGCTATACTTCATATAAATATAATATGATTTAGGCCTAATTTTGTTTTGTATATGTAGGTTTGTACTAAACAGTTTCAAGAAAATAAGTTTTTGACTGTTAGAGAAGCATTTAATGAAAGTACACTAGAACTTATTCCACTGGAGTATAAAAGGAAAATTTATTAGAAATTTTTAATAATTATTACTAAAATCTTACGAGGTACTTAAGTAATTTAATATTATTATGCACTTATAAAAATATAAATCACTTTATTAATAATAACACAATTTTTAATTGTATGTAGATATATATATATAGTTCTAGAATATTATGTAAAGTTAGAAATAGTTGTAGAAACTATATGAATTGCTATCTTACATAAGCTTTCAAAAAAAGTAGTTTTTAATTGTTCTATAAATCATCAGATTATGTATTAAACAGATAATATTTATTGTTATTTTTAAAAATCATTACTTATGCATAACCTTCAATTATAAATGAATGAAACTTTCACAAAATATCTGAGACTTTAAAAAAATAATAAGTTACTGTTTTAAAATCTATTTTTCACACCTTTTAAATCGATTGATTAGTTCATGTAGAATATTGTATTATTTGAGTAGTAGTACAAATAATTACTTTAGATATTTCAACATAATATTGAACTATTTGTTTTGGATGAATGAATATTTGTTGATTTAAAGTTTTACTATAGAATACTCCTTATGATTATATTTAATACTGTCCAATATGTGTCAACTTTCAGTTTAAATATTTAAAAAAACATCTATTCTCTTTGTGATTTTATCTCAAGAATTTAATTTTTGTTTTCTAGGCTTGTACCTGGTGCTGTGCCTACAATTTTCCCTCTTACTTTTCCTCGAAATCAAAAGCAAGAAGAGTAACTCCAATGGATAGGGCAACACGTAAAGATATGGGAAATTTAAAAGCAGTTTTAAATAGCAGTCTCCAGGAATAGTAAAAAAAGGAGACAAAAAAATTAATTTTTCTTACTTAATTTTAAAATTCAAAGACTAAATCAAATACATGGAGTGTAATACAAAAAGCAAACACAATTTTTATTTTATTTGTCTAGACACTTCTGAATCTCCTAAGGTAAATCATTCTTTAATAATTTCTTTCAAATTAGAAGCTCATATGTTCAATTCTATTATCTGGAAAGTTGTTTGGTGTTCCACAAATATATTTTTAAATAATTATATTAAAAAAAAATAATTTAGCTAAAGCTTCAGTTCAGGGCAAAAAACAAAAACAAGAAGGCAAAAAAAGAAAGGGAAAAAATCTAAATCACTAGCATGAAAAAGAGGAGGGATGATAAAAATATTTAATATTTTTCAAGCATAGCAAGTAATAGTTAAAATTATTAATTGGCTTTTATCATAATTGTTTTTTAATATTGTAATCAACCTTATGAATAATTTTGTATTTAAACTTTATTTAATGTATTTACTTTCATTTATCTGTGTGAAATTTATAATAAAGTTTGAAAACAAGTGTATTTAGTTATTGTCTTTCTGAAAATAAAATATGATTCTAATAGTGTGTGATTTTTTTCATTTGTATTTTCTTTTATTTTTTCTGGTAAATTCAGATATAATAAAGTCTGGTTTATTAAATTGTTATGAACTATTAATATATAAAATGAAAGCAGTTTTTAATGTGGAAAAACAAATCAGCTAAAGTAATTATTTTTGATCAACAGAATTATCCGGTGGAAAATTTAAAACTTATATTAAATACATTAATATAACATTTGAAACCTCTTAAGTAATTTGAAAGTAAACACTTATTTTACCTTATATAAAATGCATGTATCACTTGCCACTACAATAAAAAATCATCCAAAACTTTAAAAAAGTCTTAGAGATTACTTTAATTTTAAGCTTTAAAAAAACATTTTTAGCAAAAAAATCAAATAATTGTTAACAATTTTAATAAAAAAAATTCCATTGAAACAAGATCAAAACAAATAATACTTTTATGTTTATATCTAATAAATATATATTGATTCAAATCTTAGAAAATTTGAATGTTAATAAATGGTCAATAAGCTATAGAGGACCTCAAGATTTTCTACCATGCTGTTTCTTTTATTGACACTGGAGGAAAATAAATCATGTTGAATTTTATGCAAGAAAAATGTCTTAACATTAGGAAGAATAAGCTATTTTATGAAATAAAAGTAATTAGTTTAAGTAATTATTAGTGAATTTAAAATATGCATAAACATCAAGGAAGAGAGAGGAATTCTGCTCACGGCAGTCAACCATCTTCTCCGTGTGACGTCACAAACAAGTTGTGAGGCCTTGTATTATGAAGGTCGTGCACAGAGCCTCCATCAGCTAGAACAGTTCCTTGTAAGAATGAAAAATTAATAGATTCATGGATCTATCTCAACGCTCATATACAGGCATCCACCCGATAGACTTGGAAATGCGACTCCTTAGACTATGCAATGTTATTCCAATCTTCAGGAATTCATTGGCGGCTTTGGAGAACCCAGGTAAGGTGCAGACAGTTTCCTGTCGCAGAGTCAACAATAGTAAACGAGATGGTTTGCGGCTTCGAAAGCCCATATCAATTAGGTTACGCTTCATTGTGCGTACAGTGATACTTTTTGATGGCCTGCATTCAAACCCGCTGCAATTTTAGGAAATATTGACCGTCAATCCCGTGTAACGTTTTTTTTTCAAGCCTCGATCATTCCACTATATCACGGCTTTTAAAGCCACACCGCTGTCAGAGATTTGAACTTTTACCGGAAACCTGGCATTTGCCTTTAACATAGTAGGGCACGAAAATTCAAATTTCATCTCTACTTCGGAAATGCCGTGTTAAGAATCTCGTGCATCCTTAATTAGTCCCCGTTAGAAATTGCTTAAACCTTTATAACCTGCCATTGCAACAGCAAGAATCGACGTAATAGCCTCCTCAGACACCTGTTGCCTTATATACGAACTGTCAACCATATTCCTCCACGCTTATAGGTTGAATAACTCCAATATTTGCATACGACCTGTTATACCAGTTTTTCTGGCTCTTCAGTGCACTATAAAAACGTATTGGTTTATTATTTCGGCGAAAAGCTAAAAAATTTAAAACTGTCGAACAAAATATTATGGCTTAGAAACTTTATATACTAATTCACTTATAATATTCAGCTTCTATACACAAAAAAATTACAAAAAATGTAATAAAAATAATTTAATATTGCATAATGTGCTGGAAAAAATCACTGAAATGTATTTAGTCGTTTCATAATAAAGTGAAATATTATTTAAACTACGATTATAATAAACCATTATATAAAACTTAAAATGTAAGGAACTTTGAAGTAATATTAGAATGAAATATCTTCCTTCCGCTGAAATACAAAAACATAATCTAGAAATGAATACTTCTTGCTATTATGAAATATTATTGGAGTTAAAATTTACATGTCTTCTTAATATTTCTATCACATCTGCTGTATGTATTGTTTCTTTTTCATAGACTTTTTTAAGCAGATAAAAATTCTGTAAAGACCAAATGCAACAAATCTTTGTCTTTAATTCCAATTCCAATTCATGAAGATTTCTTCAGTTAAAAGCCACTTTGCATTTCCTTCCTCTCCTATATTTATGAAATATTTATAGTATTTAGTTATATTTTCATGTCTGGACTCTTCCTGTAGTAGGCTTTACTTATATTAGAGATCTTATTAATAAACTTGCATTAATTTATATTTCCCTTATGGAGTATTGAACAGTTAAAGAAAACAGTTTTTCAATTTACAATTTCTTCCTTAACAAAACAAATCGATAAAATAATTACATTAAACTGTAAATCGTTACAACAGAGTAATTTTGTGCAACGAAACCCTTAGTGTGGCAATTTTACTAAAAAAATGTTGCTCAAAATTTAATTTGACAAAAAAAAATTTGAATTTTTAGAAATTACGTCTTTTTTGTTCTGATAAATGTTATAAAATTGTTTTAATTTCCTTATTATTAAAGGGCAGAAATACATAACGCATTTTTGTTCCATAATCTTTGTTGTCAATTAGCGTGGGCTGAAGGTCATCTTACAGTTTTTTGCGTGTTCCATCTTTATTACTACTTTTTCCATTTAATTGGTTTGAGAAGCCCTTTTGCGGGAAAACTGTAAGGGAGCTTTTGGGAATTTTCATCCCATAGCAATATTTTCTGGGTTATACACCAAATTAAAGTTCACTAAATAAGGTATTTAGTAATTTTGATCGAGATCTGTTTTGCAAAGCTTTATTCAGGTTGTAAAATATAAATGTTTAAAATTGTAAGCAAATATAATCGAAAATACATTAAATTAACCCTAATAAAATCAATGATTAATAATAAATTTTTAAGACAGAATTTTTAAAATTAGATTCTTTTTTAAAAACATGTCTGCTTTTCCACATTTATCTTGTTTCTAACAACTTGAAATCATATATATATGCATATATTTGTCATATCATATATATATGCATATATATCTTCGAAAACTTATCAATCGTGATTCCAAATTTATTTAAATTAATCGATTATTTAATCATCAATTTTATAATATTCAAAACTAGTCAAATTTTCTTGATGATATATAGTTATGCAAAATTTAAAAACTTGGAAGAATGAAAAAAATCGACGAAAAAATCCCACATTTACAAGCATGAAGCAAGTGAAGTAAAAGAAAAAAAGTCTATGAACCATTTAGATTATGTGTATTCATTTGTATTTATCAGAATTCGAAAAATGAAATGTAGACTTTTTATTTCTTCCATTAAAAAATACCAATGACTTTCTATAATTCTCTAGAATTAAAAATAAAATCCAACGAGTTTCAGATTAATGAATATTGGATTTTTTTTTATCTCATTTAACTCACAATATTTAAATTATTCAGCGTTATAATTTATTATGTCTTGATCATATGTCAGTTATTATTATTAAATAGTGTGCATTAAAAGAAAACTAAAAAATTTAAAAGCGTTATTAAAGTAATCATAGCATTTTCGAATCGATAAGAAATACTTTTCATGTTCATATACGATACCTAAATGAAATGAAAATTTCATGTTCATATACGATACTTAAGTGAAATGAAAATTTCATGTTCATATACGATACTTAAATGAAATGAAAATTTCATGTTCACATACGATATTTTTTTAAGTAATTAAACAAATCAAATCAAATTTCTTTAAAACCTTCATTGTTTTATACAATTATGAAATGAAGGTGCTCCTTAAAACCATTTTCCAATTTCAAAAATACAATTTCCACTCAAATAACACACCTGAAACCCTTCCCATACCCATAACAATTTTATTCTCTTTTTTTGGTTTTAATAAAGGATAGCCTTTTACAAAGGTTTTGTATAAGAAGAAATGGGGTTTTGACTAATAATTCTTGGTCTTCGAACGATTGAACTGAAGATCAAACTATCACAATGCATACCTATCATTTTAGACATCCATTCGTATGGTTTTTTCAGTTTGATCTTTGGTGAACAAGGTTCGCCAAAGGCCCTAAACCGTTCAATTAATATTTTATTTAATGTTTTCTCATAATAGGTTTTTCAACAAAATATTTTTAAGCTTCAAATTTTAATGGTTATATTATTTACTTAAGCTATTATATAGGGCAATTTTTTTCGTTGCATCACACGTCTCTCTCTAATTTTCAATAATGCCTGTAAAGTGCAATTTTCAATTAAAGTGAAAATAATGAAACTATAATTAGTATAAAGACATATTTTAGTGAATTCCAACATGTCTTTAAAAAATAACAAGAACTAATAGAAGAGTATTTTGACATTGAAGTCTTTTGTTCTCTATATAATAATTTTTTAAGATTTATAATATATCAAAGAATTTCAACAAAAATTTCACGGATTCAACAAAAAATTCAGTGAAATTCATAGAAAAATTTAAAGGAATCACATTCTGTAAAATATTTTTGACAGTTCAATTTTAAAATAAATAAATGTACGTTTCTATCCTGGGCTATCAAATCGGTTCGCTTTATGAAGTTATGAATGGAGTAGATTAGAACAATCAACATTCTCATAATCTTAGGCGATTCAATCTTGAGAAACCTTGGGCGCTGATTGATGTATCATTTTTGAGATGTTCGATGAAGTGATCTTAATTCGCCCGTTTTTATTGAATATAAGTATTCAAATGTCCTTTAATCAGTCAGTTTCTATGACTAATATAATTAATTGCTGAACAATTTTTTAAATCAAAAATATTTATTAAATATGATTCACAGAGTAGATGATATGAATAAAAGTTAAACTTTCTTAATTTGTTAGAGCTCTTATTGACTCAAGTTACATAAAAGTATAATTATTTAGACAATTTTTACTCATTTATTTCTATTAATAAAGTTTAATAAATTAACCCTGAGTTGAAAATATATACATTGTTTGCTTATTAAGCTTATTAATTGAATTAATAGTGTATGTACAATGAAAGAAAGAATTAAAATAAAACCTTCTGAAATTCAGTGGTGTGACAGTTCAACTAAGTATTTTACAATGTTATTCAGTTACTAGTATACCTGTTCATCTAAAGGTAATGATAATTTTTTCGTTTATCAAAAATGGTTAACGACATTTTTTGTTTTACGCCCTTAAATCTTTTTGCCCTTTTCACTTAGTACAAACGCCATGAAAGTGAAAATTATATACAATAGAAATGATCAAATAATAACCCTTGAGGAACTAATTAGCTTGTAAATTGACTTATTGTATAATCTCAAGGGGAATAGTTAATCTTTGTTCAAACGAAAAAAGACAAACGTATTTGATCTGACCGTAAACAGAAATGAACTAGATATTGACTTTCTGATATCCGGGTCAAATTTCCTTTTAAAGGATTTGGAATGCAGCATCCAGTTATCAAAAAATTAAAACATTAGATTAAGTAAAGTACAAAATTGCACAGCATTATGCGATTAATATACAACGTAAAACATCTAACCTGTCACCCAAAATAGAATTCATACTTTTTAAGTATTTAACACAAAATGCTTTCTATTTGTCATATATTTACTTTGAACCTAATTTTAAAATAATTTTTAAGCATCCAACACCAAACAGAACCTTATTTTGTTATTTAACATCCAGCCATTGCCTGAACTTTACAAAATAATTCTGTATTTGGTATTGCTTCTCACAGTAAGCATAACAGAGGCTTTGTAAAATTAGCAATGATGGCCCTTGGGGAATAGAACCTATTTTTATTCAACCAACAATAAGCAAAAAATCAGTACTGAACAATTCTTTTATAGCGTAAACGTTGATCATATATCACACCGATGACCAGTAACGTCCCTCTCTGGGCTATAAATTTAATAATGTGAAGGGAAAGAAGTTTGCTGTTTTCGATGTGGTACGATTGAATAAGTCATTTTTCTGAACGTCCAGTGGTGAAAATACTCTTTTTGACTGCAGTCATGCGACTGTAACAAAGAAGTTTATGACATTTACATAGACAGTTTATTAATTTCTTACTGTATAATTGATGACAGGAATTTTAACTAGAAACTCTTGGTCCATACTTGCTATGATATCAATTATGCAAAGATAAAATTCTGGAAATGCTTACTGAAAAAGAGATGAACCAACTTCAGTTCTTATAAATGCAATATATGTTAAGCTCTTTTTATTCGTGTCTGAATATATGAACTGGATCATTAAAAAATCATTTTTATGAGTTATTAATTACTTTTACTGAACACATGCTTATGGAAAGATTGAAAAATTCTTACTGAAACGAATTTAAAAGCTCTAAAGGAATTAGAGCCTGAATGAGAATGTGTAAGTTTTTATAATAAGCTTACAGAACGAAGATTTTGTCTAAACATAAAACACGTTCTAATTTAATTTTCTGACAATAGAAAAAGGAATTAAGGGCTTTGAACACTTATTTCAAACTTGAAGCTTTTAATAATTTATTTTAGTGTTTATTATATTTAATTTAATGTATATTATATTTGTATATGAATTAAATATATATTATATTTAATTGTAAATTTATTTTAAAATATGATTCACTTATAATATCACTTATAATGCATCTTAATGAATTAGATATTTATGAAGGATTCAAAATTAGATTTGTAATGGCATTTCCAATAATGTATTTGCATTGAAATTACTCCATCATTTTTAAAATATATTTTTATAAATTTAATAAAAAAATTAAATGCTTTATTTCACTGTTTTCTCAAGCTGCTGTTTGCATAGATTTGTCAATTTTCATGCATAAATAAAGCTTCACTTGAAGTTTCCAAGGCAGAAAAAATACAATGAAAAAGTATTCGAAAAATTACAATGTTTGCATTTTTGAATACTCAGAACTTTCAATGATTAATTTTCTCATTGTAATGAATGTGTTGTATTAATTCTGACCAAGAATTAATTCCTTTAGTTGATGTTTTTACGAATATAATCCCAGCTAATCCAACTAATCTTCATAATCATCTAAAAGTATCTACATAGGAAGATTAAAAAAAATTATAAGAATAAACTAAGACATAAATCTAAGAAGAAAATTTTCATAATGAGTAAAGTGTTTTCTTATTATTGATAAGAAGAAGGAATTTTCGATGGTTACTTATTTTGTTGTCTAATGTAATGTTTAAGGGCTCGCTCATTATCCAAGAATCCTGATTACAAATATATTTTTTATTCGGCATTTCTTTGCCTATGCCCAATTTTGGATATCTGTAACTATTATAAAAAACTGTCCTATTTATGGCACAGTGAAGTAGGTATAAAAAAAATGTCAGCAAATATCGTACACAGCTGGAAATCCTACACGGTTTCTTCCTATAACTTCTTTACTCACCCTGGTAGCAGCAAACCCATCTCGCAACCGTTTCCCTTCAACCTTTTTATACAGCGGTATCAAAAGAAATGCCACCTCGATCATCTTTGCAACTGCCAAGTTAAGCGATTTGGATTCCAGAAATACTACATTCTCCTCTCAATTTTGAGTTGCACTATTTCCAGTGGATGCAAATCTAAAATTAAGTCTTGGTGGGTGAAGATCTTTTAAAAAGATAATAAATGATTTCGCACATCAAAATAAATAGACATGAATAAACAGATAAAAACAATCTATCTGGTCTTACATTAAAAGGAAAAAACAATATTACCAAAGAAAGAGATAAGAAAAAGCTTCAAGCCAGATGTAAAAAAGGATTCCCAGAGCATTTTACTTTACTGGGTTAAATTATTCCCAATTACATTTAAAATAAAGTAAACTCTTATACTACTGCCATTTACTTCTAAATATAACAACATAATACTCTAAAAATTCTTCGAAATTCCAAAGGTTACAATCGGATATTTCTACTCATCTGAAAATGTTCTGAATAACTCATAGAATTTGTTGAATCCTGGACGGTGCTTAGTGATACCTCTGACGAGTACTTTTACCATGGCAGTAGTGAAGATAGGAACTCAACTGAAATATTATAATACGTCATTAACAGTAAATAATTTTATTTAAATCTCTAAATCGAAGGACTTCCTTTCCTTCAAGCTCCACTCGACAGCATATACTTTTCTTTTCACTGTAAATTTAACCTGATGGCATTTTCACTTTCCCAAGAAATAGATTATAAGAAATCTGAATAGATTATAAATGGCTCACTCTGAAGTAGAGAATGTAAGAAAGGAGTTTTCAGAAATTCTTTTAAAATATTAAAGACTATCTAGTACATGCTTGACCAAGAAAAGTAATCTTGTATTTTCTTTTTGAATAGTTCCATTAAGAGTAAACTTTTTCATCGCAATGTGCCTAGCAGTCTTATAAACAAATTACAAATAGCAAACAGGCTTCTAAGCTGCTTCTTAGTAGGGAATATTTTCATTTCAGCTATAATCTAGATTAGTTTGATGCTTGCAGGATCCAATAATGTGATATTAGTTCTTTATCCCTAAATTGAAGCATATGTTTGTAGATAAATAATTAACCATATTCCTCATAATTTAGTGAGAATATTATCTAAACGTAAACAGGGATCACTGATATTATTTAAAATTACAGCAATATCATCTACGTGCAGTAAGCCATACTGTTTCATAAAAAATATTCTTGAGGTAATTATATTTTGCGAACCAAATAGTATCTGCCTGAACATGCAACTTAGCTCCGAAATTTACTGCATTTTGATGAGATAAAGTGAGCTCCTTTCATTTTCAGCCTCGAGTTCAATTTTTTACTATCCGACATTGGCAGTTCTCGCTTCTCTCTTCATTAGTTCTAAATATTTTATCACATGAGTGAGATTTAATTATTTTTCTCCTCTTAAGAGTTCTAACCGCAATATCTGTATATCTTCAAAGAATGCTCGATTGTTAGCAGTTCTAGATGAAACATATAAGAAGTCATTGCTACCCTCAAATACAATCCCAACTGTGTTTATTTTTGTAGAAATTTCCTAACCATGTTTACATGACACTGCCAAATTTTTGAATAAGACAGCTTGACTTTTTAAGAGTTAGGTGAATTCGTTTGCATTATTTCTCCAATTTCTGTCCCTTTGGGTTATAATTTTCTAAAATAATCTTAAATCAGCAGATACATTTGTTCTTCTACGTGGAATTACTTAGATTTTGTACAACGAATAAAAAAACCGTTCAAGAAATTTATTTTTAAATCTTTCTCACGGCGAATGTTTCCGCGTTTAATTAAAGAGCTATTTCTTTACAATTGGATTAAAGTGCATTCAAAAGACCTTGCTTCTGTATTGCTAGATAATTTGAAAAGAGTTACGATTGTTGTACTAATATAGACTTCCCGATTTGTAAAAAATAAATACCTGTTAGTAGGTTAAGATTAAGTGTATTCTTCAGAAATTTCTGCTAGTTCATTGCTTGCTGCCTATTCATGTATTGAAATTTATGAGAGGAACCGAATCACTACATTAATTCTTGAATTAATTTGGGTAACAAATTCGTTTAGTGATTTTTTGCTAATGATTTCGGAATCCCTCATCTCATGAAGATTTCTAACTGACATCACACATAGGGTTACATGTCAATTACCGTAGAAGATACTTTCAAGCCTGCATAATACATATCTGTGACAACGAACAGATGGATTAATGATGTCAGTACTGATATATTTAAATAGATGTTCAGGTTACAACATGGATATATTTTATTCATTTTTATTGGACTTCTCAGTCGATATCCCTTGCATGATTTTTAATATTCTGTAATTTATCTGATATCATCACTCAATACAAACTGTTCTGATTTTTCTAATTATGCTTTTTCGCCCTCATATGGCTGCTAAACTTTTCCAGTTTTAGCACCGCAGCCTATTTTCTTAGTAGTAGTGTTAAGAGATTTACAGTTATGTTTACTATCTTCTTTCAGTGAAAAAGTTGAAAATCAGAAGTAATTCTACTCGGCGATGGGCATTTTACCCAACGTTTCAAGAAATTCTCATCTTTTTCTTTTACTACAAAGCTAAGATTTTTCAAGCACATGCGAGATTTCATTTTTCTTTCTTTCATTTATGTATATATTATGCTGATTTACTCGAAAATAATTTTTCCAGAATTCCATGATTTTGAATATGAAATTAATGTATATTCTATCGATTATGTTCTTCTGTAGAACTTTGAGTAGGTCATAAATATTCGTTTCAATAATCAACTGTCTACCAATTTTATTTTGCATGATGGTAAGTTAATGAAACTCATCATTCTTCAATAAAATTTGTAATTTCTCTAGCTTTAAATTGTTTGCAAAATAATATTCTCTGCCTCTATCAACAGAGGATATAATCTCCATGTTGAGTACTGGTATCTCTCTAAAATCCGGAGATTTTGTTTTCCTGCTCATTTACCAAGGTTGTAACGTAATTCATTTATGGAAAAAATTAATTTCCCTTTTTCTAAAAAGCAGCATTTATCTTCGTTGTTAGATCATTATCCCCTTGGTTTTATTCCTTTTTAATTACCTTCCCCGAAACACAATATATAAACAGAAAGAACTATAATTGCCAAATTACACGAGTTCAAGATTTTAACGCTTCAGACCACCTCGAGTAAGAAAAAAGGCCTTTTGGGAATTATGTCTTCCTGCCGTATCTTCTTGAGCACCATCACTCAAAACCACTTTGAGCCGGATGAATGAAATTTGATATATGGCCATTTCACTAAATATATAGAAATCCGTGAAATTTTGGGTGGCATACATTTAGAATTCTGTCTTGTAGGTTTTCCTCGTCCAAGTGAACAAGATAATTACAAAACGTAAAGAGACGGTTTAGTAAAATTAATCTAAAATTTAAATCAGTATCAAATTTAAAACAAAATACGTAGTAGTTCATTGCTTGTTAATCCGTATTCACATGTATGTAAATATGATAACTTGTGAATGGCTTTATTAATAGCTTTCATTGATTCTTTTGTAAATTCGAGCTTTTCCACCATCATCCTACTTGTTTAATTCCTCGGGATTATACAATTGTGATTAATCATGTATGATTTGTTCATAATTGTTCAGCGAATAATTTTTCCTTTTTTTCAATTATTATCAACTTGGATGACATTCCGAAATTTCTTACATATACTTTACAAGATTATTCGAGAAGAAACATCTTTATTTTATAAGTAAAATAAGTTACCGTATCATTTGGTACTTCATTGTACTTCTATAAAAGCTGTAATTTCCCCAGTGTCAAGTTCTATCCTTTTAATAAGAGCAGTTGCATTTTGTAATAGGGTTACTTTTAAGAGAGTTAAGAGAGTGTAAGAGAGTTACTTTTTTCTCTTCATTCGAAGTAACACTATCATTTTATTTGGTAATAATGCAGTTAAATAGAATACCTAATGTCGTTTTCTGAATAGCGTTTTTTGCTTCTCTCATAAGTAGAATAAGATAAAAGCTCACATCAATAGTATTTGGATCAATTTTTTGTAATATACTGAGCTAACCAATTTTCCATTGCGCCTTTAACTCGGCAACAGAAGTGATCTTTTTCATTTCTTCTTTCATTCTCTAATCGTAGTGTCTGTAGTTCGAATTCCATCTATTTTTTTTTTCTTTCCCTTATCATCAATTTCTTCTTCCCTTCGTCCTACTTCTATTTCTTCATTTTATCTTTCTTCATCTATCTGTTTCTTTCTTCTGCTTTTTTTTCTTTTCCACGTGCTTATTTATGACAAGCTGTTCTTTAAATTCAAACTTCCTAATTATCTTAATTGTCTATGATTTAATAATTCTTTCTATGTACATTTCAATGGCAGCAGCAAGCCAATTATCCTTCTTCTCTGCGTTGCGGAAAGACATGATATTTTACGGAACAATAAGTCTCCGGCGGCTTAAGAAATTAATTTCAGTATTGCGGTGATGAGGAATAAATTGAAACATGAAGTCCTGTCTTCTGGGCCAATGTAGTTTTTAAGGGTTCATTCAATAATGAATAACCCAAGTTATAGGTTGTAATTATTTCCTTCAGGTTTTCTTTATTTACGTACAAAAGGCCTCTTCTAAACTCATACACAAAACTACCTTTTTCTGTCCGGATAAAATGTGGACTGTCCTATATTCCTCATCAAAAATACCATACAAGACAGCTTTAACTCAAAACACTGGAAAATGAATTCAACTCTTTCTCATCCCTGCTTAGCCAAATAACTCGTATCCCCCCTTGGATTTGTCAACCTCAAGATTGTCATCTATCAACATCACGAGATATGTTATCAAGTTCAGTGCTATTAACTTCTAAATTAAACGAACTGGATTCCCTTCTCCTCATAATATTATTTTAATGAAATAGAAAAAAAATATGTTTCTCTTTTTTGATAATATCCAGATATTGTTAAGGCCTATGGAATAATGCTATGCAGAGGTACATTCGGTATTATTGCATGGTATGGAATATTCTTTATCGTTTGTGCAACTTGTTGCTTTTAATACTTCTGAAAGTCAGTTCTCTAACAATTACTTTGAAAGGGGATTCATTTTCCTGGAACAAAATAATAATTTATAAACAAAAAATAAAAACAATTTATTTTTGAAATTAAAAAAAAACATTTTCAATATAACGATACATTTAAGTTTTATTTTATATTCATTTTCATGGTAGAAATGATAACTTAAAATTAGACAATTCCATTTTTGAAAGAGTATATAAAACACTCCATGTAATTCGAAAATTCTTTAATCTAATCTAATTCTTTCATTCTATTTTTTACCTTAAGTAAAGGTAAAAAATAGAATGTAAACCACACTTGTAAAACCACACTTGATCATACCCTCCGATTCCTTTAAGAAAGGCAGAATCTTGTAATTAAAAAAAAATTAAACCTAAGCACAAATAAGCATGACTCTGCAGATATAAGTAAAAGCAAAAAATTCCTAACAATTTAGACCTGAACTACAATTGAATGCTCCGAACTTTTGCTTACATAGCTTCTACGTGTTTCTTCCGTCTTTAAAGTGATTATGGAATTCAGTTCTATAACAAACGACAGATTGGCTTTTAAAAGCCCGTAGAAATGCTGGAATGAGCTACTATTAAATTTCATTAATCAAATTCATTCAAAGAAATTGAGGTGATCATTATCGTTAACACTTCTAATATTTATAATAAATCATGTGCAATTATTTCAGTATAAGTTATTCCTTTCTCAGTTCTTTTATATAGGATACATATTCGGGCATAGTAAATATTCGAAACAGTTCTAAAAGGCTTATAACTTTCAACTATTTCAATAATAAAATTTTTCCTTTTTTAAAATTATATTTGCTAATTAAAATTAAAAAAAATTTTTTTTTTGAAATATTTAGTAAAATCATTTTTATAATAGCTAAAAGTTTGAAAATACCCAACAATCCAAGTTCTATTTATAGAACTTGAGGATTTCTATGTAAAAACATGTAAAGAAATTTCTATTTACAGAAATATATAAATTATTCAATTTTCCTTTTAATATCCTTAACTAACTTTTTTAAATGTTTATGCAGCATTTCTTTTGTTTTTACAAAACCTTTATTTTTTCCCCTTCTTTGATCCATTAAGCTGAATATCCCTATTAAACGTTGATTCAGCACCTTTTTAAATGGTCGTATCCACTGTAAGAAACATAAAGTAAAACTGTGCTTACAGTAAAAATATCTTTCTAAGGAAAATTCTGAAGGGATATCAGAACAAAAGCAGAGGTTAATGAATAATGCTTCTTCAAAACTTTTATTTATTTACTCGTTTTAGCAAACAACCTTGCCCTATTTTCCGTTGCGTTAAGAACAAATTTCAGTAGGTTTTTTCCCCTTTTTAATCTGTATATCATTTTATGAAAGAAATTAATAAGAGTTTGGCTATAATAAGTCCACATAATTTTTATAAAGCGAAAAGTTTTGTTCAATCTATCAGAAATGTTTTTTCTCGAACTGTAAACTGTTTTATAAATGAACATTTGGATTAATGAAAGAATTCTTTTTATCGATGCACGGGAACTCAACATTTCATTATTTCCAGTGCTTTTATATTTTGAATATATTTTGAATGAAATATAAATGATAGTTAAAAATGATTACATCCTATACAATTAACTATAACTTCAGAGTAAATACCGGTACCAAATCTGAACATGATCACAAAACGAATAAAACCTTCCACTTTTATTTCTGTACGGAATAATGGTCCTAAATTACTTATTTTAGACATAAGATAAATCCATGAAGCCATCCATACCAGACACAAGCACGTTTGCAACATATACTTATTCGCAATCTTCATGTGGGTATTCAAATCTGAAATTATTTCTTTGCTTTCATTCCAATTAATTATGGCGTACATTTAACACATCTTATATTTGCAACAATGTACAACCCAAAATTTTTATGTAATTCCTCTTTAGTGAATATTCTAATTAGTCAATATTCGAATGGATATTTGTATGATCAATGACAACTAATCGAGATCGCAAGCAAGAGCTATGCTTTGACCTTCTATATAATTATTAAATATTTTCTATCTATCTATCTCGATTTATAAAAGAATGTATCAGTGTACAAATCTCAAATAACCTCAGATTTTCTGCATGGCTATAATAAGACACTGAATCTGAAAAACCTTTTTCAAAAATAATAGATGAGAAATGTTTGAGCATTATTACATTTTTTCCCCTTCTGTAACAAAAGCAAATCCTTTTTTTGTCTGCTAACTAGTATTTAAGAAACAAAATCACATAAATGACTTCTGAATATGAACATTTATAACATTTATGTGGCCGTAATTAGCTCAAATAATTATAATACTCAAGTTTTTCAATTAAAATTCTTTAAATGCATTTTTAAAGAAAGTAGTCATAAACAGTTCAAATGTTACATTTTTTCCAAGGCAATTTTTATGTAAACATTTAATGTTCTTAAAAATTCTTTTTAACTCCCCGGTATATTTAAAATTTTCTGAGAATATATGATTTTGCGAATTTATATATTGGTAATTTTATGATTTATTATAAATCTTTCATGTAAAATGAAAATAACTCAAAATATTTCACTAAATTAAACTTTTTTAATAAAGGAAAAAAGAAAGAGCAGAAATAAGCGATAAATACCTGGAAGTCAGTTTTGAAATAAATCGGATGGAGAAATTAGATTTCTTTATTCTAGCTAGCACATTTTAAAGCTGATTTTCTATGCTAATTTAGAAGTGTATCTTTGAGAAACTTGCTTATGATGTTTTGGTAAGTAATTTTCTGTTGAAAACATTTGTTTGATTTTATCTGCTCCGATTTAAAACTAACAAGCTTGCATAGTGAAAACAAATTTAATTCATTGGGACAATATAAGAGAAAATTTGAGTCCACTTATTAGCTTATAAAAGAAAAGTTCCCCGAAAAAAGGTTTCCAACGAGATTGTTGTTTTTTCCACTGACAGAGACTCTTCTGATTTATTCGATCTAATTATAATGATTGGCAATGCTTGTTTCTTGAGAAGGAACAAACTTGTAAAATTCGATATCCATCGGAAATTTTAGAAAATGAAAAGAAAGACATGTAAAAGACTTTCCCCATAAAATTAAAGTTAAAATAATAAGCTTTTAAACTTCATATTGATTATGAAAATATAAAATTCTTAAAATTAACAAAATAAAGGTCGCAAAAGTTTTATTTGTTTTATCATTTGAACATTATTTCTGCCCTCTACGCTCAGAAACAATTACAAATCTATTCCAATCCTAAATAATTCAGTACAATTGAAATTTCTTTTTTAAAAAATATTTTCCATTCAGATAATTTCTCGCCATATATAACACGGCAATTTTCTATCGTTTATCAGAGTATGTGTTTATTTATGAAGAGAGATGCATAAAAACATATTTCTGCCTCTCTTTAAAATCAAGTTATTCTTTTTATCAAGTTATTATTAATTTTAGCTTCAGTCTTAAATAAAATCTTCTTTTGAAAAAAAGGTAAATGAACTTAAAACTGTTTTTTAAACTAAGCACAAAAGTAATAATGAGAAAAGTGAAAGTATGTCATTCTTTATTTTAACTCACTTATTCAGTATTTAGTGTCACGAAACTTTTGGCATTTCAACCGTATTTAAAAGGAAAATTTTGGCATGTTAGGTTCTCAATTAAGAAACTCTACATTTATATTTGTCAGGCCATTATTAATAGTTATATCAAAACAAACAAATAATATAAAATAACAAATTTTTAAAACCAATTCTCACTTAGGTTGTAAGGAAAAATTTTGTTTTAGTTATTTTTATTAAATAATATACAATTGTTGTTATCGTGTTCCGATTTAAAACGGACGGAGGGGTGCAGACGCTTCTGAGTGTTCATTCATTCATCTACAGAACATTTATATCTGGAACAGAAAACGATCACTTCTGGCCCAGTACTCCCAGTGGTATTTCTCTCGACATGGAGGATTTTGTGACCAGGACAGATTTAACTTCCGCCACATACACATGGGGAGTCTTCGACTGGCGTGTTCGTACTCGCAACCAAAGGGGCGCAAATCTAACACCCTACAAACGAGGCTATTCAGGCCTAACAGTTACAAATACTATATATAATTGACCAAAAATTATACTAGCATTGGATTTTCAACATTCATTGACGATTCAAGGCCAATTGTGGCAACGCAAAATGGGTCAATTTTCTACATAAGTTGAGGTAATACAGATTTAATTTTTTTGAGGTAATAATGTAATACAGATTTACAGATAATACAGATTTTTCTAGGTTTCATTTGCTGTAGTAATTAACTTATTTTTTAAAAATCAGAGCTTTTGTAGATGTAATTACAACACGTTATTAAAAGCTGATTTTTTGGCATGCTCGTGCAGATAATTTTTATTTTTCGCCTACGGATTTTTGTTGATATCAAAACTTTCATCCCAAAAACAGCCTAATGTTCTGACATGATAAAATATAGTACTGTTTGTTCGATAAAATCATGATATAAAATATAATTATTTTTATTATAAAATAAAAACCGAATAATGATAAATAAAATGCGATTACAATCAATAATTCTATAGACCTGAAATAAAAGTATTCTAATATTTGTTCGAAATCGCTTCAGTGATGAAGTATTGCTGTTCGTGCACCTTATGTAACATTGTTAAAGCAACGGATAATAAATAGACTTTGTTAAGCATTCTTGACTTGTAGATTCTTTTTTCATACTCTATGTTTTAAATAACGGAAAAGAAGTGATCTAATGAACTAGGGTCTATATGTGCTGGTGGGAAATTTGTGCGAATTAAAATAGATATGAGTAAGATCCCCATCACGATGTGTTCCTCGAAATGGTGAAAAATATTGTTGCTAAACAGATTTCTCCAAATAATTAAATAATGGCCCAGATAAAATGACTATATATTAGTGGATATCAAAATTTTCTCGAAGAAGAATGTCTTAATAAAGGTACACTAACATATCCTCAATAAGTCTATGTAGATCTATGTAGATCATTTTGTTCTTGTTTCGGTGAATGTTATGAGGTTATTCTTGGGCAGAAATTTGCTATTGCTTATGACCTCTTGTAAATTGACACTCAACCCAAAACAAAATTTTAATCACGAAAGATGAACTTTTGTCATCTTTGCTCAAAATAATTGTAAAAGTCAAATTGCTGGCTTTGGTTAAATTTCAATAATTCTTGTCCCAATATTATGTGATATAAATATGCTCTGTATTTGCTTAAAATTTTCTATGCCTGCGATTCTTAATATCCACAAGTTTTCATAAATCGTAGATGAGCGAGGATATAATCCAGAGCAATTTAGCGAATATGTATAGTTTTGATTCACCGTCACAATTAGTACAAACAAAAATTTTCTAACTATTACGTTTTCTGAGATGTTAAACAACTCTGAAAATAATATTAGTACACGTTTACTTCTTTCACCAAGAAAATTTAATGCAGAGTGATTGGTATTTGTGAAAATTCTGTGATTATCAGTTAGTAATTGATGGTTAAATAATACGTCCAGGATGAAATTCAGTTATTAATTCTTGTATTACCAAAAAGTATAAAAAACAGCACATAAGATATGAATGATAATAAAAATATTAATACAAATGTTTAACTCAAAAAATATCACTTCAAATAAAAATGATAAATGATTTTAACAGCGAAACCAACTGTTCTAAACAACTTAAAATTTTGCATCAAAAAGAAATATTAAAAATTCTGTCATCAGCTGTATTGTCATCTGTAAGTATAATTTGAATGTTAGATACATCAATCTCTTTCTTCATTTTGCTAACCTTTCTTTCCTTTATGAGTGATATTGCTCTTCCAACATTTTTATAGATATCAATTTTTCTTTCACCATCTCAATCATAACGTGCAACTTTTTAGTTAAAAGGAGAGAAAAAGTATCATATCCCTATGAAATACAAATGACATAAATTAAGTTGTTTTTTAAATAAAATTATTGAAAAATAAGACTAAGAAAAAAAGAAAGCTAAGAAATTAAAAGAGATTGTAAAGTAATTCTATTTTAAAAATATTTTCACCGCAACAGCATTATCACCTCATGTAAAGTATTTGGAAAACTCGGTTAAGGACATAATAGTACAAAAATCAATTTTTCAAGGATTCTTAAATTCACTCTACAGCTGTAAATTAAATTGTAGAAATAACCAGAAAAGCTTATTTTCAACGTTTCATAATTCACTTAGTTTTAGTCATTTCATTATTTTTGTTTAAAATAATAAAATATCAAAAGTTTTACACTAAATATGCCTGGTAGAACTGAGTGCATTATACAGAAAGTTAAACTTTCTCAGGATAATTTTTTTGATAAATATATCTATTTACTCAAATACCATACAATATGATCCTTTTCATCATTTCATCAAGTTTTTTACCAACTGGAACAATATAGTTTGTCCCTAAAAGTGTTTATAAAACAAGTACTAGGCAACGAGTAGATACCCTGTATATAGAATGTGATTTCTGATCAATACTCGTTGTTGTAATGATGAGTATGCATTTTGAAGATTCATTCTAATGCGGAAAGACTACTTGACTGCAATTAGTAAAGAAAGTTTTGCAAATAGTTACCCATAAATTAATATCTTTAAAAAGAAACGCTTAAATTCTCTTGCTGATTAAAATGGCAAAATATAGTAATCCAAAATATAGAAATTCTGTTTCAGTATAACTCACGTTTATAATTTGTATAAAAAAGCTTGAAGTTTGGGTAATAACTAACTGAATACAATTAAGCAATTATGTGATTAATAGCAAAAGTTAATATGAACTTTGGTTATTAAAAATTGCTCATAATGACTCCTGGATAATTGCTTGAATTGAACTGAATCAATCAAGGTAGCTTATATCTAACAGATAACATTTATAAAATCTTATGAAAATTCTTCTATGTAAATATTGAGTAAATTACAGAGTCCATCACGTCTCAGAGAAGCATCTGTCTTTAGACTCACATTTCCCGATTAATTCTCCCAGAGTGAGCTTTATCGAAAGTTTGTTGCAACTTGAGGACAAACGCAAACACCTCATTATTGGAGTTCAAGAGATTATGGTATTGAGGTATAAAATTGCATGTAACACTGAAAATTAGAAGGAACGGAAAGCAAAATACATTTATTGATGCAACTTAATTTGTTGAACTTGCCACTTATTTGATCGCGATTGTAATTACTTTTTTGCAAATATTATCTGTTAACACAGTTTGTCGGAAAAAGCCATTCAAATGTAAATGCCATGTGAACAGAGACACATATCTATATTTAAAAGGATATTTTCAGTTTACCGATGAATGGTTTGAGAAAAGTAAATTCTTGCAGAATTTTTATTTTATCTATGTATAAATTATTGAAAAATCTAATTAAAAAAACAGTTAATACCAATCAATTATGACAAAATTTCAATATATTATTACTTTTCTTTTTAAAAATAAATTACTTAAGAGGTTATTTGCAATATTTTAAAAATAAAAATGTACAAAATTTCAACATCTTAATTCTTATTAAAATTAAATCGTGCATTGAAAAGGTTTAATAGACAAATTAAAAATAATGTAGCAATCATACGTGTTTTTATAAGTGCGAGCGAGTGCGTGAACACACGGTTGTAAATGTGAGAGTGTAAGTGTTTGTGTTTATCATAGGGACCGAATAATTGCAGTAATTTCGACTGGATTTTCGCTAAATATACCTTTGGGAATTTCGACCGAGTTCATGAATGGACCATAGAACACACAACAGTGGTTGTGATTGTGCATACGAATTTTCATTTCTGAAATTTCATAATGATAATAATTCATAAACATAATGATTTAGTATTTTTGAAATATAAGAGATAGAATAAAGAAGCAATCAAATGTAATATATTATAAAGCAGATAAAATGTTTTGAAAAAAGTAGTTATTATCGATGTGTTTTCATGAAATAGTTGATTTTAAAATTAAGAATGAGAGGCAAAAACTTCCAGTATGAAAAAAAAATGCTAGTCGATTATCTTCAGGTGCACCAATTCAAAATTTTAAGTTAGTTGGTTAATTATAATTAATGGAATTATGCGCAACAAGTTCTCAAATATTGATTTAACTCTGCTATTCTGTTCGGGTGTATATGACCCGAAATGAAATTTATACCTTCATAAAAATATGTAGTACAGAGATATTCGTATATTTTCATAATACTTCTTGACATTTTTAGTAAATAACATAAATACAGGGTGGTCAAAAAAATTCCCCCATATAGGAAATGCTTTACGCCGGGAATTTTTGTGCATGCTCATCGTTCTAACATCATTTGTAGATTTTCAATACGTTAATCAGTTTGAGCAAGGAAAACGTAAGTATTGCCATTCGAAAATTTCGATGTTCTCTCACTGTAACCATAATCGTGATTTCTGCGTTGTTTAAAATCATTACAATCTCCAGTGCATACTTTCAAACAGCCATGTCTGAAATTATGGTTCGATTGGTTCAATGGATAGGCTGGTAGGGAGGGTTTCATATAAAGGGGAAGTTTTTGTTTGACCATCCTGTATGTACTCCTTGAGGGATCTAGGTTTATTTGTATCTCGTAGGAATATTTTTCAATATATACCTAATGTATCGTTCGGGCAACATATCCCAATTGAAAACAAATGTTTATTTTTACTCTTACACGTTCATTTATTTATTACTAGCTGCCTTTCGCGACCAGTCGGTTCGCCAATATTAATGCCGATGAAAGGGGGCTTTTTTATATATATAACTTGGTCTCATAATAGTTTTTTCAGCAACACATTTTTAAGCTTCAAATTTTTATAATCATATAATTCACTCATACTATTATGTACGCCTTAAGCAGTCCTTTGAACTCGGCATATCTGTCTGATTCTCGGCATTAGTGCATGTAAAAATTCAGTTTCAAATTAAAGTGGAAATGATGCAACTTCAATTAATATAAAAACCTCTTTACTCAATCCAACCATATCTTTAAATGAAACTAAGAACTGAAAGCAGAGTAGTCCGACATTGAAGTTTTATGTTCACTACAGAAATTGAAACATTATAATTTTTTTTAATAATTTATATCATAAGGAATTATTCAGCAAACATTTCGCAAATTAAATGAAACATTTAGTTTTTAATTTTTTTAGATGTATATAAATTCTCTCAATAATAACATTTTTTTAGGTTTATAAATATCTTTCAAAAATTATGATTTTAATTCCTTTGGTTTTATAGATTCAAATTTGTAAAATATTCTTAATATTTCACCTTTTAAATAAATAAATAAACATTTCTATCTTCTGCAATCAAATCTGGTTGATTTATTCAGTTCTGAATATTGCAGGTTTAGAACAATCATCATTTTCATAATCAAGTCCAATTATTTTAGAGTAACCCTGATTGGCTTCTTTGAGATCTTGATAAAGTGATCTAAAATCGCCAGTTTTTATCGAATAGTTATATTGAAGTTTTCGTAGATCGATCAGCTTTGATGATTGATTTAGTCGATTGGAGTGACACTTTTTTATTTCAAGGACTTATTGTCTCTAGAATATTTTGTTAAATATGATTCTCAGAGCAGATGATATATGTAAACATTTAAGTCTTAATTCATCAGCATTTTTTCCCTCAATCTACTAATTATATATTTCACTTAGACCATTTGTTAAGAGATGTATGTCTCTCCAAAAAATAAAGAAATTAGATGTTGGGATCCGATTACAGAAGATGTTTTGTAAAAGTTAAGCCGTATTTGCCTTAAATAAAACTGTTTAATTGAATTAGTCATATATCTATTATAAATAACATAGAACACGTTTCATTGCATTTTTTTCTCAAAAATATCATGTTTCATATTTGTTTCATTTTATGTAGACACGTGCTGAAAATGATATTTTTATATGTTTCATTTGGAATGAGAGTTGATTTATTTTTTTTCTCATGTGAGAACATAATATCGTTTAGATTAGAAAGTTTTGATGTCTCCGAAATATGCGGGTAAAAATTATTTTTATCTGCTTTTACAAATTTTGCATTGCTAATTATTACGTATGCTTCTTGGAAAGCAGGTGTGTTTTTATTTCGGCATGATTCATTAAAATGCGGATATTCTTTATATTCAGGGAAGCGATGCGTTTTCAAATGGCTGACCTGCTTTTACCAGTAAAGCTTTATTATTACGTATGCTTCGTTGAAAGCAGATGCGTTTTTATTTCGCATGATTCATTAAAATGCGGTGATAAATTACAATCACGAAGTTGAATTCTTTGATTTACACAATATATCTTCTTCACACAAGTAAAAGTAACAATTCAAAACATGTCTTATTGTTTTAAAAAAATTTTAAAAAAAGCACGGGTGTAAAAATATTTTATTTCTACATAATATCAATTGCTTTTTCTTCGTCGTTTCTTTGAAATGAGGTCATCTTCAAGTTCGTTTAAGATTTCTTTTTTATAAATATTAATCTCGCTCTCAGAAGATTATCGTTTGGTGCTTTTCTAAAAATTCTTTTTCAGTTTTAACTGTCGCACTTTTGTAATATATTTTTATTTTGTATTTTTATTTATTTTAGTTCTTTAATTGAATTAATAATTTTAAATTTGCAAACGATCAAGAAAAATTTTCTCTAGCATTTATTGTTTAAAAAATCACATTTCCTATTTATTTCATTTCATATAATCACGTGATGAAAATTGTTTTTTTCTATTTATTATTTTTTTTTGTATTAATTAACTTTTTTTAAAACTGAACTTCTGAAAATGTGATGGCAACAATTTATTAAAAGCTGATTTTTTTTGAGATCCTCTTGAAGATAAAATTTTATTTTTAAAAATAAATTGTTGAAAAATATGATTAAATTAAACGTTTAAAAAATCATTAAAAATAGAGTTTTAATTTGTAGGTCAAAACATCAGTATCATGGAAAATCTAATTTTTGGGGCTTTAATTTGATGCAAAAATTAATTTTGTACTGTAATATTGTTGGAAGTTATAGCGAAAAATTTGGCTTATTTTTTAATTCATTAAAATTTTAATAAAAAATTCAAAAAGGGCTCTGGGGTGCACATTCCCACCCACCCCAAGGTATACATATACCAAATTTGGTAGCTGTAGGTTAAACGGTCTGGCCTGTACAGCGCCAACGCGCGCTCGCGCGCGCACACACACACTGAACTTTATTATAAGTAAAGATTAATAACTCAAAAAAAAAATAGTTTCTGTAATTTAACCATTAGCGAAACCTGTTCTGTTCACGTATGTGTTTGTCCACATGACTAGAGAGCGTGTGCAAGATCCAAAAGTTGATAAGATTGTTAGGGGATAATCTCTCTGTTCTTATTGTAATATTTCTTTTTTTTCCTGGTGTGTTTCACTTTCTGGTACACTGAAAAAGAGTTATGCTTGCGAATATGAAAGAAAAATTGACAAATCGAGACAATTTGAGTCCCAATGATATAATTTAGCTAATAGTATCTACTGATAGCGAATAAAGATCTGAGTTTGAGAATCATGCGAGTGATGAAATTGTGAGGGAAGATTGTAACAACAATTTTGAAACTCATATTCAGCACATGAACTGTAAAGGAGATATTCAGTCCAAGAATCGTGAAATAAAGTGGAGAGCGGATCCGCTGCCATATTCTTCTCAATATATTATAAAAACTTCTCCAAGTGTCCCAAGGTATGCAAAGACAAGAATATCAGATGACAAAAGGGCATTTGAGGTAGTATTCAATTCTACAATTGAAAACGAAATCACAAATATGACTAATATTGAAAGAGAAAAGATTATGGAAAAAAATTGGAAAATATTGAAAGTAAAAATATCTAGCTTGTGTTTATGAATCGTATGGAGAATCAACAAAAAGTTTATGGGATAAAGAAATTGACAGAAATATACTTCATGCGACAATGTCCTTCGAAATAGTTTCACCATATCTAGAGTAATTTATTTTGATAATAAATCCACTTGTCAAGAAAGAAGAAATGTGGGTAAATTAGCAGGAGGGAGAGATATCTTGGAAAAGTGATTATAAATTCTACCAAATTATATAATTCGAATGAAAATATTACTGTTGATGAACATTTCGTAGAATTTCATAGCTGATGCCCTTTCAAATAGTAAATATGAAATAAGTCTTCTAATTATGAGATCAAAACATGGACTTAATACGCCAGTAAAACTTGGTATGTTCTGAAAACACAAATTTATACTGTAAAAAAAATAAGGATAAAAGCCCGAGAAAAATCAGGGAATGCGAATATTGTGTGATCTTACTTATGGGTCTTCGGAGGAAAATATTGCATGCGATAGTTTTTTCACATCTTACAGCTTTGGAAAACTTCTTCTAAAACGGAAAATTACTATGATTGGCACCAATAAAAAATAAATAAGAACTTACTGAACAAATGCCAAACAAAGAAGTTCACAGCGCCTTATTTTATTTTCCAGAAGACAACTAATTCCAAACAGTTGTAAACTACATTCCAAAAAAGAACCATAATATTATTCTTCTGAGCACTTTGCATCATAGCAAAGAAGTTAGCAACAGACTTGACAAAAAACTATTAATAATGTTAGATTATAATTCAACTGAAGGGTCTGTGGTCTTCTCTTAACTTTTAAACACATACACTTGCAAAAGAAAAATAAATCGATGACCCATGATAGTATTCTATAATATGCTTTATATGTTTGCGCATAATGCATTTATTTCTTCACTTCAATACATAGTGAATGGAATGAAAACAAATGTAATGAACTAAGAATATTTTTGGAAGAACTGAGAAAATCATATATTTTCTTACATTGAAGACAGACCACACAAACCTAGAAGTGAAAACTAGAGAAAAAAATGAAACGAATACAGAGAAAAAGGGAAAATGTACCATCGGGATCTGCAATTGTAAGAATCAAATTTGAAAATATCATGTAAATTTTTTTTGTTCAAATTGTAAATAAAAGTAAGTTTCAATTTCGAATATTTTTCTGTTTTTTTACAGATACATTTTTTCTGCTAATTTTATAGATCTGTTGTTGTAAGATTCAATTTCAAATAAACAGGGTGGTCAAAAAAACTTCCCCTATATATAAAATCCTAGCGATCTATCCGGAGGACCAACTGAACTAAAATTTCAGACATGGTTCTTTGACGGTATGCATTAAAGATTGTGGATATTCTAAATAACGCAGAACTCACGATTACGGTTACAGCGAGGGAATTTCGAAATTTTTGAATGGCAACACCCACTTTTTCCTTGCGCAAATTGATTAGAGTATTGAAAAACCATAAATGTCCCTGGAAAGATCAGCGTGTGATGAAAATTGCTGGCGTAAAGCTTTCGTAAATAAAATCATTAAAAAAGACTAATGACAACACAGAGAGGAAGAACTTTCGTGCACTTTGCATAATTCACAGCGTTAGAAAGTAGTAGGACCAACCTCAAAACACCACGTGCAAAGCATTACTTGCGTAAAAATCTTTAAAATGCAGTGTGGGAAGATTGTTTCTTCAGTCAGATGTTCGATTGTGCCAACAAAATGACGCTGACAAAGAAATAACGGCGTGAATTGATAAAGCTGTTTTATCTGGATGGGGAAGATGTTACTGAAGAGTGTGAATCTATCGGTGAAATCACAAGCTAATACAAGGTTCCTGCTCCGAAAAAAGTGGATGTTATTTGGTAAGAAAATTTGTAGAAACTGGATATACTTGCAAACGAGTTCGATCCGGGCGATCCAGTTTAAGTTGTTGCATAAGTGCATAACACGTTTACTGCAGGCCCATCGCATACTGCAAGAAGTGTTGCTCGAAATTTGGATTAATCGAAAACCACAGTTCTCAGGCTTCTGTGCTCTGTTCTGCGGATGTTTCCTTATCAGTTTCAGTGCATTCTGGAGATAAGCAACCGCGTGTGTACTTTGCAATTTTATTCAGCACCAGATATTATGGAGATGACAGATGGCCACTGCGATTAACATGGGCTGATGCCGCACACTTCTCTTTAACTAGATTCAAGAACTGTGTTCACTGGACTGACAAAACCCCTCACAATGTGGTACAAGTGAATTTACACGAAGCCAAAGTGAATGTATGGTGCGACATCTTTAGAACATTTGTTCTCGGTCTCTATTTCTTGGAAAAGTTTACTACCACAGGTTTGATATCGTGCTCTGTCCCAAGTACTTGGTATAAATCAATGTTGCAGAATTACGTTATTCTTGAATTGCATCAATGAAATCTCATTAGTGACATTGTATGGATGCAAGATGGGGCTTCTTCACACTTCGCGCAATGTGTTCGACTAACGCTTTGGCTATTTTGGTGATAGAGTCTCTCTCTCGTAACTTTGTAGTTTCGGGGCCACCGCGATCCTCCGACCACACTTCTATGGATTTCTGGTTTTCGGGTTAAATGAAATTTAACCCGTAAAGGTATAAATGTGTATATGCCTGGTCCACAAGATATGTCAGAATTGAAAGATGTCATAACCCGTGAAGTTATGAAGATTCCTCCTTTCATGTTACGTTCGGCAATGTTGTCCACAATATAATGTGTTGTCACCGGCGAAGGTAAACACGTTGAAAACCTGTAATTATAAATTTCCATTCCAATAAAAGCTTTTTTCCTATTTCTTCTCTGTGTTGCCATTAGTCCTTTATAATGTTCTTCTTTGCAAATGTTTTACGCCGACAATTTTCATCACACGCAAATCGTTTGAATTCCGTTTCGGGTTTTTCAATACGATGATCAATTCGCGCAAGGAATAGTGGCTGTTGCTTTTCATAAATTTTGAAATGCCCTCACTGTAACCGTAACCGTGAGCGCTGTGTTGTTAAGAAACATCGCAATCTCTAGCACATGCTTGAAATTTTGGCTCGATTGATTGAACGGATGGGCCGCTAGGGTTTCATATATAGGGGGAGTTTTGTTTTGATTACCCTGTATTTTAATACAATAAATTATTTTTATAGCTGCTTTATAGTATTGTAAGATTCAGTTTCAAATATATTTTGTTATTTTTATAGCTGCTTTATATTATTAAATCTACTTTTAAGCTTATATTACTATGTTTTAAACAATTTCCTAAATTACACCTTTCACTTACTACAAGAAATGTTAGTTTACTGAGTCGGGTCATATTGATCCGAACGCTAAATACGTGAAGTAAATGGGAACATAGCAGCAAGGTTAAACTTCAAGCTACAGAAATACAAAAAAAGTAATAATTTCAAATAATAGTGGTGTGAAACAGAAATAATCAATCAGAAGTAAGACAATTATTTTTATAGTACGAACCAATATAAGATAGTACTTAATAGATAATCATATGTAATTTGAAAACATTAATAAATTTATTAAAAAAATATGTAAATCAATTCTTTAATTAATTTTAATATCGCCTTTTTGCTATATTTTATTTGTGGCATCCTAATATAATTAGTTGTGATACTCTAATTGAATATAATTTGAAACAGTGATAAAGATTTGCTAAGAAAAGCTACATGAAGTTAGAATTATAATCAGTGTAAAAATATACGTTTTAAAATCCCTGTAAGTGTTTAAAAATGTAATTTTTTAAACAAATTTAGTGATTTAGGAAGTTTTCAAACTTTATCACTTTTTTAATTAGTATCTTTTATCTTTATTTTCTTCGCCACTTGTGAATAATACTTAATATTCTTCCCTTGAACGACCATGAAAATAGATCATAAAAATTCCAAAAATATGTATAATAATCCTATTAGACATCCCATTATATGTAAATTAATGTATTAAAAATATAAATGCTCCCACTTTTATATGATGAGAAAATCATTTTTGTGCTATAAATTTTTCACAAATTATTAACGAAAAAGTGAATTAAAGTTTCATGAATGAGCATTGAATAATTATAAGATCCAAATAGAAATATTGAAAACAGAGCTTCAAGATGCACTATCCCAACTTTGTCATAATCTTCAAAATTCCCTAGTTCTTAGACCAGTCGTTAAAAACTTTTATTTACTTGAGTTCACTTCAGTCTTATTAACATCCTGTTTTAAGGCAACACTATATCGGTTTTGCGATTGATCTCATAGTTTTGAGCGTCTCATAATTTTTAACTTCTCATAATCTCATAATTTTGAAAGATTTAACTTGCACCAGACAATTTAAGGGACGCTTCTCAGTGTAGTCAGGCTTCGGTTCATTTACTTGAAAGAGACGGAATGCACTTATTTATGAGATAGTATCCCAGATTAGAAAATATATTTTGATATTTTTTCTATCTGTATAATTTAGAGATAAGAATAGAATATTTTGAACCAAACTAATAGAAACTTGTTAATTTCAATGTTTTTTTGGAGAAATTTTTAATCTCTAACATAACATTTCTAGGTTTAAAAAATGACGAATGGTAGCAGTAGGAGTTGAAATATATACCTGAAATTTTATAATAATTTCAATCAAAGTTTAAAATTTTTTTGACTTATCTCCTGTATTGAGTTTTAATATCTCCAAATATATTTAAAATTTATAATTGTAATCCGAAAAGTAAATCAATATTACGAATTTTTTTCTTCGGAAAATTAAAATAAAGAGCATTTCAAAAAAAAAAATTATGGAATTTGAAATACAACTGAAAACAATTATTAACTTACAAATTTCATTTAAAGTAAATGTATCTGAGTGTTCTGAACCGAATTAAAATTCTTAGTAAATATTTTTCAACGAAATATTCTGGCATGAACTGTTTTATAAAGCAAAATTCAGAAAACAAGTATGCATTGTCATGTAAATCATTACCCGGAGGTATTTTATAAGACAAATTGTGTTTTCTGATTTGGAAATCTGCATATTTCTTTCGAAAACACCGACAAAAGGAATTAATTCTTATTGCAGTGCTTGATTCCTTTTTGAATGTGTAGTGTATTATACGATTTTGAATAAAGGATCAAATAAATAATTCAGATAATTTTTTGCAGTTGTATGAAAGGACTAATCTTTTTTCCCTTATTTAAGGGACGTATAAAACGCGTTGATTGTAATTCTTACGTTTATTGAACACATAACTAAAAAAAGTTTATAATGTATTAGCCTAATCTTTTATTTTTCCTATTGCAATCCACCTCCTTTTTCATCATTTAAATTTTTCTAAGCAATGAGGAAATTTTCAGGAATTTCCTCACTTTTTTTTAATTTTAGGAAAATTGGCTCCTATTAACAGCCAATATATAGAAAAATCGGTTTGTGGTTATTTCAATAAATCCAAACGTAGTAAATAGATCCTTCTAATAACACTTACCGTCATTCAAGTTTACATTTCTGTCATTAATTCTGTTATTTGCTCAAAGGAATATCAACAGTTTTATTTAAAATTTCGCCATTAAGAATTATGCAACGTCACTAAATAAAAATTTGATTTGTTTTGCTGTTTTTTTACATATTTGATTACAAAAAAATTATTTGTTCAGTAGTATTTTTGAAGTAGATTATTTAAAATGATGAAATTTCGGAATAGATTATTAATATTAATTACTTCAACTACTCAAACAGTTCTGGAGTAGTTGAAATCTAAGAGACAAATGTTTCCTTCATGAAACATTCTTTATAAGTTAAACATTAATAACTGTTAATATAAACAGCTTTAAAATATAAATATTACAAAAAATAATAAATGCCTATGTATCCGAATTGTTTTCATATGAAAAATTTGGATATGTACTCGAAAGCAAGTATTATTATTTTTTACGCAAATATAAATTCAATGACAATACTTTTTATTAAAGTATACTTCATACATTTATAGAGAGGATACTTTCACAACGATAAGCATTTGCATTTTCATTCTTCAATAATTAATAAGCTGATTTTTGGACAGATTGCACCTCTAATTAGTTAAGTCCATTCTCTTCGGAAGAGATACTTGAAAAGACATGTTTAATTAACATGCATAAAAGAGATTCGATTCCTCTCAGAATTACATTTTCTATATTTTTCTTCATAGTAATACATATCACTGAAATTATCTAATAGAAAAATAAGAGTTTCTTGCTAAATCGTTTTTCATTATTGTTCAACTGTAGAACATACATACCCTTCTTTAGAGTGGAATTATTGAAAAGTGACAATTATTTATCTTTAAAGCACCAAAAAAATCTTTCTTTTAGAAACTAAAACGGATTTAATATATTTTTAAATAAATTTCAGCTTTTTATGTCGTCAGTTAAAACGGGGTTTTGTTAAATTACGAAAGCACTAACGAAATCCTTCTAAATGATGAGCTTCACCGTTATCTAGTTGGCGTACATAATAAATAAGAAAAGGCGAGTTAAAAGATTCAAGCATGGGAAGAAAAACATTTCAAACAATGCAAAATTGTAAGGAATTTAATGGGAAAAAATCAGTGAATGACAAAAGTGAAAACAGGATTATGTTAAGCTCTTTTGAAATGGAAACTTGAAAAAGCTTTAGCCGTGTTAGTTAATTCTGGTACTGTCTCTCAAGTTCTTCTGTTTCCTCCTTTTTGTTGGTTTTAGAAAATGCCATCAGAAGAGTATAATTTACCAGTTTTTGCTTCCAGAAAAATAAATCGAAGTTTACGTTGACATAAAATAGAAATGTTCAAGATGGCAACAGTTTAGGAAATGTGAAAGCAGAAAAGTGCGCTAGACGAAATCCTTTTTGGATTGCGGGCCTTTGATTTAGGCATGAGTACGGAATTTGCTACACCAGGAAATATATCATTTTTTTATGTTGACACAAATCGGAAATGGTAGTGAGATTTTTATCTTTCTTTGGAATATTCAAATTTTTCCGAATTAAATGCATACATGTACGAAGAAAATCATTTTCTGTCAAATTATTCATTCAATGAGGCAAAAA
>JAOUZG010027617.1:11771456-11784570 GCA_026289955.1 Argiope argentata
CTAATGCTAATAAATCTATGAGTCTCGATTCCGGCATGGTTGTTCTTCTTTTTTCTATCTTTGTGTTGTGTGAATGTACCCCCCCCCATAAAAAGGAATTGTGGCGTATGATTAGCCAGGTCGTACTCTTGGCCTTAGTTGACGCTACTAAAAAACAAGAGAAGCTCACTAGGCTTAAATCGCTGACAGACAACTGTCAGTGGGCTTATAAAGAACCCTAAATCACAACGCAATACAATAATATTTTATTGTTTTCGAAATTAAAAGCTTATTCGAGAATCGAGGAATGAATATGATTGACATCTCTTTTAATGCATTTGCCTATTCAAACAAATGTTAGTCTCTTTGAGTTTAAGCATCAGATAAATAAATAATTCTAAAAGGAAATAAAGATGTTCGTTTAAATTTCACCTAAAATTTAAAAAACAAACAGGCGTTTTTTTAAAACTTTTTGCATGAATTATCCATACAGGGATATCAGTAAAGTTAATTATGTAAAAGGAAGAAAAATAACAAATTCGTTTAGTTTATTGCAGAGCATTATTGGATGTATACGCTTCTTATGATGGTTACTCCAATCCTAATTTGTATATCTTGCCTAGAGAAGACCATGCGTTAAAGTTTTATGAAAACGAGGAAAGTGTGAAAGCTTCGAATCTAAAAGACCTTGGAATGTTTAGAAAGTACCCAAAGTAGAAGTGTGATTCAAGTACATTGTGTTTCTGTGTAAAGGACTTTAAGGAAAAATTGCTCAATATTTATGTCGCGTTTTCTAGAAAAAAAAAGAATGACTCCGAGATCTTATATAAACGCTACCAAATTTTTAAAGCTTTTCGATAATGTTGCTCGGGATAGGGAATTGGAGTATAGAGCTCATAATAGTCTACATGTAACCATGTTAATCACTCATACCATAACTTAAAACTGTAAGCCCCTGATTGCTGGCATTTTTTTTTCATATGACAGACAGTCATATGAAAAATGGATTTATATGGATTTAATAAAATTAATATGGATTTATATGGATTTAATAAAATTTATGATTGGGATTTCCAACTTATTTCAATACGAGACTCTTTAAACTCATAAGTAATAATAGTTTTTAAGGAAAACTTTCGCTTAATCTGGATTTAAGGAAACTTTCGCTTAATCTGGGAATGTTTTGAAGGCTTTAAATTATTCTTTACTTTTGCTTTTCTGTATATAGAAAAATGAAAATATAATTATAATATAAATGTTTCGATACATTTAAATATATCGTCTGCAAAAAATCAATAATCATTTTAGTTCTTTAAAAGGAAGTGGGCAATTAAATTGATTTTGAAGGAAAATACTATTATGAAGTGTATATACTTACGTAATATTATGTATTCAAAAGTATCAGAGAAACTTTCAAATTTATACATTTTATTCAAATACCTTTGAAAAGAAAATAAATGACCTTGAACTAAAACCATATTACAAGACTCATATTCTTGGCTAAAACTATATGGCGAATATTTGGTTATGGTCCGAATAATAATTTCTAATAAGAAAATAATTTGGACTCATCCTGTTCTTTAAACGCATAATTACAAATTTCTGTTTTATTGCCATAAGCCACCCAATGTCAAAATTGCGGCTATGACTTTAAACGGTTAAACGCAATATTTGCATACATTTTCATGCAGCTAATTCAATTCCGGAAATCATAAAGTTTTTCATTAAAAAATTTCTGTGCGCTTGCGTTTTTTTTCTTCCTTTTTTAAAAATTTTTATCTTACAGAGCTTTCAACCAAATTATAGGAAAATTACAAGCAAAGCATGGTTTAAAAAGTTTTAAAAGCATACTTTATATATTTGTATACTTTCTTTGAGTAAATATAAGTATTTATAGTAAGGGAATTTTAATTGCTCGTATGTCACATATGGCATTTTTTATTAATAATTTTTATATAGATAATTACAGGATTAAAAATATAATAATTTACTACCCATGGATATTCCAGGTGAATACCTTTTAAATTTAGCATTACGGCCCTAAGAATTGGAATTGCTCTTTAAGAATCTTGTATAGTGAAATTCAATATTAAAAGTATTTCCTTTGAGCTTAACCGGAGAGATAACTTCAGTAAAACGCGCAAACAAATTTTTTTAATAAAAATACTCAATACTTTTGATCATATAGTCTATGCAATACTCTTTTGTTGCCGTAATTTTAAATAACGATAGTGAACAAGTCTTTATCATAATTGCAATAATATTGGAACAATACAAGGCAGCCTAATATGTGTAGTTTGAACAACATTTTCTTCCCAATTCATTCTCTCAAAATCAAATGGTAATATCCTGCAAAAATAGAAGTCCAATAATGTTCTATTCAGTAATATTTATTTTAGCTTCGTTTCTTTCAAAGATTGTATTTCTGGAGTAGCGCAATTTTCGAAATACATCATTCTGCTTATTAATCGGAATGTTAACTATAAAGGTTAATTATTATATTATATAGTCCCTGAAGAACGAAACTCGTTAAGTCGTAAATATTTTAGGCATGTTATATTTCTTGGTTTGTAAGAGTAAAAATGTAAAGAAAATTTGAAACACAAAGGGAATAACTGCTAAAATATAATTATTATAAAGGAAAATCATTGTATAAATACAGCATAGAATTTAAATCAAGAAGTTGTTGTGACTTATAGCACTTTACAAGCCCGCTGACTGCTATCTGTCAGTGATTTAAACCACGACCTTCGTAATACAAGGCCTCACAACTTGTTTGTGACGTCACACGGTGAGGATGATTGACTGCCGTGAGCAGAATCCCCTCTTCCTTGATGTTAATGTAGATTTTAAATTCATTAATAATTACTTAAATTAATTACTTTTATTTCACTCTTCCTAATGGTAAGACATTTTTCTTGCATAAAAATCAACATGATTTATTTTTCCCTGGCGTCAGCAAAAGCAACGGAATGGTAGAAAATCTTAAGATCCTCTACAGCTTATTGACCATTTAATAACATTCAAATTTTCTAAGATTTGAATCAAAATGCATATTAGATATATGCATTCTGGTATTATTATTAGTTTTTTTCTTGTTTTGATGGATAGTTTTTATTTTATCAAAAATTATTTTATCTTTTTGTTAAAAATGTTTTTTGAAGCTTAAAATTAAAGTAATCATTAAAACTTTTAGATTTTTTTTAGTTTAGTGGTAGGTAATACATGCATTTCATATAAGGTAAAATAATTGTTTACTTCTCAAATTACTTAAATGATTCCAAATGTAATATTAATATAAAATTTAAATTTTACACCAAATAATTCAAAAATAAATTACTTTAACAGATTTGTTTTTCACATTAAAAACTGCTTTCCTTTTATATATTAGCAATTCATAACAATTTAATAAACCAGACTTTATTACATCTGAATTTACCAAAAAAGTAAAATAAAACACAAATGGGAAAAAAAAAGAAATCACACACTATTAGAATCATAATATTTTATTTTCAGAAAGACAATAACTAAATACATTTGTTTTCAAAACATTTTTATAAATTTCACACAAACAAATGAAAGTAATTAAATAAAGTTAAAATACAAAATTACTAATAAAGTTAATTACAATATTTAAAAAATTATGATAAAAGTCGATTAACAATTTAAACCGATATTTCTTGTTATGCTTGAAAGTTAATATTTTTACCATCCCTCCTCTTTTTCAAGTTAGTAGTTTTTAGATTTTTTTCCTTTCTTTTTTCTGCTTTCTTTACAGCTAGATTATTTTTCTGAACTAAAGCTTTAGCTAAATTATCATTTTTTTCTTAAAATAATTATTTAAAAATATATTTGTGGATCACCAAACAACTTTCCAGATAATAGAATTAAACAGATGACCTTCGTCACATGCTCCATTATTGCAGAACTCATTTTCTTCTAAAACAGAATATGTACAGCCTGCAACTATTTTTCTTTGTTTGCGAAGCTCTAGGAATTCAGACTCATATTCAGCACATAATTTTTTTAAAAAAATGGGCAAAATAATAGAGCACCGCATTTAAAATGTGTTTTTGTGGAAAAAAAAGTTTCTCTCCATCCAATTTTTTAAAAAAATATGCATGCTCTGAGGACAATTCTATCTCTTTATCTAATTGAGGTGCCGGCTAGCTGGCACAGAGGTAGCGCGTCTGCCTCGTGTTCTGGAGGTCCAGGGTTCGAGTCCCGGTTCGGGCATGGTTGTTCCTTTGTGTGCTATCTGTGAGATGGGTGAATGTGCCCTCCTGTAAAAAGGGGCTGTGCAAGCGTATGTGTGTGTGTTTCATCTTCATATGACCTAGAAGTCAGACTTCTGCCCTCGGGTGCTCAGGGGTTCATACCCTCAGAAGCTACTGCACCCCTCTTTCCTCGGTAAAAAGCGAACACGACATCATCATCATCTAATTGAGGTAAATATCTGCACGCAGCAAACTTTTTTAAACAGAAAAAATGCAATATCCTGCAAGGTACATTAAAACAGGAAGGCTTTCTTGTAAATTTGAAATGTCAATTGGTTCTACTTTAAGGTCGGTGAAAGCAGTTGAAGAGCTTGGATCGTAATCTAGAAAACTACCATCTGTTTCAAAATTTGCAATTTTAAAGGTGCCAAAAGATTTACTGGGAACAGACAGCTTTAACAAAGACTGAATTCTTAATTTTCTCACGTACAAAGAATTGCTGGGTTGAAATGTTGTACTGGCAACCTGCTAACCAGCGATAACAGCCAAACCTACTTTCCATGTCATCTGTTTGAAGTTTGCCAGGGATAATGAACAACATTTTATAAATCTCTTTACAATAGGATGAAATTTCTATAATATCTTTTGTAGTTAAAACTAAAGCAGTCCTTGTTTTTTTTTGTAAATGTCCCAGTAGAAAATTTTATTTCTTCCCATTTATCTAGCCAATTTAAAAATTTCTCCAAAATTATCATCTTTATGTCCTTTATATCAAAAATGAAGGGTTCCTGATACCTATTGTTTAAGTGTTTACCCTTATTCAGTGTTTTAACATTAACCATGTGCCACCAAGTAATAACGATTTTTAAAAACTCAGATGTTTCTTTAAAATAAATAAAAATTTTCCTTTCTCCTAATTCCACAAAAGCTTATGCAACGTGTTCATTAAATATACCTAAAACCAACTGAACATTTTGCCTTTCCATATTTGATGGAGCAATTGCTTTAAAACTTAATTTAAAACCATATTTAACTAAACTATCAGATTCTAAATTACATAAATCTTTTATAGTTGAAACTCGAGCTGTTTTAATGTTGGCTATATCTTTTACTTCATGAACTAAATCAAAATTAGGATAGAAGAAACATTTGCCATCATTTTTTTATTTAACCAGTTGTTTCTCATACACTTGAACAAATGAACAGGGTCTACAACAAAGAAGAGCAGTCTTAATTCATTAACTGGGTGAGGATAACAATAAGATAATTTTGGTGGATCAATAAAAAATCCAACAGCTTTTCTATTCACAATTATTGTCTGTAATAATACCAATAACAGTAAATCAAATGCCTTCCAATCCAACAATGACTTTTTAAATAAATTCTTGTAAAATTTTCCCCAATATAGAATGCACTGGCAGAACATGTATATTTTTAAACTGGGTTGTAATACTTTTGATCATTAAATCTTGGGCACTAGAAGCAGAAGTTTCAGAATCGTATGACATAACAGTTACACAACCATCTTTATATTCAAAATATTCTTTTATGTGCACTTCATCTAACGATAAAGACACAATTTTGTCTTTCTCCTGCAAATATTTAATTTTCTGTTTTATGTATATCAAAAAATTTGAGTCTAATTGTTCCAATTGTGGGCTTATACTATATTTCGAACACAGATGATTTATAGTATTTGGATGAGGCAGTAACAAATATCCACTTTGTCTAATGAATTTATATGCACATGGTGCTATAGTATAAAGTAAAAATGAAAATATAATGTCAGATGAATACCTGCGTACATATTTATTATTTCCTAGAAAAGAAACTTGCTCCATCAGAAAATTAATTACTTCTGAGTTAATGTCAGAATTTTCAAAAAGAGTCTTTAATAAGTCACAAATTAACTGGACTGTGTCTTTTATTTCAACATTCCCTTTTAAAACATACATAAAATTTTCTAAATGATCTAGAATTTCTATAATTGTACCCAATTTGATTACAACAAGAGGAAAATTTCTAATCATATGATGTACAACATATGCTTGAGCTTCTAATTTGGAAGAAATCAATAAAGAATGACTTACCTTAGGAGCTTCAGAAGTGTCTAGATAAATGAAAATTATTTTGTTTTCTTTTTGCACTACACTCCATGTATTTGATTTAAAATATTTAAATTTTAAAATTAAGTCAGAAAATTTTTCAATTTTTTTCTATTTCATCCTTTTTTATTATATCCTAGAGGTCGCTATTTAAAGCCGCCTTTAAATTTTCCATGTCTTTGCTTGTTGCTTTATCCATTGGAGTTTATCTTCTTGCTTTTGATTCAAAGGAAAAGTAAGTGGGTAAATTAGGGAAAATTGCAGGCACAGTACCAGATACAAGCCTAGAAAAAAAATGAAATTCTTGAGATAAAATCAAAAACAGAATAGATGTTTTTTAAAGACTGAAAATGAAAGTTAACATATGTTGGACAGTATTAAACAAAATCATATTGAGTATTCTATAATAAAACTAAATCAAAAAAATATTCATTCATCAAAGACAAATAGATCAATATTATGTTGGAATACATAAAACAATTATTTGTCAAGTAATTCAATATTCCACATGAATTATCATTCAATTTTCGATATCATATCATATTATAAATATATGAAGTATAGCAGAAAAGATACAAAAACAAAACATTATACATATTAATAACAAAATGAAAGGAGACTACGAGAGGTAGCAATAAAACAATGAAAATTTTTATTTAACTCAAGCAAACAATATCAATGTAATTGGGGGTATAAGCAACTAAATGTAGAGCAAACAAAAATGACAGAAGATAAATGGACATAGAAAATAACTTTAAATGTTTCGCTGTACAAAACAATTAATTAACTAAAAATTGTACTAAAAAATCAACTTACCTTACTATATTTAGCAGGAACGAAATTGTCCCCTTTTATTGCTGAGATCCAAGCTCTTCTAAGGCTACCATCATTTGGAAGGAAAATACAGAAGCACTGGGGCTATTTTTTGTGTAATCACTTTCACAATTGGGAACGCAGCAAGCCCTAGGCATCTTTATTGCGATAAATTAAAATTAATATGGTCAGAAATCATAAAACTTTCAAGCAAAACCAATAGCACAATCACCGATCTTCACAACGACCACGATTATCCGCACCCTTTTACACTACTTGCCATCAGAATTCTTCTTAAAAGTTCATCCAAACTCGTGACGTCACGGGGTGAAGGCGTAAGCAGTTGTGACGCCTTGTATTATGAAGGTCGTGTTTAAACCGTATCTCTTAATTTTTGCAGTAGCACCAGCAGTAGCTACTTCATGCGTCACATTCACTTGTACATCTCCTTTTTACAGAGGGGCACATTCATACACCTCACAGATAGAATGCAGATGAACAACAACCATGCCTGAACTGGATCTCGAATCCGGGTTACCCAGATCACGGGAAAGATGCGTTGTGCCAGAAAACCGGCAAAAGCAAGAATTTCAGAATAAGATGAGCATTCAATATCATAGGCAGAAAAATCATCTTTAGAATATGAAATCAAATTTTATAAGTCTTAAAAGTTCCAAGAACATAATTTAAGAAGCTATTATAATTATAAAAATTAGCTGGGGAGTAGGATGGAAATTTCCCAAAGGTTGCCAATTGATTAAAATCATTTGGTGCCATTTGAAAAAAAAATAGACGCTTTTCTTTCTAGTAGTGATTTAAAAAAATAATTAAGCATTCAGAATATTAGAATAATGATGCCATTTCTGGAATGTAGGACTTAAAAAAATATTGAAGAAATTCACTCAAAAATTTAAATGTAGGCTAATCATAATAGTTCTTAAAATTCTGCATTTGAACACTGTGCTCCAAATTATAAGTTAAATTAATAATTAAAATATTTAATTATTCATATTTAAATTAACCATATAATAAATTATCTGACTATTAGTTATATAATTAAATATAACTAATTATTAAATAATTTGCTTTTCTGTGTGATACTTTTTTCTTTAGTTCTTTATCTGAAAAATAAATTTACAAATTAATTCATTTTCAAGAATTTTCATTAAATACTTTCTTTAAAAAAATATTTTTACTTCTAATGAACACAAGCTATATCGTAAAAGTTTTGAAACCAAGGATATTCAAAATTTTTTTTTATCAAAATGTATCTTTTAGAAAAATGTTAGAAAATAATAAAATAAATTTAGCATTCCTTTAAGCCTAGAAACAAAGCCATTATCGTAATTAAAACTGTTTCAATTTAGAAAAGTATTCTCCTATAAAATTATAAAAACATTTTTATTAATTCAGAAATATATAATTCTCCAATGTTATTCTTCGGATTACTGTTATAGGATTCTGTTAAAGGTAAATATTCTATATTCTGTTTATGGTAAAGATAAAAGGAAACTATTTCATAATCAAATGAGGCTTCACTTTGTATTGCTGCTGTTTCTAAAATTTTTCGACAAATAATGATCAAGAAAAATCAATATACTATTCTGTTTCTTGTTTAACTTTCGGAAGAGATTTTTTTCATGCGTCACAAGCTCTAGATTAACCCATGAATTCACTGAAATAATGATAGTTCTGGAGAACATATGAAAACTAACCCAAATTGCAAATGATTATATGTTTACGGACAAATGATTTGCGTTACGCCCTATTAGTGCACAAAAGTCGGTTCAGTCTGAGCTAAATGAATCCAAAGCCTTTGCGGATTATCAGGCATCTGCCTGTAAATTTCAGCCAATACCGATGAAACAGGATTGTGAGAGCCATCTCTCGTAGGCATATTGCAGTGCAGTTGTTTCTCAGCGAGTTTCTAGAGGTGATGACGAAGAAAAGGGTAAAAATTCAAAGGTCGATAAGTTGATCCATATTTACATCAAACGAAGGATTTAGAACTTTCTTAACGAATCCCCTTTTTTATTATTGGAATTGTAAAACATTTCTCTATTTGTGTTAAAATATTCTAATTTTCATTGTAATTTAATACATACCCCAAAATTACAATTTTTTAATTGTTTATAAATGTAATAAAATTAGGTACAGTTTTACTGCTTTTGATTTATAGAAAATACAGTTCCTCATTGTTCTGATTCTTAATTATATTATTTTCAGGGATTTACTTAATTCCACTGACCTTAATGTTATTGAAGTTTATGCTTATATTTCCATACATAAGGTAGCTATGGAAAAGGCTTACTTATAATTAATTCTCACAGAATTGTTCTTCAGAATTGCAGAGTTTTTTTTCCCTCTCCAAGAAATTTGTATTTTCTTAAAAGAATATCGAATAACGAAATGAATATTACACACAATGATACACTTAAAAGGAAATTATTAGTTAAAATTTAATAAATATACTCATTTTTCTTGTTTTGTGTTTGTAATGATGTAATTTTTCAATCGATTCTTTTCTCATATTTCTGGTGTGCTAGGATTTTGAAATTAATGTTTTGTGAAGTCATTTATTGTTAGCATATGTGTTCAATTCAATTATCTTTCCATATTTCCACCACCTGATAGTACTTTACCTTTATTTAAAATTTTGATGGAATTGTAAAATTCGGATGCATTGCTATTTTACATACGATTTTATTGCAGATTTTATTGAGATTTTATCTTTTATACTTATTCTTATAACTTCCAATTTACCATACGCTTATATTTTATGATTGGATTGGATCAGCATGGCCGAATTTGTAGCTATTGCGTCAAAAAACATCACAAATCAATCAATTAACCACCATCTGACAGCGGAGCTTGATAATTTATTTATTTTAAAATATCCATTTATATGTATGAAATTCAAATTAAAGTATAAACAGCAGGATACAAATAAAGCAGAAAAATTAACCTTTTTATGCATTAAAAAATTAAAGTTTGTTTAAAAAACTGTTTTTAGGTCATTCATTTTTGGTAAATATAGTTAGATTTTGAATAGAACTACGTATCGTCAAAATTTTGCAAATGTTTTATTATTGGCTTTTTATTTTAGGTAATTTTATGAAAAATGAGTCATGGTTTCAAATTTCGTGTTTTTGAAAATATTATAAAAAAGAACTTCTATCATAAAATCCATACTCCAAACACATTTGATTGTTCACTGTTTGAAAACTATGACAAGCATAATGATATTTTCATTTTAAAATAGTGAGAAAAAGGCTTGGAGGATAATCAGTTCCTTCCGAAAATATTATATCATACATAATCAATTTTAAAAATTCCAACTACCCATTAATTTTTCCTAAAGTTAAATGCATTTGTATACATAATAGTAAGGAATATCAAAGGCATATGAAAGCCGAGAGAATTAAAATTAAGAATTTTATAGTCAATATTTGCGATTCAAAAATATACAAAATTATTTTTTGGAAACTTTTCTGAATTGAGTGGTTTGTTGTAATTTGTATTTTTTTTCATTTCGTATTAAGCGTAAAGCGAATAAAATTGCTAATGGGAAAGAAATCTTTCATCAAGAAAACGAGAGGAAAACGAAGTTATTAACTACAAATAATGTTGCAAATAAATTTGAAAACGTTTTTCTAATGAGCTAACAAAGTCAAGAGCAGAGTTACAAAAACATGAAAAATAAAATCTTTATTCCTTTTTATGAATGTAAAATAAAAGTGATTAAAAATTACATCTTTTTCTAGATCTCAAAGATCTGAAAATTTAAGAAGGATAAAGTTAAGGAAAACACTTCTTCTGGGAAGAAAAGCAAATCTTGATTAATTGTCATAGTGTAATAAATCATATAATAAAAATGTTTCCTTTTATTCGCAAAACACGTCTGAGTTGAAATGGAAGGAGGAAATAAATAAATTGAAAAATAAACAAACGTCCAGAGAAGGAAAAATATAATGCTCTCCAGTCTAAAAGAACTTGTGGAAGTGAAAAAAAAACTGTAAGAGGGCTCGCTTAATGATCTAACCAACATTGTGGTAGTGGAGACATTAAACATTTACGATCGTGTTTTAATTGCTCATAAAAAAACTTATGGAAGCTGCTTAGGAAAGAAGCCTTTCGTTTTGGGGTCCTTCCAGGCTTTTAAGAAAGCTATGCAGAAAGGAGAAAATTATGTTGAAGCATTTTTTAATTCCTGTTTTACAAACATTTGTGAAAGAGTATTGATTGCCATTCAATAGACGGATGGTGTTTCTTTCCACTCGCACAGAATATATATTTTTTTCTTCCGTTTTAAACATTCACTTCTGATTTAAGATGTTTGCAAGAACTTCCCGCTTTCTACAATTGTCGCACTTTTCAAGCCAAATTATATTGCTTATTTAAATTGTTTTTTTTCTGGATGAGTTTAAAAACGAATGATTAAAAGCCAAACCAATTCTAAATTCTTTATGAATTTTTTAAGTTTATTTTTTAAGTTACAATGCAAGGGTAAGTAAAACAGTTTCTAACATCTAGCTACATGCTGTCAATGATTTTTTATGACATCACTTCAAGATTTGGATGGATACCAAAGTTAAATTGCAGCAACGTATTTTATTTGCATATAAGCGTTAATTCAGACAATTCCCCAAAGCCTCTCTTACGTGATGCATAATGAATTAAATCTACTATTTTTATCCTGTTACTGAAAAAATAACTTTCATCGTATCACTGCTCTTGTATAATATGAATGATTATACTAATTCTAACCGTGCGTCATTTTAATTGTGCATGTGGTAATTAACAGAAATATTTGTCTACGGAGTCCCTTTCCAAATAATTTACTACAGGACGATTGAGTATTAAAACGATAGAGTTTGACTATCAGTAAAGCATTTAAAATATTTTACCTACAACATTCAGTAGAACAGATAAAATTTTATTCAAATGCCTTTAAATTCGGTTTTACAATAAAGGTTAAACTTTTATACCAAGGTTTGTAAATTTTTTTTTCACTAAAGTTCAAATATTAGGACCTACCCTAGATACAGAGTGTGTCATAAATGAGAGAAAAGAGAAAGGGAATGCAAACTTGTAATCAAATGAAACTCTATGGCTGATATCAGAACTAACTGATCTATAAAAACTTTTTGCACAAAATATAAAAAAAAAATTTATAAATTAGAGATTACCACACTCTATATATAATTTAATTGTGAATGAAATTGAGAGCCAAACAAAAATTTAACAAAGGTCTACAAATAAGATTTCTTCATTTCCATTTTTAAAAAGTTGTTTTAATTTAATTTGAATTAAGATATTATTTATACAAATAAACCTTTTTTGCTTAAAAATTAGATTTTTTTCTTAGTAAGTAATTTTGTTTTATAAAATTTATGTAAATCTGTTCCTTATTCCGAAAATAATTTAAAATACCTAGTGTTTGGAGATTAATTAAAAAATGAAAATACCGCAATTAAAAAAATATTCATAATTTTTAAAAGGTTATTTAATTTTATTTATTTCATGCGTGTAAAAATTGTATTTTGAACTACATTTTTAATTCCTTTTTTGTACTATTTTGTATTTGTACTAGTGCACTTTTGTATTCGTACTATTTTGTATTGCATTTTATGCATTCAAACGCATGACATTTACAAAATTGTGCGTTGAATTGGGCAAAGTCCTGTGCACTTGTGATCGTTGAAGATCAAATTAAAATATTCTAAAAGTGGAAATACGTTTAATTTCCATTTTAGAAAGAGCTGTTACAAAACGCCTGCAGCTGGGTGCGGCTCAAGTGAATGAATACATAAAAAAGCCGTTGCCAAAACACAGTAATAATACTTGAACATTAAACTTGTTGCCGGATACAGTAACATACATTTAAATGATATTAAAAGAACACAGAGACAATACAGAAACAAAAAAAAAAGATCACGAGAACAAAAATAACTAATAAAAAATAAAGACAATTATAATAAAATTACAAATACATCCAAC
>JAOUZG010027617.1:11797995-11828097 GCA_026289955.1 Argiope argentata
CATAGTCATGTTTATGTAAATAACGAGATATGGAATCAATCAGAATACTACGCTGCTGTCACCAGTGCCTATATACAAAACAAGTGTCGGGTTCAGATGTTAGATTGGTTATCGCTGCAAAAATGGCAGGTTATAAAGGTTTGATTTTTTTAGCGTGGTTTGATAGTCAGCGTAAGAGAGGGATGTCGGGAATCTGGTAAAATATCAAATTTCCGACAAAATTGCGGCAGGAAAAAGATCGCTCAAGAACGGAACCAACGTTGAATTTGGAGAATAATTAAACTTTACAAAAGTGCACCCCTTCCGCAAATTGGTGCAGATTTCAATACTTGGCCATCAACAAGTATCGGCACTCAAACCATTCAACATCGCTGATATGGGTTTTTGGAGCTGAAGGTCCACTCGCGTACCCATGATGTCTGCAAGACACAAAACTTTACACCTCGCCTGTGCCCGTCAACACCGACATTGGCCAGTGAATGGCTGGAAACACGTTGCCTGATCTGACGAGTCCTGCATCAAATTCTATTGAGCGGATTGTCTTGTACGGGTATGGAGATAACCTCATGAATCCATCGATCCTACATATGAACAGGTGACTGCTAGAGCTGCTGGAGGCTTTTGTGATGGTATGGGACGTGTGCAATTGGAGCTATATGGGACCCCTGATACTTCTTGATACAAATCTGACAAGTGACTGGAATGTAAGGTTCATGAGTGATCACCTGTATCCAATCATGTCCATTGTGCATTCCGATAGACTTGGGAAATTCCAGTATGAAAATAGAACAACCCATACTTCCAGAATTTCTACAGAGTTGAATTCCAGAATTGGAACAAAATTGTGTGAAAGCCGCCAGAAATAACAAAAAACTTTCTTCCAAATTAATTGTATCTATAATTCATGGTTATAAAAATAAAATAATTAAGACTTAAAGAGCAATAATTTGAGTAAATTAAAAACCCTCTGTTATGTTTCTGACTCTTTTATGCATCCGCAATTTGGAAAGCCATGATTTTAATTTAAAATCATGCTTGAACTCCAAAAGATTGTACTTGATACCATGAGGAATAAGTTAAATTTTCCCTATCATATAGTTCCAAATATAATATAAAAATTAACTCAATCATAAACACGGAATCAGTTAAAATATCTCATAACATTTGACTTCTACAACGTCTCTACTGTATTGATTGAGATATTATACTGATTATAATCTTTGGGATTTATAAATTGGTAGATCTTTGTTAATGAGCATGTTGCAAATGTGTTTATAATAATCTAAATCTACTGTTTATTGGTTTAAGTAATGTTTTCACCAATTCAGGTCTATAATTACGTTTAACTAAAAGCTCAGAATGGTAAAATAATGTTAAAATCTTTGAGTTCGTCATTAAATTAAATGAGTTCATACTAATTTTTTCGCATTGTATTAATTATCAAGCTACCAATATGAATACTTTCGTAACCTTTTAACTGATTTTATGGAAAAAGTCTAAAATATCAAATAGCCCAGTTTCATCTGAAAATTGTAGACAAATCAGCGATAGGGGATTTGAAAATGTTCACCTTTCACTAAGTGAATCCACTGTGGACACTACTTTTGCTCAAAAATGGAATTTATCATACCTCCTGCATTGTTTCTATTATATCCAAAACGGGCAGAATTTTCCATCTTTGCTTCTTTGTCAATGTATTGTCAGAAAAATAATTCTTTTCTTAAAATTTTGATGTCATCAATAGTATCTGGTACAAACATGTTGCATCGACCAATTCCAAATTATGAAAATGTGTTATAACGTCGAATATGTATATTTATTTATTTGCAAAACTTTACTTCTAAAAACGCATACAAATAAAGAAATATACTTTTGAAATAAATTTTATTTGATGATCGTTATGTATTTTAACAGAATAAGTTGAGCTTATTGTATTTTTTGTTTCTAACATATCATGCTTTTTATATTACGCTCTATATGTATAAAATGGATATATTTCGTTTTCCTTTATTTACCAACTGTACTGATGACAGACCAAATAAAATATTTCATGAGAAAAGTTCACCATGATAAAATTCAAAAACACTAATTTTCAAGAAACTGCTTGGAATTACGGTACAGCCTCGATTACCCAAATTGACATGAACTGTGTCCAACTCGAAAACTCATTTAACAAACTAGGTTTTAATCATAATCCGTTTTTTTTTTCTGAAAAGATTTCTCCGTTTTTGTAATTTGAATTTTGACAAATATTACAAAAAAATTGAAAAATACAAAGACGAATTAATATTTTAATGAAATATTTCATTAATTATAAATTATTTTCATGCCCTTTTTAAAACATTAATCAATTTGATAAAATCATGGATGAAATGGAAGGAGTATCACTTCTTAGAAATAATGAATAACGTGAATAACGGGCAATGTGTTCTGGGAAATAGGGTTTTGTTTGTTGCCTGAGTGATTTATTTTTCGAATTACAAAAAGGGAAGAAAATATTTAAGATACATTCGGAATCCAGTATCTGAGGGCCAAAAAAATCAATCATTGCTTAGAGAATTTGCGAATATTTTTGATTTCCACTTTCTTCTTATTTTTTCAATGTTTGGGGTCTTTTTAAAATACTTTCTCAGGTTCCAGAATTGGAAACATTTCGAATTTGTAACATTTTATTGCGAAAATGCATAGAATGTGCTTTCATCAACGAGAAATATTTTGGAATATTGTCGACATTCGATTCCTAAATGTTATTATCATTCTTTAGAAAAATGGTTACCTTTTATTAAAAAAAAACCCACCACGGTACCATCTTAGTAGAGAGATCTTGGTTGATGAAAACTCTAATATTCGAAATTATATAGTACATTTTAACATTTCAGTGATATCTCACTCACTGAGAAGTGGAGTCAGAGGTATTTTATATAATAAAACGATGTAGAAGGTGAGATACAAAGAAAGAAAAACATCTGTATCAACTAATCATGAAATCTAACGAGAAAACTGGTATATTCAGCTAATTTGTGGAGTAAATGTCCTACTTATAATAAATATAAATACTTCAAGTATCATACAGCATATATCAATTAATGATACCACGAAAAGAAAATAAATCCAATGAAAATTAATTAACATAATAAATATCGCTACAGGAAGATTGCAGAATTCTTTCTATCTATTTTAGGACAGCAGAAAGAATCCTTTATCTTGGAAACATTTGTATCTTCATTCGGCAAGTAAAATGATAGATATCAGCTGGACTATAAGTTAATCGTAAATGGGGTGGGGAAAATAGTTTATACTCCCAAGCATCTTCGTAGAGTACGAAGACCGATCACTTTTAAAGCGATAGCATCTCTATTGTTTAGAAGGTACGTGTATGCTCCTTGACAGTGATAAATAGGCCCATTTTCTTTCCCAATCCATACTCTGACAAGATGTCAAGATTCAGACATTGTTAATGTCAAAACTATTTGTGGTTTTTCTTATACCTCTTTATAAAAGAATAATAAATCCCAATTTCCACACAGCGGTCGATCGTTCTTATATATAACGTCATTTTGAATTTTGTTTCCATTAATGGAATAATTCGGGAAAGAAGTATAAACAACAGAAGAATGCATATTTAATAAATTTATTATATTCCCGAAATCTGGTATAATTGTTGTGTTTTTTAGAAATAAATTTCATTAATCATGTCAATGTGCAGAGATAATATTCTGTGCAAAATTCTATAGAGAAGCAGGTACTTAAGAAAATACAGGTCAAGTGAAGGAGAAAACCTTAATACCCTGCCTGGCAAATAAATACTGTTATTCACCATTTTAAAGATAAGTAATCATGATTTGTAAAGATAATCATGGACCTCATAGCAATGATAAACAAAATGTTCGGGGAAGGTTTTTGCAAAAACAAATACTTGCGTAGTAACTCACTGAGTATTTCAAGGATTCCTTCTCTTTGTCTAATCATCCTGTGGGTAAATTACTTTTTGGAAAATAAAATTCAATGTGGATAGGAGTTTGAGAGTATAGGAAAGAAAGAATACAACAAACTTAGCCAAAAAATTAACTCACGGTTCTTTTTTTGTATTAGCAAATTTATATCACAATCTTAAATATTTTGCTTCAGTTTTATATATTTTTAATGTCGGAAGGAATAAATTTTTATTTAGGGGGTATTAAGTATAACACAAAGTTAACAATTAACCTAATTCCCCTGGAAATGTGGTCTAATACTTATTTTAAGTAATGGATATTTTGATTATTTCCGAAAAAACACAAATAAAATGTTCTTTTGAAAACATAACAGATATAGGAGAAAACTGATGTGTTGAATGAATGAATTCAATTTGTTTTCCTTTTCTCTTTTTAAAAATTTTATTCATATGTCTCCTATGATCTTTATTTTTTAATGTTGCTTTTGACATCCCTTCTAATATAATATAAAATAAATATCCAGAATGCACCCTTTTACTTTATTTGTAAGTGAAATTTTATGATTGGAAAAATTGGAAAGAAAGATATAACATTAATAAAATTAAGAAGAAATGTAGGAAAGCAGCTACAACTTTTTATTCTTTCTGCCTCACTAAGAATATATCTATAAAAGCCAATTGAATTAATTTATTGTCTAACTAACATTAACTAGCCTTTGTCACAGGAAAACTGTATTTTTTCTATATAGAAAATAAACATTTTAAAACTTGTTTATTTTTAATACTTTTATATGTCCTTATTGTTTGAAATATTTATATTCAGTGGATGAACCGAATTTCTTACCATCACCCTGCAATTGTACCTTATTTTAAAAAATAAAATTATTGATTATGTTAAATATTATTTCACTAATATATTTCTCTTTCTTTTCCCAACATAAAAATTGTAATTTATAAATTATTTATATATTTATATTCAATGGATGAACCGATTTTCTTACCATCCCCCTACAAAAGTACCTTACTTTTACTCCCAATTTATATTCAGTGGATTAACCGGTTTTGTTACCATCACCCTGCGATTGTACCTTATTTTAACTCCCAAAGTGGTGAAATGAAGATCTGCCTTTATAGAATCCAAAAAAAAGGATATCCCTTGTTGAATATAAGTGAACTGGTTGTCATAATACTAAATCACTAAATGCAGCGCCAAAATGCGATAATAATATTTATCATATTGGAATTTATTTTAAAAGAGTAATTCCAAATTTGAATTATTATAATCGAACTAAATAGAATTCAGATCTTATCAATGTTAACCCATTAACCGCTGGTGCTGCGTTGACGCAATGATCAAAATAAATGCTCATGCAAATTTAATGGCCAAACAAATTTTATATAAATTGCAATTTTTAAGTTGAGAAAAGAAAGAGAAATAAATATGTGAAACAATATTTATAACAATCAATAATTTAATTTTAAAAAACGAGCTTCAAAGTTGAGGTAATTTTCATCTAAAATTGCTGAGCTTGGACTTTTTAGAAAATAATTTGTAAGAGGCATGAAAGTTAGATGTTATCTACAAGGTCAAAGTCTACGACAACATTTCATTTGTGAGCTGTTTTTGGTTACCTGGGAGGGGGGACGGAAAACACGTGTTGAGCTGATGCAATGTCAGCGGAAAAAGGGTACTTCAGCTCACTAGGAGAGATGAATGATCCATTGCACTTTTTGATCGACAGTGTGCGTGTTTCTCATTCTACGCAAATAGAAATTCCAAAATAAAATATATTACTTTAGATGAGCCCCTGAATAAATTTTATGAACTTGATTCAGAAGACGATGGCATCGATGCTGTAGTCCTTCCAACAGAAACTTCAGAAGCTAGCTATGAAGAAGAAGGAAATGATTGTTTTACAAAATGATAAAGAAGGACAAATCGAAATTAACTCAAAGAAGAAATCTAATCTGTCAAAAACCGGTAGCATTAAAAAAAAAGAACAATTGAAATGGGTAAAAAGGAAGTAGAAAATTTACCTAAACCCAAAAATGAGCAAAAAGATAGATTGGAAAGCGTAAAAATAAAAATGGAGGATTTTTTAAATCTATTTTTTAGTACTTATATACTTTCACTTTTCGTAGATCAGACAAATTTAGAGAAAAACAAAGTAATTTTTGTTCGTTGGGAAGATTACTATGTTGTAACTTTCGTTTTAACATTTGGTAAGATTTAACCTGTAAACAAGGTTTTCAGTTATTTAAGTACGGAAAAGAAAAAAGTTTGGTGTCTCCTCGTCTTATTGATTAATATAAGGACAAAATGGGAGGAGTCTATTTATGTGATAGCTTAGTAGCCAACTACAGACTAGGAATTCACGGGAAAAAGTGGTTGGAGTCAATATTTAAAAATTACATAGATGTTGCCTTAATAAATGCATAGAAATTGTCAAAATTATCAACTACTGAAAATAAAAAGTCACTCTTGGATTTTAGATGAGAGGTTTTCTTACTTCTTTTGAGAATGGAGATTTCGATAGATGTACTTCAGCCTCTGGAAAACCTAGTAAATTCAACATTAATAATAATTATTTAGTGTGTAGCCACTTGATTATAAAGTCAGAGGATATTAGCAGACTGCGTCGCAAGCAAAGTCAAAGTCAGATAATTCATACAAATTTGTTATATGTCAACTTATAAAATCCGATGATAAATTAGTTTCTTTTAATAGCATTTTTTCAAAGCATAGAAAAATTGGAGAGACTTCCAGAAATCAATTCTGAGTAAATTCTCACAACTTCAGTTCAACTCCGCTCCCTTATTCCACTGACGTTGCATGAACGCAACACCCGATTTTTGAAAAGCTAAACAAATTTTGACATTTTTACTATAAATCATTGTTATATGCACCCATATTAATAGATAATGGCGTTTGTATAAAAATAAATTCATTCCTTTTTGTTTTTGTGGTTAACGGGTTAACCTTTCCTTTCCAAGAAATCTTGCTTATAGCTGAAATATATTCAGTTAAAAAAAATTTCATAAATATTAATTCTTGAAATTATTGAAGCCAATTTCAATTTGCACATGAAATACTTTATTTATGTTCTGATTGTTAAGCTTTTACAGAGTCATACCGCTCATAATGACAACTGATTTGAAGTGTTAGCTACAGTACTATATTTTGTGGCATTTCAGTACTGTTTAATTCTGCAATTAGTTACAGTTTGCAATTTCAGGCGAAATCCCAGTTGATGGATCGACGAAGAATACTGAATTCAATGTCTCGTAATTATTGGAATGCGGCTATCAAGAATCAACAGCGCGTTCAATTCTCTCGACCTCCTAAATCAACTCTCCATGTTTAAGATATTAACGTTAACATGACCAATGATATCTGATGTGAACTTGGATAGATTTTATCAATGAATGTCTAAAATAGTGAATAATAAGAGTATAAGCATGTGGCTCTTTTAAAAGTCAATTCATGCATCGTATATATATTATGTAAGTTACATGAATTGTGTTTAGAGATGAAAATAATTATATATATATATATATATATATATATATATATATATATATATATATATATATATATATATATATATATATAAGAAGAATAAAAAACAGATATTTGTAATTGAAAAAATGAGAAATCCGGCCTGATGACTTTCTCAAGGGTCACCATCAAGCAAGGACTCCAATGCTGCTATTCCTAACGACATAGTCGAACTAAGAAGGAACTATCCAATTTTTAATTTTCGAAATGTTTTAGATTTAAATTTTTAAAAAAATAACATTTTATGAAAAGCTAACATTCAGGCTTACTTTGACTGAATGTTGGTTTTCTAGCAAGAAGCGAAAATTTTGGAAATACGTTTTTTAAACACTAAAATAGAATTTTATTAATCTTACGTCTAATATGAATAAGATTAGTTAGTTTTTCTCGTGAGGTAAATTTCAAATCATGAGATACAGAGGCCAACGTCAAAATCTGGACATTAGTACCGAGTTTCCTTTTTGCATGTCTTATTGTTTTTGTCTGATCTAGAACAACTTTGCACTCCATAATTAGCACAACATTAAAAAATATATTTTAACACAAATCGCGTGGATTCAACTGGGCCAAGTGTAACGAAATAACTGAAATGATCTGCAATTACATTTAAAATCATCTGCAAAACATAAAAGAAAATCTTACACTTAAAATAATCTGGTTGAAAATAATCTGCAATTACAATTAAAATAGACCATCTGGTGTATAAAATGAGAAATAAAATGACTTCCGGGTAAAATAATTACATTGGTTGGAATCATTTTGTCTATTCTATTGAATAGAAATTTCTATTGAAAACCCCAGTCCAGCAATAAAGGTCGCCCGTTAGTTTCACGGGAGCGAGAGTTAAGAGGTTAAAAGAATTGTGTAACTAGAAACATTTTGAAGTGTTTGCCATTTATGTTGATGCAATTTTAATGCTAGCTTATCTTTAGAATAATACAAACGTCATTTCCTGAATTCACAAAATCCTTTTAAAAAGTTTATTCTCAAAAATAGAAAACTAAAGATTTTACTTTTCTTCCCTTTACTTATTACCTTACTTTCCTACAGAAGAAAGTACAAATTTTCCTCTGAGATGAGCTGTTATACTAACTATAAAAAAATTGAAATTTTGGCTTATTTTTTAAAATAAGCCAAATCCTATAGTATGGCGAATAAGAATCCAATATCTCAAAACCGACAGTGTAGAGAAAAATTATCTTTTAACGGTCCTTCTTTTAGAATTTGTGGAGAACCACTACGTGATTGACGTATAGAGTTTGTCAACTCTGCCCTACTTCACTTTTTTTTCTTCTGATAAATGTAATCTGAAAAGATGAATATTGCTTTTAATGGATAAAAATGCATTCATCTTCAAAACGATTTCTTTTGGAATGTAAAAAATTCAGTCTTCGTGTAGGAGATTCATTATTAGTGGCAATTTCTAGAAATGCATGGAGTAGTATTTTTAGAAACTCTCTGAATATCATTTTATAAAACAGAACATTAAATGGTTATCTGTATAACCCGTAGATTTTGATTAGCAGTATAACTGGTCTAAAGGGTAAATTGTCTTTAGCATTTCAGATTATGCACATATATGCCGACAAATTAAAAGAGTGTTTATTTTATAAGTCATAAATAAATCGTATATGTACAGAAATTGTTAAAAAGATTATAACTTAGTATAAATGACAAAAATTTCGTTATTATTTTCTGAGCTGACTTTTTAATAAGCTTTCTTTATACGTATACTATTCTTGAAAATTATAGCGAAAGACATAAAAAAGGATATAAATCAGTGAATTTGCTTTTTAATAGAAGATTTTACAGAAGGAAGATTGAGATTTTATGTTTTAATAGTTGATTGTAAGGAAAAAAACTATTCGTTGACGCTTTTTTGCCACGGGGGGTCAGTAAAAATTCAATTTACGGAACAATTTATAATTACCCTTTATGGAAACAAATGCATTTTTATTATTTAAGTAGTTTATTCAATGAAACTTTACTAATAGAAGTATAAGTCCAATTGCTGTAGTTAAGAAGATTAACGCATTTTCTACATTCTGGTTACGCTCGCATATTTATGAATGTGAACTTAGTCATGTAAATGTTTTTCATATGCACATTTTGTTTTAAAAATGAAAGGAATTCTTTTATTCTTTTATTTTTATAAATATTTAGCTCATAATTTTAATACAATTTATATTTCGCTTTACTTAAAAATATACTTATATATATATATATATATATATATATATATATATATATATATATATATATATACTGAAACAATTTTAAAAGAGGTAAATTTAATAAATTGCCATTTTCATAATCAATTAGAAAGATACACAAATGTATTAAGAGAGCGCGTATGCTGCCATTCCTAACGACATAGTGGAACTAAGAAGAATAAAAAACCTATATTTGTCATTGAAAAAATGAGAAATCCGGCCTGATGACTTTCTCAAGGGTCACCATCAAGCAAGGATTCCAATAAAAAAACGGAATTTTTTTCTGTAAAGAGTTAGACTATTGTCTAAAAAATTTAACTCTTTTATGACCCGAAAAATTCCGAATTTTAAAATAGAAGAGAGGCATCAATTTTTAGCACAAAAAAAACCAAAAGACAATTAGAAAAAAAGAAGAAAAGACAGTTAAAAAAACACCACACAAATAAAATTCAAGATTGAAGAAAAAATATATATCACAAAAAACTAAACAGAATAAAAAAACTAAACATAATAAAAAAAACCCATATTATCAAAAGAACAAGTAAGAAGACTGAACATACCCTTGAGACGGAGATGCGCACCCAAGCTGTGCTAAAGAGCAAATGAACCAGATAGGAAGAAATTTAGGTGAATGCCAAATCAGGAAGGATAGTGGAGAAGAACTGATTGTCCAATCCGAGATTAGTTTAGTTCGTCAAATCCCACCCCCGAGACGAAGACTGAAGTTTTTAGCTAAGGGGTGCGTAGATTATTCGATTTCGGGCTTTTTTAATTCAAAATATTTTAAGTTTTTTTTATGTTTATAATCTCATGAATAATAGGTAAACATAGAGAGAAGATTTTTAATATAATAAAGTTAATTGTATTTTCCTCTGATTTTTAGAAGCACGGGGAAGTCCTATTGAAATCGGAAGTAAATGTAGATTTTAACGCTGAAGCCAGTGCAAAACGGACCCCGAGGAATTGAAAATTATCTTCTTGAAATTGTTAATTTATTGTAAAAATATGTGCCTACTAGTGGGGTAGTCGAAGAGATCTAAAACTACTTTAATTTAAATTTCAATATTACAGTAATTTCTTGGGAATTCATTATTGGCTAGATTTTTTAAAAAACAATCTGTAGCTTCTATATAAGACCTTTTATTATTACAAATATTTTTTATTCTGTTAAATTGTGAAAAGATTATATTTTTAAAAAAATTTGAGTTTAAATTAGAATTATAATTGCAAAGTTTTATTATTTTAAAATTGAATTCGTCTCTTTTGTCAAATAGACCCACCAGTGTTTTACCGTTAGCAATTTTAATTTTTAAATCAAGATAATTTGCTTCGGTTAGTTTTTCATTTGTTTTATTTAAAATTAATTCGTTTGAATAGCTGTGTGTTACTATATTCGTATTCTCTACATTAATTAGCAGGAGGCCATCTATGTATCTCCATCCGTTAATTAAGTTAAGTTTAATGATTTTTTTCTCATAGTAATGTAAAAAAATGTTTGCAAGGGCACTTGAAAAAGACGTTCCCATTAGAATACCTTTTATTTGTTTAAAAAAATTAATACCATTAAAAATGTAATTTTCAGAAATATTAAATCTGCATAGTTCCAGCCAGTTATTTTTAGTTATAATATTTTCATTTAAATATTCCACAAATAAAGACATACAGACGTTTATTAATTTTTCATGCGGGAGATTAGTGTAAAGGTTTTCAAAGTCATAAGTATTAAAATTAAAAATGTTTTCATTTTTAAGGAAGTTCAATATTTCTTTGTTTCTATTAGTTATAAAATTATCTTCTTCTTTAATTTTATTAAGAATAATTTTTAAGTATTTGAAGAAATGTTTGCCCGAGAAATAATTGTAACTACCCGTGCTACAGGTTACAAATCTAAATTTTAAAGGTTTTTTATGAAATTTAACTGTAGGGAACAGATAAGGGTAAGTAAGTGAAAATGTTTTAATTTTAGTTTTTTTAGCAAAAGCTAACATTCTTTTATCCAGTTCCTTTTTCTCTTGATTAATTATCATATATGTTGCATTAGATTTATATTCATTAATTAAAAGTTCTTTATAGAAATATTTGCAAATTATACAGAAATTATTTGCTGATTTGTCTATTATAGTAATAACATATTTTTCTTTTAGCTTTTTTATTTCTCTTTTTATTGTTTTGTTAGAATAATATTCTAAAATAAAAAATAGACACTTTTATGACCATTTTCTTGAAAATTATCCGATAATTAAGGGGTTAAAAAGCTGAAAAATGTATAAAAAGGTGTTTATTTTCATGCCCGACATTTCAGTACTTTTGTTATATTTTAAATGCTCCATTTCTCAATTTTCTCTTTTCCTCCTTATAAATTCGAAGTTACATTTACCAACAAATTAAAGTAGACAGCATTACACGTGTTTAGTAATTTTCTTTCAACTCATGATATTTGAATGACATGCTATTAGGCAAATATTTGTATATGATATTTTTTGTAAGAATAAATTTGAAATTTTGAAAAAGATGCTTCTATCTAATTTAGTGATGAAACCCTATATAAAAGCTAGCATATTTCTGAAAATTTTGAGGAAAACTTTGTGAATGTATGAATCTTTTTGAGAATGTATGAGAATCCTTTTGTTAATTGTCACTATGAAAGAATTAGAAAAACTCGATTTTCTAAATTTTTTATGATCAATCTTTACAAATGTCAACAAGTTTTCGTTCGATGTCCACTTTATTTATGAAACTATTTAAATTAATAGAGTTTCCCAAATGGAATGGAAATCTATTATTATAGCTTCACAACCATAACAATTAAAACATTAACTATTTGTCAGTTATTGTTCGTACATATTTCGAGTAATATTTCTAACCCTTTTATCCATCTGTTCTTTAATTGAATTTTGTGTGTTTCATTTTGACAAGCCTAAAAAACATATCTAAATTATTCGAGTTTTTGACATGGATTGAATTCGCATAGAATGGATTTTTGTTTCTTAAGTATTCGAGGACTTAATTCCCTGAAATTACACGCCCATTCTATGATTTGAATGATTATTGCCGTGAAGACAGAAAATCCTCTTTCTAAGAGACATTTCTAGCAATAACCCATCTACTAACTTAGAAGATACTTTCCATCATAAAAATGGACTTAATTCATCTCCACATCATTGTTTTCCCTCTAAAGGAGCAAGAACCCGATACTTGTACAACAGTTTCACCTCCATAAAATCATGATGCCTTTCGTAGGATGTACTCTCCTGATTTCAGGTAGCGAATACTAAATTTGCAGTCATTTATAAAAAAATTATATATTAATAAGATACTTTTTAGGGACTTCATGAATATATATATTTCATTTACGATTTATTATTATAAATTTTAATTACAATTTTTTTTCTTAAAAATCCAACTTTAGGCTTTAGAATCCCAAACATGACTTAATAATATGAAAAGTGTTACAGGTTAAATTTCAAATTAATATAATGTTTATTCGATTAAATTTTCAATTTTGAAATACCTTTTTAAATGCCTTGTAAAATAAATAAAATGTTTTTATAAAATGTGTGATTAGCAAATTTATTATAATCAAAATCTTGTCAAACTTAATCATTAAATGGTATTAAAATTGTTTAGAATGGCAATTAGATTAACAATTCTTAGCAATTTACAGTAAAAAAATTGTTTACTTTTTACGAATAATGAGCGATTTATATTTATTCAGAATTACAGAGTAAACCAGAGTTATATTTCATGGTTTTTATAAAATATTTCATTTCAAGTAATATGAAATATAAAATCTGTTAATCAATAAAATATTCTGCGGTCACTAAACGTAAGATGCCTCTCTTTAGAGAGTAATACTTTTTTTTCTTAACGAAGTATGCAAACCCATAATGTATTTTGATAGACCTGGAAACACAAAGCGATTTTTATTGCGAGAGAAAATATGATAATAGCATAGACAAGAAAGTTACAAACGCATGCTGAAGTAAATTTGTTAATTTGCAACATGTTATTTATGTCAAAATATATTGCTGACGGTTTGGGCGAAGGAGTGAATTGGATATGAAATTAGGGAAGGAGAAAATGGTTGCCTTCATTGAAGAAATGAAATGTTTTGTTGGCTGAAATTGGCTTTCTTACACCGTATTTAATATCTAAAATAAAAACGAAAGCGATTTTTGGTGCTAAAACTCCTAATTAAAGAAAAAAAATAGAAATAGAGAGAGCCATAGAATGGAATTATTTATCTTAGGTTAACCAAAAAATTATATGTGATGCTTGTTTTTCTCTGTTTTAGTGGGCCCTTTTTCTTAGTGGATGGTTGTCTCATTCCAAATTTATAGGCATAAAGCAATCTTGAAGTTTTGTTCGAATTCCTTTACATGATTTCACAACTTTCAACTCATGATAGTTCTCAGTAAAATTCGTTCGAGAAACATCCATTCTGAAATAAAAGAATCATTTCTATTATTCCTGTTGTAAAAAATAATAAAGTTTCTATATTCTTGAAAAAGTAAGATTTAATCGCTCTATTTCTATTCATTTCAATTCCTGGATCTATTTTTTCTATATAATTTAAGAATTTTTAATTTTTTTCATATACTGTTAATAATAGTTGTTGGAATCGAACAAAGGAGGAAAATCATTTTAAATTTGAGTCACACTCAGTCATTTCCAGTTTTAAATACGCCAAAATTAGTGTATAAAGGGACTAATTTGATTTTTATCGAAAAAAAATCCATCCTGAAGAAGAAAGGAATCTTAACTTCTGATTTTTGTTATCATTACCGAGAGTGTTTAATTTACTTTTGTTTTTATTTATCTCCGTTTAGCTTCTATGATTTTTTTAAAAAAATAAATTTCATCCAATAAATTTTCAAAACTAAGCCAAAAAGCTCTAGGCCGCATATGATCAAAAGTATGTAAAGAATTTTTTTTAAAATAATCTAGTTACATATTTCGTTGTGAATAGCATGATTTATTGTGGCAAAATTAAAGAATTTGATTTAATTTATAATTTTGTAAAATTTTTCAGGCTTTATTAAATATAAATAAGTTTATAATCTTGTATAGAATTGTATGTAGCCAATAATATATACATTCCATACTAAATATAGAATAAAATGGTGTTCTATTTGTAGTGTATAACACTGAATAATTTTTTTGAAAATAGCAAATACGAAACATAAAAAGATATGTTAAAGTTGTAGAATACTTAAAGAAAATGACTTTAAATATTCTACAGTTTTGAGTGGAAATAAGTTAAATAATGTAAGTATTAAAGTGGAAATAATGTAAATCTGAAAGGCCATGACAGACAAATGATACGAAATATTAGAAATACCCCCATGTCCATAAATTAAAGAGAATTCAAAGCGGAAATCTAACTCTAAAAAACAAATATCTCCCGTAAAATGACTATACACGACTTTAAACATATTATGGAAATCTCAGAAAGCCAGATAAAGCAAAAAATGACATGAAGCATTATAAGTGATGTATAAGAAATACAGATAAAGAAACAAAATTGTTTTCAAGTGCTTTATATGCCTATCAGTGCAATAGTTGCATATTTATGACACAATTGAAGCATTTGGATGATTTTTTACTAGGTACAATTATCGGTCGTCTGGAATATGGGCGTACCCAGCTGAAAATATTCGAGGAACTTGGAATCTTTGTCGTTCTGTGCTTGACAGTGAGCACAGGCCATCCTCGAGTTACAACTCCAAATGAAAATCCGTATTTGGGAGTTACTGCCAGAAGAAACAGACGGAGCATAATATCAGACCCGTCTCTTTAGCTCTCTTCAGCCACTGGTACGGCAGATCCAAGGCAGATCGTGTACACAAGCCTTGGGTAGATTGGTCTGTATGTTCGTAGGCCTGTCAGATGTGTTCCACTTACTGCAACTCACTGTCGTCTGCAGTTAGCCTGGAGTAGAGAGCATGCATTTTGAACTCCGCAAACTGGGAATGAGGACCAATATTTGGCAGATAATGACAAAAGAAACAGACGGGCAAAGCATCAGACTTATCTCGTCAGCTCTCTTCAGCCACTGGTGTGATATTTTCAAGGCTGACCTTGTACAGACGCTCAGGGCAAATTAGTTTGTATGCTCGTATGCCTGTCAGATGTGTTCCACTTACTGCAACTCAGTGCCGCCTACGGCTAATCATGAGTAGAGAGCATGCATTGTGGATACTTCACTAGTAGGCTTGTGTGATGCTTTATGACGAGTCCAGGTGTAGTTGGCAGGCTGATTATCCCCTGACTTTCATATGGGGAGCATCAGGTACACGTTACCAGCAAGAGAAAATCGGTGACATCGTAATGGCTCTGCAGGATTGGTCGTTTGAAGAGGAATTACTCTGGCTTCCAGAATTGACCTGCATGTTCAAATTGCCATGATTGGCTAGATTTATCGGGACGTCATTCTGAAACCAGATGTACCTTTGTTTCGGGACGTTATGGGAGCACAATTCGTGGTTATGGATGACAACGCCTGTCCTCTGAAGGAAGCAAAAATTGCAATTTTTTTAATGGTGTCCAACATATAACATATTTCTTTTGCTCTTTACCTTTTGTTTAATAGATAGACTTTACAAATATGTCACATTTGTTTTGCTTTTGACACTTTCTTTTCCTGAAATTGCATTATCTTTTATTTATGGACAAATTTGTTTATAAATTGAAAGAGGCATTTCGGAAGCCTTTAAAATAACTAACTGCGTTTCAGAGAATTTTAAAGAAATTGGGTCAATTTTTTTTTTAATTTCCTTGGATCAACTCCTATTTTTTAATGAAAAGATGACGAATAAGTTAGTCTTATGTTTTCTTACTTTTTTAGAATTAATTTCATATAAATTATCTGAGGGATTGAATTGAAATATTTATTTTAATCGCAAGATCAATTATTAAGAGGTTATTTGATTGAAAATTAGAATTTTATACCACCTATCAAGACTCTTTTAATAACAGTTATCTGATGGATCTAGTTATATCATGGATTGCTATTCGTGATAAATGTACAGTGCATAGATATATTCTAGAATTTAATGTTACTAGCCAGACGTCAAATATCAACTTTTAGATGGATGCAATTGGTTTCGGATTTGATACCATGATTTGCGCTAGCCTTAAATTAATAAAATATCAATCATTCAGCTGTGACGACAAGGTTGCGGAATGAGTCAAATTAAAATGTAATTTTACATGAAATCGATATTTCGTTAGTTTCATATTTCGGATTTTGAAGCCTAAAGATTTAAAATCGGAGCAGAAACATATTTTTTGTTGATATTATTATTTGAACTTTTGAAGGATAATTTCTCTTCTAAAGGAATATTTTTTTTTGTTCTTTTTGATATGCAAAATAATTATCTGAATTATTTGTTTTCCTCATTTCGTTTTCAGAACACGAAAAGAAAAGTAATCTTTTTTCAAGATATGTATCTCGCAATACAATTTTATAAAAGGAATTAAATTAATGCATACAGGAAAAAGCTTATTGCAGAAAAAAGCAACAAAGAGATATGAGCATCCAATTCATGAATAAAAGTTGAATTTTTATTTAGTTCAATTGATATAACAGAATAGATACAGTAAACTATAAATTTAACTAAGAGTTGTTCTTTTATCAAACAAAGTTCTTCTTCGAACTTACTTTACCGTAATTGAGTTAATTAAAAGTAATTGATTCTTTAAATATCATACCTTGTCGCCTAAGTTTAATCTGGGAATATTGCGGCTTTCACAAAGATGATAAAAAAAACGTCTTAAATTTGGCTTTTGAAAATTCAATAGTTGAAAAATGGGACGAAATTAATATTATTTCTTCTTTCGATCAACTGATTTTAACAACTAAGGTTTCAGATAGTCATATATGACAGAATAAGTTGATTTGTCAGTAATCTTCTTAATGCTGTAAAATAATAATGTTATTCTTTGATAATATTGAAAGTGCGATATAATGTGTTATTCACTTTTCATTTAGCTCATTCTTAAACATTTCACAGAATCATCCCTACATGATGCATGCATAACAAAATTTTCCGTTATCAGTATTAAAAGACAGATTTCTCATACAGTATAAGAGAATGCAACTTCTGTATTAATAAAAAGAGTGCATCATGCATTTTAGCTTACAAAGTCATCACTTTCACGCAAAAGAATGTGGTGGAATAAAAAAATAAAATGTTTCGGAATATTATAATTCTGAAACTTACAATACATTGGTAGCGTACTATTTGATTTAGCGTATGTTGTAATAAGTAGAAAAAATGTATAATAGACAATTTTAGACTAGAAATTTAGTCGATATTTCTCTTTAACTTTTGTTTTACAATTCAAGTTAGAATTTCTTATTTATAATTGCCAAGTCTTTTGAAATTCTCTAATGTAATAACATTTAAATTTAGATCTCATAAAAATTTGAAAATGCTACATAAAAGAGCAAACCACTTATTTCTTAATAATTTAAACTCTTTGTTCATGACAAACTGTCTTCCCACTGTGGTAGTGAGAGATTGCGAACAATGTATTTGAGAGCTCCATTTTAGACACCAGTGTATCAATTATGTTATTTTTGAGAATAAAGCTAAATCCAATTCTGCTTGTTTTACAATCAATTTTCAAGGGAATCAAAATTTTAAGAGAATAAGAAATATAATTTTTTAAACTAATTTTATTACCTTACAAATTTTTTTAATAAGATAATGCTTTGTCATTAAACTCTTAAAATAAATTTTCTCATTTAAGAATTTTGGATCCTGAAATCTCCCCAAAAAATTCTTATAAAAATATCCTCAAAATTGTTTTTCAGAAAAACTTTATAGAAACATGATATATCCGTTATTTAAATACATACAGGTGTGTTACAGGAAATTTAGGATTGAATCGAAAGTAATGGTTTGGGATGAATTTTCTCAATTGCTGCGATGATTTTGCAATATCAAACTTTCTTTTCTTATGAATATTGAATTTAATTTCCCAAAGTCTTACGACTCCCTTTTGTGAAAAATTAGGTAAATACTTTTAAAGTTAAATGCAGAATAAACGTTAAGGTAGTAATTAGCTGTATATCATTTTTATAAACTCAAAAAATGAGAAAATAATATATTCTAATCAAGGATTTGTATTTTCTGAATCTTACTAAATAGGTCTTTAAGTAACGATAAAAAATCTTTTAACCAAATTTTAACCGAATAATGAAATCATTTACACTTCAAACCATTATATAAAATGCAACCCTCTTTTCTAAAAACCAAGGTATTTCTTAGTTTCAATTTACTCTAATCTTTCTTGTTTTAATCTTCAATGATGATAAAAACTGTAATCACATTTTGAGGTTGTATTGAATCAACAGATAGCAAATGAAGTTATTCATAGAAATTTGTTTTGTAGGTTCTGTTGGTGTTATGAACTCGGCAATGAGATCGACGTTCAATTGTTAAACGTTTGTCCTATAGTTTATACAATCAATTGATAAGATTTTACATTTGCATTGTTTACGAAACCTTTTCACAATATATCTTCCCAATGGATGATCTTGCCCTCAGTGTGATGAATGGATGATCTTACCATTAGCGTAATTTCTTTCATTTTTCTAAAATAATAAGTGAAGAGATGATGGAAGTCATAGCGGTAAATTCGTATTAATATCACAAGAGATTGAAAATGATAATAAAAAAATGAAAAAGACAACCAACTTAAATAACATTACAAAATAAATCTAGATAAAAAAAATTAGAACAAAAAATAAGAAGTGGCCTAATTAATTGATAAAAGAAGTAAAAATAATTAAAGAGGGTGATCTGATGATCCCTTGAATTTTGGAGAAGTATACCAATATTTATATATAATGAATTAAGGTGAATGAACGCTTAAAAAAGTGATACATCTCTTAAATTATTTCAAGATTAGATCCAAAAGTTATTCGACATACAAATGCTGACGCAAGAAGGTGAGGAAAAAAAACAGTTCTTATAAATGAAAAATATAATTTCGAAACTAAAGCTGTACATTTTCCCAAAAACTCCAAGAGAATTAAAAATATAAAAAACTGAGATTAATAATTATCTTATGAAACTAAAATATTTAATGTCTCTTTATTCTTACGTAGAGAAGTAGGGTCAATAGGAGCAAGAATTGAACAAAGGGGCGCCTAGGTGATGCTCTCAAAAATAACGATTACCTTCTTTAAACGTTCTACGGAAAGACAATAAATACTTTTTCATTATTTCCAATGGAATTAATGGAATGGAATGTTTCTTAACTTTAGTTGTAACCTTATTTACGAAATGAAAATTGTTCTGAAGGACATTACTCATTCCCTATATCGGCTATTTTCAAGGAAGTTTACTAAGCTATATATTTATTAGATTTTTAGGATATAGCGGTTACGGGTAAAAGTTAATTTTCTGTTTCTGAGAAAAAATAATCTCAATTTTCACTGATATTTTTATCATGTAATAGTCAAAAACGTGCTTTTAATATAATAAAACCCTGTATTTATTTTCCATGTGTTTTAAATATTTTATTACATGATAGATTAATATATTTAATTTAGGAATATAAGGGCGTCTTCTCCTACCAAAAATGGTTATTAACGTATACCAAAGAGATAATTTTAACGAATCTACTTCATGATCTCCATACATAATAATTTTCACTTATGAAAACTGGTTAATAATATTGATTTGATGCTGATTGACTCGAGAATAGAAACTAAGAAAACTGAAATCGAGGAAGACAATCAACATGAGGCTAAAAGAGGAATCCGACGATAAGGAGTTTTCTTCAATAAGACACGGAAATTGTGAAAATGGAGGAACTAACACATTTTGAATCAACCGTGATTGACTTTTCAACATTTATGCATGTATTGATTGATTAAGTTGAAGAAGCCAGAAGTATTTTTATTATACGTTCAAGAGACAGTTTGATGTAGTAAATGTTTATTAGCTAAATGTTACAGGTTAGAAAAGTATCAATTTCATTTAATCAAAGTTGTATTTCGTGATTGTTGTTGTCGAGATTCATATAAAAAGTTTTACTATTAGATTCTGTATAGATTTTTTCCTCCATCATAAATGCATCAGAAAAATAAATTGTATTAGACACTGAATATTCTATTTGGTATGAAAGTAATATTTTCTATTAGTAAATTGCATTACTAACTCTTATTCACTGTAAATTAAGCTACCAAGTCTTATGCATTTATTTTTCTTGTTACATAATATTCAGCAATATCTGTTATCATAAAAGTTCCTTTCCTGCGTTTTCCCGATAAAATTTTGTTTTGATTGATTATAAATTACATCAAATTTAAGTTAATAAAAGTATCTGTCAATTTATATTCTACATTCCATGAAATATATATTTATAGAAAAATAATAATAAATAGTATTTTGGAGTAATTAGAAACAGTCGATAAAATAAATTACGAGTAAATTAGCTGCAGTTTCTTATCATCACAATTGTTCAAATCAATTAATTATTGTCAGCAGGAACCCAAGTTCCCAGTTACTTCACATTTTCGAGGGTAATTATTAGCATACCAAGATAATTATAGGCTTTACTGTAACTAAGACTGGGTAGTTAATAAATTAGTTTGGACAAAAAAAGCTTTGTTTAATAAGCATTTTAAAGTATGATCATACACTCGTATAAATTATAGACATTTCTCCTTTCATAAAATCATTTTGAATTAGGTTGTATTTCTTTACAAAAATTATTCGAAATCCAAAACTATCTCTAGTGCCCTATGTAAGTTTAGTTGATTCGAATAAAAACAACAAATCCTTATAAGTGAGATTCAAATCTAATAAACTAGTAAAGAAATGTTAAATAATTGGGCAAGAAGGAGAAATAAAAAAATACATGGGGCAAACTGATTACAGTAGGATGAAAACGTATAAAATAGGAGAAGAAATCTTGTATTTCATCTCTGCATGAAAAATTACAGTTGATCTAAATAAAAAGATTCCAGATTATAAGTATTTAAAAATTATAAAAATCCATTTAATAAATTTTCAAAACGCGAAATTCGAACATACTTGATTGTCAAAAAGAAATATGATCAGTAGAATGCTCTCGACGGAGAAATATGAAGCTATCACAGATTAATGGTTACAAATGTAAACTTTCTTGAGAAGCTAAAAGCTGAAAAATTCTGAAATTGAAAGATAAAACAACATTAATTTTTAAAAAAAAGTATGAAGGAATGTATTAATACACTTTTAGATGACCGGTATGATGTGAAAAACTCCTGAAGATTTCCTTGATAAATTTTATAAAAGATTCTACCTGATGTTTGAAATTAATCAAAAATAACATTTAAAAAAATAGGAAGAATTAAGTCTGGTGGAAGTCTCGTTTTGATATTAAGTGATGCAAAGACAGAGTTCCAAGAAAATATTTTAAGCAACTACGAACCTAGACCAAAAAGTGCTATTAGACTCATATAGAAAAGAGAATCAGGTTAACAATAAAAAGAAAATACTGATTGTAAAATTTATATGTTTTAAGAAATTTTCAGTTATTGTGGCAAAAAAAAAGAATTTGGCATTTTTTTTATGTTTTAAAAACGCGAAAGCAAAAAGTGTGCTTAAAATGAATCAACATGAGTAAAGCAATTTATGATAGGAATTATAAGTTTTCAAAAAGAAAAAAGTCAGTTGAGGAGAGCCCTCTTCAGTCAGAAGCTCTCTCCTGTCGTGGCGTTTAAGATAGTGGATTTGGTCGTGGCTCATTATAATTTTAAGGTAATTATTTAATTAAAAAATTAAATGTTAATCACTAACGAGTCCAGTTAACTAGATCACTTTTGTGTGTAATATAACGAAGCTGTTCAAATCAATAAATGTTGGTAAATAAAAACTATAGAGGTACATTTGCACCTGACGAAAAAATCTCAAAATTGAAACAGATAATGGGAAATCTATGAAATAATAATAAGTGCTATTTACAAAGCAAAATATTATGAAAAGAGGAAAAAGAAAAAAAACTTTAATGAGAAACAAAAAAAAAATGAAAAAAATTCAAAATTACACAATTAGGCCTTCTATCATTTAATTTTCAGCCGTTTACTATGATAATAAGCTGCGACTTTGCTCAGAATTTAATCTGATTCATAAGTGATTAATTTACCAGCTTTTCAAATGAAAAGAAACTGAGTAGTATTCTCAGGAATTTGCTAGAAATACTTACAATAGTAAAAAGCGAAAATATTGGTTTAATTAAATAGCAGTTGGTTAAATATTACCAAAATAAAAAAAGTAAACAAAATTGTGGATAACAAATTAACTTCAAACAATTAAAAATAAATCAAGTGTAATATAATATGATTAATTAACGAAATAAACAATTAAAGAATTTAAACATTTGAGCACATAGACACGTGAAAATAAAAAATAAAAAATGTTAATAAAACCACATTACTTTGGAGGGAGAAAACCATGCTTGAAAAATTCCTCGGGTCATATATTGTAGTAGCGTTAAGAAATTAAAATGCTGATAACCAATCCCTAAATTCAAATAATTGGTCAAACCACAGAAGCAGCCCATCAGCTACATAGTATCTACCTATGGGTGGAAATTTAATTTCTGATCAAAGTTAATGGTTCTTAAATATGCTATCAATGGTTACCAACTTCCCCTACTCTCTATTTTCAAAAAATATCATGAAATAAAACTTTAACAAAATCCCCATATTTAACTGTTGTAAATATTACACCTATTTTTATAGCGTAAGAAAACTGATGGTTCTAAATATGCTATTTTATTGCATAAGAAATCTTATGATCCATCAATATATTATTAATATTTTCCTAATTACCTCATCTCTCAATTTTCCAGATGATAGTAAAATTAAATTTTATCGAAATCCCTAAAAAAATAAACAAACCGATTTCACGTGTAAATCAGAATATTTTCTGCCATTATGTAAATATTGTTTTAAATAATAACTTTTTTTTTCTTGCGATAACATACAGTTCATCGAAGTTGATTGATATGACTAATTTAGTATTACAGATATAGTAAGCGTTTATTAAAGGTAGTTAGCATTAGTTTGCTTCACAACAAATTCAGAATATTATTGAAGGAAACAAACCTGTAGGCAACGATAATGTTAAAAATGGAATTTTCAAACAACCTTTCTAGGCACACCGTCAAACAGATTTTCTAGGCACAACGTTTTCCAGAATTGTTGAAGAAAATTTATGTCGGAAAAGCAAAATACAAGTTTCTCGTCATCATTCAGGTCCATTTCTTTTCTGTCCTGCCATACGATATGTGTTGGGCAAATTAATTACTAAACTACCAATGAATTATAAGGAAAATGAAAAGTTAATTTCAGGAAACTAATATGATGTTTCGAAGAAAGCAAAGCATAATTGAATCTGTAAAATACATTAAATGGCTGTGCACTGATTGAATAATAAAATACCCTCACAGTGCTACATGAGCCCTTACAAAAATGCTATTAAATAAATATAATGTTTCCGAAAATCTTTTCGAATTGAAGATTTGTATATTTTTTTGAACTTTCTGCAGAACTTTCTGTCTTTTTCAGAGAAGGGATAGTTAAAGGCAGCCGTCTCAATTATTCATCTTTTAATAGCTAATAAGGTATTAGGTAAATTCTAAAGAGTGTTCTTTACAGATGGTTCGAGCAAAGTAACGTTGATGTCTTTCATCCTCCTCTTGTTTAGATTTTATAGCTTTCAAGTCAGCGTAATTTTCTAATTTCAAAAGAAAGACTCTTTTTTTAGAAGAAAAGATCTGAATTTATTCAGCTGAGCAATAATTCCAATATTTGAGTTCCTTCAGTTTAAAATGCCCATAAAATTCCCAATCAATTGAGTTTCCACTTAATGCTTTAATAATATAATAAATTTTGATTCGTTTCTGTGATTCTACCTTGGATAGTTTTATAGAACTCATAATTTCTAGTCTATATTATCATTTTTCCCAGATTGAAACCATCGCGCTATATTGGTCATAAAAACTGTATATGAGTACAAAAAAATACTCCTCGTATAAGACACAGCTCTAATCAAAAATGTCTACCTCATCTTAGCACACCAGCTGCGTATCCTGCGTTTTCAGCGAGTTGGCAATCAGTCCATTTTCTGTTACATCCCGAGTTTTTAACAAATTAGAGAGTTTATTTTTAAAATTACTTATTTTTTAAAAATTATTATTGGATTATTACCGCGCAACATATAAGATAGCATTATTACCGCGTAATATATAATATCGCATTATTACCGAGTAGCATATAATATCAGTTCACTTTATTTGAAAAATATTTGAACTTATTTTTAACCATCTAATCTAAATAGAATCTTAAAGAATTACACAGCCAGAGAGTTAAGAAGTTTAAAGCTGACAAAGGTGAAAAAAAAATCTAACATTTCAAGAACGACAATTGGTTTAAAACCAGAGATCCTTAAGAAGATTCATTGAAGAATTATAGGAAATAATTATCCATTATTAAGGAGAAATCTGAATCAAAGAAAACTTGGTAAAAAAGAAATTCTTACATATTTAGAGAACAGCGCTTTTGTTGGCAACTAAAGCACGCAGTGGGATTTTCATGTTTGCTTTAAATCTTTTGAGAGATTTCCAAAAAACTGCCATAAGATTAAAGAATGGAACAAAATGTTGCATCAATTAAAAAAAATATTAATAAGGTAGAGAATATTGTATATTAATCAACTTTGAGTAAATAAGAGTAGTAAGCCATGGAAAATTACATCAACAATCTGGAGAGCTATAAATAAATCTAATTATCTTGGAATAAGTATTTTTGAAGATAATTCAAAGATAATTAATTGAACTCTCTTTGCAATTTTTGTTTTTGAAGATTAAAATCAAAATGGCCATGAAACATGTGGATTAAATGATGAAAAAACAATAATTGTCATTGGATAGAAGCAATCAAAAAAATATGTAATTATTCTAAAAAGCAACGTGTATTAAGACCTTATTTCTAATTCAAGATCAAATTTCATTGCAATAGAGCCATTAGAACAAAAGAGAAATTTTTTTTCTGAAAATTAAAGGATTCATTGAATTATTGACAATAACGATATGTGTTGGTTGACAAAAGCCCACGTGAATAACAGAGGAAATGTGAGAAGCAATTGCTAAACTAAGAAATTTATTTTTTATTTTATAAGACAAAACGACAGAAAAAGCAGAAATAAGATTAAACAGTATACAATCAAGTAGCTTATATAAAGCACTGAAGGGTTATTCAAACAAAGGAAAATTAAAATAATTATAAAAAGATTACAAATGTTTTTACTTAATCAAATTATCATAAATCACTGATAATTTAAAGCCTAAATGTGTAGATCAAAATCCCCGTTGCTTCTATGAAAAAGAAAGAACACATTAGCTTATATATAACAAATGGAATGGATGAAAGAATAGAAAATGCAGCTGCCGAGAGAAATTTTTCTTGTTGGACAATCCAGGGAAGGTATAAAATTGGTTGTCATAGTTGTAGGAAGTGAAAGTGTAAGTTTAAAGGAATACAAAATAGTAGAAAAAGAGAGAATATGACTCGTAAAAACATCCCCCCCTTATATATCCCCCCTCAATTCAATCAAGTTCAAGTAAATTTTTAAAAACTAGTAAGGGATGACATTTGATGTTAATACAGTTTTTTCAAATATTAATTAATTATTTTTTATTAATTAAGAAAAAAACTAATTTCTCTCTAAAAAATCTTTATTTCACCTCCTCCAAATAAGTAACAAATTCAGTTTCTTTTTTCGCCACACTAATGAGGTTAGACTTAATAAGTTTTTGACCGTTTTTTAAACGATTCTGCTTGTTTTCATAATGTTTGATGAATTTAAAATAAAAAATTGCTAATTAATCTATTTTTCAGATTCATTTTGAAGTACTTTCGAATTAAAAATAATACAGAATAAAGAAAATTACAAATTTCTAATCTGTATTACATTACCTCATCTGATATAGAAAATTCAGCCATTTTGCGCTGCAACAATTGGCTTTCAATCATCAATTGGTGTTGAAAATTCAATGATAGTATAATTTTTTATCAATTATTTATAGTAATCGTAGTTGTTAGGCCTGGGTAGCCTGGTTGGTTGGGCGTTGGGTTCACATTCTTGAGATTGTGAGTTCGAACCTGCCAGCTGAAGATTGTTGTTTTGTGTGTGGCTGAAGTTAAATCTGTCTTGGTCAAAAAGTCATACATGGGTCTTTATTCCAGATATAAATTACAATCTTTGGATAAATGAATGAACTCTCAGAAGCTTCTGCACCCCCCTCTTCCGTCTTAAAGCGGGACACAAGATCACAAGTTGTAATTTTTTAATAAAAAGTAACTAAAATAAAAAAAATTCCTATTAATCTTAGTAACAATTGATTTAAAAATAATTGTTTCTTATGTTACTTGTTTACTCATATACTGCTGTTTTGTGGCTTCAACATTTCCTAAACTCGTGTTCTTTTTGATGATAAATATCTTGACATTATTGAATTTAACCATAATTTAATCAGAATCTTAAATTAAATTTTGCTGCCGTAAATATTGATTACTGAGGTAAGATCTTTTATAACTAGGACATTTTATGAAGAACCTTATCTTGCATCAAAAAGTTCTTCTAATATTAGCTATGTATTTATTGGGATTGCTTATGCGAAAATATCCTAAGAGGTCATTCAAATCCCTATTTTCTACACTAGTGGTACCACTTGGTAGCAATTTTCGTAAAATTAGATTTCAGCGTTAAAAGAACCTAAAAATAACTAAATAAAAAATCCTACTGCTAACAACTTAAATAACTATGTGTTCCAGAAATTGATTTTCTTTATTTTTTTAATGTAACAAGATCTGTAAATCATGTAAGTATAAAAGGGCTTTATCTCAACTTTTAGTATACTTGTATGTGAAAAAATGGATTTGTTATATTTTTACGCCCATAAACATAGTGTTAAAGCATAATATTGACTAAGTCTCTGTAAATTGCTTTCTTAAAAATTTCAGAATCTTTAGTAACTAAAAGAAATCCTTTTAAAAAATTATGACATATTTCTTTGTCCCGACTTTAAATTTCTTTTAACTTCATTTTCAAATAAAATATTTAAACATTTTTTTTATAAATATGTTTCAACATATAAGATTAAAAATGAACAAAAAAAGGCAATACTTGCATACTCGCCATTTTTATTTTCATTCAATGCATTTAAGACTTTAGTAATAGTTTAACAAAAAATATTGTTATAAAATACTTTCTACTTGAAGAAAACTTGTTGTCTGGAAATTAAATCAACCAAACAATTATTAATTTGATTGAATTATTTTGCTTATTTAGAGTTGAATAATTTAATTATTCTAATATAGTTTATTTACTCCAAAATCCAATTTTAAAATTAAGTTTTCCTTCATTCTTTTATTTTATTTATATTGATATACAAAATTTTCTTTCGAAAATTAAAAATATGGAAATGTCTGAAAGTAAGAAATATCTATTTTATTTTTAAAGAAATATTTTTTGAACTCATCGAATATCGTTTCTCTAATAGAAATGTATTACTCAAATAATGCAAAAACATTTCTATGTAAACCACTTTCTCTTTTCAAAGAGCGCAAAAATAGTATTTTTACACTATGCCGTAGAATGCAAGGGAATTGCATTTCGAACGGTCCGCAAATCGCCGTACATGCGAACACTCCATTCGTAACCGATTTCGTGATGCGGTCCTTGTGTCCCGTCCTCCGGGCGCAGATTTTGGACCACCAGATGTTCCGGCCACTATCCATTCGTAGTAAACGGGTGATTCGGACAGTCGATTTGCAGCATGTGACGCAATTCGGCTGCAGCGTGACCCCTTCATGCAATGGACTTTCTATGGGTCACGCACCGATAAATCTATTCATTGGATAGACATTCAAACATCTCTAATGGTTGCGCTGCACTTTGCAATGAGATCAGACGGCTTTCGTAAATTGCAGCGTTAAGTAAATAAAGCCGTAGGAATCTTTCTATTGCTGGCTAATTTAGTAGTTTATTAATTCTATTGATTTGTATAAACCAGTTTAATTGGCCTGAAGTAAAAATTTTTGAAATAAATCATAAAAAAAGAACAAAAAATGACTTTTAATTAAATCCTAACTTAAAAATTATATTGTAAACGCTTATGAAAAAAGAAAAGAAACAATTTCTATTAAAAATAACTGCTATAATAATTTGTAGTAAAACAGAATTTTAAAATTCAGTAAATTTGAATTATTTAAGAGAAATTTTTTAGATTAATTAATTCAATAATTACCTGGCATGACAAAATTGTTTTCTGGCATATCCTATGAATTTTTTGATTTCGTCAACAAAAGACTTAAATACAGTTAATAATACTCTTTGCATAATGTACAAATAAATATTTATTTTTTAAGCAATGTAAATGGAGAAGCTGAAATTATTCGATGTTTTGCTTATAAAAATATGCATTTCTAACTATTTTCAACTGTCTTATGACAAAAAAAAATATCTTTTGTTTTTGTTGAACTCAGCCTATTTCATGATTTTTTTCTGAATTCCATAATTTTAATTAAATTATAGCTTTTTGCTTCGTAGTTCTTTAATAAAAGACCATTTTAATTTTCTTTTCCTTTATTGATATTTACATTTCAGTATATTTCATTATTAATTATTATAAATGTTACGAAGTCTCGTAAGATTGATACCTTTTCATACAGTATTAAAATTTAAAATAAATTATTTTAATTAATAATTAAATTCTGAAAATGTTTAAGGTGATTCTATTTCTACGCGGAACTCATAATTAATTCCAATTTTAGAACTCTAGTTCATCAGAAAATTAATGAACGTGTGTGTACAAAATTTCATCCCTGCAGACATAAAATGAATTTAATTAAAAAAGGGGTGTGAATTTCAATATTTTCCTTCCAGAAATTATTATTTAATGTGAAAAATAAGGTACCTTATAATGTATTAATGTTTCTTACCATAAAATGCCGATTTATATTCCACTCCAATGACAATTTTTATTTCTTTTAATCAAACGGCGTAATTTTGAGCTCATTAAGACAATAATTAAATTATTTTCAATAAAATAAGTTAAATTATTTTAATAAATGTTTACTGAGTATTATATTCAACGTAAGAAATCCGAATAATTTATTGATTATGTTGATTATAAACCTGAACAGAAAAAAATGTACCTAATATTGAAAATTGTAAAAAAGGTTTTAGAAACTATTATTAACATAAGTTACGTGCATCGCAAAGATAACAATCATTTATACCATTATCTATCATTTTCTGCACATTTTCTGTCTTCCACTCTACTAACGAATAACATTTTTAATGCTATTACTTACTCATTATATA
>JAOUZG010027617.1:11828197-11840090 GCA_026289955.1 Argiope argentata
ATATATATATATATATATATATATATATATATATATATATATATATCCCTCACCTCGTATTCTAGATTGAATTCTTTTAACTTTTAAGAAGCATTTAATGTGGATATAAGTGAAATAATACTTGAATTAAATACGCCCTAAAGTAAATTTAGCTGTATAGATACATATCTGAGTAATTCTCTCATTTATTAGGGTAAATAGGATATATAAGACGGAAAAGAGTTATCAAGTGTAAATAAAGCTTATACAGAACATCCGTTGAAGATAAACGATGGAGAAATCTCTTTTAATCCAGAATTTGACTGTATTGTGTGCAAATTGAAAATTATTTCAATCTTTTTACTAGAACTTTCTCTTGATTTAGAAGCCTAAGGGCAAATTTTAGCTATAAATTAAATTTATTATTAATTCCATTCTTTATTCTTAAAAATTTTATCTGCAGTAAATGCGTGTTAGTTTTACATTCAGTGCGTTATTTGCAGTGATCTCTTTATCTTTAGTTTTAAAGCAACCTAACACTCAAAATTAGAAATGCTCATTTCTAAAAGATTTTCTAGTTAAACAACTGAATTATTTCCATCATTTTTATTTCAACTCTTTACAACTACCAACATAAATGTTGTTTTTTTTTTTATTTTATTTTTCACTAAATGCAATGTTTTTTAAAGGAAATGGATTTTTAACGCTGGAATTAATTTTTTTAAATAATAATCATGGTAAAAAATGCAGATAATATTAAAGTTTCCTGTGTCTAAACATTTCGACAAAATGATTAACTGAAAAAGTTTCCAAAATATATAGCTCTTGTTCATATTGTTAATCTTGTAAGAAAAGAATTAAGATTTATTAAATATAATCATTTCAATTTTTTTCTAAATTAAAATAATTTATCTTGTCAGCAAATGAAGAGTTTGATATGAAAATGATGAATATCAAAAAATAATAATGTTATCATCTCAAAATCTGGACAGTTAAACACTTCATTGTTACCTTCATTTTTCTGATATAGTATAAATTATGAAACATTCTCTTGAAACCTATTTTATAGAAGGAACAATTTATTAAATTTAAAGATTAAAAAACTAAAATTAACTAATTCATAAAATCACTCCTCCATAATTTATGTGTTGTTGTGATCTAAAATTTTATCGTACGAGTTTGAATTCTTTTCATAAGTTGTAATATATATAAACTATTCTAAGTTTATTCAGAAACTGAAAAGTCAGTAAAGCTCACCTAATGTGTCTATAATGAAATCACATAAAACATGATAATTTTTTTAAGAAAAACCAGCATGGAGATTAATAAATAATCTCAAATAGTTAGACAAAATATCCATTCCTTTACTTTTTATAATTAAATCATATCTTAAGAGTTATCAGTTAGAAGTCGTTCAGAAGAAATTTTGATATAAAAATAGGAATCATATTTTTATATGTATGTTCAAATTCCAAACTGCAGAATATATTTAATTCTATTGTGAGAAATAAATAGAGCACTACTTTAATTTCAAAACTGAGTGTAATTCATTGAAATTATTATTTGAAATTTAATCATAACGTAAAACGTTTAATAAAATTCAATTGAATTATTAATAAACGCAGATAATCTTATTTTGAAATTTGAATTACCTTTAATAAATCATAGATTAACTAAGAAAGATATTAAAAGTGACATACCAATGCTTTTAAATTAAAGCAAACTAAGAAAAATATTTAAAAAATGATATTTTAATCAATTTAGTTTTAAAAATTCTGCGAAAACCTTTACAAGATGCACAAGATTAAAACGCTAGGTTACGCAAATTGCAAAATTAAATCGACTTTGTTGTACTAATTTTCTTTTTAGCTAAAAGAAGCTCAACTATTCGTCAAAGTGACATCATTATCTCCAGACCCATTATACTAATTGAATTCTTCTCCTGAATAATGATCGCAATTCAGAGGCTTAGTAGAACTTGTAGTAAACTTTTCAATATCACTTTAAAATTGTCCATATTTCAATAATCTAAAGCTTCAAATCATTTCAAGTAATTTTAATCAATTCTTGGATACAAATAAAGTATATTCAAAAAGAATTTACAGCTTTCAAATAAAGATAAAAAGTATAGGAAGATTTGTTTTTCTCATAACGATGCTTTTCTTTTATTTTCAATAATTTAAATAATGATTCCTTGACGTTTCACTAAAAGTTATTTTTTTAAATTATTAAATGAAAAGGGCAGCATTAACCTAGTTTTAATTCAAAAATGCTCCAGAAAAAATTATTAACAGTTCTTCATACTTAGTCAAGATTTTCTTAATTATTATTACTTCGTCTCATAATTTTTTTCTGGCTTTAGATTTTTTATTGTCTTTTTATTTTATTTATTAGAATTTTTATTGTATAAAGTTGTGTTTGAGATTTTATGCCTAAGATTTCAAATATTTTCTGGGCTGATTTCAATGGCGATCGTCCCATCTCAAGAAATGGAGAATCGAATATTATAGAATCGATCCCGACAAAATCTATCGTGTGTTATTCAGTCCTTGAACTGTCTCAATGTCAGTTTAGATTGTCAAATTAAAATTCCATTGGCATTCAGTGTCTTTTCACTTGTGTGGAGAGTATGATTTCAGTGTGGATTTCAACATATTCTAGGCTTTATTATTTAATTATGTCGCTGACATCGGATTACATTTATTTAGCTTCTTTGATAATTTAAATAATCCATTATCTTTTAGCTTCTTTGATAATTTAAATAATCCATTATACTTTTATTTGTAATCCGTTCCAATTATCATTGTACACTCATGTCCATAAATTAAGGGTAATGCTAGTTCAAGAAAAGAAAGAGTTAGGAGAAAAACAAAAATAACTTATTTATAAATCATATTTATGAAACAAAAGGTAAAAAGCAAAACAGATGCTATATGCTTGATATCATTAATAAAAATTGAGATTTTTTTGCACCCTGGAGCAAATTAAAAATTCCTAATTATAAAAATTAATAATAAAAGATTGGTGATGATGGAAAATACATAATATGTCCGCAAGAAAATGTAATAAAGCCTGTTCAACGCATAGGAATATTGAGTATGAAATCATTGATAGGATCTTGGGAAATGTTACACCCCTCATCAAACAATGAACTCCGAAGTTCCGGTAGACGTGTAGAAGATGGTTGACAGGCTACAACTGGTCGGCCCAGCGTGTCCCTCACAAGCTCTACTGGATTCAAGTTCGGCGAGAATTCTATCCGGTCCATACGGATGATATCCTCCAATCAAAGGCGTTTGTTTACGAGTTTTGCATGGCGAGGACCGTCGTTGCCATCCATAAATGCCATCAATCTGAGCTCATGGTGCTCTGAAATAAACGTACATGTTGTTCCAGAATAACGTCCCGATAGATTTCGCCTCCAATGGTACCAATTTGAACATTCAGTTTAGTTCTAGAACCCAGAATAACTCCTCCCCAAATAAGCCATCCTCCACCACCAAAATTGCTCAATTATTTTCACTTAGTGGTAAATGGTACCTGGCGATCTCTATATGAATGTCCGGTGGGAATCAGGTTTCAAGTTGAACCTGGATTTGTTGAAAAACGTCACATAAGCCCACTGTTGCAGCGTCCATATGCTCTCTACTTCAGGCTAACCACAGGCGGCCCTGAGTTGCAATAAGTGAAACGCATCTAACAGGCATAAGAGCATATAGATAATTATCGATCTGATTTTGGGAAATATTGCACTACTCATCAAGCAATGTTTTCTGACATGTAAGAGGTAGTTGACAGACTGCAACTCGTCAGACAAATATCTCCCATACTTGCTTTACTGGATTCAATTCCGGTGAGAATGTTGTCCAGTTCCTACATGTGATATTCTCCGATTGAAGACATTCACTTAGGATGTTTGTACTGTGAGCACGGACGTTACCATCCATAAACACGAATTTTAAGCCTTAGTCGCCCCCCCCAAAAGCATACATATTGTTCCAGAATGACGTCCCGATAGATTTGACCTGCAAGGGTATCAATTCAAACAAACACGTGAGTTCTGGAAACCAGAACAGTTCCTTCCCAAACAAACAATCCTGCACCACCATATCGGTGTCGTTCAGTGATGATCTCTTGGTGGTAATGAGAATCTACCTCCTTCCATATGAAATTCCGACGAGAATCAGATTAAAAGCTAAAGTAACTATCATAACAAAGATAAATATGAAAAACAAAGATCAAATTTTTGAACCAAAATGTTAAGAATTAAATATTAAATAGAACATTGTATTTAAAGGAGGCTAATGCTGCTACTACAAAAATACCAATGATTTAATTTAATAACAATAAACAATAAGTTTAAAGTAAAATTCAAGATAAAAAATGTAGGAAATATAATGAATCTGGCCTGAAGACTTTTTCAAGGGTCACATCAGGCAGGGATTTTTTCTGTGAGGGATATGGCAATTTTGTCAAAAAATGATCATTCGTGACCCGAAAATCACAGAAAATTGAGACGTTAGAGATAAATTATTTACATAGAAATATAATAATAAATTTGAATCCAAATGGATTACACATATTGTTTAGATCAAATAAAAGATCGTAAAACAGAATATACCAGTATTATAAGCATACGAGCAAACAGCTAAAGTAAATATAAAAACAGATTTGAATCCAAATAAATAATACATATTGTTTAGATCAAACAAAAGATAGTAAAACAGAATATACCAGTATTCTAATCACACAAGCAAACAGGTAAAGCAAATTATTTCAATTTTTTTAAAAATTTAAATAGAATTACAGAGATATATTCAAACCCTCACACAGAAACAAATCATAGTAAGTTGGAGTTTAAATTAGAGTGATAATTACTAAGTTTAATTATTTTAAAGTTAAATTCTTCTCTTTTGTCATAAATACCTATTAAAGTTTTTCTATTTCAAGTTTCTAAATTTAAATCCAGATAGTTTGCTTTACATTGATTATTGTTTTTTTCAGTTAAAATGATATCTTTTGGGTAACAGTTAAGTACTATATTGGTATTATTTAAGTTTAATAACAATAGGTCGTCTATATATCTATAACCATTTATTAAATTAGCCCCAATTATTTTCTTCTCGTAATAATGTAGAAAAATATTAGCCAGAACATTTAAAAAGACTGTACCTTTAGTTGTTTATAAAAATTAATGCCATTAAAAATGTAGTTTTCTTTAGCATTAAAGTTGCATAACTCTATCCAATTGTTTTTGTAATAATCTCTCTATTTGAATAATCGTCATAAATTAAGGCACAAACCTCTAATAACTTTTCGTGAGGTAAAATAATTTATAAATTTTCAAAATCGTACGTACTAAGTTTATTAATATTGTTATCTTTAAGAAGTCCAAAATATCTTGATTACTATTAATTATAAAACTATCCTCATTTTTAATTTTATTTCAAATTATTTTCTAATATTTTTTTAAAAAATGTTTTCCTGTAAAATAATGAAAACTTCCGATGCTACAAGTTATGAATCTAAATTTAATTGGTTTTTTGTGAAATTTTACCCTTGAAAATAAATAGGGATAGTTTAAAAAAACAAGTTTTTATTTTAGTTTTTTTTAGCTAAGACTAGCATCCTTTTATCTAATTCCTTTTTCCCGGTTTTGTTTAGCAAGTAAGTTGAATTAGAGTTTTATTCTTTGATTAAAAGATCTTTTAAAAATATTTACATAGTAAGCAGAAATTATTAGCCGATTTATCTATTACTGTAATAATAAATCTCTCTTTTAGTTTTTTCCTTTCGTAAAGATTTATTAAAATAAATTAAAAATTATTAAAATAAATATAACTAGGATTACTACAGGAAATATTAGAACTAAAGAACGAGGAATTAGAACTAAGGAACGAGATTTATTAAAATAAATTCCTTTAGTAATTTCCTTTTTTAAATTTAGAAATTTCAAATAGAAAAACTTTAATAGGTACTAGCCGCCTTTGGCGACCAGTCGGTTCGCCAATATTAATGCCGACTAAAGGGTTAAATCATTTTTTTATATAACTTGGTCTCATAATAAGTTTTTCAGCAAAATATTTTTAAGCCTCAATTTTCGATAGTCATATAATTCACTTATGCTATTATGTAGGCCTTGAGCAGTCCTATCTTTGAAGTCCGCATCTCCCTCTGATTTTCTATCAGTGCACGTAAAATTCACTTTTAAATTAAATTGAAAATGATGAAACTTCAATTAATATAAAGACTTCTTTACTCAATCTAAGCATGTCTTTAAATAAAACTAAAAACTGAAAGCAGAATAGTAAGACATTTTATTCTGCTTTCTGAGTTTTATGTTCAATACAGAAATTAAAACTTTATAAATTTTTTTAATAATTTATATGATCTCAAGGAATTATTCAGAAAAAATTTCACAGGTTAAAGGAAACATTCAGTTTTAAATTTTATTTTTAGATGTATATAAATGCGCTCAATAATAACATTTTTTTAGGTTTATAAATATATTTCAAAAAGTTATGGCTTAAACATGAATCTACTACATGAATCTTATAGATTCATAATTGTAAAATATTCTTAATATTTCAGCTTCTAAATAAATAAATACGCATTTCTATCTTCTTCAAATCTGGCTGAATTATTTAGTTCTGAATATTGCAAGTTTAGAACAATCATCATTTTCATAATCTACACCAATTATTCTAGAGTAACTCTCATTGGCTTCTTTGATATCTTGATAAAGTGATCTAAAATCGCCAGTTTATATCGAATAGTTATGTTGAAATTTTCATAGATCGATCAGCTTTGATAATTGATTTAGTTGATTGGAATGCCACTTTTTTATTTAAGGACTTATTGTCGCAAGAATATTTTGTTAAATATGATTCACAGAGCACATGATGTATGTAAAAATTTAATTTATCAGCTTTTTTTCCCCTAAATCTATAATTATATATTTAACTTGGACCAATTGCAAAGACATTTATGTCTCTCCCAAAAAAATTAAGAAATTAACATCTACAAGAAGAAGCATTGTAGATGTTAAGCCATATTTGCCTTAAATAAAATTTTTTTTATTGGATTAGTAATATATGTATAGTAAAATATCATAGAAAATGTTTCCATCCATTTATTTTCCAAAAAAATCATGTTTCATATTTGTTTAATTTTATACAGACACGAGCTGAAAATAACATTTTTATATGTGTATTTTGGAATGATAGTTGATTTATTTTTTTCTCGTGAGAGAACATGATATTGTTTTGGTAGAAAGTTTTGATATCTCCAAAATATGGGGGTAAACATAGTTTTATATGCTTTCACAAATTTTGCATTGTTAATTGTTACGTATGCTTGTTTGAAAGAAGATGCGTTTTCAAATAGCTGACCTACTTTTACCAGTAAAGCTTTAATATTACGTTACTTCGTTGAAAGAAGATGCGTTTTTATTTCGCATGATTCATTAAAATGAGAAGATAAATTACAATCACGAAGGTGAATTCTTTGATTTGCACAAAATATCTTCTTCACATAAGTAAAAGTAACAATTCAAAACAGGTCTTATTGTTTTAAAAATTAAAAAAAAGAATGCAAAAATATTTTACTACTACTGATAATCAATTGCTTTTTGTTCGTCGTTTCTTTGAAATGGCGTCTTTTCAAAGTTCGTTTAAGATTTCTTGCTTTTAAATAATTAATCTCGCTCTCAGAAGATTATCGTTTGGTGCTTTTCTAAAAATTCTTTTTCTGTTTTAACTGTCGCACTTTTGTAATATATTTTTACTGTGTATTTTTATTTACTTTAATTCTTTAATGGAATTGTTAAATTTGATATTGCAAACGATCAAGAAAAATTTTCTCTTGCATTTACGGTTTAAAAAATATCACATTTCCTATTTGTTTCATTTTATATAATCATGTGATGAAAATTGAATTTTTGTTTTATTTTTGGTTATAATTAGCTTTTTTTAAAAATCAGAACTTCTGAAAATGTGATGGCAAAATTTTAATAAAAGCAGATTTTTTTTGAGATCCTCGAAAAGGTAAAATTTTATTTTATTTATTTATTTATTTGCGAAATAAATTGTTGAAAAAAACAATTAAATTAAATGTTTAAAAATTCATTAAAAATAGAGTTTTAATTCTTAGGTCAAAGCATTAGTATTATTGAAAAGCTATTTTTTTTAGCTTTAACTTGTTGCAAAAATCAATTTTGTGCTGCAATATTATCAGAAGTTATAGCGAAAAAACGTTAAAATGTGGCTTATTTTTTAATTAATTTAAATTTTAATTAAAAATTTTAAAAAAAGGGCTCCGAGGTTCATATTCACGGAACCCAAGGTATACATATACCAAATTAGGTAGCTGTAGGTCAAACGGTCTGGCCTGTACAGCGCCAACACACACACACACATACACACATCGTGCTTGATGGGGATGAATTTAACTTTAAAATAATTAAACTTAGTAATCACCACTCTAATTTGAACTTTAAAATTTTCACAAATCTTATATTCTCACAGTTTAATATGATTTAAAAAAATCTGTAATAACAAACATGTTTGCATAATAGCAACAAACAACCTTATTAAAAGCTTATCTTCTAAGGATTTTCCTAAAAACTAGTGCAACATACATAATCTAATAACAAAAAATCTAACATATTTTCAAAACTAAACCTATTTGCTTGTGTGATTCTGCTCTACCTATTTGCTTGTATGCTTATAATACTGGTATATTCTGTTTTACGATCTTTTATTTGATCTAAACAATATGTGTAATCCATTTGGATTCAAATTTATTATTATATTTCTATGTAAATAATTTATCTCTAAAGTCTCAATTTTCTGAGATTTTTGGGTTACGAGGGATCATTTTTTGACAAAATTGTCAGATCCCTCGCAGAAAAATCTCTTGTTTGAATCCCTGCCTGAGGTTGACCCTTGAAAAAGTCTTCAGGCCGGATTCATTATATTTCTTTCATTTTTGATCTTGAATTTTACTTTAAACTTATTGTTTATTGCCATGTTAGACTACAAGCTAAACTTGGACCCGTCGGAGAACATCACAGAAGCCACTACTCCAGTCTAACTGCAGGTAATAGTGAGTTGCAGTAAGTGGATTACATCTGACAGGCCTACAAACTTATAGACCAATCTGCCACAAGCGTCGATACAAGTTTAGCCTTAAAACTGTCGTACCAGAGGATAGAAACCTGATTAGACAGGTCTGATGCTGTGATCCGTCTGTTTCTTTTGGCCGTAACTGACAAATATCGGTTCTCATCCGGCGTTGTAATTTGGGGGCGACCTGTGCTAAAGCGTCTACTCGCATTGCCATTATCTAAGAATCATTTCTAAAGACTGTAGATGACACTCTGAGCGATTTCAACTTCTTTGGATACATCCATCTGGATATGGCCTCATTCTAAACAATCAATAATTCTACCATGTACAAAATAATTGAAATGCGTCATAACTATGCAGTTATTGCATTAAAAGATTTATGACACACTTGCAAATAATTTCTTTTCTTCGCCTGTATTCCTGATACATCACTTGTGCGTATGATTGCGACGTTCTATCGGTACCCTTTAGTGGCTTCCTGCAGTTTATATATGATTTTTGAAGATGCGTGTAGACATTTTAAGGATGATATATGTATGTGGGAGTCAAACCAAATCTTCCTAAAGAAATTAAAACTCTTCAGATAGCAAAGCTTTTAGTGACTAGGTGTCTAGGTGTTTTTTAAAAATATTTATGTATTTGGTTTCCCAACTAAGATTAAAATAATGCAGACGGAGAATGAAGAGACTTTTTAAAAAACAAAGGATTTTTTTAAAAATTAAATTGAAAAGTTTACAAGTGTGAAGTATTTACCGGGAAATAGAAAATGGATTAAAACATGGAGGTATGAAAGAAGTTAGATAATTCCTTCTGGATGACGTTTTAAATCTAACAAAAGTGCATTATGCTACTGAAACAACTTATCGCGTAGTTGGCGAGCACGAAACTTGACAGATGGTGTTGCTCTGGAATGTTGTATTTATTAAAATTATCATCCTCTGGAAAAGGATTTAACCTTTTACAATTCTCGCTTTAAATCACGTCCTACAATGGGACAACAAAAATAAAATGACGGAAAAACAAAATTGTTCAAGAGAATCACCTACTGATAGAGCTGGTCTCTCATCTCTTACATAACGTTGAGAGCTAAATTACTTTAACACGAACTTACATTTTACTAACAAACTAGTTTCAAATACAACCATAAATATGATGATTTAGGAATGTTTATGCAATAACCACAAATAATATTGTTCTTAAAAGATAATAAAATAAATTATCACAGATAAATAGACGCATATCTTATATTCACAATTCCGGTTCTAAAATAAAGAACATAAAAATACCAAAATATTATACACTATATATTGTGACCTACAATTAACTAAATATCTAATCATGAAACTTCTTCTGAATAGGTTGACAAAAAATGATAAGAAGTAATATGAAAATACGATAAATACAATAATTATTTCAAACGAATATAAGATAATTGTTTGAAACGTTCTCAAAAGGATAAAAAATGTTCAAAATTCTATTAGTATAAAAAATTGGCATGAAATCAGCTGAGGTGGTGGTAGAGTCCAGTCGCTCTTGCTGACTGACTTTTTTCACTTCTTATCTATTTTCAGAGTTCACTCTATTTATTTTATAAGGACCTAAGAAATTCTGTCTTAGTTTTAGTCCAGTTCCAAATTGAGTTCTTTAGATTGCTACTAGATCACCTTTGTGTATATGGAAAATATCTTTCTTCTTCTTCTATTGCACATCTTTTGATTCTCATATTATATGGTTTCGATCTTCTTTTTGGCATCTTTCCTTAAAAATTCACATTATTCTTGTAATTTTTCTATCATTTCTGCTAGTAGACCTTTGATTCGGATGTCTTCTTTGTTTCGCATTTTGGTTCCAAATAAAATTTCGAACGGTGTCCATTTCGTGCTTTTACATATAGTGCTGTTAAGCATATTCTTTACAATTTGACGACAGATTGTAAAGATTGTACACTGAAGTGACAAAAGGCATGGGGTGACGGTTAATATTGTGTTGGTGCTCCTTTTGCCCTCCGAAGTGCAACAACTCGACGTGTCATGGAGTCCACAAGTCGTTGGAAGTCCTCTGCAGGAATATTGAGCCATACTGTCTGTATAGACGCCCATAATTGTGAAAGTGTGGATGGTGCAGGAGTTTGGGCACGAACGGACCTTTCGATGATGTCCCATAAAAGCTCGAAGGGATTCATATCGGGCGATATAGGTGGCCAGATCATGCACTGGAATTGTCCGGAATGTTCTTCAAACCAATCGCGAACAGTTCTGGCCCGGTGACATGGCGCATTGTCATCCATAAAAATCCCATCGTTGTGTGGGTACGTGAAATCCATGATTGGCTGCAAGTGATATGCAAGCAGCTGAACATAACCATTTCCAGTCAACGATCGGTTCAGTTGCACCAGAGCACCGAGTCCATGACATGTAAAAACAGCCCACACCAATATGCAGCCACCACCAGCTTGAATAGTGCCTTGCTGACAGTTTGGGTCCATGGCTTCGTGGGGTCTGCGCCACACTCGAACTCTACCATCAGCTCGTAACAACTGAAATCGTGACTCATCTGACCACGCCACGGTTTTCCACTGGTCTAAGGACCAGTTCATATGCTCACGAGCCCAGGAGAGTTGCTGCAGGCGATGTCGTGCTGTCAGTAGAGGCATCATAGTTGCAGGGGCATGGAGGGGTGTTATGTCAGTAGAGGCACTCGAGTCGGTCTTATGTTGTCATAGCCCTAGGAAGACAAATTTCGCCGCACAGTCCTATCGGACACGTCCCTCGTACGTCCCACATTGA
>JAOUZG010027617.1:11840100-11881486 GCA_026289955.1 Argiope argentata
GTTAAGTGCAGGTGGTCGCCCACTGCGCTGTCCATGATGGGATGGGATGCCTGAAATTTCATACTCTCGGCACATTCTTGATACTGTGGATCTCGGAATGTTGAATTCACTAACGATATCCGCAATGGAATGACCCATGCGTCTATCTCCAACTAATATTCCACGTTCAAAGTCTTTTAATTCTCGTCGTGCCGCCATAAATCACGAAAAACCTGTTCACATGAATAACTTGAACACATATGAAAGCTCTGGAAAACGAACTGCGCATTTATACTTTTTCGCTGCGATTCTACTGTCATCTGTATATTTGCATATTGCTATCCCATGACTTTTGTCACTTCAGTGTATTTTTATTAATAATGATTTTTTTAAGTTCTTTGTTAATGGAGTAAAATTATTTCGTGAAGAGAGTGTCTTTAAAAAAATACCAATGTTTTTAAAGAATATACTATGAGTTAATACCTTACTAATTTACTTCGTGCATAGAAATCTAAGAAAATTATTGTTATTATGACCAGATTAGATGAATATTTACTACTTGATTGAAACGATATTGCTTGAACGCTACATGAAATAGGACAAGCAGACTATCAAGTGAGTAAAATTATGTCTCTTATAAAGTGATGTTTATATTTTCATTAATTTTTCGAGGTGACACTATTCAATGAAGAGTGCAATGGTAAGCATTTGAACAGTAGAAAGAATTATCTTAGATGCGTTCTTTCCATTGTTCATTTCTGCATGCCTTGAAGCAGCATTAAAGGCCAGAAGTCAGAAAAAAAGATGAGAAGCCTTTACATAGAAAAATGTAATAAGGCTTCAGCTAATATTTGTTGTTAAAATCTGAAGAACAATGGTTAAATATAAAAATACCATACTCTCAACAATCAAACTAAAGAAACGAAATTATATATATATATATATATATATATATATATATATATATATATATATATGCGTGTGTGTGTGTGTGTGTGTGTGTAGGATATCCCACAGAACTATTTTAATTAACCAACGTCTGCCTTCATCTTGTTTTGTCAACACCCGATTTTATATGAAATCCAAAGCAATAGTTGTAATGGTTAGATTATTTCCCAGAGGACTATAATTTTTAATTAGTTTAGCATTCCAGAACAACGCCACCTATCGGTCTTTTGAAAGTCTGTCCCAATTAACTTTGGGGAGAAGCCCCACGAACTTTCGTCAAGAGAAGACGTCTGTCTTAACGCGTCAGCGATTCCCGCAAAGCTCAGCTGATACGCGGTAATATATATGTTCAGTCATAATGTTTCCCTATCTCTAAGGTCCTCCTAGAGGAAATAATCTAACTTTCTGTTAATTAAATATCTCCATGTTTTAATTCTTTTTAATGTTTCCCTGTAAATACTTCCCCTGTAAATATTCCCCTTTAACTCTAAATAAATTCTTTTATTTTTTCTAAAGAAGTCTATTCATCCTTCGTTTGTATTATTTTAATTTTGGTTTAGAAACTAACCCGTAAACATTAAAAAACCCCGAGACATCATGCCACTAAATATATATATATATATATATATATATATATATATATATATACTCTTTACATAAAAAATTCCATTTTTTTGGAATCCTTGCTTGATGGTGACCCTTGAGAAAGTCATCAGGCCGGATTTCTCCTTTTTCACTTACATATCTATTTTGTATTCATCTTAGTTCCATTATGTCTTTAGGAATAGCAGCATACGCACCCTCTTAACACATTTGTGTATTTTTCTAATTAATAACGGAAATTGCAATTTATTATATACCTCTTTTAAATTTTTTTCTTTATATATATATATATATATATATATATATATATATATATATATATATAATACTGTTATTTTTTATTAAAAACATATTAGAATTAGTTTCATCACTTTCTTTTCTAGTACTGACCAGTGAGTACTTTTTTTTGAACATCTAGAAATAATCGTGCACCACTAAGTATCAAATAAGGCTTACAGAAGTAAACAACACATTACATAAAGACATAACATATAGAACATTTATTCACACATTACCTTCGCTTGTACAGCTCTTTTTACAGACGGGCATATTCAAAAATATCACAGATAGAACACATATAGAAAAACCATGACCTAACCGGGACTCGAACCCAGGAGGCCCAAATGACGGAGACGACGCGCTGTACCAGGACGTTGGAGACCAGGGAATGCTGTGTAATTATTTATTTCCATAGCCTTATTACTTTTAATGCCATCATTTTCAAAGCGAAGTGAATATCATTTACTTTTTAGAACTAAGATTAATCGATTATTCTTTTGTTCATATCAATTCCTTTTAAATAGTGAATTTTTTATTCTTACTATAATAGGTTATAACGATTTAAATCCAACTTCCGATCTGAAATTTCCTGTATAACTTCAAAATTAACTTTAATATCTCTTAAAAAATTATTAGATTGGTTTCAAAGATTAAAAAAGTAAAATCTAAAAATATATCACGACTGAAATGTCGTGATATATTTTAGATTTTACTTTTTCTCACTTCATTCCCACATGAAGTCATTTACTTTTGAGCTTTCTCAAAGGTAAGGCTATTCTGTGCTTTCTCTTTCAGATTTCCAACTGAAACCTCAGTTCCATCAAAATTTTCAAAGTCACCCCTCAGATTCTGAGAGTTCTGAGCCAGTTAATTTCCTTCACTCCAGGCCCATCCCAACATGTTTAGAACATCCGGTGCTACACATAGTCCACCAAAACATCTGCTAAAGCATATAAAACTTGCTGATGCCCCACGTTAACCTGGGCATCAGTAGCAAACTTAACGCAACGTACACTAAAGGACATCTAGCCGCAGGAATAAAAATATCCTCCGAGTATATTGTCGAAGCAGCTTCGACTGAAATTGCAGGAATTAAGTTCTTCCTGATAACTGTAACTTACGTACAAGAATCTACTGATTCTTCAGCTATTTTTTTCAGCTGAGATATTAATGACTGACATTAATAGATGCTCTTTTCCAGCTTACTACATTTGTCTTTTATAGCCTTCCTAGGAATAACTTTAATGAGTAAATCTACTCTAGCAGCTATTGTTTCTCATTTTGATTCTGATTTTGTTTCCATAGAGGAAACATTGTCCCCATTAATATTTTTTAGTCTCATCCCTTAATGTTTGGAAATTGTCACCTAAAATGTTTATCGGAGCCACAATTGTAACAAGTTAGTTTTTATTTCTGTAAATTCTGATTTTTCAAAATTTTCTGAGAGTAAAAATGCATATTATCGGTCTTTTTCTCATTGAGCTGTTGTTTTCTCCAATTACCGTAAACTATTTTTATTATAATCATTACATTTGGCTCTAACTGACACATCATAGGATTTACTTTTGGAGGCATAGAATACATCACAATGTTTACCTAATTCTTTTGGTTCAAACAAACTTTCTCTCTAAAGCACACCTATATGAGTTAACGTTTTCAAATCCAATGTTTGGAGCATTTTCTCCGTTGAGTTGATTTACCGTCTCGATATCACTCGGACCCCTTAATTTACACTAATACACCCCCATTGATGTTAACCGAGAAGTAAATTGAGAAAATGTTTCATCGGGCTTGTGTTTTACTTTGTGAAAATTTTATAAACACAATTATGTAGAAGGTTTATATTCCTGTAAAACTATTTTTTCCAAAGATTCGTTATTTTTTCATTCCACTTCCCACCTATTAACTAACAAATTAGATACTTTATCCCCTAATAAAGAAAGAAACATTTTTAGTTTAAATTCATCACTAACATTTTCATTTACAAAGGCCTTTTCTAAATTTGAAAAGAAATAGTCCCATCCCTCTGACCTACTCGGGACTTTAAAAGCCTAACCATCCTAACCATTTCCTCTAATGATGTTACACGCACAGTTTGATCACTAGTTTGAACCACTATCTGATTATTCTTGGATAATTCTACTTTTAGACGAAGTTTTTATGAGTGCAAATTTTCCCCTTTCTCTTATTGTCTGTAACTGAAATTTCCTTTCTTGTTTTTCTTCTTATGCTAACCTTTCAGCTACGATAAGCTCTAAGTACTTTTTTGCCTCTTTCTCTTTATGAGGCTTACTAGCTGAAATTAATTCTTTCAAAGCTACTTTAGACATAGTTTCATCTGATATCTCACCAAAATCTTGTGTTGGACAGATTAAGCCTATCTTTTTATATTTATTTAAGAAAGATATCTTCCAGGCTAAACCTAATGCCAAACTGCCTTACAATAATTTAAATATAAATTAGATATAATACTTGAAAGAAATAATATGTTTGCAAAAGAAATAACAATATATTTAATTTATGTATACAAATTTAAAAAGCAAAAAAATAATAAATAAATCTAAATTATCTATAACTAATCTCTTTTTTTTCTTTAAGACAAACCAAATTATATTATACATAAAGAAAGAGATTTATTACGTCTAACCCCAAAAGATTTGTCAATGATAAATCCAAAAATAAATTATTAATCTCATAGAGAACAAGTAAAAAAAAAACAACCCTTAAGCATAACAACGGAAATGAAATATAACTACAATGATATATTTAAAATTACTACTTGATAACATTAGCAATTAGCAATAAATATTTCAAGAAAACAATCAATGGAAAAATCATTTGCCGTAATTAATAAACAAAATAAAACAAGAAAAAAGATGCACCGGCGCCAACTCAAGACATACTGGATACAGATGTTTGCTGGTTTTACTTCCGTTTTCATTAAAATGATCAGCATATTATTTATATATAAAATTTTGAGATATATAGGGTATACAATTAAAATTTAGTTTGGAATACAAAGAAGTTTAATTTTAACAGTAACAAATCAATGCAACAGAGATGAAAAATTATTTTGAAGCCAAACCAAAACATACTGAACTACCTTTCATATATTAAACTTGGCTTGCGTTAGAAGATGATGAACTACCATTTTAAGTAGAAGCAGGAAAAAATTTGAAGTCAGAACATACAGAATCTACCAGAACATTAAAACCCTGGTGAACGCAAGCCCTTTAGATTCTGAGTAGATACATCCGTGAGGCCTTTTCCTCTTTCCCTGCAGTCAGGTTCTGGTCGTAATCTCCAGTGAATCTCGGAGAAACAGGCTCTGAAGTTTCTAGAATTCCGTTCTGGTGGCCACTGTTTAAGTGTGATCTGTGATCATGTTATACTGTGTACTGTGAACTGTTATACTGTGATCACATCCCATGTTGCCCATCACATCCCATGTCGCTGCCACCAATGTAAAAAATCACTTCTTGCATGAGATTTCTTTAGTGTAAACGGTAGAGGCGGTGATCACATCCAATTTTAGTTCCACATTTTTTTCACATGTTCATACTGGGCATAGCACAAAAATAAAACAAAAATACGAAACACAAAACTATCCAAACCCATTCGCCTTCTCAGTCTCAGACCGACTTCTCTTCCCTCTCGCTCTCTTCTCCCACCAGCGTTTGACAACCGGTTTTACTATATAATGTATGCAGATTTGTGAAAGTTGGCGGGCCTTATAACTTTTTCATTCAATTTTATTCCTAAATTTATATTTAAGATTTTATTGTTATGTTGAAATTTCAACTAATTTCACAGGTTTTTCAAATCATTCAATCACTGCTTTAGGCAGCTTTAAAATTAATATTACTTTTTTTCGAATTTTAACTTGAAATTCTTATTTAATTATATATATATATATACTTTTTAATTTGCAGCAATTTATAGTAGAATGATTTCGTTATATTTAGATTTTTTCAGACATTCAAAAAACAAGGTTAAATTTTAAATACATGTATTTTATTTTTATAATTTTACAATTACAGAAACCAATGTTCTGGATGAATAAGCTAATTTCCAAAGTCAGATGAGCATAACTGAAATGAAAACGTTTTAGATGTTAATTTATAATGTATTTCAATTTTCAATAACTCACAATAATTTGATATTGAAAAGATCGAACAAGCCAGATGCTCTGTTAGCTTCCCATAAAACAATGTTCATTTTAAATTCATAGAATATGGTGTGGAAAATTTAGAAACAGCCTATAGATGGCGCTCTCGCCAGTACAAAAATTGAACTCCTCACTCGAGAACGAGAAAAATTTCGTTTTAGACTTCGATGGCGAAAACAGACAAACTTTCTCGGAACTATAAGTTCCTTTTTGGATTTCCCTTTTTGAAAGTTTAAATTCAGTTAAACTTGAATATTTGTATTGTGTCGTCATGTGTGTGTACGTGTCTCAAATAAATGTTTGTGTCAATGATATGATCTCTTTTCTTTCCCGAGCCGTTTGCTTGCAACACTGAACCGAGCTTTAGAATTTTTTACATGGTGCATCGGCCGGGAAAGCGATCATATTCGATTGAGACACATTTGCCTTTGGATACTGCAGTTGCATCCCCTTTGCAAATTGCGAAGACTGGAAAAGGTAGGATTTGACATTTATTTATCTACGTAGAAGATTGATTTAAAAATGGAACTCGATAAATTGAAAAAATCCAGATCGTTTGGCAGAAGTTCCGTGACCATATTGGTAAATAGAATAGAATTTTTACAATCTAATGATTTGGATAAATTAGAAGAAAATTTAAATCAACTGACTATTAAAAATAAAGAATTAGAAGAAGTAAATAAACAAACAGGTAATTTATGTAGTGTCGAGGAATTCGAAGCCGAACTATCTACTGTTTCTGAATATGCAGATAAAGTATCGTTAGCTATATTTCGCGCTGAAAAGAAACTGAAAGAGAAAAATGTTGTGAATACTGTAAATCTCGGTGAAATCCAAAAGGAAAATATTGATGTAAATCAAGACTCTCTCATAGAACGTAAACAAGTGAAATTACATAAATTGAACATTCAAAAATTTTTCGGTGACATATCTCATTTCACAAGTTTTTGGAACACATTTAAAGTTTCTATTCATGATAATGGTGGTTTGACTAAAATCGATAAATTTAATTATTTGAAATCATTTCTAGGAGGTCCAGCTTTAAACGCTATTGAAGGCTTCGAAATATCAGATGATAACTATGACTCAGCAGTGAAAATATTGAAGGATAGGTTCGGTCGTAAAGACCTCATAATTAATCATCACATGAATGAACTCTTGAATCTAAGACCAGTTTATAGATCGAATGACCTCTTAAGATTAAAGATATTGTATGATGATATAGAAATGAATGTGAGAAGTTTACAATCGTTGGGTGTTGAATCAAATTCGTACAGCACTATGTTAATTCCTATTCTTCTAAAAATCCTACCCCATGATTTGGTTTTGGAATTTAACAGGATTAACGTGAAAGAAGGATCCGAACCAGATATTCAAAAATTGTTAGATTTTATTCGGTTGGAAATCAGAAGTAGAGAGACCATTTCATATTCGTCTCGTAAATCATTTGATCAAAAGCCAGTCAAGGCCATTTGCCACATGGCCCAAAAGAAAGAACCGTTTCCGAATACTACGTACGGCTTCAACGTAGTTTCGAGAAATAATAAATCTTGTTTGTTTTGCAAAAAGGATCACCCACCAGAAATTTGCAATATCAGCGTCGATGAAAAAAGAAATAAATTAAAAACATTGGGCAGATGCTTTTTATGTCTGGGTTCAAAACATAGAATTAAAGATTGCAGGTCGGGATTATTATGCAATCTTTGTGGGGGAAAGCATAATCCAACTATTTGTTTTAAATCAACGAAGATCAGAAATAAAGAGATACAGGAAACGGAAGTTACTGAGTCATCCATTCTTTCTGCGGTTTCTTATAATAATGAAAGAAACAAAATATTATTGCAGACTTGTTATGTTCAAATTAAAACTAATTCTGATGAGTATTTTACACGAACACTCTGCGATTGTGGATCTATGAGATTGTTCGTGTCTCAGAATTTAGTTGATAAAATAAAACCTGTAAAAATAAGAGAAGAAAAATTATCAGTGTTCGCTTTCGGCCATAAAAAAGCTATTGAAAAAAAGTATGATGTCGTGCAAATAATGTTAGAACACAGATTTTTTCCGAATTGATGATTAACTATTGAGACTTTAGTTACTGAAGAAATATCAGGCAGTAACAAATCGCCCCCTGAATCAGGAGAAATACTTAAAAATACAGAACTGAGGAATTATATACTTGCTGACTCCCCTAATTGTGACGAACCTATAAATATTTTGATAGGAGCAGATTACTATTACCAGCGGGTGACCGAGCTCCGCTCGGAGAAAACAGGTATCGAAGTTAACTCGAATATTTAAAATTTCAATTGTGATTTATCAAAACAATACATACCATAAGAAAATTTGTGAAACCATTGGTGAAAAGATAACCGGTCAAGGTGCACCATTGTAAACTATTCTAAACAAAGTTAGAGTTTGGAAAGGGAACTATTCTATACAAAGGTAAAGTTTGAAAAGTCATAGGAAATAAAATGTAATTGGTAACAAAAAATTACACAATTAAAGAAATGGTACAAAGTGAGCAGTGTAAAGATTGAAGTGAGTTGAAGTTCAATATTTTTGCTATAGATAGCAGCACGTTACCACTTGAAAATTTAAGTAGCCATTATGGCGAACTAATAAAGTTTGAAAATATCCTATCTGTAACTCCGAACTGCTCAACCGTAGCGCTTCAAAACCGGCGCCAATCGATTCCTCATGGCCAAAAATCCCAGACCCCCAAGTTTACCGGAGTTTATTAATTCTGGGGTGATTTTCGACTTGACAACCATTCCTCGTATTATAGTATAAGATAAAGTAGTGACTGGAAAAATAAAGCATCTCAAAAAAATCGTGTTGCCGTTGAGACCATTTTCGGTTGGTGCCTACAAGGCCAACAAAGTGATAATCACACATCTCTTGTCTTTAATGTAGTTGAAGAGGAAAATTTGATATCCAAACAAATAGAAAAGTTTTGGAATTTAGAAAATTCAGGTTTAATTGACTGTAGTAGGGAATATGATTCTCTTGACAAGGAAGTTATGTCTCACTTTGAATCAAACATTAAGTATGACTATCCGCGATATACCGTTCGGTTACCTTGGAAGTTAGATAAACGAAATTTGAATAATAATAGAGAAATCGCGGGAGCAAGATTTTCCAGATTAAAAAGAAGACTTTTTAGAAATCCTGAATTATTTAACCAATATAAAGAAGTAATTGAGGATTATATAAAACAGGGCATCATAGAATTAGTTTCCAATCCGGATAAAACTGATAACGTCACATTTTATCTACCGTATAGAGAAATTGTCAGAAATGACCGAGCAACCAGTAAATTACGTTTGGTTTTTGATGCCTCCGTGAAGTCTTCAAACTCTTTGTCGTTAAACGACTGTTTACATGTCGTTCCAAATTTATACCCCGAAATTTTCAACATACTTTTGAGATTCAGACTCAAACCTGTAGCTTTCACGACCGACATGCGTCAAGCCTTTTTGAATATTTTAGTTCATGAAGATGATAGAGACGTCACCCGATTTTTGTTCACTCCAAGATCCAATTGACAATTCTGATTCATCCATAGTTTATAGATTCACTAGAGTTTTGTTTGGGATTAATAGTAGTCCCTTTTTATTGGCTGCACTAATTAAACACCATTTAGATAAGTTTTGTGAAAAGTATCCTGAAACTGTGTCATTCTTGAAGGAGAATATCTATGTCGATGATGTCATTGGTTGTCTCAACACTGTAGAGCAAGCTCTGTACGTTATATTACAATCGAAAGAAATTTTTGATAAAGCAAGTTTGAACTTACACAAATGGCGAACTAATTCTAAATATTTGCAAAAATTGTGGAAAGAGAACAATATAATTTCTGTTGACGATTACGAAAATATTGGGGAAGGAAATCTCCCTTACAAGGTTTTAGGTATAGCTTGGGACAATCGCAAGGACTTATTCTATTTTGACGTGAATGGTCTGATCGAATTTGTGTCTAAGAGAATAGACACAAAGATATTTATCTTACAAGTTCTAGGACATATTTTCGATCCCATCGGTCTATTGGGGCCATTCATTTTACGAATCAAGTGTCTGATGCAAGAAGTTTGGTCTAAAGCCACTGAGAAGGACGACGATTTACCTGCAGATTTAATCTCGACATGGAAAGGGTGGTGCGATGAAATTCCACAAATCGCAAACTTTTCTGTTCCACGTTACTATTTCACCACAATTTCATTTGATAATTTCGAAAGTCTTCAACTACTCTGTTTTTCCGACGCAATTATAAAAGCATACGCAACAGTTGTGTATTTACGTGCAACGACACCTGATCAACAGATTGAAACAATTTTTGTTGCTTCTAAGAACAGAGTAGCCCCTTTGAAAACCTTGACTTTGCCTAGATTAGAATTAATGTCTGCCTTATTATCTGCAAAGCTTAGTAGAAGTATCCTTAAAGCTCTGAACTTTAAATGTCCTTGTTATTTCTGGACAGATTCGAAAATAGTCAATTTTTGGATCAGAGGAAATCCTAAGAAATTGAAACCCTTCGTTAGAAATCGGATTGAAGAGATTCACAGGCTGTCGTCTCCTTCTGACTGGTATCATTGTCCTGGAGTGACTAATGCGGCTGATATGGCTTCAAGAGGTGCAAACATTTCTCAACTCATTGAAAATTCGTCCTGGTTACATGGACCGGAGTGGCTACGTCAGCCTGAAGAATTTTGGCCCAAACCTGAAAACCTTGAAGTGACCGAAACAGTGGAGTTGTAATACAAGAAGGGTACAAATATCGTCCAATATGAATGTCTGACTGAGGAATTGTCATACCCTGTAGACATCAGTAAATATAGCAGCTTCGAAAAACTCGTGCTAGTTACAGCTTGGGTGTATAGATTTGTCATGAAACTGAAAAAACTCAGTAATGTTCAGGGTCCATTGACTACGGAAGAGTTAATGGCTGCTGAAAATCACTTGATTAGAACCGAGCAAAGAAAATGGTTCAAAAAAGAATACGAATCTTTAAAGGAAGTTAATCCAGTACAGAAATATTCTCCGTTAATTAATCACAGGCCTTAGATGGATGAAAATAAAATCTTAAGGCTTGGAGAAAGATTCGAGTTTTGTGATTTGACCACCGAAGAAAAACATCCGATTATCTTACCTAAAAACTCATGGTTGACCACTTTGATTGTTTGCAAGGAACATGATGTAATCCTGAATGATGGTGTAGCCTGCACTCTTGCTAAAATTAGATCCCACTATTGGATTCCGAAAGGTCGACAACTCGTGAAGAGCCTTATCAGAAATTGTCTCATCTGCAAGAAATATTCATTGAAACCTACTACCTAAGTAACTGCACCTTTACCTAAAGATAGGGTCAGTGAAACACCACCGTTTGTCGTATGTGGATTGGATTTCGCAGGTCCGATTTACATCAAAGAAGCCAAAAGTACGCGAAAATCTTATATCGTATTATTTACCTGCGGTGTGACGTGAGATATACACCTGGAATTAACCTATGATATGACCATAAATTCTTTCTTAATGGCCTTCCGAAGATTTCTATCTCGAAGAAATAACTGCAAAGTAATCTATTCGGATAATTTCAGAACTTTTCAGCGAGCTAAAAAGGAAGTAGATATTTTGTGTACTATAATGTACAGTGAAAAATTACGAGATTTTATTGCCAAGCAAAGAATAGTTTGGAAAAACATAATGGAACGAGCTGCATGGTGGGGAGGTTTTTATGAACGACTTGTGAAATCAGTGAAAGATTGCTTAAGGAAAGTCATCGGAAAAGCTCTACTGTTGCAGCACGAGATAAAATATGGCTATTGGTTTGACATAATAAGTCAGTGCGAGCCTCTGGTTTCTTTAAAGTGTTTTATTCAACAGCAACAACATGACTAGAGTAAAAAGTTAGAAGTACAGTATGAAGAAATGGAATCACATGACGTAACACAGCGCCATCTATAGGAAAAAATGTTAATTAGCTAAAATGGAAGGAAGAAGATGCAACATCCTCCAGCCGCAAAAGGATAAAATTTTAATCTAGCTAGAATTTCAAGTTAAAAAATTGAACATTAAAAATTCAAATGAAATTAGCTTGTTACAAATTCATAAAGCATCTAAATACGTGCTAAGGAAAAAAGTATTATTGAAGACCAATACAAAATTGATATTACAATTTAACAGGTTTGGCTGTTCTCAAAGTTTTACTTAGAATACCTGATGTTTCCAGACGAAACAATCTTTGAAATGGTCGAACCACCTCACCATTTTCAGTTTTGACCCTTGCAACTCGGGAAACACCATCACGTCCTTTATAGATTTCAATGATTTTAGCTAAAGGCCAATCAACACGTTTCTTACCATCAGAGCTGATTAATACCATATGTCCCACCTCAAGTGGGGTTTGATGGACGTGCCTGGAATGTTTAAGGAGAGAAATATATTCCTTTTGAAAACGCGTCTTAAGCTTTTGTTTAACGGACTGGAGGTGTTTCGCACGTTTGCGAAGGTTCAGCACATTCTGTTCAAGTTCCTCGACTCTGAATTCAGTCTGATCCTGTAAAAAGAGAGAAGGTGTTAGTGGCACAAGATCTGATGGCTCTTCGGAGAGGTAAGTAAGAGGTCTGCTGTTGAGGATGGCTTCACATTCACACACAACAGTATACAGTTCTTCGTAGCCAAGACTTGCTTTTCCCAAATTCCGTCTCAACAATTCCTTCAACATTCTTACCACTCTCTCCCACCAACCTCCCCACCAAGCGGCAGTAGGTGGATTAAAATGCCAGGAGATCTTTTTCAAATATGAATGAGACAATTTCACTCCAATCGATATTTTTGAACTCGTTGTTTGCACCAATGAAATTGGTTCCATTATCAGAGTAGATAGTTTTCACTCGCCCTCGACGCGAGATGAATCGTCTCAAAGCAAGAAAACTTTGTGTGGAAATGTCCGAGACAAGCTCGAAATGCACCGCACGGTACACTGCACACGTGAAGATAGCAATCCAAACTTTATCACGATTTCGAAGAACCAAGGGACCTGCTAGGTCTACTCCAGTTGTTTCGAAGACGGCTGACATTCGTACACGTTCTTCAGGAAGAGGAGCAAACATTGTAGTAGCAGGTTTGGACTTAAATCTTTGGCAAATTATGCATTTGGATACAACAGAAAGAACAGTTTTCCTAGATCGCAAGATCCAGTATCTCTCACGAAGGATTGTGACTAGAGTTTGTACGCCTACGTGATTGAAGGTTCGATGAGTTTCCTCTATGAGTTTGGAAACAAGCTCATGCTTGTCTGGCAGCAGGATAGGACGCCTGAAAAAGTCATCATCACTTGTGACGATTAATTTTGTCTCTACTCTAAGAATACCATTAGAGTCTTGGTATGTGACAAAATTAGGAGGAATTAATTTGCGGTTTTTTCAGAATGTCTCTCTTTGTATATAAATGAATATTTCAAGCTCAGATTGGGCTATCTCTTCGTTTGCTAAGTTCCCCTTTAAGATGGCTTCACCACGATCATTTATCAAAGATTTAGCATTAGAAATAAAACGTTTTACATATGCCAGAATTCTAACAATTGTAGAAAATTTTGAAACTCTATTAGTCCAATCAAAGAAATTGGATGCGGAGTTATTTAAGGAGATACTTGACGTAACAGTAGGTTTTAACTCAGTGGTTGCCAGTTCCAATGCATCGGAAAAATCACAGTTCTCAGATTTTGGCCAAGAGTTTCGATTTTCTAACCATTTGGGACCCTCCCACCAACGAAGACAAAAGAGAGTTTGGGCGTTGCATCCACGAGACGCAATGTCTGCTGCATTCATTTGAGATGGTACGTAATACCAATCATCTTGTGAAGAACTCGAATGAATTTCCTTTATTCGATTGTTCACAAAGGTTTTCCATGTTCCGGTATTCTTTATCCAACAAAGAACCACTTTAGAGTCAGTCCAGTAGAAGGTTGGGATACCAGAGATGTTCAAGGAAGTTTTGACTGACTGGACCAAACGAGTACCAATTAAAGCAGCAAGGAGCTCGAGTTTTGGTGTAGACATTTCAGTTTTGATTTTAGTGATGGGATCCTTTCTTAGAGGAGCAACACGTGATTTTGCCTGAACTAATCTAATTATAACTTCATCTTCACATTCGATACGCAAAAACACGCACGCTGCAAATGCTTTCCCACTAGCATCGCTAAACATGTGAATGGTAGTAGTTGACTCATCAATTAATCCCCCGAAATAACGCGGAATTTGAATAAATTTCAAAAAACCCAAGTTAGAAAGCCAAATTTTAAATTCCTCTACAATTTCAGAGGGAAGTTTATGATCCCATCCCAGCTTATCGTTTTTCCACGCTTTTTGCATTAGAAGCTTTGGAATGAGTGTTACGGGTGCGGTAAAACCGATTGGATCAAAGATTTTTTGCGAAATCGACAAAAGTTGTCTTTTTGTACATTTATCATTAATTTCAGTTGTGATGCAGTTAACATCACACGCAATTGTATCTGAATCGGGATACCATAAAAGACCAAGTACAGGAGAATATCTACAGTCATTTAAATCCCGATTTTCACTTTGAGAAGAAAAAACCCATCCCGTAAGCTCAAAACCAGCTTGGGACATTATTTGACAAGCCGTCTTTGAAAATTGTTCCGATTCGAGATTGTTTTGGACGCTTGTCACTACGTTGTCAACGTAAAATGCATCTTTCAATTTTAGAGCGATATCATTCCCATTTTCTTTCATTTTATCTAGGTGGTGATAAATTGTTGCCATAAGCAAAAAGGGACTTGATGAAAGGCCAAATACCACTCTACAATGCCTGTAGATTTTAATTTTGCGTTTGTCAAAGTCTTCCCACCAAAGAAAGCGAAGAAAATTTCTGTCGGAAGGAGATCTCTTCTACCTAGATGTCTTCGTACCTACCATCACGAAATTTAACAGTTTTTTCGAAAAAAGACAAAGTTTCACTGTCGATTTCCGTTTTTGTTTTATTTTCTGCGGGATCTCTAATACCAAGAATATCCAATGACCAAAGGTCGCAAATTTTGTTAGCACTATACAGCGAAATTATGGGCATAGCATGAGTAGAACTAGTTTTAGATGATTCTGATTTCCCCATTACTACCCATCCTAAGTACGTTTGGACAGCAGTTAAACCATTGGGCTGTTGACTGATACAACCAGTCAAAAGTTTTCCTAAATAATCAGCACCAATAAGGACCGATATATCCGAATTATCATTTTCACTATCGGATAAATAAATACCAAGTTTAGTGAAGCATTTTGTATCAAATTTACTTATTTTAGGAACGGTACCACAAATAGTTTCTTTGTCCAACAATACTACTTCACACGAAAAGTTTCCGCGTATTTCCTGAAGCTCACACTTTAAAGCCGAATGCTTAATTTTTTCAGTTTCTATACCGCCAAATAAACTATGCGTTAGAAACTCAGAATGGTCATGTTTTAAGTTTAAATACTCTGCGACATCACGAGCTATATAGGAACGCTGCGACGCCGAATCGCATAAACAACGCACAATCTTTGTCCTGGAAGGACCTGACACTTTTATTTGAAGCGTTTGTAATAAAACATCTGCTGAATGAGACGAGCTATGACTCACGACACTATTTGTCTCAATTTTGTTAATGCATGCAACAGATTCTTCCCCTTTGCTTAAATTGGGGCATAATATCGGATAATGTTTTTTAGTACAGACTATGCATCGAAGGCTCATTGTACATTTGTCAGCGCGGCAATTAATTCTTAAGCAAGATAAACATCCCTTTGCCCTAAGTACCTTATCCCTTCTTTCCTTTAATGTTAACTTTTGAGCGGTGAAGCAGTCACTACTTCTATGCGTGGGCTTTTCGCAGAATAAGCAATATAACTCAGCCCTGTTACGTTTATCATAACCTCTTCGACATCTGTTTTTGTTTGAGTTATCAATGCAGCTGCAGTCGGGGCAAGAGGCGCCGAATCTATTTTATGATCGGATTCAGTTTTATTTATTTTCCTTACTTTGTTTTTATCCATTGAGCAAAAACCCTTAGCTATTCGAATCCGTTCCCTGCCTATTACTTCATTCCGAAGAAACTGCATGAGTAGTTCAAGGTCATTATTCATATTTCCTGAACGAGAAGTTGAATTCCTCTCTCTCTCCCACGCAACCAAAATATTTTCAGGAATAGAAGCTTCAACTAGTGGGTAAAGCATGCAAGCGTATTTCTCTTTTGTTACACCCAAATTTTCTAAACAGCGCAAATGCGCATCCAATTGATCTACTAAGTTAATGAAAGGCATGTTCTGCGATTGATTTAAAATAAGTTTTAACAGTTCGCGTACATACAATTCAATTAACATTTTATCATCAGCAAAACGTACTTTTAAATTTTTAATTACAGATTTATATTCATTTTTAGAAACTTGATACGATTGAACAAAATCGAAAGCCTTACCCTGGGTTGTCTGCATCAGATAGGCAAATTTAATGTCGTCCTCCAATTTAGGATCATCATCAATTGTTTGGAACATGGTCCAAAAAGAAAACCAATTCTTGGGATCACCGTCAAAAGTTGAAAGTTCCAGTTTAGGCAAATTAATGGAGATTCGATCGGTGGAATCCCTCGGTTTATTTCGATTTGCACAGCTTTGCAGGAACTCTTCAAAGCGAAGTTTCGCAGAAGTAAAATCATCACGGTAGTTTTCACACCTCTCAAATTCAGCCTCTATGATCTCGGCAGAAGTGGAAGCCTTACTTTCAGCTATTTCTCCGGTAGTTGAAGAAAGATATTGGATGACTTTCTCGTCATTTTCAAACAGCCTCTTAGATTTTTCTTCCAGTATGGAAAATGCGAGGGATGCCTCCTTAACATTGTTGGCTGCGATGCATGAATCCAGCTCTGTAATCGTTTTTGTTACAGCAGTCCGCAAAACTTTGCGTTGAATCAAACAGCTGTCATCCATAATTCCTTTTCGGAAATTCCAATTTGAGCGGGTAAATATTGCTCGAAATTCAGTTGCAGCGCCAAATACTGCGCGAATTTAACGTTGGGCGCCAGTTGTTGTAGCACGAGATAAAATATGGCTATTGGTTTGACATAATAAGTCAGTGCGAGCCTCTGGTTTCTTTAAAGTGTTTTATTCAACAGCAACAACATTACTAGAGTAAAAAGTTAGAAGTACAGTATGAAGAAATGGAATCACATGACGTAACACAGCGCCATCTATAGGAAAAAATGTTAATTAGCTAAAATGGAAGGAAGAAGATGCAACATCTACTGAGTTATGAAGAATTTTCTACCTTGCTCGTAGAAGTTGAAGATGTCCTCAACCTTTGCCCTTTATCCTATGTTTACAATGAAGGTAATGAACCCCAACCATTGACACCAATGGATCTTTTGAATTTCGGACACAATAATAGTGTTTATCCCGTGACTTTTGCCGAACTTATTGAAAACGGATCAAACAGATCGTCACTACTAAAAAGAAAGAGATGTCTGACTTTGTTGATGAAACAACTGTGGTATAAATGGAAGCAGCAATATCTCTTGGACCTAAATACTGCCCATTTTCTTAAAGATCCTCATTCCCAAAATGAACTGAAAATCGGAGATGTTGTCCTTTTCGAAGACACCATTAAAAATAAACTCCTTTGCTAATTGGGAAAAATTGAAAACATCTTTGTTGGTCGAAATAATAAAATCCGTTCTTATGAAGTAAAAACTACCAACGGACTATTAAAAAGGGCAGTACAACATCTCTAACCATTGGAACTGTAAAATATTCATATCTTTGAACTCTAAAGTTGATTTTTTTGGTAATTTTCACTTCTAAACTTACTATGAACTCTGAACTATGAACAGTTTTCACAATTTCAGAGACTCTGATTTGAAAATTTATTCATTACTATTATTATCGAAGTTGCCTAATTATTCCTTTAAATACCACTTTTTTTCTTCTTTACTGAATCTTTATGTGCATTTATATGTTCATTGTGTATTTTATGTGTTTATTGAAATATAGTTAAATTTATGAGTGAATAGTTTAAATGTTAGTGATTGTTAATAATTATTCGTAATTTTTGTTTTTGCTAGTATTTGTATCGAAGTTTAATTTAGATTTGTGAACTCTTAACAGAGTTCAGGTGGGGAGTGTGTGGAAAATTTAGAAACAGCCTATAGATGGCGCTCTAGCCAGTACAAAAATTGAACTCCTCACCCGAGAACGAGAACAATTTCGTTTTAGACTTCGATGGCGAAAACAGCCAAACTTTCTCGGAACTATAAGTTCCTTTTTGGATTCCCCTTTTTGAAAGTTTAAAAGCAGTTAAACTTGAATATTTGTATTATGTCGTCATGTGTGTGTACGTGTCTCAAATAAATGTTTGTGTCAATGATATGATCTCTTTTCTTTCCCGAGCCGTTTGCTTGTAACACTAAACCGAACTTTAGAATTTTTTACAGTGGATTAACGATTTTTAAAATTCTTTTCATTAGAATGTATAAAAGGATTTTAAATAGATAAGAATTATATGCTGGAGAATTTGTTTTGGTCAAAAAATATATCTCCTAGCTTTTCCCTATCTTAATATTAATTTGAAATATTTGTCATTGTACATGTCAAAAATACACGCCTGTGTAATTGTGAAAAAATATAATAAATTATTAGTTTTAAAGTTATTTCGATGTTTTTTAACAATTTTATTTGTCTCTTTTACAAATTAATTCATATAAAAGTCCAAATCAGAAGTGAACCTCGATCCTTTAGAATTCAGTGCTAAATTATTTGAAATGGCATTAAGAATGAGAAAGTGCAAAATTAATCAATTATGTTATATTAAAAGTCGAGTAAAATAAAACGCCCATTATAAAAGAAAATGTCCTCCTTAATAATCGTTTAAGGCTTCTATGTATCAATACGGTATGCATAAGTTTGCGAAAAAGGAGTTATGTATTTTCAGAACTCTTTTAGTAGATCACTTTTGCTGCACTCAGGAATTAAAGATTTAATCCAAGAACGACAAGACATTGTTATGTTTTCTGTTAATAAATCAGTATATCCTATTAAGATGCCGAAATAAGGAATAGAAAATTAAAAATACATTAATTTATATGTTAATCTAATTTATTTTCTTTTCAATGAATTGTAAATATTTCCGATATAAAAATACTTGATAAGACTGCGCAGATACCAAATTGATGCAACCGTTTTAAACTACTACTAGCACACAGACATGATTTAAAGCAACAAACAATAAAACAAATATTTTTCTAACTGGCAAAGAAATTATTGTAAATACGTTTATAGATAAATTCATAGAGCCTATGTGAATAAAACAAGCTAATAAACAAGTTTCGGGAATAAATATGACTTGCCCCGATTTTTAAAAAAATTGCAAAAGCTATTATACGTAGGAATAGTTTTTTTAAGGATTCGCGAATTTGTTAATTACATTTATAATACCTCCTATTATCTCAGACCATTTCAGGTGCATTGAACTTATATTTCTAATACTGTAAAGGTGACCTTCCAGTTTTCACCATAGGTGCTTTAGTTGGTATTATAAAATATTAGACAAAACATCTGTTGTTCAAACCCTCCATAATGATATCAAGTAATTATCCGCAAACATCCAACATCTAAATACCTTTTAAAGAAAAATGTTTGGTTTTATTCCACTGAATCACAAAGGCGTTGTGCTTTTTCTCTAATCAATGTGATCTCGTTAAAATCTGAAATTGCATTCCGTCTTAAATGCATTGTCTTTTCTGCTCGTGAATGAAGAATAGATTAATCCGATAGCACTAATTTCAACGGTTATTTCATGCTTACATTTTGTAATCAAGAAAAGCTCTTATATTATATCACTTTGTATAAGCTCAAGAAGAATAACCTCTATTACGAAAGTGAACATTACAGATATAGATTTAGTACTGATAAAGAAATGAATATTCAAAAATTTTATTTTCGTTTGAAGAATTGGAATCGTTACGTTAGCTTTAAATCTGTTGAATAATGGTATTTTTTCAACATCATTTATTGACATAAATATTGTTTATTATCTCGTTCTCAGATGGAGTCTGCTTTGATCATAATGATCTATTGTCAAAATACATTTGTCGCCAATGACAAATGTATTTAGAACATTTTATTCAGTGAAAGCTTACATACAGCAAACGCTTGAAATTCGTAGTTATTGCGAAAACTTTTATCAGCTTTAACAAAAAATTAGATTGAATCTTTCGAATTGTTAAAAATAGAAGTTACATCTAACGGAAATAAGATTAAAAAATTGCAACTCGCGAGATGAAAATTGATGACGAGTATTTTGTTATATCTAGGTAACTTGTTTCCTCATTTGTGTACAAACCTTCAGCGAATTTAAAATATTTTCCTATATAGGATTGCCTTTCAGTAAAAGCAGTAATTGAGTTGCATTTCTCTTATTTATTCTTATGCCTTATATTATGGACGAAAGGTGATCTAGGAAGATCTCTGAGAGGTAAATCTCTTTTATTTTAAGCGCATTATTATTTATCCTTTTTTTTAGAATTAAAGTAATTGAAAATTGCTACACGCATGTACTACGCATCTTTTTTTAAGGAACAGAAGTATCTTACCGTATATTTTGTGCATGATTGATCGATACTTTTCAAAAGTTTAGTGTATATGTGACTAGCTCTGATGACTATCTTTTCACCAATAGAATTAATTTTATGATAATGAAAAGCTTTATTTATTTCCTATAACATCATGATGAAACTAAGTTTCCTGTGATGGGCATCCCTTTTAGCACATCGTAATGAATGTGATCACAATGAATTATAATCATTTCATCATTTATGTGGGTGGGTATTAAAAGCTTTGAAGAACCGGTTAAGTCCATATGAGCGTTAAATTTTTGAAGATCTGCTTTGGTTTGATAAAATTTCACATAATATTCAATAATATAATAGGCAACCCATTTGTTGTAAATTCAGTATTCACGGCACATGGTGGAATTGAAAAAAAAATAATGCTCTGAATCTAAATTGCTCGTAAATAAGGAAATGAAGCACAAAGAAGGAGAAAAAAATTTACATCATTTTCATAGGAGAGAGAAAAAAAATAACAATGTGATGAAATGATGCATTCAGGAAAGCAATAATTTGGGATTTTTGCCATCTGAGTGTAATTTAATGTATGAGTAATTTGTATGCCAAAAGTAAAAGAGGGAAAATAGAGAAACGGGTAAGGAGGAGAAAAATCGATATTCCCCCCTCTCTTTTAAATTGTATGAAACAACAGAGACAAAAGGAATTACTCTAAACTTCGCAATTTTTTTCCTTTTTATGTCTTATTATGCATTGATACACTTCTGCAGACAGGAGAAAAAAGAATGATTACATGAATAATCGAAGAAGCAAATACAAGAGAGAAAGAGTGGTATTGAAAGGAATGGGGAGAAACTATATAATTTCCTTATTTTTAGTTTTATTAAAATGCTTTCATGAATAGATTATCTTCCATAACGACTTACTGAGGCCGTATTATAGCTTTAGTGCCATTTTATGAGGAAAAATATTTTTCTTTCATTTTAAAATTATAGTAATATTCCTAATTTTCACTTAAACTTTTATTAATACACTAATTTCTCTTCAACTCTTGTGTATTTGTGTACCAATATTAGGGATAATAAAGGTACTCACCCTGTGTTGCAGCTCTTTAATTTAATGGAAAACTTATTTTAAATTATAGCCTTAACGTTTCCTTTTTTAACACTGGGCCTAAATATCATTTGTCAATCTATAAAATGGTTAGGATGATATGCAGTCTCTGTGAAAAGTATATAATAATTCTCCTTAGTTTTTAAAAAATCTCCAGGCTATATATAAAGTATTGACATATCCTATAGGAATCTGGCATTTCATACGTAACGTATCTAAGTAAATTGATGAATGTGCATTTCAATGTGTCTGAATGATATTTTTAGAAAATATAAGAAACAATAATTTGTCATCCCTCACTTTTTATTGGTAAGTCTTCTCAAATTCCGGAGATATAATTTTGCTTCAAATCAGTCCACTTAAAACATTTCATAAAATTTATGAAAAAGACCTAAATCACAATCTACACTAGTAAAAGAAATATGAAAAGATTAACAAAAAATATTTAAAATTAATTAAAATTTAAATGTAAGGTTTAAAATTTAAAATTTCTTTAAATTTAAATGTAAGGGTTAAAATTTAAAATTTCTTAAAATTTAAATGTAAGGTTTAAATTTTCTTAAAATTAAATTTAAGATTTAAAATTGATTAAAATTTAAAATTACTTTAAATTTAAATTTTTAAAATTAAATAATTTTATAATATTATTAGTGAGCTAAGATAACAAGTAGATAAAAAAGAGAGAAAAGAAAGAGAGATTTTCCTGAGCTATTTTAAAACCTAATTTTATAAACAGTAAAATGTATTATTTACAAGGCGAGAAATACTAAACATACTTATAATCAATTAAAAAAGTAAATGCATAGAAGAAAGGAGGAATCTGTATAACTTCACTAGTTATGGCATTGTTCAATCTTGACACATCCCGTGAAGCAGGCATGTACACCTTAGATTTCAGGTAATCTCAGAACCAGAAATATATAGGAGTGGGGTCGGGGATGGTGGCGGCCATGAAACTGCAAAGTTACGAGGGATGACTTTATTACAAAAGTTTTGCTGCAGCTCTGATCGAACACATTAAGCGACTTGGGGAGGAGCCTCATCTTGCATCCATACAATGTCAGTAGTCACATTTCATTGTTGCTCTTCAAGAATAACGCAATTCTGCAACATTGATTTATACCAAGTACTTGGAACAGAGCCCGACATCAAGCCTATGGTAGTAACCTTTTCCAAGAAATAGAGACCGAGAACAAATGTGCTAAAGATGCCGCACCATACATTCACTTTGGCTTCATGTAAATTCACTTGTACAATATTGTGAGGATTTTTGTCAGTCCAGTGAACACAGTTCTTGAATCTAGTTAAAGAGAAGGGTGCGTCCTCAGCCCATATTAATCGCAGTGGCCATCTGTCATCTCCTTAATTTCTGGTGAGGAATAAAATTGCGAAATACATACGCGTTGTTATAACAGAGCAGAGAAGCCTGAGAACTGTGGTTTTCGGTTAATCCAAATTGCAAACAACACTTCTAGCAGTATGCGATGGACCTGCAGTAATCGTGTTATGCACTTATGCAACAACTTCAACTGGATCGCCCGGATCGAACTCGGTTTCTTTAAATTTTCTTACCAAATAACGTACACTTCTTACGGAATATAAGCGTTGTCTTATCTTGTGATATCGCCGATAAATTAGTTCTGCTTTATCAATATTTTCCCCTTTCATTTAAAGCAGCTTTATCAATTCACTTTGTTGTTTCTTTGTAAGCGTCATCTTGTTGGCACGACCGAATATGTGACTGAAGAAAAACTTTTCTCACACTGCTTTCTAAAGGTTTTTCTGCAAGTAATGCTCTGCACGGGGAATTCTGCGGTAAGTCCTTCTATTGTCTAACCCTGTGAATTATGCAAAGTGCGTCCTCCTCTCAGTGTTCTCATGGGCCCTTTATTATGCATTTCCTTCCAATTGCTTTACGCCGTCAATTTTTGTCACACACTAATTGTTTAAACGCCATTTATGATTTTTCAATAAGCTGTTCAATTTGAGCAAGGAAAAAGTGGGTGCTGCTATTCTAAAATTCTCTCTCTGTATCCGTAGCCAGGAGCTCTGTGTTATTTAGAATCATTTCAATCTCCAGCACACACCTTCAAACAACCATGCCTGAAATTTTGTTTCGATTGGTAGAGCGGATAGACCGATAGGGTTTCATTACAGATGAAGTTTATTTCTGACCACCCTGTACATGTTAGCTTTATGAGTTTGTTAATTTTTCCATCATTAATTATATTTATTTTATCTTAATTAATTCCTTATTATTCTTAATAAAATACTTTCAATCGTATTTGAAACTCTAATATACTATATTATAATTATCCTATTAATCTATTAACTGCCGGTGTTGCATTGACGCAACGGTCAAAATAAATGGGTATAAAAATTTATTGACCAAACAATATTTAAATAAATTGCAATTTGGGCAAAAAATGAGGAAAATTTCTGTGAAACAATATTTAACAAAATCAATAATTTTATTTTTAAAAACAAGCGGCTAATTCGAAATATTTTTTTACCAAAACTGTTGAACTTGGATTTTTGAACAGAAAATAATGGAAAAGAATCATGACTTTTAAAGGTTATTTACTTTTAACCAAGGTCACAGTCTACCACAATATTTCATTTCTCAGTTGTTTGTGGTTACCTCGAGGGGGATGGAAAACATGTGTTGAGCCAGAAACTGCAGACGTCAGCAATGAAGAAGAAGTAAATGTTAATATTTGCACTTCTGAGGATGTTTTACTAAATGATGTAGCCTTACAAATTGAAATGTACTCAATAAAGAGATTTAATCTCTCAATAACAGGTAATAGTAAAAAAAGAACACTTGTAATGGGTAAAAAAAGAGTCAGAAAATTTACCTCAACCGAAAAATGAGACAAAAGGTAGATTAGAAAGACCAAAAATGAAAAAAAAAGAATGTAAAACTTGCTGAGAAATTTTTGATCTACTTTTTGGTACTAACATGTATTTTCACTTCTCGTAGATCAGACAAATTCAGAGAGAAGTTACTACGATTTTCAGTACGAAGAGGAAAATAAGAGTGATATTTGTTCGTTGGAACGATAACTCCCTTGTAACTCTTGGTTCAATATTTGGTAAGATTCAACCTGTAAAAAAAATTTTCCGTTATTCAAGTACGGGAAAGAAAAAGTATAGGTGTCTCAACTTCGTCTTATTGATCAATATAACGACAAAATGGGAGGAGTCGATTTATGTGATAATTCAGTGGCTAAATACAGAATAAAAATTTATTGGAAAATTGGTGGTGGCCAATATTTACAAATTAAATTGACGTTACCTTAATCAATGCATAGAAATTGTCAAAATTATCAGCTACCGAAAATAAAAATCACTTTCTTTTGGGGTGGAAAAAAAGTATTTTTTGGGGAATGGTAGCTGTCCTTCAGCCAACAGAATATCTAGTAAATTCAACATTAATGATAAACATTTAGTAAGTAGCCACTTTATTATAAAAAGCAGACGACAATAGAAGACTGCGTTGCAAGCAATGTCACAGTCAGAAAATATACAGATGCAACGCTGCTTTGCATCGAGATTGTAGTGAAAATTTTCACATGTAAATTTATTTAAGTTTGTTACTTGTCAACCTATAAAATTCAATGATAAATTAGTAATACCATTTTTGGTTTTTAAAAGTATAGAATAATTGTAGAGATTTCCAGAAATCAAATCTGAGTAACTTCTCACAATTTCAGTTCAACTCAGCACTCTTTTTTCGCTGACGATGAGTGAATGACAAATGTTGACATTTCTACTATAAATTATTGTTTTATACTCCCAAATTAATTGTACTAACATTTATATAAAAATTAATTCATCCCTTTTAGTTTTGGTGGTTAATGGGTTAACATAGCTTTGAAACCAACATTGTGTCAGGTTTACTTTATTTATGCTTAGAATTGATAGTTGATACGACATTTTGGATGAAATATTTGAAGCAGAACGGAATTACGTGTAATTAAAGAATTCACATGGTTGAAAATAAAAATAGGTAATGCTAAAATTGTATAGATTATAATTAAAACGTCTTATCATTTTACTTAATTGCATTCTTCGAGATATGGATTAGATTGTGCATCATAGATAAATTGAATTAATTGTTTTCTGAAGGATTTCTTTTAAGGATTTGAATAATCAAATTAAACATGACATGAATGTATTTATAATAATTATTATTAATGATGAAAAAGTCCTTTAAATATTTTAAAGAAAATAAAAGTTCTTAAACTTTTATTTTAAATATGCAATATTAAATTACAGCGAATGATATATGCATTTAAATAACTGCATTTTCACAAATAACTTAGAGTACCAATATTTTTTAAATTTTAGATATTTGATCAAAGAAAATATTCATTTAATAATATCAAAAGCCTTTTTTTATTTGGAAAGAAATAGTTGGCAACGATTTATTTAAGATACATATTTATTAGGATAGTCTATTAAAAACCTTCTATTTCTCAAAGGACTTAACCTTTCACCAACTAATAAATCGTAGAAAATTCTTTATTTAAAAAAATCAACTCACGAAATCACAATAAATTCTACCTATTGTAAATAAAAATCGTATACATCCACCCCAAAAAATGCATGCATTATTGAGTGATATTGAAAGATTTAAACACCTCCAAAGAAATCAACTTTTCTTGGTTATTGCATAATTATTCACATAATCAAACAAAACAATCAATATTATTTAAAACTTCCGATGATAATGTCTTGATCGAACCTATGTAAGATTAAAAGAAAGTCAGAATGAAGAGAGATTTTTGAAAAAAAAGGGGACCGAAACTAACACTTATTGCTTGGAGCTGAAATTTTCGAAGGTCAAGAAGACCAAACATTTCTCAAGGAGAACAGTGGTTCTGTCAACAGCAGTAGGCGGTAGCTCATGAAATTTTATCAAGACGACCAGTTTGGGGCTGTCAACTTTTACACTCTGTGTTTGTCCTAAGTCATTTCATCAACATTGGATCAATAAAGAGCGGGGTTTTTGGACGAAATATTTCCCCATCCATTTACAAAATACTTTCGAAAAATTGATTTTTGTCTTAAAGAATTTTATCTTATATATTAGAAATTTTTCAGTTCCTGTCATAAATAATCTAATAAGGAGAATGTATTTTAAAGATTTTTTCATGCATTTTATAACTCGTGCATAAATTTTAATGAGAATATTAAAAATGTTATATTTTCAGTCCTTGTATTTTAAATGCACATGAACAAAAATAAATTAATAATTTATTTTGCATATTCTACCCACGCATAAATATTTTTAAGAAATATGTTATGACTTTTTTTCAAAAAAAAAAAAAAAAAAACGAAGGGAAATAGAGATATCTCAAAAATACAATTTTCATTATTTTCAATTTTATATCCATCAATAATTTCTCCTCTTTTACTGCTATCAATACATTTTGATTTCAATGACATTAGTTTATAAGTTGGTGACTTTTGCTTTATTGATACCTGTATCTTAACATATAGGATTTTTAATATTATTCTTAATAGATATAAGTGTCTTTCAAATATTAAATTTCAGTTGACTTATTTTTTAAAGATTACAGCATCTGATTATTTTTTAATTACTTTTTGATATTTCTGCATGTTTTGGAGTAAAATTTGTTATACTCAGAATAAAAATATTTTCATTCATTAATAAATAAATTTGATATTGCAAATTTTTATTCATCTTTAACTGAATATAATATCTGAGTAGTAATATAATTGTATAAAAAATAAATATAGTTTAAAATAAAATATTAAAAATAGTATTTTTTGTCATATTTTATTATAAGAAAAATGCGAGAAAGAACATATTAAAAAGCAAAGATTGTGGTAATTAAACTTTTCATACTTATTGCACACATACAATATATTCTCATTATTTTTGAATTCTTAAATATGCGTTAAATGAACTTAATATTCCATAACAATTGCTAACGAAATATATTTTTCTGGTAGTCTTTTTCGTATATAAAATAACTTAAAATGTACATCTAGAGCAACAATCAGAAAAAAAAACCGGAATATTTACATGTTTAATTTAAAGTTTAAAATTTACAACTTTGATAATATACATTGAAATATTAACATGTTTATGATAAATAAGCATTGGTATTAAGTCTTACATTCATACAATATATGAATTCAGACAAAAAAAACCGTGTTCATCATTTTCATGAGATTTGCAGTTACAATTTGAGTTAAAGTTCTGTGAGTTTTTAGTGTAGGATTATCACTAAATTCATTACTTATGTAAGCGTTCCAAACTAAATTAGCCAACCAATATTATTTGTAATTTTCATTGTTCTTAGTTTTTAACATTGAATTTTAATTTAAAAGCTAGAAAATAATGGAAATAATTATAATGTACGCCTTTTCCCAGAAGATTTTTTCAAATTAAATTTTATGAAGAATATTATCAGTACGCATGCATATTTTTATATTAAAATTATATTATTATTTATATTAAAATAGACTATTTTTATGTAACAAAAACTTATAGTTATCTTGAAACTTAGCTCAAGGTTTTATTTCAAATAGTATTTTAAAGATATGTTTTATTATTTACTAAAACCCTCTCAATACCAAGTGGGCTATTTGGGAATTTACCCTTAACCTCCAAGCGGGTAAATTTGGGCGCCTATTTGCGTTTTATTGGAGATGGGTTTTAAAAGCAGATACTGTGTTAAGAGTGCCGTATACACGCCACCTACAATTTTCAAACGTAATGTTATCCTATGGGAAAATATTGTCCCGTGTTTCGTTTGCTATTACGGTGTCTTTATTATGAAGTCATTCTGCCATCGCAAGAGGGAATAAAAACACAAGTTTCTCCCGAAGGAATTTTTTTTTTCGTGCGTGTCAAAATATTTTTAAATATTTGATAAAAATTGAAAAATGTCAAGGGCGCCATTTAAACGATTTTTTAAAAAAAATCTGTCATAAATAAAATAAAACTAGCAACTGAAGTACATTCGTTTTGGTACCTTCTTTCCGATACATATAATTTTTTTAAAAAGAAATTAGGAGAATGTGTAAAAACAGCATTTTAAACTTTAACTTGGAAGAATGATTTGAACTCCCCCCTAAAGTTAGTTTAACTCCTCCCTTTCGTGGAGGAATACACACTAAACCCTCCTTTTACCACGTGATGGATTGTTACTTTTATTATCTGGACTTCACCCCGTCTTCAAATTTCCTTTCTGCTTTTTGTTTTGTTTTATTTTGTTTACCATCACAGCTGTGGTCATCTGCTCCTTCACAATCTACACTTGTTTCAGCGAATACTACCGCAACCCTGAAAACAAAATTAGTAAACTTTTGTAAAAGAATTTGAATTTTGCATATTTAGCTAATAGGTGGTGATAGAATTTCAGAAGTAAAATGCACAGCAAATATTACTCCGGATGAAGTAATAAAAGTTTAAAAAAAAATTTATCTTGGAAATTAAGCAAACATGAAAAACAACCATAAATAAAAATCATTAATATTGTTTTCAAGGACAGGTCCAGCTGCATATAACACACACACACACACAAAACTTTTATTTTCAAAGTGGACGGCAGAAAACAGAAAAAATTATTCATAAATCTAAAATTTTGGCAATGAAAAAAAAAATTAAGATTCTTTTAATTTGACTGTTTATTGCCGAAATTCGTTGATCTCAGAGATCTCGAATGAATGAAAATTCGGATCCTTTTGCTATTATAGAGGATCAAAAGAAAAAAAAAATTAATGGAAAAAAAAGAAAAAGCAAAATGTTTTCGAAGCTTCCCCCCCCCCTCTTCTGGATATTTTTATAACTGTACTTTATATACAATTCATAAATCAATGCTATTTTGTCTGCATTCTTTTTTTGTAAAAATTTTAATTATTTGATCTTATTTGAAAAAACAATTAGCGGTTATAATTCATTTAAAGAAAGTAAGATATAAGAACATTTATACATTTTTTTATTATTTACTAATACTTGAATATTCTCAAGTTTCTGAATGAGTTTTCTTCAAAATCGTTGATATCTATAGTCATAAAAGAGTAAAAAATGTATATATGTGTATATATATTACAATAGTTCACTAAGCAATATCTATATTAAAAAGTCGCCTTTGACGATCAGCTGGTTCAATAGTAGAAAAGATACTTAAAACTTTACATATTTTATATAACTTGGCTTCTAAATAGCTTTTTTTTTGAAAAATATTTAGCTATCAAATCTTCAGTATTTGATAGCTATATAATTGTGTCATATTATTATATAGGCCTTAAACAGTTCTGTTCATTATATTACTTATCTCTTACTAATTATCTGTCAGAGTGCTTAAAATTTACACGATAAATTAGAGTGGAGATGTTAAATTGTAATTAATATAAACGTATTTTCTTGAAACCAAGTACATCTTTTTTTTTAAATATGAAAATTGAAAGCAAAGTCGTTCAGTATTGAAATTGTATGTACGTTGCAGAATAATTATTATCATGTCAGAACATATTTTGGGAATGAGGTTTTCTGGTGTCAACAAAAATCCATAGGTGAAAAATAAACATTTTAAATTTTATTATCCGCACGAGCATCTCAAAAAATCGGCTTTTAATAATGCGTTGTCATAGCATTTACAAAGGCTCTGATTTAAAAAAATTAATTAATGACTACAGCCAATATAACGTTATTTTGAGCACGTGATTATATGAAATGTAATGAATAGGTAATGTGATATGATTTTTAAACAATAAATGCGAGGCAAAGTTCTTTTGGATCGTTTGCAATGCTAAAGTGACTCATTCAATGAAACCAATAAAATGAATAAAAATATAATTTAAATTGCACGAGCACGTGGTGCTTGGCCGTTCAAGAATTGATGTCTTGACTCATAATGAATGTTAGAGAGAAAGCTTTGCAGTTATTTACTCTTTTTTTCTGTTTCTTTGTGTTTAATGTTAGTGACCATATTATATTGAAACAAATTCTTTAGAAATTAGATTCATTTTTTAAAAAATGTCTAACTTCTTTTTATTGTTTCTATATTATTATTTTTTATTTATAAGTAAAAAAAATATTAGACGATTTTTCAGTCTCAAATATTCCAGATTCTGATACAAAATATATCAACAAATCCTGGTTAAGCAGATGAATGGTTGTACTTTCAAAATCCAATAAATAATTAAAACATAATAAATTTAGAAATTATCACACAATTAATGGTTTAAAAATTTTCAAAACCAGGAGGCATTCAATTCAATATGTGCATTTTACAATTTAATTCATTATTTTTCCTTCCAATTTATGTAAATTGTATTAAGTTGGTTATATCCCACGTTTAGGAAAGCTGAGGAATAGAATTCATCCTAACGTTATTTCCGAATTAAATATATTTATCTTTTCTTTTTAATTTGGTACAAATGTGCCATTTAATTAAAATTTAGGATATTGTCTTTTTTGCGAAAATCAGGCAGAAATCTGGAGCATCCCAGCTACACAGAAACACCAGGCAATGTTGCACAAGTTGAAAAATACAACTTAATTTTTTTTCATTTCCTTTCTCATTTAAGACAATTCAATATATATTTTAATTAAATAATTTATTTAAAAAAATTTAAAAAAGAACATTTTATTAAAATTTACTGTTAGTAATAAAACTATTGAGATAAAGGATTGAACCTATTCTTCGGAAAGGAGTCCGAAGTCTTACATTTTCATATACAAGTAGATCTTGCCCATCCTCCTGGATTGAAAAATTAATAAACGTAATTATTGTTAAAAAATAAAGTCGTGTCAAATAAAATTCTATAGCTATTAAATTATTTAATTACTCCTTCTTAATTACAGGATTCTACGATATTAACAGAATTATGAAAAGTAATTAAATGCCTCAAACTCGAAGTGCTTCAATAATTAATCAGTGATGAATTCTATGTTCTAAGAGCCCTTCTAACATTCCCGCTGCCCTCAGTACGATTTTCTGTGCAAGCAGAGAAAATCTAAAATATCTAGCTCAAAGAGTAATTTTTCCAAACTAGTTTGGAGTGAGGGAGAGGGAACCGTGTCTGTTTCCGAGAAGCCTCCACAATGAGAAAGGGCAAGTTTTATTGGGGGTGGGTCAAATGACCTTCTGAATGTAGCACTTCCGCACAGCAGTATCTCCTGGGGACCAGGAATTCTTTTCTGGTTGGGTGTTATTCGGGTTGTCAATCAAACCTTTTAAGCTTCTTCTTTCGTTAGCTTAGTCACCGCCCTATCACCCCCACCGATAGGAGGCGCTTTCGTCGACATCGAGGTTTTTTTTCTGTATATGGCACTCTTAAGTACTACAGAAGGTTCATGTTATCTCTGACGATCGCGGCTTTTTCAGATTCCCCTGTGACTTAAGGCGTTAGGGTTGGGGAAGGATTCACAAAATAGGTTCTTTGCACATGTGTTGTGTTTTGAAAGGATTTTGTTTCTATTTCCACGTGTTGTTATCTCAAAATTGTAAAGATTTTATAGCTATTTATAAAGAACTTTTCCAAGGAAGTTCTCTGTTAACAATGAATGATATGTAAGGATTTCGGCAAGTAATTTTTATTTCGGATAAACATCAGAAACATTTCGGATAATCATTAAATATTAATACTACTGTAAAGATATAAAGACAAACTATTTCATTGATTTTGGGGTCTATTTACATAGTAGTTTTCTCACAAAACGGGCAGTGGCTCTTATTACTGAGGAGGGCAATCGTTTTATTTTTCTAGCTTCTGAATGTATTAAAAGGCTATTGGAAGTTTAGATGGAGAGTACAAACGACGTCTTTCAAATAGCCTTAAAAGACCTCCAAAAATTAGGGTTGCTCGTTTTCCCATCCTTTTTAGAGTTAGTTGTGTAAATGGTGAGTTCTTTGCATAAATGCCATTCTGCACATTTTTCTTCAGTTGTGAATTTCTATTCTTTATTTTATATATGGGGAATCGGTATTTATTATGAGAGGAATTTTTTATTTATTTAAAAGCATATAATTTCTTCATTATGAGTGAAAGTCAACTTGTATTCAGTGAGAAAGAAATTAAAACAATTTTACCTACTACTGATGAAGTCACAGTCATTTGTTAAGCAAAGATGATGGCTGACCAAAGAATAATGTTTTAGCTGTTTTTATGGTTAATGTTTTCTCGAATTTTATTTATTTTTCATATTTCATTGTAAAATGCAGTTTTAAAATCATCCCATCTATTTTCTGAATTATTTTGATGTGCCAAAAAATTAAGCAGTAACATATGTTATATTATCTACTTTTAACAAACGGCTTTTTAATAATATTTTAACAGTTTAATAAAATGTAGTCTCTTGGTTTGACTAAATATTTTAAAAGATTAGTTACAAAATAAAAATACTTTTGGAATGTATATTTATCTCCCACTCTTTACGATGATTTAAGTAGAAACAAGAATGTATAAGTTTTTGGAAACAAAATTCGAAAACTTCTTTAAAAATTTAATTAAATGCCAAAAAAATTCTCTCTTTGTAATATGATCGAAAATTCAAAATAATATCTTATATTCAAAAATTCAATGAGGATAATAGTTTATATTAAAAAAAGGTAATACTGAAGGCAATAAATAAATGAATTCTTAGCTTAATATTAAAAGAACGTATTAATTTTGAAATGTATTTTTCAAAAGGCGCTGTTTTTAAATTTTTTTTAATTCAAAGGATGCTTTTATTTCAATATTAAAGAATTAAAACATTATCTCGTCTATTACTGAATTGCATTGACATCTATACCATGAAAAATATCCTAATTGCATTCATATATACAAAATGCATGTCATATACTATTATAAAGTAAAAGAAATTACTTTCTAATATATGACGCATTTAATTTTGCCAAAAAAATGAATTTACATTTTAAAAGTGTATCGGGGAAAAATTAAACAAAAAAAAAGTTTTTTGAAATTAATATTTAATACCAGTTTTTATTTCAATGGTTTGAAATCTAATAAAAATTTTTAAAAAAAACTATTTTCTAAATTATATTATAAAATAAATATCAAATATTTGATGTTGAAAAAAAATACCCCATAAAATCAATGAACGAAACCCTTCACACTAAAAAGTATAAATGCATTAGAACACTTCAAATGGTAGAAAGTGCAATTCGTTATCGGAAAATCGCAAAGTAATTGCACAAAGTAGAACGGTGACAGATTTATTACGTCAGATGCAAGGAAGTAACTGCCCTCAGCTTGGAAGAGTCCATGTCGTCCAGGACACGCCAAGAAAGTCAGAATGTTAAAGGGAGTGCCTCTTCAAAAGAGCTTGGATGTTAAAGAATTAAAAACCATTTGTCGACCGGAGATAAATATGAGATTTTATAGGCCTAGTTAATCATGATTTTGTATAATGGAAAGAAAATCATTTTAAAATAAACTTAAATACTTAAAGAAAAATTTTAATTAAACTTTACATTCTTATAATTTTGAATGGCAACTATAAATAAATTACAATTTTTAAAATTTCTGGATGATCCTATGAAGAAACATCACTGACCCGTCGTCCTAATCTTAAATAATAAGATTTCCATGCTCCCTCATCTGAGGGATGTCTATCCATATCCTTGAAGAAAGCTGTTAAGTTGTTGTTTCAATGAATGAATTTGAATGGACATTTGCCATTTTCGCTTAACTGTTTTAGTAAGGTTCGTCTATTTCCCTTAAGGTGAAATGTATATAAGCTGTCTGATAATCCCTTAGGGATATTTTTAAAGGGAAATTCTTTAGCGGCGCAAAGCTAGCTGCGCAGTAGATGAGAATTATGTTAGACCTTTGAGGTTGAGGGTGTTTTGCTCGTGTCGCATGTTCAATGTTTAAATATATGTTAAAATTTTGTAAAAGAAACTATTTTTGGCCATAATGATAGCCTATTCACTGTGTCTAGTATAAAATTTTTTCTTCTTTGCATATACTTCATTGATTCCGCTTCTGTCAAATAACGAGAGCTCTTCGCATGAATTAAGATCTTTGTAAGAACAAAGTGTTATCTTAAATTAAAGAGGAATTTTGTGGTATTTGAGAATCCCTTTTATTTATAAAAGTAAAAAAAAATGACGTTTCATGAAATACTAGTCGCAATTAACCGATGTCTAATACTAAGAGTCTTTTTCCATCCAGAATATTTGCTCGCTTCAGATTAATAATACAGAATGCACGCTCTTGGCAAAGAAGAAAAATATAATTTTAATCAATTTGAAATTTATAAAATAATTTGTTTAACGTTTCTAAACCAGCATTTAAAATAATGTTATAAATAATAGAAATGTTATAATAATATAAATATTAAAATAAAGTTAATGTAAATCTCCAGGTATAGCCACATTTAGCTTCAAAAAATGAAATGATGGGAAAAAAATCCACCGAGAATTATGACAATACAAATAACTTTAAAAGGAAATTCATTGCGCGAATTTCCCACATCTATTATTCGCTAAGTGTAAAATTTTGCTTTCATTATTTCTTAGTTATGATACCTAAATCAATTTTTCCCCACTCTGGTCTTAGGTGAACGGGGTTCTGAAAATCAGATATCAGGTTTATCAAAAGTCGATTTTATATTCAATAAAAATGACACTCAAAATACGATTTCCAAAGTTGATTTAAAACTAAGAATGCTATTGATATTTCACCTTTTCCAGCATTAACTTTAATAAAGCAATAATACACTCCTTTTATTATAAGGAACCCATTTATTTATTTTATATGAATCAAACTTTAAAATGATTTTTTTTATCTAAAACTACTATCAGATTTGAGAAATTTTTGCTTTTGAAATTTGTGCTAATATATTGGTTTGAAGTACCTTCAAATGAAACAAAACTAATTTGATCAATTAATTTTTAAACATTATATCGATCATACTTTTATGAAACAGTTTTAAAAGAAAAATAATAAAATTTTCAAAAATGCCTGTCATATTAAAGAATTAAGCATTTTGTATTATATACATTTCATGAATAATTCAATATTATTTCGAACAGTTTTAATTCCTATGTTTCCATTAATATATAGGATATAAATGAGCAAAATGTCACACAGAATATTTCGTTTCAATTTTAAGAGATACATCAGCATTAAAACATTATGAGTATCGAGAGAAAAAGAACTTCATATTTATCGATCACCTAATTCTTCTTCTCACAAATAATTTTACGCTTCTTCTTTAAAAACCACAAAATTGTTCCCAGGGAAATTAAATTAAAAATAATAATTTTGAAGCAATTTGTAAGCAAAGAAAAAAAAATATGTAGCCAGTTATGAGAAATTCCATTTGATTTTTCTATTTCGAATATTTGCTTTATATTATCAAAAGATTTTGACTATTAGTACAATAAATTATTTTTGCTGGTTGTAAGTATATCGCCTTATAGTGTTTTATTTTTTCCTTTATTATATTCTTGAGAGAAATATTTGTATTTTGAATCAACTTCCAACTTTTCACCTGCCGTTAAATAAATATAATATTTCTTAAAGAGAATATATGTATCTTAGGAGAAAGGAAGCAAATGCTTTGTTCATAGTATATGCCATCGCTAACAATGCATTTTACCTATCTGTCCATCTGAGAAATGTCATGCACATTTTGCAAGGATCCAGTCAGCAAGCCATTTTTAGACACGTTATATAACTATGTGTAAAATTACAAGCTGTAGCATTTGAGCACTTTTGAAATGACTCTAGCTGAATTTAACTACTTATAGTTATTCACCATTAACTTTCTCCAATTTATAACAATATCAAGCTTAATACCTCCTCCACTCTCTTTTTTTTATATTAGAGGACATTTGATTGGCAATTCTGAAAGAATTCAATACAAGTATCGTTTCTTTAATCAACTTAAGGTACCCTCAAAAATTTATTATCAAATACTATGAACATAATTTGCCTCAGGAATTTTAATGAAATAGAAGAAATCTGTTATCTATTGAAGTATTGTCTGTAATCTTTTTCACTCAATTGTATTTCTATACTACATACAGGATGAGAAACTTTAAATTTATTTCTCTTTGAAAAGCCACCTCCCAATGATAGTTCTTTCTAAATAGAATCAAATGTCTTTCTTCAAAGGAAATAGGGGGGGGGGAATAAGGTTTCCTACTTAAATATCTTTTTAGTTATACATTTAAAAGTCAGATGAAAAAGGCATCAGAAAGTCATCTACATACGTTGAAACTGCTGCATCGAAATTCAAATTCCCATAATAGATATCCGCAGCAGATATCAAGGTTGGGGAGATACATTTGGCGTCTAGGTTGACAATGGATGGCTGTAAAAATTTTTCAACGGAAATGAATAGCTCAATAAAAGCTTAAGTATTATTAAAAATAGAAAGTATTTTATTTGTATACTAAAATATTTACTTCTTAAAAAGTGTTCAGTAGTTGTATTTAGCTTTGAAATTAAGGGATTAAAAAGTAAGATTTGTAAATACACTTTACATTTATTTTAATGAAATTATTTTCAAATAGTTTGCAGTATAAACAAACATGCTACTCAGATTTCAGAAATAAGTATTCCAAAGACTGTAATGAATTTGATCATTTTTATAAGAATTAATTTGATGCCTAGCAAGATAAGTATTGCTGATTTTATATCCTTACAGTTTTTATACTAATATTTCACAGAATTGGAAATAGGAAGTAGATATAAATAATTAAAGAGCTGGAAATTATCGAATTAAATGTTTTGGTTTGTTCCATGATTTTAATGATTACAGAATAGATTGCAGATAAATGATGGAGAAAACAAGTACCTTTAAATTGATTCATATCAAAAGAAAAACTATGTGTTTGTTATAACATTACTTCTATTCAAAATGTAAACTTCAAACAAAATACATTAAACGGTTAGACTTTAAATTTGTTTCCAAAGAGTCCCATGCATCAAATGATTAAATTCTTTTTCACATTTTAACAAATTTAAACACAGTTTTTGAAATGGACTTACCTTGTTTTATTTTCCCCTTTCAAACTCCTTTTGCATTTATTATAACGAAATGAGAAAACTGATATATAAAATGTTTTTTTTGTAAAAGTGTTTTTTATTAGTTGAAAAAAAATAATTGAGATATTTCGCATTAAGTATTACATATTTTATCTCGTACCGTTGTCTTTAAACGTTACTAGTCCAAAATATTTCTAAATGAATAAAATTTGCATATATTTTGGACAAATAACGTTTAATTATTCATTTATATATATATATATATATATATATATATATATATATATATATATATGAGAATCAAGCAGTACTTATGCAAATATCTTCTAAAAATTTTCAAGAACTAGATTTCTGCCGTATTGAAAATCATCAAATCAAGAAGGAACTTAAAAGTTAATACAAGACTGCAAGGCAGAAAAAGCAACATTTAGAGACATTAAAATGAGAATTATCTTGAAAAACGATGACCAAGTCTGTCAACCACTTCGTCGACTAGCGTTCATAGAAAGACAACATGTAAACAAACAAATAGAATTGCTCAACGAAGGCATTAAACGTCAGAATTTATCGGAATATACAACTCAAATCATAATGGTTAAAAAGAAAGATGAATCTTCAAGAATGTGTATTTACTACAGAAAATTAAACCAGAAGTTTGTGAATGATAAATTTCCCTTACTTCTCATCGAATACGTTTTGGAAATTTTAGAAGATGCAAAATTATATTCTACATTAAATTTGTGTAATGGTTTCTTCCGCGTCAATGTTGACGAAGATTGCAGAAAGTATACGTCTTTTATTGTTCCAGACGGATAATATGAATTTAATAAAGTTACTTTTGGACTAAGCACAAGTCCTGGAGTTCTTCAACGTTATGTAACGGTTATATTTAGAGATCTTACCTGGAAAGGAATTGTAATCAGTTATTTAGATTATCTCGCAATTACAGCGAAAAACGAAAAAGAAGATCTAGAAAAACTTAAAATTGTGTTCGAAGTTGCAAAGAAATACATATTAGAAATTAAATTCAAGAAATGCCAATTCTTAAAAAAAATCGAATTTATAGTTCACATTGTGGAACGCGGAACTATTAAACATTATACCGCAAAGACACTGGCTGTAGGAAAATTCCCAGAACCAACAGCAATAAACAAACACATAGTGTTTTTTGGTTTAAACGGGTATTTACGCAAATATATCAAGGACTCTTCAAATATAACAAAACCACTTAGCTGTTTAACTAGAAAAAAATCTCTTTTTTTTAAGGATTCAACAAAAAGAATCATTTGATAAATTGAGGTAAATCATGTCCGAAGGCTCACTCTTGCATAATTGCAAGTATGGAAGAAGAATACAACTGCAAATAGACGCTTGTAAACAAGAGTACGTCGGAATTTTATTACAAGAAATCGATGACGGAAAATTATACTCAGTTTACTACACGTCGAAGATGACAAATACAGCAGAAGAAAAGTACAAATAGTTTCGAACTAGAGGTACTTGTAATTATCAACGTATTAAAGAGGTTTCGTGTTTATCTTTTAGGACAACAATTTAAAATTATTACTGACTATGCAGTATTTCAGAGGTTTTTTTACTCACTTAGTGGTTTCAGTTGGATCTAAGCTAAGATTTTCAGTTGGCTCTTCAACTAAAAAAATTGATTACGAAGTCGGGCAAAGAGCTGGAAGTCGAATAAAGTATGCCGATGTTATTTGTCGATACATAGTAATGATAATCTATCATGATACATTAACTTCTAAGTTAAAAAAAGCACAAGAAGGGCATTATAACATCCAAACATTGATGCCGCTTCAAGCGAAGCAATAATTGGAAGAATGTTTTGAGCGGAACGGGATACTCTAAAAATATTTAAATGGTCGAAAATTAATCGTAACCCATGAAGAAATGGAAGCTGAATTAATTCAATTGATTCACGAGAGCGGTCACTTCTCAGCTACGAAAACAGTAGAAATTGTGAAACAGGAACTTTTTATTCCAAATTTAACCAACATAATCAAAAAAGTAATCGTTAATTGTGCCCATGTATTCTAGCTAATAAGAAAACTGGAAAAAAGAGAAGGATTTTTAAATCCTACTTCTAAAGAAGATATACCCTTTAGTACGTACCATGTCGACTTCAATGGACTTTTACCTTCCACAAATAAAAGTTATCAGGGCATTTTCATCATAGTAGAAGCATTTAATAAATTTACTTGGCTATATCCAGTCAAAACTGTCTCTGCTAAAAGTGCATTGAAAAAGTTAAAACTACAAAAACATTTTTGGCAATATAATAAGAATTGTCTCTGGCAGAGGTTCAGCCTTCACTTCAAAATTATTTAATGACTACTGTACTGAAGAAAATTTAAAACATTTACAAATAGCCACAGGTGTTCCTCGAGGAAACGGTCAGGTTGAATGAATATACAATCTAAATATACACTGAAGTTACAAAAGTCATGGGATAGCAATATCAAAAATACAGATGGCAGTAGCATCGCAGCGAAAAAGTATAAATGCGCAGTTCGTTTTCCAGAGCTTTCATATGAGTTCAAGTTATTCATGTGAACAGGTTTTTCGTGATTTATGGCGGCACGACGAGAATTAACAGACTTTGAACGTGGGATGTTAGTTGGAGATAGACGCATGGGTCATTCCATTGCGGATATCGTTAGTGAATTCAACATTCCGAGATCCACAGTATCAAGAGTATGCCGAGCGCATGAAATTTCAGGCATCACATCCCGTCATGGACAACGCAGTGAGCGACCACCTGCACTAAACGACCGAGACCGCCGACGTCTGTGTAGAATGGTCAATGTTAATAGACACGCAACACTTCGTCAAATAACTGCAGGAATCAATGTGGGACGTACGAGGGACGTGTCCGATAGGACTGTGCGGCGAAATTTGTCTTCCTTGGGCTATGACAGCAGAAGACCGACTCGAGTGCCTTTACTGACAGCACGACATCGCCTGCAGCGACTCTCCTGGGCTCGTGAGCATATGAACTGGTCCCTAGACCAGTGGAAAACCGTGGTGTGGTCAGATGAGTCACGATTTCAGTTGTTACGAGCTGATGGTAGAGTTCGAGTGTGGCGCAGACCCCGCGAAGCCATGGACCCAAACTGTCAGCAAGGCACTGTTCAAGCTGGTGGTGGCTGCATAATGGTGTGGGCTGTTTTTGCATGGCATGGACTCGGTCCTCTGGTGCAACTGAACCGATCATTGATTGGAAATGGTTATGTTCAGCTGATTGCAGATCACTTGCAGCCATTCATGGACTTCACGTTCCCACACAACGATGGGATTTTTATGGATGACAATGCGCCATGTCACCGCGCCAGAACTGTTCGCAATTGATTTGAAGAACATTCCGGACAATTCCAGCGCATGATCTGGCCACCTAGATCGTCTGATATGAATCCCATCGAGCATTTATGGGATATCATCGAAAGGTCCGTTCGTGCCCAAACTCCTGCACCATCGACACTTTCACAATTATGGGCGTCTATACCGAAAGAATGGCTCAATATTCCTGCAGAGGACTTCCAACGACTTGTGGACTCCAAGTCGAGTTGTTGCACTTTGCCGGGCAAAAGGAGTACCGACTCGATATTAACAGTCATCCCATGACTTTTGTCACTTCAGTGTATATATATATATATATATATATATATATATATATATATATA
>JAOUZG010027617.1:11900339-11928047 GCA_026289955.1 Argiope argentata
TGAAATTTTAAAATCATATTTTCAGTTCAATGACAATTTTCAATCGTTAGTAAAATACTTTCTATTCATGCAATCAATTTCAAGTTAAGGTTTTTATACTTGTAGTGGATGGCATTTGATGTTAATACAGATTTTTCGAATATTAATTTATTATCTTTCAATTAATTAATTAAAAACCAACTTTCGTGCCTTTATAATAGTTCATTATAGTAGTTGTAATTGTTAGGTCTGGATAACCTGGTTGATAGGCCTTTAGATTTGCATCGCCTTTGCTGCAAGTTCGAACTTGGTCGCAAAGTTCTCCTATCGGGAGTTATACCACTGGAACTACTGAGTCAAAGGTGATCGTTATTCGAGTGCTCAGGGTTCTATGTCCTCAGAAGCTACTGCACCCCCTCCTTCCATACTGAAGAGGGAAATGAGAACAAAAATTGTAATTATTTAATCAAAAGTAACTGAAATAAAAATTTTCCTAATATCCAAATTAGGAATTATTTTTTTAAATGTTGTTTATATTACTTGTTTTTGGTTGATAGAGAAACGTGATTCATATAGTCATAGAAGCTTAAAGTTTCCAACAATGATAGATCTAATCATCCATTTTCTTGTTTTTGCAAGTTTATTATTTCTTATTCTGTAAGGTAAAAATCGTTTTAATCGAGAAGATTTTGCATTTGGCAAAGAATGTCTTTTCAATAATCAATCAGCTCAAGTTCAATAATGCCAATCCATTTAACAAGTAACTTCCAATTTTCAAGTTTAAATGTTTTAAAACTCTTAATATAGCTTTATAACCATAGTTAAATTATATACATTCCTGACAAAATATGCATTGATTTTAACTCTACAAAATATTGTTTTCGAATGCCACTACTAGCTATTAAAATATCCCTTTGTATTTTGCGTTTCTCTTTGCAGGCACTTTCACTGTAGCTGGTGGTCTGACAATTTCTTCAAAATATGTCTTATTATGTATTTGGACTAACCATTAGCATCTTTCGGATACTGATGATGTAACGATGAAGAAGCACTACTATAATAGAACTTTGCACAATCTTTAAATTCTCTTTAAAGCTGGAAATTAGAATTCCCCAGTAATTTTTAAATTTATCCATGCAGGGATGGATGGTTTTACTTTACCATTTAGACCCTTCTATCTGTTTTTCTTTAGTTTTTGGAGGGCCTCGAAACTTCATTATGTATTCACAATACATTCTTTTTTCCTAATTCTTGCCATTTATATCCTTTACTGTGTTATATACAAATTAATTGAAGTAATATCCTGGTAACTTTTTCACATAAATTCTAACAAAAGTTTTATAGATTTTTGACATAGGTTTAGCATTTTTACTGAATCTATAGTGAGAATATATGTTTTTAATACCTTTCTGAAGGTCTACTGTCACTAAAATTTGACATGAAATTGCAGTTATAGCCACAAGAAGGCATACAAAATGTTTAATTTAAACTTAAGGCTTGATTTGCTATAGCACTTACATGCATGCCAAAGAACAAACTTACAGAAGTTAACCATTTGATGGATTTGGTTCAAAATTTGATAAGTATCCTTATTTTAGATTCTAAATTTACACCATTTTTTCCCTTTGCATTTTGAAGTTGTCAAATGCAGCCAAACTTCCTACTAATGGGTTTTGCCCAAATTAATCGTAATTCCTTATACCAAATTTCAGCTCAAAGCGTTCAAAATCTTGCACAAAGCGTTTTCATGGACAGATGAACATAATGCCAGAAATATGTTTTTCAGATTCATACGTAAATTCGTCGCATTTCAGACAATTCCTGATTTCCCGAATTTAGATTTGTTGACGATTCTAATACTTCATATACTAGATATAAAAAAGGCAGAAAACACGTAAAACATTGCAATTTTATAACGCATTTCTGTTTTGGGAATGCTATTTCTTATTCAATTTTGATTGATACAAAATATGTTATCATCATGGTCTCTTTTCATATATATTTTGGAAAAAATAATTAGCGATTTCTGGAAAGAAAATACGATCTACAAGAAAGAAAAATTGTTATTGACGCTGACGATGCGTTTACTTTACAACGAAAGAAGGTGTGCAGTAGCTCCTGAGCATATAGACCCATGAGCACCTGACTTCTAGCTCATAGAAGAGGACACATACTTATCCCAATCACTTGAACAGCCCATTTCTACAGTGAGGCACAACCACACTCCTCCCAGATAGAACAGAGAGTGATTATACCCTAACCGGGACCCGAACCAGGGAAGCCCAGATCACGAGGAATACACTCTACCTCTGTGCCAGGACGCCGGTTGGCATTTTGTTCTTTCGCCAAATGGGCCTGAAATCGATGTTTTCAACGTAGTCGAATACCTTAAAATGGTAACAATATGAACAACCATCTAATATTTTTGTCAACTATGTTGCAACCTTAATGCATTTTTCATTTTATATTTTTATATAAAAGTAACGAGGAATTTCACCATTTAACAGGGGTAATATTTTTCCTTATTTTGCCTAACAACACTCGTTTAGTTAAGATGATTATATCCACACCAAGGTAGAAGATGTGAATTACTCCACAATTTATTTCGTCTGCATTGGGACGAGAAAGTCTTTCGCTGCGAATTACTTTACCAATCACGGGCCATGGGGTAAAAAGAGCGTCGCCAATCACCTTTGGTCTAAAGTCCAGAAGGTATCGGAAGAGATTGAACTTGAATGAGATGAAATGATATTGCGTCGAGTTCTACATGCTTCCGATAAACCGTCAATTGGCTGGTTTCTGTAATAACGCTGGTTTAAACCTACCAGCGTTTTCCCATGCTTGCAATATTTCTGATTCTTATATAGTTTCAATAGTTTTCACTATTATGTAATATAACTAGAAAACAGTAATATAAAATAGTCATTTGATTTCGTTTTTTCATTTTACAAAAGTCATTGAAAGAATTATTTGTTTTTAAAAAAAGGATGTCTAAAAATTGAAATTGAAATTGTTAATATTTTCAAATTAGTGCAATAGAAAAAAAGAAATTAATTACTAGAGCGAAGAGTAGAATGAATATTTCCATATAGCATTCTTTTGTGTATTGCACAACGTATAGTAAGCAGCATTGATAAGTAATGGATTGAAAACTGAAATTCGCTGGTGTCATATATAAATGAGGATTTTTTTAAAGTATAGATAAAAGACTGGATAACTGAATAAATGTAATTGTTTCTTAATAATTTCGATTAAAAGGGGACTCGGTAGCTCAAAATTTCGGAAAGTTGACGAAAATGTCGATTTTCTGATTTTTAGTAAATAATGATCCTTGAACCTTTGAATTGTTATTTTGAACATTTTAAAATAATTCGACAAGTATTTAATGAGATATGGAACTATTTTGTCTAACGCGATATCAGCTGGCATGCCCAATTCCTGTGTTCACATCAGACATATTTCATGTGCGAGTAGCCAAGCCAAGCCACTCTTTTTTTCTATGAAAAAGAAAGAAGCAAAGTTTGAAACAGTAACAGTAAATCCTTGTTTATTTATAGTTTTACCGCTTTCGTTGAGGTTTTTTATTGAATTTACCTTTGGTTATATTATAATCACTTTGAAAGCAAAACTGTCTTTTTCAACACTACCTAATGTATTTATTGCTTACCTGCTTTTTAATTGGTTTCGAAAATGCATCGCAATAAAAGGAAATACCCTCCCATTGCTATCAATAATAAGACACCGTATTACCTTGCTATATAATTTTTTGTACATTTTTTGGGTCATTTTCAAATATATCTTTACTGCTTATGTTAATTATGCTTTGATTATTACATCTATGTGACTCAGATTAACACAAAAATTTTATAGAATTATGTTTGAATGATAATATATTATTTAAAATATTATGTATTTATATAAACTATTTCATAGTGAAATTTCTTATATATGCTTTTTAATGGCATGAATTGTCTAGAAGATTTACCTACTTCAAAATGGCTGAATTCATTTAAATTTTAATTAAATGGCCTTGAATTGTTACTGTATAGTATTGCTTATATGATAAAAAGAATTACAGATCATTTTATAAATATTTTTACTAATAAAAATTATTAAATTAAAAAAAGTAATCATTTTATAAATGTTTCCTTAATTTTTTTGATAATTCCTATATATGATAATGGTCATTAACAATTATGATAATAATGTATATTAATAAAAATTTTATCTTAACACTTACAAATGCCATATAATTGTTCTGAAACACATCTAACTTCATATGAGCTGTTTTTATTAGAATTTTATTGTGTTGAAAACTTTAAAGCTCTTTTTCTCAGTTTGCCTTTTTTCAAAATTTTGTCTGCTACAAAATGCTAAAAGTCAATCACATTTTATTGTAATTGCATGAATTTTTTTCCGCTCACTCTTAAATGTATGCTTAATAGAATTAGGGATCGATTTGTTAAAATTTTGATTAGATTTTTTTCTAAAAATGTTCAAATTGAAAAAATCTGATATTTTCCAAAAAATTTCACAAAATTTTGTAAAACAATTTTTTCTCAGAAGCTAACATAGATATCAAAAAACGGATCCCTATTTTTGTTACATGTATTGTGAGGTCCCCCTCAACAAAATTTGAGAAAAATATTTTGAAAATTGCAGAAGAAGAAGCATTTTTAAAAAATGCTCAATTTTTTTAAAAAAATTAAAATATTTAAATTTGTTACTTTTGAATTTCAAAAATATTTTAGAAATTTCGTTTTATACACAATTGACATCTATCTATCACAAAAGTTAATAATTTTATTTAAAAATTGTGGGAAAAACTTTTTTTGGTACCGGGTCCCCTTAAATTATTTATTAGGAATTATCATTATTTATAAGCAATTAAACATTAAGACACTAATAAAGCGTGTCGTCGTTTATTTACATATTATCGACTTGAAATTAATTGTTATTAATGCCAGATTTTGAACGAAAATTATGGTTTCGCTTTAATGAAAAGGATTCCGCATTTAAAATGTTTTGAAATCTAAATTAAATATCAAGTGCATATTCAGGGGTAAATTTAAAAAAAAAATTACAATTTTTTGCACCAAAGACTAGTATTTTTAAATGAAACATGTAGAAAAAAGAGTAATAAATAGATGATTAAAACTTTCATATTCATGTAGAGTAACGACCTTTTCATTATGGGACGATTAGGACTGATAAATTATTATTGACGGTGTTGATTTAATTGCTTCAAGGCTATTGATAGGAATTCTATACATAATCTCATTTCTGTTTAGAAAAGTTTGTAATTTTGAAATAAATATTTTTTTACATTTATTCAATAATAAATAATTTAATCAGGAAACAATGATCAGTGAAATCTTTATATACTTATTTCAGAATATAAATAAGAATGTATAAATTTTTAGATGAAATAAAAGTACATATTATAGTTTATCTCGTTTTTGTTTAGAATATTTTACAAATTAAACATGCAGGACAATTAATGCTCTTTAACTCGCTTACAGCATGTTATAATTTTATAAATTATATTAAACCAAATATGAACAAAAATTAATTGGTAAGAAGATATTTCTTCTTCATACATAGCAGTTAAAAAGAATAATTATAAAATAATAAAAATGACGGAATATTTGGATATTATTTTAAACTAACATAGAAAAATCTTATTAACCAGTTTTTATTTCCCTATTAATAAAAGCTATAACATATATTTGCAAAAAAAATCAAGAAAAGGATTCAATTGTTTTTTTTAATTCATATTTTAAACCATGCCAAGGACTCATAATGGTAAAATAAATGATTCAAACAAAAAAATTTGCTACACTTAATATTTCGGGATTTAATAAAATACTGAAACGTTTCATATTCATTTTTGCATTCAAGTCCGTAAATTAAAGATGCTACAAGTTGAGGAAAAGAAAGAGTCAGGAGCACAACAAATGTGACTTATTTGCAAAGTTTATTTATTAATTAAAAGGTTAAAAGCAAAAAAGATCCTATATGTTTAATATCATTAATAAAAATTGTAATTATTTGCTCCCTGGAGTAAATTACAAAAACTGCTTACGAAATAATTTACTATTTTACCTACTTTCCTATTTTTTTTAAAAAAACAATTTTTATGGTTAATATGATAGTCAATACATAGTATGTCTCACAGACGATGCAATATAATCCGTACAAATCCTAGGCATGCTAAGAATCAAATTATTGACTGGATGTTGGCGAATATTACATAATTTACTAAGCAATGTTCCGGTAGACATGTAGGAGTTGGTTGATGGACTACAAAAGAGCATGTGTAGACAAGCACATATGACCCATTGTTCAGCTTTCTTAAGATTATAATTCTGAAAGTTACCGCTAGAGGGTGCCACAAGAAACAAGAAACTGCTTTAACAAAAAAAATTTACTTTATTCATTAAATATTTTAGTTTATTTTAAATCTTAATTTATTCAATAATTCCTTATGTATTTTTTTTCTTGTAAATCTTCATGTTTATTAAGTTAATTTTATTCTTTAAGATTCTATCCTATTCAGCAGTTGTTGACTGCGCACTACTCATGTTGGATATATTAGAGATGCTGTTGGTGAAGTATTTACGTGGCCTTTGTGAATAAAGTCGGGTTTTGTTGGATTATTGAGGTAGTGATTCTTAAGTGTGTTTCTGGTGGTTTTCCTAATATGTATAGCACCAAATGGATACTTTGTGTTGTGTTTGGAAGGAAACAAATTCATTAGAAATTACATTAAGTATTTTAGTGAACGGTTGTATTAAAAAGTATACAGTCCGCTTCTTATAGCCGAATCTATTAAAATCGTTCTCCATGATTGGTCCGTCGAGGCAGGAAGAATAGTTAAGAAATATACTATGGAGTTATTAAAAATTGAATATTTGGTGCTTAATTGAAGTTGTTGCTAAACATTTTAAAATTGTGAATTTTGAATTTATTATCAAATATGGAGACAAAAAACCAAATTAAAATCAAAACGAATTATTCATAGGTCTGCAGTGACTAAGCTTGAAAATAAAGCTACTAGAATTTTGGAAACTGATCCGTTAGATATTCAAGAATTAAAAATGTCTAAAATTCAATTAATAGAGAAACAAAATCAATTAAAAGAAATATTACTGATTTGGAAGAGTTAGAGAAGAAATTGAAGATTGCGAAAGATATTTGGAAAAATTCAGTAGAATAAGTTGTCAAATAGATGCGAAATTAGAATTTTCGTTATCTGAGAATGTAAGATTCATGTAAATGCTAGTAATAGTGAGTATATGTCAATGTCAAAACAAACTGTAAATCTTCCCAAATTTGATTTACCCAATTTTAATGGTGCTTTGGAAGAGTGGATCAGTTTTAAACAGATATTTGTAACCACTATTCATGAAAATTCGGAACTTTCAGATTTACAAAAAACTTCAGTATTTAAAATCATGTGTTGTTAGCACAGCAAGTAAGCTCATAAAGGGCTTTCCAATAACAGAAGCCAGTTATAAAAAGGCTTGTTGAACATTAATTTCGAGATTCGATAGTTAAAAGAATCTAGCATATGCTCAGTTAAATAAATTCTTTAATACCAAACCTTTGAAGCCTAATTGCAGAAAATCAATTCTTGATTTATTCGATAATTGCAATGAAGCTATACGTAACTTAAAGCGTTCAGACTTTGAACTTAATTCTTTTGTTGATTTAATTCTTGTATACAATGTTCAATCCAAATTAGATGATAATTTAAAACGGCAATGGGGATTATCCTTCGATAATGATTCGTTTCCTACCTATGAGAAATTTATTTTATTTCTTGAAAAACAAGCAGGAAGTGTGCAAGATGCATCGTATAATTTTTCTAAAAGTGAAAATAAACAAAGGGTAGGTCTTAAAAAATCTGTAGTTAATCCAGTTATCACCAACTCTGAAGTTAAGTCACATAATTCGATTTGCCCTGAATGTGCGGAATTTCATGCACTTTTCAAGTGTCCACAATTCCTCAAAAGGTCTGACAGGTGGACTACCGTGACGGCTAAAAAGCTTTGTATTAACTGTTTGAGAAATAATCATTTTGTTAACAAGTATTTAATTTCTACAAAATGTAGACATTGTGGTTCTAAACATCACACTCTTCTCTATTGTGAGAAGTCAAGTAATAACTATCCATCATGTTAGTGAAAATAATATTTTCAATCAAAGACAATCTGTACCTTCAAAATTCGTCTTCTAAGGGTGATTTTTCAGTAAACTTTTTTGTCGCAAAAACTAGAGTAAATCCGTTAAAGCATGTTACTCTTCCTAGAATTGAGTTATGTGCTGCATATGTGCTTGCGCAATTATGTTCAACAGTTATTGATTCTTTACCCTTTAGCATAAATAAATTGTATTTGTGATCAGATTCTCAGATTGTTTTGAATTGGATAGACTCTCCCCCCATCAAGGGAAACCAATTCGTCACAAACCGTATACATTAAATAAAATCACTTGTTTTACAAGCAGTGTGGACATACGTCAATAGTTCTTTGAATCCTGCAGACTGTGCCCCAAGAGGTATGCTGCCAAGAAGTCTTGTTCATCACAAGTTGTGGTGGCACGGGCCTGAATGGCTAAAGTCTCACTCAGACTTACCTTTATTTATAATAAAATCTTCAAAGAATTCAACAGAAATTTCTAAAAAAAATTGAGTTATGCTGCAATGTCAAATAACAAAACTTTTCCAGACTTTTTGCTAAAATCTTCTTATTCAAGACTCATTAGAATCCTTGCATTGTGTTTAAGGTTTATTTATAACTTTCGTCAATGCAATCGTAATTCGAGAAACCGTGGACTTCTGACTACATCGGAAATTTTGAATGCCACTGTGTGTGTTCTCAAATTAGTCCAGGAACAAGAACTGTCTCTGGAACTTAATTTACTTAGGAAAAATCAACCTTTACCCTCTAACAATAAATATCTGTCCCTAAACATATTTTTAGATGACCAAGGTCTAATCAGGGTATGTGGACGGTTATCCAGACATCAGTCACTTATTCAAGATCAAAAGTTTCCAATGTTATTACCCAAAAATCATTTCATGACAAAATTAATCGTTGACCAGTATCATAAGCTATATTTCCATACTGGTGCACAGTTAATTATTTCGTTGATTAGACAAAGGTATTGGATACCAAATGGACGCTCCTTTATTCGTCAAGTTTTGAATAACTGTCTTTTGAACAAACGCTTGAAAAACAAGCTTGCCAGAAACTTATGGGAGAATTGCCAGTCGAAAGAATAACTCCTTCCCGACCTTTTTCTAAGGTTGGCTTAGGTTATGCTGCCCACTCATCACGAAACCAAATTTACCTAGATCCAAAACAAAACGAAAGTCCTATATTCGTCTGCATGATCACGAAAGCTGTTCATTTAGAGTCTGTTTCAGATTTATCGTCGGCTGCATTTTTAGCAGCTCTCAAGAGATTTGTTGCACGCCGAAGACTGCCCTCCAACGTGTACAGTGATAACGGAAAAAATTTCAAAGGTGTTGCTAACTATCTTAAGCAACTATTCCAAATCATTCATTCTGAAATTATTCAAAATTTTGCAACCAGTCACTTCATTCATTGGCATTTTATTCCGTCATATTCCCCTCACTTTGGTGATCTTTGGGAAGCAGCCGTTAAACTGACCAAAGCTCATCTAATCAAAGCATGTGAAACCACCATTCTCAATTTTGAAGAGCTCACGACTCTTCTCCGTCAAATTGAAGCGAGTTTAAACTCCAGACCCTTAACGCCACTTTCTTCAAATCCATCAGATGCCAGAGCCCTTACTCCAGGTCATTTTATCATAGGAGTTCCACTCTTAGAGATTCCTGAAAGGGAAAACTCATCAAATTTCACTTTGTCTGCTCGTTGGACTTTAATTCAACAAATGAAACAAGAATTTTGGAAGCTTTGGTCAAGACACTACTTGCCTCATTTACAAAATAGACCGAAATGGATCACTCCAAGAGCTGATATTAAGATCAGTGACTTAGTTGTAATTCATGATCCACAAGCTCCATCTCTTCAATGGAAGGTAGGTAGAATTAGTTGTGCCCATCCATGACCTGATCTTAAAATACGAGTAGTCAGCATTCGGACTCAAGATGCCGAAATTCAGCGTCCTATCTCTAAGGTCACTCTTCTTCCATTGGCGGGGGAGAATGTTCAGCTTTCTTAAGATTATAATTCTGAAAGTTGCCGCTTGAGGGTGCCACAAGAAACAAGAAACTGCTTTAACAAAAAAAAATTACTTTATTCATTAAATATTTTAGTTTATTTTAAATCTTAATTTATTCAATAATTCCTTATGTATTTTTTTTCTTGTAAATCTTCATGTTTATTTAGTTAATTTTATTCTTTAAGATTCTATCCTATTCAGCAGTTGTTGACTGCGCACTACTCATGTTGGATATATTAGAGATGCTGTTGGTGAAGTATTTACGTGGCCTTTGTGAATAAAGTCGGGTTTTGTTGGATTATTGAGGTAGTGATTCTTATGTGTGTTTCTGGTGGTTTTCCTAATATGTATAGCACCAAATAGATACTTCGTGCTGTGTTTGGAAGGAAACAAATTCATTAGAAATTACATTAAGTATTTTAGTGAATGGTTGGATTAAAAAGTATACAGTCCGCTCCTTATAGCCGAATATATTAAAATCATTCTCCACCCACACATACTCTAATGGATTCAAATTCGGTAAGAAAGCTGGCCAGCCCATAGAAGTGATAGCCTTCGATCGAAGGCATTCATTTACGAGGTTTGCATGGTGCGTGCGAACGTTATCATCTATAAACATGAATTACGCTCCCATGGCGTCCTGAAACAAACATACATGTTGTCCCAGAATAACGTCCTGATATATTTGGCCTGTCATGGATTCGATTTCAACATGCAGGTCAGTTCTGGAACCCAGAATAGTTCCTCCCCAAACGAGCAGCCCTGCACCACCATAACGGTGTCACCGATGTCCTCTTTCTGGTAATGGGTTCCTGGCGCTCTCCAAATGAAAGTCCGGAGATTATCAGCCTGCAAGCTAAACCTGGACTCGTCATAAAACATCACACAAGCCTACTAGCGAAGTGACCACAATGCAAGCTCTGTACTCATGGCTAACAGCAGGCGACGCTGAGTTGCAGTAAGTGGAACACATTTGACAGACGAGCATACAAACCAATTTGCCCTGAGCGTCTGTAAAAGGTCAGCCTTGAAAATATCACGCCAGTGGCTGAAGAGAGCTGACGAGATAAGTCTGATGCCTTGCTCGTCTGTTTTTTTGGCATAATCTGCCAAATATTGGTCATCATTTGGCATTGTAACTCATGTGCGATCTGTACTGTAACGTTCTCTTACATTACCATTATCTTGGAATCGTTGCCAAAGTCTGGAGATGACACTCTGGTAAATTCTAAGTTCCTTGGATGCTTCCAGCTGTGTAAACCCACAGTTCAATTTCTCTACCACTTAAAAATAATCTAAATGCGCCTTTTGCGTCAAAACCATGCGGTTTTTGCACTGAAAGGCTGATAAAGCAAAAGTTTTTCTTCTTAGTATGTATTCCTTATACATCACTCTCTTACAATCTTGTCTTGTAACGTACTATCGGTGTCATTGGTGGCTTCCTACTATTTCCATGTGATTTTTTAAAATGTTTGTAGTCATTTTACACGTGATATAAGTATTTTCGAATTCAATTTCCGAGAGACTATGAATTATCATTAAAATATGGACATGAGTCTAATTAAAAAAATATAAAATGTTCTCTTTTTTCCCTGCCTTTGATCACATAAAATTATTACTAGAAGTAAATAAACACAAGTAAAATGTTATTGAAATGTTTTCTTCCCCAAGATATAATGTCCTTCAACCCTTGCAATGCTATAACGGTGTACATTTGAAAAACGCTGTGCATTTGTCTTAATTTTATAAATACTTCCACAAATTCTTCATTTTATACGAGACTGGTGTAGTAATTGTTATTCTCTGAAAATCTTATCATTTATAAACTTCATAGCCGTAAGCAGAAAAGTTAAATTAAGTGAGTGAAGAGACCGAGCAGTTAATAAAAAAAAGATTGACCACTCATAAGTTGGGCAAATTTTCCCATCATATCTTGATTGCCACGCACAAAATCACTAATGAGCCATGGCCTTTTTGCAGTTGTGGGATTCAGTTCAGCTTGTCTTGACACTACTTATCATTCATGTAATAGGTTTCAACTCCTGGTGGAGTTACACTACAAATATCCTACTATAATTTTTGAAGCTTTTGAAAAAATATACATGTATCATGTATTCTATTGCCTACATAATGCAAATGTTTATATCCCCTTGACCAATCTGAGAAATGTTGGTCCATCTGTAGGAATATCCCATTGGAAAACAATATTAGTTACCATTAAAATAAGGAGCTGCAATGCAAATGCATCTTTAAACTACGTGATCTTATCACACATATGTTGAAGGCTGGATTTTGTATACATAACAGCCAAATGTTCTTTGCACTACTTAATAGTTATTTTTTGTACAACTGACCAAGATGTAGTACATACAAACTGGTACATTCACATTATCAAATGAGAAAAGTTTTTTGTTTCAGTAATTGTTCTACAAACATCTTCCACGCGTTGGTATTCAATACCTCTAGTTCTCCTTCTCCTTTCTTTTGAGTTAGAAACCTCAAGTAGCAACGGCAGAGATATTTCTTTTCTTGAAAAGTTTAGACTAATAGAGGCTCGCCTTGAAAAAATAAGCTTGGTTCATCATGAATATGGAAATTCTTATAGGACCATTATTTGCAGTCACCGGACTACTCATCCGCATAGATTGCCGAGAGACAAAGATCTCATAATAAAATTTTAATGCTATTAGTGCTTCACCTACCAGCAATTTTTGCCCTAATTTTTTTATTGTGTCTCAAATCTTGCTTTGAAGTACCTGTTAAACAAATCGTACTGCATTATGGCCATTTTGTAGTATAAAAAGGTTTCGGAGGTGTGAAAATATAATTTTTGCAGCTCTTAATGTATTTCAGTATTTTTAAATGATTTTTCTTTGTAATTTCAAGAAATGTCCCAACATATAAAAAACCATCTTCAAATTCATGGTAAACCTATTTTAAAGTTCATTAATTTTAATTACTAGACTTGTAGTTTGTAAATTTGCTTTTTGCTACCAGCTTTGGAATCTCGCAAAGACTTTTCAGATGTAAATGTGTTTCTGGACTGGTAAAATGTGAAGAAGTAATAAGTTTAATCGTTAAGAAATGAAAAATATTCGTTTTAAGAATATGTTTTGAAGATCGAATCAATAAGTATTTCATTGAGTAAAATTTGATTAATTCAGAAAATGCAACAGTATGGAAGGAAGTAATAATCAGCTTATATTAATATAAGTAATTTAATGAAAATAGAGGCAGTGAGAATAAAAACGAGAACAAAAAAATTTGCTTCTCGAAACATTCTCGTGATATTTGCTCTCCCAGTCTTTCTAGTTTTTTATACCCAACTAATCAAAGTAACCAATGGTTTTAATTTAAATGTGAATTTTTGGAAATGGTTCTATTGCTTATTTACAGAAGAGTATTATATAAACACTTTTTCGTACAACCATAAAAATGTAGATATGTAACTCGTTGTATAATTGTTCAAATTAATAAAAATTATGTTTTGGAAATTTCTGGGAATATTTATATCAAAGAAATTTTTCTATTTAGTTTTGTTAAACATGATAAGATAAATTTCAAATTGTGTCGAAATCTTTGAATTTTGAATAAATGAGTCCCTTTAGAAATACTATCTAAAAAACAATAGTTGTCAGTTATTGAATCCGAGGACGTCAATCGAACTATATTTTTACTAAACTTCGAAACTTAAACTGTAAATTTGGGTCAAAGGACTGAAAAATAATCCTGCCGTTTCCAGTATAATATTTGGTACTAAGTGGCAAACACTCTCAAGATAAGCGAATAAACTACATGTAATAAATTCAGTTTTTATTTCTCTGTTTATTCAATTATATGGCAAGAAGAAAAGTGCTTTTTTCCATCAGCAATCATAATCTATTTTTTTATAATCTATTAGTTCAATCATAATCTATTTTTTTATAATCTATTAGTTCAATCATAATCTATTTTTTCATAATCTATTAGTTCAATCATAATCTATTAGTTCAACGATGCATAAAATTCCAAGGAACTTTATTCATAGCGTATTGCTTTTTAAATAAATGTGAGTTAATAAATTTGTATTATTCAGTTATGTGGATATTTAGAGTTGTGTATACATGTGAATAAAATTTATACAGAGATATGATCATAAAAATTGAAATTTACTTCTTCTTCTATTGAATTACTAAAAAAAATAAACATTAGAAAATTACAGTTGGTGAATCAGTTCTGTTCTAATGAATAACTACATGTATATTCTGAACAATATAAGTGCAATTTACAAGTTACAGATTACCACACTAATATTTTACTATGGTATATGGCGACATGCAAGTTTGAGAGACTGTATCAATAATGCCCATTTATTAATGTTGTTTATGACTTCAATCTTTTGTAACTGAAATTTGTGAAAATATCATATAATTCATTATTTTTAGAAAATAAGAGAACATGCCTTTTTCACATTTTCAAGATTTTAATATTTGAAAAAATTACAGCTAAAGGGAATGTGACATTTATTTTGTTGCATTGATTCAAAGTTCTCCAGTTCAAGTTAAAGATTAATAAAGTAAAAATACTTTGAAGAAATTGATCTAATCCTAAAATTCCCCTAAACGGTTGCAACTGATACAGCATATAATTGTATTTATTTATTTTGAATTTTACAATTGATTAATAAACGAGTTTTCATATGCGAATGAATTCTAATCAGCTTACTACCAACTAATGTCCTGTGATTTTGAAAAAGTGTATGAGAATGGCATAAAAAGATAAACATAATGTACTGTGTCATTGATTTAAAAAGGAATTAGGTGTTAAATTTAAAAAAAAAACATTTTTAGCAGTACCTAGTGTCGCACAAGTAAATTTTTATACTTTAAATAATCTTAAAAGAATTATCAGCAATCTAAATAATAAAAACTTATGTTTAAGGCGAAAGCTAATTTTTAAAATAAAGTTTATCATATAAATCAGCGATGAGAAGAAAAAATAATCATGCCGTTTACCTATGACGTGACCTCGTGCTACGCTGCATTTGACTTGCAGCATGCTGTTAAATTGAGTTTTCATTGGTTTCATCAATTTTAGTAGCTTAATTTTCCGCATACAAATTAGATAGCAATGTTTTTCTAACACAATATCTTTTGAATACTAATATAATTACGTAAAAGAAAAAAGTTATAAATTAAAAAAGCAGTTGTGACAAATGTTTTATCTTAACATATTCATCCTCATCTCGATTTTCACATTTAACAACAATTAATCAACGAAAATTATTTATCATCATTGAACTTCTAGTGATTTTTTTGACGCATGATGATACTGCGAATTATTCGTTTTATTTAAGGTTTAACAGAAAATTTAACCTAAAGACAGAATTTTGTTTCTGAAGTTCTATCGGACAAACACAACATACTTCATATTTATGTTATGCTTCTTTTTGAGTTTAAAGCTCATTCTAAAGTAGAAGTCATTCTTTGTTAAAATAGATTTAGTAAAAAAATTATGACATTAATTTTATGATGTTAATGAAATTTAAGAAATTACAAACATACTGCTAATTTTTTTAAAGTTTGGTATATGAAAAAATATACATCTTTTTATAAAATAAACTTTTAAAGGATTATTTGACAAGAACTACTGCTTACTAAAATCTAACAGTCCAAATAGGTGAACAGATTAGTATATATTACATTATTCTTAAAAATTAAAAGGCCTACCATACATAATGAAATTCGGGGTTGAGAATAGTATTTAATATGGGGGATTCTGAAACATTGGATTATAAGGAAACCGCATAATAACTGCGCGGTTATTGCAAGAGAGTTCATACTACATCGTTCTAAAATGTGAATTATTTATGTTTTGGCCAATTTTCTTACATTTTAGACATAGGAAAAGAACATTAAACATTTAATTTGGGATAAAATCCTCGATTGCTATTGTTACAGTAATTCATATGTTACAGAAGAAGCTGTAATATTAAAAAAAATTATTTTCTCAACTTAAATTGTTTTTAAATAAAAAAGATTGAAAATGAAATTTAATTTTTTTAAGTGAGGGACAATCCTTCAAGCGATAAACAACTTTTCACAAATCGATGAAAGGATAATTCCTAGAAATTTAGTTATCAATGTGTAACTAATTAAAGAAAGTTCCAGTGAAAAAAACATCAAATGCTAAAGGAAATTCCATTTGTTTCTGAGAGTGCCTGTGTTTTAACCCTGTGGTTTCAAAGGGTACGAATCTATCAAGCTAAAACTGTAAAATAATTGAATATCCCCTTTGTTTCTAATATCGATCTAGTAAAATTTGGAGAATCGCGAAAAATTAAGCATCGAAATATTTACGAGCACATTAAAAAAGGATTATGAGAAATTCGATGCAGGGCTGTTGAATTTAAACTCTTTTTTTAAACAATGCGTTGATCCTAAGAAGAAGAAATGTTTTTTGCTAGTAATCTTTCTTGATAAATGAATAACAAAGAAAAAGAGTCGAATCAAAGAAGCCATTTTCTGATATTCATTTTTATCTGAGATGTAAAGAACAATTAAGAAAGATTGAAGCTAACAATACAAAATAAAATTATGGAACTTGTCAAAACATATAATAAATACAATAAAGATATTGGTTTGGTGAAATGTTTAATATGCATCTAACGTTTTAATGACGTAAACTGAAACAATTTTTTATGCGTTTCATGCGATATTCGATTTTTACTTTTACTTCAAAGCTTGATGAGCCTACATCCTTTATACACATATTTTATAAAACTACTATTATAAAAAGATGATAAAATATATCGAATGTTTTGTGAACTCCAAATATCTGCTGCTTAGAACACCTCATCTTAATTATCATACAAATAAACCAAGAGTAATTGAATTTCATTTGAAATAATTCACTAGACTGTGGCTCATTCCTACCATGGAACTTTGAAAATCCCTATCAAATATCTGTCATTAAACCCATCAGCCAAATATGTGGCAGGTTATATTAAAGAAAATATCAAATATTTCAAAATTTCTCTTATGCCCCTGAAATTTTGAATTATTTCCATTCCACTTAAAAAGAATAGCTTAATGCATTTATTTATTCATTGATTTGAGTAACAAAAGAGAAGAACATAAAATTAGAGAAAAAATATTCGAGAAAAATCATTTATCCAAAAACTTATATCTAAGAAAAAATACGCCTTCATTGATCTTTCGACTATTATATAATCTTTGAGAGCTTAAAGCATTCTCTAGTGTCCTTTCCATCATTTTTCTGCTTTTAAATATTTTATTGCCAGAGGTGATTGATGAGAATTTATTTTCAATGGCAAGTAGTGTAACGGATGACAGGATAAAAAGATTGCATACTATCTAGCACTAAAGTTGTCATTTTATAGATGATTCGAACTCCTGAAGTTGGTTGCTGATAAAAAGAGAGTGGTCTAAAAATTATTGGACTGATGCATTTTTTGTGTCACTATGTTTGATGAACAAGGAAGAGACATTCCTAAGCTGTTTCATATATATATATATATATATATATATATATATATATATATATATATATATATATATATATATATGTGTGTGTGTGTGTGTGTGTGTGTGTGTGTGTGTGTGTGTGTATGATCAAGCCCCACACCAGTGTTGGGTCTTGAAACAGACATTTTAACAAAAAAAAATTATTTCATTCTGATTTAGTGCGTAATTAATTTTGGATGACTTGATTAATGTTAGTGTAATAACACTTAAAAGAGTTTTGACTTGAAATGTTTTATGTAGAGTATTTAATATGATCGGTACAAAAACAGAATTAAGTCATGCAAGTATTGTTAATAAAAAAGCAATCGATTTCTTTTCTATTTGCAAATAAAAACACTCCTTTGAAAATAATCATTCTTACAAAAAGTAATTCGTGGTTGAAGATCAATCCAATCTAATAGTTTTGATGCTAGGTTTCTTCGGAAGATACGAATTATTTCGCAACGTTAATACAAAAATAACATCTGATTTTTTTTTAGGAAGAGTATTTTTTTTCTTGGGGCCCAGTCTATTTTTAGTTTTTTACAAAAACTTCCTGCAATCACTTGTAAGTTTATCTTATATTAGGTTCCTTAATAACAACTTATTAGTTATTTTTTCCCAGACACCAAACATGTTTTTCAACTTATATTTGTTTCTTTATCAAAATTTGCAAGAATAATGTTTTTTGAGTATTTGGTCATAATTTTAAGGGTTTTTTTTAATCCCAAAATGAGAAATTATAACTACGAATATTTTTCCATCATTAGCAAACTATGATATTTTTTTATTATATTTAAATTCTAATAAATATTAAATAATCATTTTAAATAACGCGCAATGTGCCAGAATATGCCAGTTAGAAGCGCCTGGTTTAATGAAATACAATTGAAAAGAATAAGAACTCTCATAAATGTGTTGTAAACGTCTATTTTTGATTTTTATCTTTTTAATTTGCATTTCTTATTTTAAATGTCTAGTTTGGCAATCATTAAAAAATATAATTAAATTTTTCATAATATTTTTTCTAAGAATATGTAAATTATAATGCGAAATATTAACATGAAGAATTTCAAATTTGATCAGTTAGGGCTTAAGTAATTTGATATATTATTTCCACATTTAAAAATATATTTCTTATATATTCACTTTCTATATAGTGCATTCTTGAAACTTGTGTTCTAGATAATACGTAATGATCTCTTAAAAGTTTGTGCAATTATATTTTCTTCTCTTGATTTTGGTTAGTTCAACTACCGCAATACAAAGACAAGTTTATATCTATCGTTTTATCAGAGATTTCCTTAATTTTCAGGTTAAGTATTATGTTTAAAAATGACATTAATTTAAGGCAGAAATCGGGTAATATTTGGATGCTAAATCATCACTCCTAAAAATTTGAAAAGGGTGGAAATTGCATTTATTCTTAAAACTAAGAATATTACAAATTTATTTCTGTATGAAAGCATATTAGAGATTTTTCTAGATGAAGTTTAAAGAATAAAAACAGGAGTATGTTTTCATTAAATCTGAAGTACACTACTTTAATGCAGACTTTAATAAAACAAGTCATTAGTTTAAACTGTATTGTTCAATTTTAAAGCTTTTGGTCTGACTAAGTAAAGCTCCAATATAAGAAAAGAAATTTCAATATTGGGATTCCAGTTTTTAACATCTGCAAAGTTGTTCGATTTTTTAAATAATTATTTTATTGCGAATTTATTAGAACATTCTTTCCTTCTTTTTAGTACTAATTTGTACTAGGTATCTTACACAGAAAATATGGTTTCAAGACTCTATAAGTCGAAATCTTGGCTAATAATGTTTTGTAAGCCACTAAAAATGATTTGTTCCTGCCTATGTCTATTGTCCATGCCCTAATTATTTTATTCTTGAAGTTGCATGGATAAGGTAGAGAAATAGAAAATACTATTTTGAAATGCCTTTGTTAATAAATAAGTATTTCCTCTTTATTTGCATACAGCCTTTTATACAAATGCGGAACTTGGCAACTCAGTCTTGAGTAAATGAGACCCATTACATTTGTGTTAAATCAGGATAAACATTATTAATCATTGAAAATCGACATTCGAACTCTATGGTCTGAAAGTTATAAATATGAACAAAAGGCATGTTAAAAATTTTATTTTCTACTTAAAAATTAAAGTTTATATTAATGTAGACAGTTTTATTAAGAGTGCAGTGGTTGATATTTATTTTGAGAATTTTCTTTCCGTGAAATATTTTCAGTTGAAAAAAAATGGGTTTCTATCAGATAATTAAATATAAATTATATTAACTTTGAGTCCCATTAAAATCACTCAACCGTCATTCCGAAATTATTCTATCAATAGAGAATGAAAAGATTCTTAATCTAATCTTAGTGAAAAAATAATAATAAAAATCATTTAATAAATAACTAAATAAATAAAGGCTAAAATGCGCTAGGAGGAACTTTTTATGTGACAATGTTTGAAAAAAAAAATCCGCGCATAATTTATGCGACATAGGTGGATGCCAAGCAAATACGGCATGTTATAGAGGAAGGAATTTTAGGAAAAGGTTATATATAAAACATGACAGGATAAGATGGGTCCAGTTTTCTTTTGATTCGTTGTGCCAAAATTCGATGTGTGAATTTCTGAGGCCTGGTTTTGGAGTTAAAAGGCTTTACGAAAAGGCTCCTTTTATCTTCTTAACTCATACATCAAAAGATGATTGATGGACAAAATGTTGGAAGAAGGTTGCAATGGGACGTACAAAAAAGGTATTTTTATGTGAAGAGTTTTTCTCTCACCATCTACATCAAGTTTTGTCGTTTTATCGGTGTCTTGCAGGCTGGTCTATAGATGGGACTCAAATTCACAAGAGTCTTCATAAATCTTTTAGTGAAGATAGATCTGTACTTTTCTAAGAAGAATCCAATGTAACTTACCTTGGTGGAACGTGGAATTTCCTCAAACATAAGAAATAAAAGAAATCCTCTTTATTTGTTTTCTGTTCAGGAACTTATGCCTTCCATTGGGGGGATTATTACGCAGGTTTCAAAAATCGAATTATTGAAACGCGTGAAAGGAAATTAATGCTTTATATTGGAAGATATTTTATGCAATTATTTTTAGATATATAACAAAGAATATGCTTCAATGAAAAAAAATTCTCTGTAAAAATGGGTCAAAATGCAATATTTCCAAATAACTTCAAATAAGGCTGAAACATTTTAATGAAAATTATCTAGTCATCTACAAGATAAATTTAAATATTAATAGTTTAAAATCCTTTTGTTAAAACAGAGATACAAAATTAGTCAACAGAATTTTAGTACGAAATTAACTCCAATGATTGTATTGTTTTCCCTAAAATTCTGAAAACAATCATTTCAATTATTGGCTGTTTCGAAAGTAAAATTATTGAATTACGTTTAATAAATTATTATATAACATGAATACAACATGACTTTTAATATGAAGTTTTCATATAATATATTATGCAATTAGTTAAAATTGCTTATAGCTTATAAGAAACTACATTTAGAAAAGAAAAATAATGTGACAAATGACTGGAAGGATTTTTTATTTAACTGAATGATATCGAGTTTTACTAAATTTCAGTTAATATTTGTACTTATATAATCCATAATTTATATTTTTGTATTCATATTAATCTATATGGAAAGCGACTTCTGAAACTTAAGAAATCGTCATGAGTAAATTTTATTTCATTTTAAAAAGCAATAAAAATTTACTGTAAAATTTAATATTTTCAATTATAGATTTGAAAAAAATACGAGCCTTACAATCAATAATCCAACAATCAACAAGAAACGTATGACAGAAAATATGATTAAATGACTTCACTATGGAGCGAAAAGTCATTAAAAGTGTTGCATTCACTTTAGGATACAAACATTCATGAACAGCTCTAATTAGATTTTGCACACGTAAGAATCCCACTAAATATGAAGTTGATTATGTTTTCGCTTATTAGTCATCACATCTTTATAATCGATTGAAAATTCAACGTTTTTGCACAAATGAATTATTGAGAGTGGAACGGAAAATTAAGGAATCGAGTGATTTGTCACTGATAAAAATATACACATGAGGAATTTTTACTGCTCCAAAATTTACTCATGAGTTTAGCAATTTATCAAGTTAATAGATTTTAGTAGAAACAATAGACAGATTAAGAAACCATATATAAAATTTTATCCTCCAAAAGAAATAAAAAGAAATATGCACCACTACATCTGTGTTTAAAAAGTAGTCTGTATACATTATTCCCTCATTACAAGTCCTGTTACTATCAAAGATTTACACGCTATTAGCTGCTCATGAACTATTACTTGAAAATTGAAATAAGAACAGAAGTCTTTTAAAATGTATGGAATTTTCGGATATTCTAATTGTTGAATTGAAATTCAAACTCACGAAGGTGCAAGAATTATATAACCTACTAACACAGCTTGCGTATAACCTGTAAATAGAATGGATAATGAAGTTTAACACATTTAGGACGGCAAAGAAATCTGTACGACATAGCCTGTGACAACACGTTTTGGGGCAAACTAGTAAATTCTAAAATCTTCATAACGTTTTTATTCATGAGAAACGAGAAAACTCGTGAATGTACTGCAACAGATGGGATGGAAAACAAGAGAAAATTCGTGAGTGGTCCTTAATGTGTTAAGAAATTTTAGGCTTAGATCTTTTCAATTAATTGAAAAGAACAAGATTAAAACCACGGTAGATTGCTTTTCTTTTCCCTCAAGTGTGTTTTAATCAAAATGCATGCTCTCTAGTACACCAAAACTCCATAGTAACTTATGCCAATTGCATTTAAAGAAGTGCATTTCATTTAAGAGGAATTAATTTTTTTCCTGAACCTCTAAAGGTTATTAGAAAATCAGAGAAATTGAAAAGTATGCTATGAGTTATACTCACAAATTAAAAATCTAGTACAGATATCAAAATTACATTTTTTCCCACTGAACTAAACTTGGAACTTCCGTGTTCAGGATTTTGATACCTCATTTTCAATCATTAATCTCAAACTAGATATCCTGCAGTATGTACTGCTACTCGATAAAAGATTCAGTCACATAAATTTTATGTAAAGCGAAAAATATATCCCTTGCGGAATTACACCATAATTAGGATCTAACATAATACACTCACATCCAAAAGGTAAGCACGGAGAGGAAAATCCTATTTTCCAGAAGCCAATCAGAATTGAAGAGGATGCCTTTTGCTGCAGAGGTAGATGGAAGTATGCAAATGTGTTAGGGAACAGCCAATCGCCCTTTCATGTGAAGAAATATGCAAAAAGGGCAGTCTTATAAGAAGACAGTTTTATGAAGATTTAAAGAAGTTTGTTGTAAGTGCTGAATGAAGGTGTTTAAACCTTGCGTACAACTTGTTTTCAAAGCATACTTGTTTCTACGACTTCATTTAGCTTCCAGAAGACGAATGGAAGATTCTAAGCCCTGCCAAACAGGGTTCTGTGACGGCTGCCCGGTATCGATATTAAGTCCTAGTCCATTGTTAGATTGAAGGCTGCAGTAGTTGGCCCTACTTTTCTTTTAATGGACGATAACATACTTCCCCATAGATCTCACATCATCGATGACTACCTGGAGAGCGAAGGGACAGCGCGTATGGCATGGCCAGCATATTCGCCCTACCTTAATCCCATTGAAAATCTTTGGGAGGCTCTCGGCCGTGATGTATCTTCATGTTTCCCATATCAAGCCATTTTTATTGAGCTGGAAACTGCTCTACAAGAAGAATGGCTATTGTTTAATTCTGCGTTGGTTGCCCACCTAATTGAAAGCATGTTCACAAGGTGTAAACTTTGTGTACAGATGGGGGGTCACATACAATATTAATGCCCTTATCTTTTTTTATGCTGTTTATTTTTACTTTATACATAATTCTGTTTAAGTCTCCAGTATGTCAATATTTGTTAACTTATAAAAATTTAATATTGTTTTCAATTCTGTATATAATTATTGATTTTGTTTCCTGCATAATATATACGCTACTTTTCTGCCGAATTTTGTATCAATCAAAGCATTATTTGTTTATTATTTTTTTGCATTTTACATCTTCGTGCTTAATTTTTGGAAGTGAGTGTATATAAATAGATTATAGACTATATGAATAAATTATACGTTTTACTAAGTTTTTTTGCTGTCTTTCCAAATATAATCCAAAAATTATCTTGGAATTCAAATTATCTCGTTGCATAATTTATTCATTAAAATTGTTGGGTTTAAATATACTAGAACATTTGAATGCGTATCTGAACCAGAGAGAAACATAAGTGAGAGTCACCCAATTCTATATTATTACACCTTCTTTCAGATCACACGTTTTATTACAAAATCTGCTGGTTTTTCTTCATAAAATTTATTCTAGATATTTTATCCTTGTAATTTGTAAAGTGGTATATAAAGCTCATTTTTAGTACCGTATCATGCCTTAATCATCATTATCTTCGAGAATAAAAAATGTAGCCTTAAGCTTAGAGAGGGATAAATTTTTCAATTTAACAATTTAAATCATATGAAGGAATTTTAAAAATGCGTATGAAAAATGCTTCATATATTTTAAACGTTTACATTTTTTTGCTGTGGAACAGTATTGAATCATCAGATTGAATCTATTTGCATCATAATTAAAGGAATACATTAACACTTATTAATTACAGTTATATTAAATTACCTTAAAATGATTGTATTTTTTTTACAAACATTTAATTTTGTGAATTATTTCTTGAAAATCCTAAAACTAATTTTTTTATGTCTATGAAATGCACTTTTTTTCTTCTATCTGAATTTAATTTTCAAATCTACTTTGCTTTCAGTAAAAGGTTAAAATCTTTCATTTAGAAACGTACATTTTTTGTATGTGATGATAATCCTACATTTTCTGTTAAAAACAATTTATTTTAAAAAGAAAAGAAGATTATTTTATAGAACTTGAATCACTTTGTTTATTTTAAACTCATTAATAAAATTGCAGTCCCTCATATTGCAATCTAAATAGAGTGTTTTCCCATTTATCATAATATGTACATATTAACTTAAAAATCATAATTTCGAAGGGAAATAACATTTTAGAAAAGTTTAATCTTTCTGGATGTATAAAAGTTAACCAGTCAAAATAAATAAAAAAATAATGTTTTATATTAAGAAAATCACACACATAATTAATGATAAAAGAGGATAGCATAACGTTTTTATTTAAATTTTCTACCAACTTTCTTTTTAGTATGATATATATATTTATATTATAATAACTGATCTGCACCAGAGAGAAAACACATTTTAAAATAAAGATTTAATATGGATGATATATGTATACAGATGATTCTATCTAAAATATTTACAACTGAAGATTAACTTCCAGGTTATCAATTATGACTCGGAGTTCCCCTCGGGAACTCCTACAAAACAGGTATGCTGTTCTTTCACTTTTCACTTCACATCACTCTTCTCTCTACTTTATAGGCGACCGGAACAGACTCATGGTGGCTGGTGACATGACTTACTTTATCTATATAAATAAAAATGAACCGTGAAATGCGTTGCTAAGCGCAAAACTAGAGAACGGCTTGACCGATTCAGTTAATTTTTTTTAAAAAATAGCTGATAAAGACACGAGGATGGTTCTTATTTTTAAATTTAAAAAAAACTTTAAAAATTTAAATAAAGACACGAGGATGGTTCTTATGGAGAGAAAAAATGAAATAACTGCGAGGAAAATAGTTAAAGCGACACTTTTCTTACCTTCCCGCAAAAAATCTTCATTGCCTCCCCCCCACACCAACTGAGTAAGATAGCAGGAAGTAATAAATTATGATTTGTTTAGAAAGAAATGCGCGAAGTCAGTTGGTTTTCATTTATAGAAAACAGGGAGTGTAAAAAAGAAAGAAAATAGTTGCTTTTATACAGCTGATTATACTGATTAAAAACATTCTTCCAAATGGACGTGAATATCATTTTGTTCATTATTTGACACTGTTTCATTTTTTACTGTTTCTATTTATTGTGTTCTGATATAAAGTTTTGTTGTTGTTGTTCTTAAAGACTTTCTTAAAGAAAATTCTTTTTTATATATAAATACGACGTGAAGAGCTCTTAATGTTTTTGTTATTTTTGAAAAAATTTGTATATTAAACGATTCTTTTTATTTTCTTAGTGTTTATACTGTATGGATATTTAATCTATTCTTGTTCAAAATAAATTCTGGGCAGGGAAGAAAAAAATAACAAAGGGAAAAAGGGTATGTAGAAAGAAAAGTAATGAGAAAAGGGGATAGAAAAAGAAAAGAAGTGTTTGTGTGTGTCATCATTATTTCCTCTATGTGCGGCATTTTCCAAGCTGTTTTTAAATTTTCGATTCTCGCCAAAACCAATTGTGTCTTTATTTGTTTAATGTGCGTACACCTATGTCACCTGTAAGACGCGGGGATAGCGATTTGCGTCGTAGAAATCGAAATGCTAGAAACCAAGCTAATTTTCAATCTACTTGATCAACAGAACAACTTGAAGATCGAAATGAAATTGAAGGGATTATAATCACGTGCAATGCATCGTGTTCAAGCTACTTTTAATATTTCACGAACGGCATTCAGCTACGACGTTTCAATTGACTACAGCTCCTACCAATGCGTTGCTTTTGGATCTATGAACTTAGTTTGCTCACATTGTAAGGCCTTGAAATACAATAATGAAGCAAATGGATTGTTTTGCGCAAATAGCAAAGTGAAATTAGTGCTATTGGTTCCGCCACCACAGCCATTGTACTCACTGGTTTCAGAAACTGGAAAAGATACCATGCACTTCCTTACAAACATACAAAAATATAACAACTGTTTCAAATGATTTCCTTTGGGGCAGCAAGTATACTTCGCGACAATTTCATGCCAACTTTTAAGGTAACAAGACTTTTTATCATGTCAGAACTATGATGTTGTTTTTGGGAGGAGGTTTTTGGCGTCAATATAAATTCGTTGGCAAAAAAATAAAAATTTTATTATCTGCACGAGTATCTCAAATAAATCAGCTTTTAATAACGTGTTGCCATTGCATTTACAAAAACTCTGATTAAAAAATTAATTAATTACTACAGCAAATGAAAACTCGAAAAATGTCATTTTGAGCACTTGATTATATAAAATAAAATAAATAGTAAATGTGATATTTTTTTTAAAAAAATCAATGCGAGCCACATTTGGCCTTTTCATTAAAATTTGGTGACTAACTATTTTTTTTGGCGAAAATGACTGTATATCAAAGCTGTTCTATTGTGTCTTTTGTAATTAAATTGTATTTGATATAGCTATGTATTTTTCATATTTGATTATAGTGGTATATTTCCGCTCCAAATATTTCAGATTTCAAATTTCTTTGGCGAATGTTCATTTGCGTCCAACAAATGTGAAAAAAACAAAAAGTTTTAAGTATTTTTTCCCCTCACACTAATGCGGTTAGATATAACAACCGGTTATTTCAAAAGATTCAGATTGTTTTCGTAGTTGATACATTTAAAATTAATCATTGTTAAGTAATAGATCTTTCGATTCCTTCAGAAGTACTTTTGAATAAAAATAAACCAGATTAATTGAAATTAAAATATTTTAATCTGCATTCGTTACCCTAACTCGTGTTTAAAATTCTCGTCTCATGCATACGGTTTGCTAACATTTTACTTTATAATTAGACTGTCAGTTCTTAAATATATATTTCAAAATTTCCACGCGTACGAAGTCGCGGGAAAAAGCTAGTATATATATATATATATATATTGTTACATTTTTAGCGTAGCGGGTTCGGTTTGAATGGACTTTATTTGAGGACAGCACAAACAAATTTATTTACAGCTATTTACAGGTATATACAGGATGACTTGAAAAAGTAAAACTTCAGAAAACACAATCCAGCAATAATCAGTCACCTACAGCGTAAATGCAAGTCTTACGCACAATAAACACGGTTTGCAAAA
>JAOUZG010027617.1:11933047-11967144 GCA_026289955.1 Argiope argentata
CACACCGTTTTTATCTCGGTCTCAGGAACCGGCCCTTGGTGGCAAATGACCAATCAGCATCATTCTTGGTCTCTATCGTTGTTTCCCGTGAGAAAGCAATTTGCTATCTTCTCACCTATTATCTATATGACCGCCGCATCCGTTATCGGTGGTTGTTCTCGTGGGAAGCAATTTGATTCTACTTGTTATTTATGCGGAAACGTCACACTGTTTAAAATCATACGTAAACAAAGTAATGCATCTCATTTTCAAGCCACATCTCTTGCTTATTGTTCATGCTCAGTTCGAGGTTTAAACGCATGCGCGAAAAAGTGGAAAGTTAAAATGGCAATTATAAAATTCCTTTTTTTATATATGATTTTGTTGTACTAAAACTGCCCCCAATAAGGCTCTACAAAATGGTCTAATTTGGTCCTTGTGTTTAAAGCTTCAATAATATGTTATCCTTGTTCTATGAAAAAAATTCTATTATTGATTCGATGTGGTGTTACTTTCATTGCATTTAAATGTAAAACTTTAGCATCAGTCTTTAACAGTAAATGTACACGTACGGGATCTCCGTCTTGGTCTTCTTTATCTGGCCATTGCTTTACACTCGGATACTTCTAAAAGTAATTCTTATAAAATTTCAATATTAGGAATTAATCCATTATCGAAAGAAAAAAATCCAATTTGTTTCCGATGTCGATTGTTGTGTAAATGAAGAATACAGGCCAAATTAAATCTAACAATACCGCAAAGGTGGAAACACCTATTTCAGTCATCTGGTGGTAGCTGGATGGCTTTCTAGGGCGCAGTTTGATAAAGTATGTAGGACGTTGAAATTGATACATTACTGGACTGGGCATTCTTTGCGTCGAAATAGATTGAACATTGTTTGCTTTAGCCTACTGGTTTTTCCTTTTCCCTGACGTGACGGAATTCATTTCTTTATAGTTCAGCTTAAGAATGAGGAGTTTAATATTTCTTCCTGAAATCGAAGCTCTGGAGAAATTCATGTCATGCGACAAACTAAAATAAACACTAGATCAGCTGTGGGAACAGGACGGTAAATTCAAAAAAAGCAAATCTTGCATCAGTTCGAAACATTCGTTACAAGAGTAAGAACACATTAAAGCCTAGAATAAGTGTGCCTGAAAATATAAATCTGAAGAAAAAAAATACTGTGTAGTGAAAATTGCTTCTCTCTCTCTCTCTCTCTCTCTCTCTCTCTCTCTCTCTCTCTCTATATATATATATATATATATATATATATATATATATATATATATATATATATAGGAAATGATATCAAAAAAATGTTCAAATAGTACTGACATTAAACAGATTTCTGATCATATTATGAAGCAGAGAGGTAAGAGAAGGTATTGCGTGTTCAAATATTGGATATAACGTGACTTTAATATCTCCCTATTATAGACATTTTAATGTGACTTTAATATATCCCTATTATAGGCCTAAAATATTTTTTCTTTCACATAATTGTTACATTTAGTGAAAGGGCGCAAATCGATTAAATTAAACAAATTCACAATTATAGAAAAGAATTAATTATACTTTCCATTGATTCATTAAACTATAATGATATTTCGTTGCAGAACGATAAGAAAAAGAAATCCCGTGAATTAGAAAAGAAAATTAACTTCAAAGCAAATTATGGCCGTGTTTTACTGCAAAATAATATCAGCTTTATTAATAACCGATATATTTTTATGGGAATGGATTCCAATAATCTTAACTATATTTAAAGGATAAAGTAATTCCTCATGCAGACATTGAATTATTTTTTGATGTGCATACATGTCTTTGTTTTTATCTACAATATATTTATCCCAATTTATCTAGTTAAATATCTGTGATGTGTAACAGTGAAAGGCCTCATGCAAATGGATCCCTTGTTTGATGAACGAAATAGAGAAAAAGGAACAGGAACAGAAAACATTTTTTTCATTTCGATTATTATAATAATTTTTGTTATCAATTTAAAAAAAAAATATTTCTCTCATGAAACAATCCCAACACCACAAAACAAGGGAAATAGAGATGATTCCCACTTTTGAAGAATCGGTTATTTAATTTTAGTTTAAAAAAGCAAGAAAATTTTTGGGTGCAGAGAAATATAATGTATATAGATTTGAAAATCATAATCTTAAAATGTAACTTTTAAAAACTTGCGTAACAACAACATCTATGATGCGAAGTTTTTTTTTTTTCGTTTTTTCCCTCCAAAATATGCTTTTTATTAAATTTCTACATGTATGGATGAAATAGTTTTTCTATTCCACTCATAAGAAAACATAAGTTGCAGTATTTGTAAATATTATACATCTGAAAATTCGGTTTTTACTAATATTTGAACAAGAAAGTATTTTTAAGAGTTTGTGATAAATCATGTTAAGCAAGTTTTTTTTTTTTCAAATTAGATGACATTCAATATATTTTCTAAATTTATGTATATCAAATTGAATATAATTTTAAGTTAATTGATTTTAAAATAATAATGAATTAGTATCCCCGTATTACGCTAAGGGAATTTTATTTTGAAGTGAATTTATCCTATATATATATATATATATATATATTTCTGATTATACCTATTTGTAATCATGACCTTGAAAATTATCGCATCTGGGAGCATACTCGATTAGCAATTAGAAAACAAATATTTTAACAAACGGATATTTTTTTCTGTTTTCTAACAAGAATAGCTCATTCTGTCTTTACTTATTGCATCAGATATATCTGTGAGAAAAAAAAACTCCATTTGTTTAATATTCACCTTTCGACGATATTTAAACCTAAACACATGTTAATTAATCCCTTTAAAACTAAAAAAAATACTTATAACTTTAAAGGTCATAGCAGTTTTATTTGCTTTTCCTAATTTCAAATATTATTTATCCCTTACCCTAAATATAATAATAAAAGCTTAAAGTACAAAATTAATTGTTTTAATGCTTCCAGGGACAATTCTCTTGGGCATGGAAACGATAAATAAATATTATAAATACTTTTTTAATATGAGCAGCAACACTCGGGAAGATAATCCAACAACTGAATGTGCATTTAATATCTTTATTAGAAGTGAATTTTGTTAAAAAAGTTTTAAGAAAATAACGACAATTATGATGACGTTCATGGGGAAAAGAAATATTTCTAAATAGGGTGGATTATTATGTAATTTTATAGCACTGGAATAGAAATATATTTTGAGTTTCATAATATTACCTCATTCCATTGAAGAGCTTGATCAAAATTTAATTGTATTCCTACTTTCGGTGTAAGGATTTCTTACGGTAATTTTATATTTCTATTTCTCTAAATGTTTGAGTTACGATATTCAGAATCTCGCAGAACTGTGTACACACAACATTATTTCAAAAATGTTATAAATTAAATTTCCTACGTAGACTCAAACGAGTGACACCTAGATTGAGAAATTTTTGCAAGCTCTAATATTTTTTAAATGTTTATTTCCCTTTTGATCAAATACACTCTACATGTGACAGAAGAAAGGAAATGGATTGAAATCTGTTTTAACAAAGCTGAGAATTTATTACAGAATGTTGTTATATTCTAACTCAAATCATACGCTTGAAAAGGATAATAAATGATACTAAATAGTTGGTTCTTCAGATGTTGAAAATTTATGTAGCCTATAAATATTTATTATTATGTTTGATAAGTTAAGCTTTTATTTTTAAAAAAATCAAGGAAATAATTTAAAAAAATACGTAAAAGTAAGTTAGATCGATATGTAATTTTTTCTTACCTTTGTTTCTGTTTAGACAAAAGACAATAGTGAAGCATTGCTCGAATAATGCTGTAGAATTTGAAAAACTATATATGCAATATACATACTAAATGTTTTTTCGTACAAATTATTAACTTATGAGGAGATGTTTATAATTTTCTGTACCAGACATTTGCCTTTATTTTTTTGTAATAATTCATTATCCAGTGGTTCAATACATCTAACTAAGGATACCTTATATTTTAAAGCTCAAATATATTGTATTCAATGAAATCAAATGAGATTCATGAACTTTATTTTAAAAGCATTATTCCATTTCTTGACTCGTTCTATCAATCTGATTTGAACTCCGTGAAAATGAAAATAAACTTCCAAGCCCACAAACCCAGTGTTTAGTTTTATCTTACCTCGAAATGACAGGAACATCAGTGAAATTCTCGTTTTCGAGTAATTAAAATTAATCAGAGCGTAAGATCAGCATTTAAAAAAACGAGTCACTGATGCTTGCCCCCATTATTTGATAAGATGTGAACGCCACATAGAGAACGTAATTTCCACACGCTCGAGGAAAAGTTGATTGCCTTCAAGAAAGGTAATGGGGGAGGGTTGGAAATTTTTGCAAATTCGGCAAACATTAATGCTCTTAGTGGTGGATGGAAACAGAAAAAAAAGAAATGTGTTTCCTGAGCAGAATGGGATATGAATTTAAAAATTGTGAGGATAATTATGAATTACGTGTAGGTGACACTTAACTATGGAATTCGAGTAATTTTTTAGATTATTTCATGCATTTTTTAACGTTTTGAAAGAAATTTTTGGAGAGGGGAGATGTTGAAGATAATCATTCTTCTTCTCATTATAATAGACTTATTAAGAAATGAATTCAACCAGCTAACAAATACCATACATATTTTTTAACTGAACTTATTATTTTTTGGATTTTATTAATATTGTGTTCCTAAATATTAATGCTTTTATTGCATTTTTGAATATTTTCTTTTTTAAAAACCTACTTATTAAAACAATTATCGTTTTCAAAATACATTCCTAATATTGAAAAGGCGTTTAATCTTAAATGAGATCTTAAGCATCATTTTTCAACAATAATAAAAAAAAATTAATTTGTTTAGTTTTTATTTATATCACATGAGTAAAAATATTTTTTGTATATTTATTTTAACTAATAAATATAATCTAATTTTTATTGAGTAAAAAAGAATTACACAAAGTTTTATTGTTTCTATTCTTCTCCAATATGATAAAAAAATTTAAGAAAAATTTAATTCAGAATTTTTTTTCTTTACAAATAAATTAGAAAACTATCAGAAGAGCGTAATCCTTAAAGTTCGCCCTGTATGGTCCATACGTTGTGCATTGAATTGATTTTGTTCAATATATTTAATTCAATTACCATTTCGTACTGCTCAGGACATGCAGTAAGTCCTCAAATATGAACAGATTGTGAGCAGAGTTCTGAACTGACAACCTCTAAAAGAAAAAAAAAATAATTATAACATTCAAAAAGATTAGTCATTGACTGATATTATAAGATATTACTTCTACGATGTATATCTTATAACATTAGTCAACGTTATAAAATATATGCGAATTTTAAGAAAGAAAAAAATAGAAATTTGCCTCAATATTATAAGATGTCCTCCTTTAATTAAAAATGTTCTTATGAGAGAAAACAATATCAATAGTAAATTCTAAATAAAGGAAAATGGAATGCAAAGGGAAAAAACAGTAAAAAGATGTCCAGATTCAATATAGTAAAGAAAAAATAGCCATTATAATTTCTTTTCTAGGAAAGAGAAATGTTTGAAATTTCTCAAGTTCTGCTAAGCATGACGATTTTGAATATAACAAATGGGAAAAGTGAAATGAAATTAAAAATTCACAGTTTCCTTGAACTCCGTAGGTGAGAATTTCACTTATAAATTTATTCCCATAAAATTGCATTTTTTCCCTTCGAGTGATTGATTCGACTGTTTCGTTCCCAGTTTTTAGCTCAAAAGCAATTCATTTAAATCCGAATGCATATCTTCTTAAACCTCAAAGAATGATGAATTCTTATCAGAGCTATGATTAAGTACAAAAACATTTAGATTCCTTCCATTTAAGGCTAAATTTTCAAAACATAATTCTTTAAGATCTAAATAATTGGTGTTTGAGGGTTAATACACGAGAACCATAAACAAAGATGATAATTACCTGACATTCTAAAATAATCGATCTATTAGAAGGGATAAGAAGGGAAATAATAAAAATTTATTTGACTTAAAAACATAAATAGAGAGAAAATACTCATAATCGAAATTTGGAATATCCTTTGAGGGGCAAAAAATTCATTAATATTCAGGGCAGAAAAAATATTAACAATACCATTTCCCAATCACATGTTGTACAGTTTTCAATTGTGGATATATATGATACTCATGCTATTGCTACATAGGATAATTCTCACAATATTCGAACAAGTGTTTTAAGAATTTTCTTGGATAAATTGTTGCATTTATACTGCTCCTAACTGTTGGCTGTGATGGAACAGTCCTTGTTGCTGTTTCTAAAATGGTATCATACCCAGTCCTTCAGATAGTTCCTCTATTGGTTGCATACAAACGAATTAGCATATTTCATCTACTCTAACATTTATAAGAAAAAACTATGAATTTAAACTTATTGTGGGGAAAAAACAGATAAAAAGTTGCAATTTTGCAAAAAGCTGTCTGTAATAACATTTGAAAAAGTTGAAGTAAATTGTGCGAATTACAAAATGTAAAATTATTGAATTCCTTATAGATAATGCGAAGAAAACCAACACTAACGCAGCTCTAGCAATTGTAATGATTCTAGAATGAGAAAAAAATATCAGCTAGCCCCAACTTTCAGGAACATAGAGATTTGAAAGGCCTATACTCTCCATTCTCAAACTCATATTAATCTTCAAAAGTAATTTTTATCTTTGAATTTATTTCCAGTCATTCAATGTTTCAAATCAAGACTATTATAGTTAATGGATGCTTTTTAGAAGTTTTGTGTCTAATTAAATATATTTTTAATTAATTGGACAGTAAAAAATGCTACGTAAATCATCGAAGATTTTGTATTATAAATAGATTATGTAATTGTCAAATTTTCCATGCTTCAATTTCTTTATTTTTAATTCTTTTTTCACTCCACTTTCATGTGGCATCCGACAAGAATAAATGAACAAATAGACCTTATAAATGGAAAAAAATGATGACGAAATATGAAAGGGTTTATTCGTACAACACGAATTTCAACATTTTTCTAATGGAGGATACGGTTATAAGTACTAATAATTTTGACAGTTAAATGTGTTGGTTTCAAAATTTATACCATTGTTCAAAATGTCTGTGAATTGAAGTAGGTAAGAGTACCAAAATCTCCATGAATTTCAAAATAGGGCATAGAGTAAATATGCGAATGCTATTATTCAGGGCATCTATGAATGATAGTGCATGTGTCAGAGTTAAAGAATGATGTAATGTTTATGGAAAAAATGATTTGTTTGCTCATTTCCAAGTTTTTACACAATTTCATTTCATTATACTGCAACTCAGGCAACACTGAGTTGCAGCAACTGGAACACATCTGGCATGCCTTCGAGCATATTGACCATTCGGCCTAAGCGTTTGTACATGCGCTCCCTTGAAACTGTCGTACTAGTGGCTGAAGAGAGTTGACGAGGCAGGTCTGATGTTGTGCTCCTTCTGTTTCTTTTGGTAGTAACTGAAAAACCGACCCTCATTCGACGTTGTATGTGCTGTAACATGGGCAACATGTGCTGTAAAGTCTACTCACTGTATCATCATCTCGGAATCGATTCCAAAACCTGTAGATGACACTCTGGTAGATTCTAAGTTCCTCGGATACTTCCAGTTGCGTACGTCTACATTCCAAACGGCTGATAATTCAACTACGTATAAAAATCCCCCAAACGTTTCTTTTTGTTTCATGACTATTCAGTTATTGCACAGAAATACTTATAAATCTGTTGCTAGAAATCTTATTTTTTTGCCTGTATTCCTAATACATCATTCTCGTCGTTGTGACGTACTATCGAAGTCATCTGGGGTGCTTACTGAAATTTGCATATGAATTTTCAAGATATGTGCAATCATTTTACGGGAAATATATGTGTTTCAGAGTTCGATTTCCGCGTGTCTTTGAGTTATCTTTAATTGACGGGCATGATTATACTTATTTGCATTACTGAGCATTATTATTTGCATTACTGAGCAAGAGAAACAGTTATTTGATTATTTTCTATGACTAATTATCCTCATTTAAATGAATACGTATTATGTTACAGTGTATAGATCAAGACAGAGTCAATAAAGGCAAAAAATTATCTATTTGACATTATGAATGCGATAAAAATTGAAAATAATTAGTTGTACTTGAAATAAACGATTCAGAATCTTTCTCATAGTGATAATTTAAAAGCAAATGAATTGTTTTCATTTGCATGTTATTACACTATCAACATTATATTAAAAGTTAATGAAGATAAAAGTCTATTTGTAAGCCATAAGCAAAACAAGCTTCAGTTTTAGCTTCTAGAATTAATTGAATCGGGTCAACAGCCTTACCAAACTCAGCTGAGGTGGTGTCCCCAGGCAGCAAGAACCGTTGACAACACATTGACCAATGATCGCATCCATTGGTTATAGCTCGCGAGTATTTCACCGACGTTGGCGTTGCATTGGCATGATACAGGGTTCTAACCAGATATTTTGCGACCATATCTGAAGCTCGCATTCAGATGGGTGCGAGCTCGTACGCCGACTTAGTGAAAATGGTCGTTTCAATGTAATCGCCCCCTACTCGCGCCGATATCAGGAAAATCGCCTTTCTTAAACGACACTTCACGAATATATTTTAGGAATTTCCCATGAATCACCTGGTATTTGTTGTATTTTGGAATTCAACCAACAACTTGCGCTATCATTCCAAGAAACTTGGTAAGTGCAAATATATTTATCACTGTATATGTTTTTAAATAGTATAGTGTTTATTCTAAATAGTGAACAAAAAGGATTTTTTTGCTACGGTTGTTCGAACTTATTGATTACCTAATACAAAGAGTTACAAGTGATATTATTAGCGTTAGGTGAAAACGACCATTAGGCCTGATAAATATTTTAGTTAACGATCTATTGTTAATCACTCTATTTCATTTAAGAGCTAAAACTTTGTTAATTGAGTTATCGTCATTTCTTTTCTTGCGTGTATTTTTTTCAAGTGATTTTATTTTTTGTTGTATTTTTATTTTGGGTGTTCTTAAAATATTGCAGTTATTTTTTGTCTTCTTTTACAATTTCTTTCAGTTAACATTTTCAAATGAAAGATATTTTTAAAAAGTATTAAATAATGTTTTTATATTTTGGTATGGCAATAAATTTGTGTAATTATTTCTTTTATTTTAACGTGAGGCTAAAAAAGGCTTAGCCCAGTAGGTGATAACACGCCAAAGCTAGCAGCCCCCATTTTCTCTAATATGGCAACCTTTTTTAGCTTTCGTATTGGAAAGAGGAGTCCGAAAGATTACACAAGGTCGTTGCTGGTGACTTCTCGATTTGTTTTTTCATCAAATAGAAAATGTCTAATGCGAAATCTATTTCCTATTCTATTGTAAGCAATATGAGATAGATCAAGGCATGTTCGTCCGATGATAATATCAACTGGCTGTGCATCACGGGGGACAACATATACACATGCCTTGACCTTTCACATTATCAACTTCAATATCTACTTCGATTCTTCCTATAGAGGTTACCGCAGGTACCTTTTGATTTCCAAAACCATATAATTCGTTGACAACAGGTTCGATTTTTAGGTTAAATTTCTCAACAACTGAAATTCTTAAAAGACAGCATGAAAGCCCTGTGACAATTAAAGACTGTACTTTAAAGTTGTTAAGTTTTGTTTCCTTCAAATATGAAATGCTCTGATAGATTAGTGATTATTGCATATAAAGTGAAAATAGCTACTCCCAAACTTTTGTGTGGGTTCCCAAAATTAGCGATGTATTTTCTATTATTGCAATAAAAAAGTACCTAATATTTTTATATTTATTCGTTTCAATTATTTTTTTTCTTTTTAAGTTTAAAGAACGTATCATAACGACTTGAGGTTGCTAAAAACCTGGATATGCACAAAAAGGGTTATTTTAAGAGGATAAAAATTTAAAAAAAACGTTTCTCTATCGATACAATATCTTTTTGAAATAGTCCCATAAACTTGCATTTCGCTAGCAATATAATAAAATGGAACAAAAGCCATTTTAATCAAATATTTTGTGATTGTTTAAACGTTAGAGTCAGAGAGCTATGTTTACACGAAATGCAAAAAACCCAGCAACTCTAAATAAATGTTGGAATGTCTTTTGTCTGTATTGGTATTTCTTTTTGCTATTTCCAAGACGTCGTTGTTCTATCTATGGAAAGCTGTGCGGAGTGTAGCTACTTCTGAAATTCTATCACCCCCAGGTGGTCGAGAAGGCACTCCCTGGGGATCTATGGACAATTCCTCCCCTCCATGACGAAGTTGGATTGTCCACACGAGAACAAAAACAAATCAACAGATAGAAAAGAAATATTGGAAGAAACAATGAAATCAAGATAACAAGAGACGTTGGAAAGGAAGCTGCCTAGAGTAAACAGATGATTTTTGTACAGTAGTTAATCATGAAACAAAGCCGTGAAGATCCTCAAAATCAATATGCGTGCGTTTAGAAGATTGATACTCAACGTCGCAGGTTTCGTATCATAGAACTTTGTCCCTTCGACAATGAAAGAAAAAGATTAATTCTGGCATTTGCCCATTCTAATGAAATAAAATTAAATATCATAACAATTTTATTGGAATAAAATGGAAATGTTTCAGTAAGTTTATGATATTTTTTCTCCGTTATTCCTTCTTAGTATGTTTGTTTTATATTAATAATGTGTTTTCTATTTGTAAAATCCATAGATATTAATTCTTTATCGATCGAGTAACGCAGAAATTTTCTGTCCAATATTTCACATGAAGACATGGAATTAATTTAAGGTTATATTAGACATATATTATGTTAATTTCTATCACATCCTTGGAAGCGCATAGCAATTCCTCATTCCCAGTTTTTTAAAAAGGTTATATGATAAATTTAAAAAAAAACAAATCATAACATGGTAAAGCTCGTAAATATGCGTTTTAATTGGGTTCATACATTTGGACACTATATACCTGTTATATATTGTTCGATTGTTCGAAGATGTGTGGGGGGTTATCGATTTTTCATCTATCTTTTCTTTAAAACAAGACCTGATTACTTGTTGGAATAAACCCTTTAAAAATGATATAGTTCATGAAAAGAAGGAATTTTACATTTTCATACCAGTGACAATAACATTTTATAATTGGAATAGAAATAATTAGATCATTTTAAAAATTAAACTCGTCGTTTTAATTTTATTTGCTTATAATTTATTTTAATAATATAAATATTAAAAAAAAGGTACCATTGTTTAGAGATTTGATATGCAGGAATTGAGTAATAGCGATTGAGGAGTAATCTAATAAACCTGAATTTCTATGTTGGCATATTTTATCTTCAAATAATCACTGCTAAAAAGGATAAATCCGTGAAAAGGAGGTAACTCTTACGTTGACAAGATGATTGAAATATCTGGAGCCCACAGTCCAAACTAACGGTATTAAGATTATCCAGGGGCATCAATACAACTATAACTCTATCTTCTTCTCCTCAAACTCCCTCTTCAAAGTTTGAAACAAGCTATATGCTTTACCACTGTCTTCGGATAAGAGAAAAAAAAGAAAATGAGAGAATTCTGCTGAAAAAATTTAAAATAAAATATAATTAAACTGAAAATTAAAGATTAAAAAATATCTGCTGATCTTAGCAAAAACATGATAACTAATTTCAATAATTCGAGATCCGCGAGTGTAGATAACTTCGGTGTTCACGAAATACGCAAAGCCAAGCACATCGAAGACATGGCGGTGTCTACACTAAACTATCAAAGTATTGAGAAAAAATTATTATACAAATGCAAAATCTACCCAAATTTATTTACTGAAACAATATTAGAATGCAAAAAATTCCTCATATATTTAATCATTAGGAACATTACTAAAGCCAATAATTTTTAGACAATTGATTTTTTTTTCTACACGAACTTTGCATTCATTAATAAATAAATATTTTTTCACCCGAAGAATGATATATACCCTTTTATTCTGATTTTAATTTTTTATTGACAAATAAAAATAACTAAATAATAAAATGAAATGACTAAAATTAAGTTAGACGATGCAGAATGTGAGGAGTATTTTGTAGTACAAAGCCCAGGAAATTAAATTATCAAAAAGAAAATATAACAAAGTTATATTATCATTTTCAATTTTTATTGATAATAATGCATTAAAATTTAATTATTACCTTTTGGATATGAATACATTTTGTTTGCTCCATTATTGTATTAAATTTTAAAAAATCTTTTTAAATTGCTTTTTTATTAACTGATTACTCTAATTATTATTTATTTCTGTAACTTTAAATTCGAAATGATAAAGGTAAAACCAATTTCATTATTAAATGTTTATATCTTTTTTCATATAAATGACCCAAAATATCTTCTGTGAATTGTTGAAATTGTAAACAATAAAATAAAATTCAGTTGTGACCACATAAAGTAAGTAAGGAAAAAACACTTGAACAAAACTTCTATTGAAACTATTCCCAATCAGCAATCTAAATTGTAAAGGAACGGATCTCGTTTTAGCCATTTTAGATAAATAATTAGCTAATTACTATACATATTTATAAATACTTTTAAGTTCAAAAAATTATTAGTTTAAAGATCAGTTAAAAGTAAAAGTCTACTGATCATTTTAAGATATTATAATCGTGTAAAAGATTAAAATTACGAATAATAGAAATGTTTAAATTTAAAACCAAATTGTAATGTTGTAAAATAAGTACATGTTTACTCATTCTATTATATTTTTAGATTAAAAAGTATTATAATCTAGATTGAAAATTAAACAACGTTTAGGTAAAATGAAACTTAAATTATTTAACGAGAACAGATTTGAAAAATATTTTACAGTAACTATAATTAAATAGTAGAAATTTCTCTCATTTTCAAAGCAGTTTAGAAGTTTAAAGGTTCTAATCAAATTATTCTTCAGATTTTTAAACAACGCTTAGTAGGATCCTTTAAATAAATCAATCTTGATATTTCTCATCCTTCTATGAGATATGGTTAAGATTAAGATAACGTGCATAATACAGGCACTCATGCAAAGACACATTTTAAAAAGGGATTCCTTTTAAAATTCTCAGTGATGAAAGTGTAATAATTAGAAATTTAATGCATAAAATTAGCTTAACCTAAAACAAGTAATATATAAAACATTTTTTTTAAAAATAAATTCCTACTTAGGTTAACAAAGAAAATTTATATTTTGGTAACTTTTTTATTAAATAATGACTATCAATATAAATATGTATATATATATGACAGAATCACAATATTAAGCTGCAAAAAATCGGCAATTTCTATTCTCCTTTCAATATATGGCGTTCGAACTTGCAGTCAAAGGGATGCGAATCTAACGCCATATCAACCAGACTAACGCGCAAGACAACTACAGTTACTATAAATATTTAATCAAAAAATTATACTGTCATCAAATTTTCAACACCAATTGAGGATTCAAAGAGAATTGTGACAACGCAAAATTCGTGAACTTTCTACACCAGTTGGGGAACGCAATACAAATTACAAATTCCTAATTTCCTTTATTCTGTATTATTTTAGTTCGAAAGTACTTCAAAATGAATTTGAAAAATCGTTTAATTAAAAATGATTAATTTTAAAAGCATCAAACATTAGGAAAAAAAACAGATTAGTTTAAAATAATCGGTCAAAAACATGTTAAGTCTAACCTCATTGATGTTTGGAAAAAACAAACTGAATTCGTTACTTATTTGGTGGTGGGGAAATGAAGATTTTTGAAGTGATAGTTAGTTTTTAATTAATTAATAAAAGTGAATAAATTAATATTTGAAAAAACTGTATTAACATCAAATGTTAGGCACTAACAGTTTTAAAAAACTTACTTGAACCAGATTGGATGAATAAAAAGTATTTTATCAACGATTGAAAATTTGAATTTTATATATATAGAGAGAGAGTGTGTGAGCTAATAGTAAATAGTATAAATTGCATAATAATAATGATAATAATGAAATTTTAATAAAGTTTTGTCTCGTTCTGCTAAAACAAGTACAATGTATGTGTGTTTTAAATGCCTTCACATATTTAAAAGACTCCATGAAATAAAAGGAAAACATTCAATACGCTACTGAATAATTATAAAAAGTATCTAAAAAATTTCAGTAATAAATTATTTAATTTAGAATTTGAACTGTGCATCAAAATATGAGTGAACAAAGTGAAATTATTTGATAACCTCTGTCTGTAAATCGTTGCAAAGAAATTATGTCATTTTGGAATTTGGGATTTCTCATTTATGCTGACGTATGAAATTTAATTAGATAAAAATTAAAATTTTACAGTTTTGTTTCAAAACTATTTCACCTTTCAGAGTTAATTGAAGTTTGTGCCAGATGAATTAATATTAAAGAATGTTTGTACTTGTTAAGATAGCAACTTAACAATTTTAACTTTGAGCCTTTAGAATATAGAGTAATAGAAGGTGAAATACTCCTACTTGGCTCTTCGGACAGAAATTATTCAAGACAAAAATTATTTACCAATTAACCCAGAATCTGAAGGTTTGGTTAAATCTGAGAAGGTTCCAGATCTAATTAGAATTTTAAGACAGAGATGGTGAAATTTCAGAGATGTTGAATTTATTTTTGTTAATACTCTTGCGAGATTTTTAATTTATTTTGTAACAGTCTTTATAGCTCTGATATACTCAGTGTTAAATATGAATCTCATACGAGAATTTTATTGAATGGAACTATCTTTTTCGTTATGTTAAAGATAATGGGCGTGAAAGGCTATCGCTTAGATAATAATACTGTTTACTAATTTTAAACATTCATGACTGCTTTGATGCTTCCTAAAAATCTTCGTCATCAAAGTAAAACATTTTGCTCTTTTGCCAACATAAACAAAAATTCTTGTAAAGAACTGTTTTTTTATGTCCCGAGAAATTTGCTTTTGGCAATGTATGTAGCTTTGACATCATAAAATATTTTTATCCTTATTTATGTATATCGCCTCTCTTTTTTCGCATTCACTATTCAGGTGATTGAGAATGAACTAAAGATCAACAAAATTGCAATGTCTAGAATACGAGCAGATAATTGAGGGTAAGAAACTTAATAAGAGCCACTCAAAAAGCATATTATTACTAGAAGAGGCAATACTTCACTGCGACAATTGGTTTAAGATTATTTTTGGACATTTTTCTATCAGACTCAAAATAATAGGTTCTCAACAAAAGATAGCATAATAATAAGAGTAACAGGTTTGAAACTCTATTATATATACAACTAAGACTGTCAGGTAACTCAATCTTTATAAAATGCACCATAACACAATTATATTTTTTTACGAATTTATATCGCTGTAAATTCTGACACGATCATTTTTTTACTGTCCTTATAGATTATTTTTTGGGAATCACGTTGAATAAACAACTATCCAGACTTAATATAATATTAAAGTATTCAAAATATTTATTTATTGCAACCGTTAGCGTTTTATTGATTTCCTGTTGAAACTACCGAAAAACAGTTTCCCCATTGACTGCACATTGATGAGGTGCTCGATTACCCTCCTTGATAGAGGGTAAAACCTAATTTTCTTTAATATAACTCCATGAGAAAGTCTGATATCAATGTATCAGACTTTCTAGTACCACTCTTAAAACGCGTCCTTTTTTATTGCTTTGTCTTTTTTTATTTATTCTATGAATAAATATATTGTAAGCAAGTAATTTTTATCCGAATCTATATTTTTCATTTCAAACATCATTCCTTAGTTTTTACATAATATCTTTTAACAATTTTCTTATACTATTATTCTTGTCGTCTTTTTTGTAAGTATTAACTGCATTAGGAGTATTTGTCCTTTTATTTTAAATTGAGGATACAGTATTAATTATTTGAAAGCATTAATATCTTGTCAAGACGATGGAAGAATCATAGAATATAATTTAGCAATAAAACAGAGTTCATCATTTTAAATAAACTTGCAATGTAAGTGAACATATCTACAACTTATGAGAATCATGACTTATATCATCTTAAGAATATTCTTGTCTACTTTACCAGAATTTCAAAGAAAGGTTTTGTTAGAATCTTAAAACGCACTAAATAAATTCTTGAAGTAAAATATCAGTTCTTGAGTTAAATTGCTGAAAAATGAGCTCAACCCAAACGACGGTAAAGATCATTCAATCGGAAATCTATAAGTTTGATAAATTGGACAAAATTAAGTAGAAATTGTGCTTTTCCCATCTCAGCATTAGATGTAAACTTCCCTTTAAACTAAAAATGTTAAAATAAATATCCCTAAACTTTACAAATTTTTTCAGTGATACATGCAAAATATGGAATGATCACATCTGGAGCATCAGAAATTGAAGAGACTCGAATTCTGAATGGCCTTCAACGAGTAATCTCAAGACTGTGGCAAAGATTTTACAGTGTTACTGACGACGATTATCAGGTTGAAAAAGAATCAATACTATTCACAATGATCGCTATCTGGCAATAATTACGAGATGTAAGAGGGACACTTGTGCCAAATAATTAGTTTCAACGCTCACATAATACAGAAAAATACGAGTTTATGGACAAAATGTTTCCTGGTTACTCAATCATGTTGTTTTCCCGCCAGATGATCAGCAGTTTTTGTTCAATGGCGTCTTACGTGGAAGCATTTTCATTTAAAATGTAGTTTATAATATGAATGCTGAAGTTTGAGATAGTGAATCCTTGTGAGGCTCAGATGCAGTATGACTAGAAGATAGATTTGACAGTACACTTTATTAAGCTGCAGCATAATCGTTCGTTTGTTTTTTACTAAAATGTGAGCACTTTTATTCCCAGTTTTCTTTCAAACTAGTTTTTAGGTTAGTAACGGTGATTACCATCGTTCTTTTCGCCTTGTTTTCTCTTTTTATTCTTTTAAATTCACATATCGATTATTTTTATAAAATAGAAAATACTCAACATTTGTGATAACCTATCACTCATCTGAACTTAATCCTATCGAAATTCCGAATTAAACTTGAATAACCATTCCTAGGATTCCATTTGTACTTCTTTTGGAAAACTTTACAAATGCACGTTATTTTATACTAAAATGTTTTGAGATATTATTGAAAAGTAAATCAATATAATTACATTATATACTTCCAAAATATGTAGTTTATAGAGAAACAAAATTGAATAATAGTCTGTCTTTGCTGATGCTGGTAGTACTATAAAGAACACTCTTACGAAGTTTTCCTATCGATGCAAAATGAGGATAGAAATAAGATTTATTATATTAAGTTAACCCTTCAAGCGGCTGGAACGTAGAAAGTCGCTCCAAGGTGTCTCTTGAAAACCGGCAGGAACGTAGAAATCCTCTCCAACGTGTCGCTTTAAAACCGCCAGCAACGTAGAAAGTCTCCATCCGCAAATATCTCTTAACACGGCTTCCCCGTAGAAAGTCGCCATTGCTTTCCCCCCGTAAGTGTAATAAACGAGGTGGGAGATTGGCTTGTTAGAGCTCATTTTCTGGTTTCCGCTGGCTGTTAGAATGCGGGTGGTCCCTCCAATTAGGGGAATAGGAATTCCCCCCTGAGAATAGGACATAACTTTCTTGTAAGAATTCGCGATAACAGGACCGATTGATGATATGAGCTGTATACTTCATTCTTTCTTTCAATATTTCATTTCGAATCCAAGAGAAAACTATTATACTTATTACAGATAGGGAAACTCTCATATTTACATGCCATAATTATGTATAATAGTTTATTCAAAAGAAAAAGCGAGTTTTCAAAAGCGGGTTTGAATTTTCTGTATTTGTCTAATGAAATATTAAAAAATCACGTTTGAACTGTTAATAATACTTTTATTAATTAAAAAACATTATATATTTATTTATAAAAAACCTCATCAATTTGTTTTCATCCCAATTAATAAGCGACAAAAATATTTATAAATAAATGTCATTGTAACTATTGCTTAAACTTTGTATGTAGAATTTGGGCAAGCATTTACTACGCAAGGGAAGACAAATTTGAAAATTTTTGGATATAATTATTTATTTATTGTTGACTTTTTAAACATAACTTTAGTAAAAATGTTGTTAATTCTTTTTATAAACGCTTTTATTTACTGTATCTAGATAACTATAGTTCTTTTTTTTACTGTTTAATATTATTTTTTATTTTACTAAGTTAATGCATGCGTTATTTACTACTTTTGCGCAAATCATATTTTTCTTTCTTTTCGGGAGGAGGGGGGGCAGATGGAAAAAAAACTGTTTCTTTTATAAATATAAAAAATATTTTTTTTGGAAATTATATATATTTATAATATAAAGAAAATAATAAAAAAAGAAAAGAAATATTTTTATTTTTATAAAAAATTATAAATATAAAAACATTTTTTTAAACTATGTATTTCAAATATACATTTCTATTATAAATATATATGTGAAATCTCTATAAAAAATCAAACCAAATTCATATGAGAGGAAGTTTTGTGTCTCGTGATGGACTACTAAAAGCATAAATGAAAAAAAAATACATAGAAATAATACGGATTATTAAAAAAGTTTAGTATATGAAAGAAATATATATATATATATATATATATATATATATATATATATATATATATATATATCTTTACATATAATAAAGCACAATGTGTGTGTGTGTGTTCGAGCTGTACAAGACAGACCGTTTGACCAACAGCTACCAAATGTGGTACATGTATACCTAGGGAGCCGGGAATGTGCACGTCAGAGCCCCTTTTTTTATTTTTAAATAAAATTTTAATTAACTAAAAAATAAGCCAAATTTTGAAGTTTTTTCGCTATAGCTTCCGAAAATATTACAGTACAAAATTGATTTTTGCATCAAGTTAAAGCTAAAAAAATTAGCTTTTCAATGATACTGATGCTTTGACCTATAAATTAAAACTCTATTTTTAATGAATTTTTAAACATTCAATTTAATCTTTTTTTTTCAACAATTTATTTCACATAAAATAAAAATAATTTTTTTTCTTTTCGAGGATATAAAATAAATCAGCTTATAATAATATGCTGCCTATAGATTTCAGAAGTTCTGATTAAAAAAATAAGTTAATTACTACCAAAAATAAAACAGAAAAATATAATTTTCATCACGTGATTATATGAAATGAAATAAATAGGAAATGTGATATTTTTTAAACAATAAATGCAAGAAAAAAATTTCTTGATCGTTTGCAATATCAAAATTATTAATTCAATTAAAGAATTAAAATGAATAAAAATACATAATAAAAATATATTATAAAAGTGTGACAGTTAAAACAGAAAAAGAATTTTTAAAAAACCACCAAATAATAATCTTCTGAGAGCGAGATTATTTATTAAAAAGTAAGAAATCTTAAACGAACTCGAAGATGACGTCATTTCAAAGAAACGACGAACAAAAAGCAATTGATAATAAGTAGAAATAAAATATATTTGCATTCGTGATTTTTTTTAAATTTTTCAAACAAGAAGACATGTTTTGAATTGTTACTTTTACTTATGTGAAGGAGATATATTGTGCAAATCAAAGAATTCGCCTTCGTAATTGTAAATTATCTCCATATTTTAATGAATCATGCGAAATAAAAAACGCATCTGCTTTCAACGAAGCATACGTAATATTAAAGCTATACTGGTGAAAGTAGGTCAGCTATTTAAAAACGCTTATTTCACACAAGCATTCATAATAATTAATAATGTAAAATTTGTAAAAGCAGATAAAATAATTTTTACCCGCACATTTCGGAGACATCAAAACTTTATAACCAAAACTTTTCATGTTCTCACATGAGAAAAAAATAAATCAACTATCATTCCAAATGAAACATATAAAAATATCATTTTCAGCACGTGTCTGCATAAAATGAAACATGATAATTTTGGAAAATAAATGCAATGAAACGTTTTCTGTGATATTTTATAATAGAAAATTACTAATTCAATTAAACAGTTTTATTTAAGACAAATATGGCTTCGCATCTACAGGACATCTTATGTAATCGGAGCCCAACTTCTAATTCCTTAATTTTTTTTGGAGAGACATACATCTCTCAACAAATAGTCTGAGTGAAATATATAATTATTAGTTTGAGGGGAAGAATGCTGATGAATTAATTTAAATTTTTACATATATCATCTGCTCTGTGAATCATATTTAACAAAATATTGTAGAGACAATAAGTCCTTAAAATAAAAAAGTGGCACTACAATCAACTAAATCAATCATCAAAGCTGATCGATCAATTAAAATTTCAATAAAACTCTTTGATAAACCTGGCGATATTTAATCACTTTATCAAGATACCTGGCGATATCTTATGTCTCTCCAAAAAATGCCAATCAGGGTTACTCTAGAATAATTGGTCTAGCTTATGAAAATGATGATTGTTCTAAACTTGCAATATTCAGAACTAAATAATTCAGCCAGATTTAATCACAGAAGATAGAAATATTTATTTATTTATTTAGAAGTTGAAATATTAAGAATATCTTATAGAATATGAATCTACAAGACCAAAGGATTATAAACCATAATTTTTTGAAATATATTTATAAACCCCCCAAAAAATGTTATTATTGAGAGCATTTATAGCATACATCCAAAAATAAAATAAGATACTGAATGTTTCATTTAATCTGTGAAATGTTTGCTCAATAATTCCTTGAGATATTGCAAATTATAAAAGAATTATAATGTCTCAATTTCTGTTGTGTACATGAAACCTCAATGTCGGACTACTTTGCTTTCAGTTCTTAGTTGTTTTATTTAAAGACATGCTTCGATTGAGTAAAGAGGTCTTTATATAAATTGAAGTTTTATCATTTCCACTTTAATTTGAAACTGAATTTTTCTTGCACTTATAGAAAATTAGGGAGAGGTGCGGAGTTTAAAGATCAGGACTACTTAAGGCCTACATAATAGTATAAGGGAATTATATGATTACTGAAATTTGATGCTTAAATATATCTTGCTGAAAAACTTATTATGAGACCAAGTTATATAAAGACATTGATTGAAACTTTTAATCTACATTAATACTGGCTAACCGAGTGGTGGTCAAAGCCAGCTAGTTATAAATAAAATGTGAAATATTAAAGACTTATTGCACATGATGAAACGTAAACAGATCTCTTAAGCATATTATATGTAAGGATTTTGCGATTTAACTGTGAAGTCGAAATGAAAATAGTTTCATGAATAATCTCGAAGTCAGAAACTGTATAATTTACAAATTTCAAAACAGAAAAATCGAAATAAAAAAAATCAAAATCAAGTAAGAAAGGAATCAATAAGAAGGAATGTTTTTGGAAAAAAATATAAACAGAATCTTGAAATGTTTTAATATTGAAAATTGTATACTATAACTCATTAACTTGTTTCTGTTTGGATTATTTGCCTTAAAAATAATGCGATCATTTATTTTTTAAGTCCTTCGGCCAAATTTTATTCGTAGTTGGAAGTATTAAATCTCTTAGATGGGAAATGCTTTTACTTTTGTTTTGTAATTGTATCATAACGGGAAAGAACTCAACTGATGTACCTAACAAGTTGAAATATTCAAACAAACTAAGCATCAGTAAAACTATTTCCAGTTTTCTGTGCGTAATCAGATTGTTTAAGTTTATAGTTTTTCTTATCTCAGAGATTAAAAAATGTAAAAGAAAAAAAAGAAGGATTTTGAGAAACAAACAAGTGTCATTCTGAAGGCACTTCAATTTTAGAAACCGACGATATAATTGAAAAGCGAAATTCTCTTCGGATATCAGACACTAATGAAATTTGTCTTCCTGCGAGGATTAAGGAGGGGGAAAGTCTTCTCTCGCACTTTTAGAAGGAATGAATCATCTTATAAATATTATTTATTATTCTTCATACCAAATTCTAATTCAAACCAGATTACTTCCCTAGTAATAAACAGGATCTCGGAACCGGAAAAGCGAAAGTGTTATGGTCGTCTTTGTTGTTTTACCACCTCAAATATAAAGTAATTGTTATTTTTAGCTGCGACGATTATCATGAAACTGCTCCTATGTCTTTATTTTAAAATCGGTTGAACTAAGGAAAGATGATAAACTCGTTAATTTTTCTTACAGAAAATTATTTTATCGAGGCCAAACTATCGTAAAATTAACTTGATATTTTGCAGATTAACACTTAACTCAAACTTAATATCCAAGTACATGTTTTAGGTTTATCACTTAATTGGTTTTTCAGTATTTACTCAAGAAACGGAAGTTACGATCTGGAGTTTTACTAAACTTATGAAGAAATGGCGGTGGTAAAATAAATATTTTATTAAGTATTAATTTATGCACATTATAACTTCAAGTATTAAAAAGTGACATGATTAATTAAACTGAGGAAAGGAAAGGAAGTATATAATTTTTTAAAGTAAGGGATGCTTTTCCTTCAGGAATTTCTTCACTTTGATGTTCATCAAGCTTTCTGGGTTTCAGCATCTTACATTTTAATTTCTTCTGCAGACTTGATTCTTTTAACAATTTAAAAAAGAAATTATTTTCTGAAAAACTAACTATTGTCTTTCGTAATTTACGTTAATTAAAGGGTTCTTAATTAAAATTGACAGAAGTAAATTGCAAAGTAAGCAAAGGATTGGAGAGGGATAACAATTTCTTTATTTTGTAAGTTTATAAACAGTATTTTACCCATTCGCTGTCAAGCCTAAATTGTATGAAATTATTCCCATTCCTATTTCTGTTTTGATTGTTATTGTTTATCTAAGTTTTATTATTTCAAAATAAATGCACATATTTTGTCATAAATAACCATTTACATGTATAAAAATCAAACACGAGTATATTCGTGGTTGGCAATGGGAATAACCTCATGCTATTTTGGGTTGGCAGTGAATGAGTTGAATAAAATAGAATTTTTATAAAGACATTTTATTTGTAACTTTTTTTTCAAATTTTTACACTTGTATATTTATGTTTGTGGTCATAAAAAGTTTGCAAGTTTGACGAGTTGTACGTTGTAATATATTGAAAGTATCACGAGTATATTCGTGCCGGCAATGGATAACATCCTGTTAACCAAGAGTATATTCGTGGTTGGCAGCGAATTGGTTAAATACCGAAAGTGGAATTAATTCCTTTCTTAAATCAGCAACACTATAAACTATTATCTTGATTCTAAAGTAATTTAAGTCTTGTAAACACTTTAAATGCTGTGATCTACAAATATATATTTCTTATTGGTTTCATTACAATACACTTTGAATTTCTGTGCATATTGTGCAAACTTTTCACTTTAACTTATGTCCAAAATTATTTTTTACATCGTTCGATTGACTGAAAGATAATTTTTATGATTTAATGTCTCTTTAGTTCCTTACCTGAAGCCAAATGTTTCCTGCTGACTTTTAGTGATGCTACGTTATAAAAGAATTCGAATATACTTTCTATAGATTGTTTCCTTTTATGAAGATACATTATCTTTTTAAAAATGTTGATTTGCTTATTATACCGAATGTTTGCAAGCAGAACTAAAATAATTTAGTGTGGATTTTGATTTTGATTCTTTGTGAGATGCTAAAATAGAAGTTACACTTTAACAAAAGAGCAGCTGAGCCACAATAATAAATTTAAAATGCAATAAATGGCGATAGAATCGGTTGTCTAGAGTGAAACCTTTGGTCCTGAAGCCAAGAACTTATCCCATAGTGATTAAAAAATAAAGGCTGGGCCATTCAAAGCAAATAACCTTAGATAAAAGCAAAATGAATCTTAAAATAGAGTTATTTCAAAGTTTAGAAATAAAATGCACAAATTTTTACACCATAAATGGAAGTGTACAGTGAAAATATTGATTCCTATTCAGTATATTTAAAGCAAACAAATGTATTTTTATTTCGAATGAGGTAGTATGTTTTTCTAGAAATATATATAGTAAATGAAAAGTATATAATTGTGTATATATTTTATATGTATTAGGTGTATGTGAAAAACAGAAAAGGTGAAACTTTTCATTTTGGAAGTAATATTTCTTCTCGAGGGAAAAAAGAAGAACCCTTTTTAAATAGAACAAGTAATATACAAAAAAATTCTTTAGAATCAATTCCTAATTAGGTTAACAGAGAAAATATTTATTTTAGTTACTTTTTATTAAATACTTACAATTGTTATCCTTGTTTTCGTGTTCCGCTTTACAATGGAGGGAGGGGTGTAGTAGCTTCTGAGGGTATGGACCCCTAAAAACCCCAGGGCAAAAATTGTGTTCTAGCTTATACCCGTTACTAACCCTTTTTACTGGGCGGACGTTCTTCACACATTTCATTCATTCCTCCATTGATCGTAATTTAGATCTGAAATAGAGAACGATCACCTCTGACCCAGTGGTATTACCCTCCACAGGGAGACCTTTGTAACCACGACAGATTTAACGTCCATGACACAAGAAAAACTTCGATTGGCAGGCTCGAAATCGCGACCCAAAGGATGCGAAAACAATGCCCTACAAACCAGGGTATGCAGGCCTAACAATTACAATTACTATAAATAACTGATCAAAAAATTATGCTAGTGTTGAATTTTCAACACCGAATGTAAAATAATCACCAATTGAGATAACGCAAAATGCGTGAATTTTCTTATGTCAGTAGAGGTAAATTTTTAATTTTCTTTATTCTGCATTATTTTAATTAAAAAGTACTTCAAAAGGAATTCGAAAAATCAATTAAGTAACAATTTTTAATTTTAAATGAATCAAACATTATGAAAATAAACAGAATCATTTAAAATTAAGCTTAACCTCATTATGTGGGGGGGGGGAAACAATCTTAAATCGTTACAAATTTGGCAGTGGGGAAATGAAGATTTTTGGAGAGAAAGCTGGTGTTTAATTAATTAATAAAAAATTAATGAATTAATATTTGAAAAAAGCTGTATTAACATTAAATGTCATCCACTATGAGTTTTAAAAAATTTATTTGAACTTTAGGGGATGAATAAACAGTATTTTATTAAGGAAGATGTATAAATATAAGTGCTTAGCAAAATTCAATGATTTTGCATAAAAGTATTTCTAAAAATTTATCTTTTAAATAAAATTTCATGTTAATTCCAAGTTTTATTTCAAATTCACTTTCATGTAATAATTTTTTAAAAAATAGAAAAAGTTAACAATTGCTTCATTTAGAAGTTTTTAAAAAATATACGATTTTTCGAGTTATTTAAAAATGAAACGCAATATTTTAATGAATGGTTCTGTTTTAAAGAAATTTTAAAGAAGTTTGACGTAAATATATGCGTAATAAAATATATGTATCTCATATGCAGGATGATTTATCCTGATTTGGATGCACTGGCGACAAAATCAGTCCACATAACGTCTTCATATTTCGAGGATATACATTTCAGGTCATGGGAAATTCATGACGCAATAAAAAAATTAATTAAGAAAAGACTTATGGATGAAATGTGACTATGAGTTTAAGGTAATGATTATGAAACATGACATCAAAAATAAAGAACATAATACGAGGTAAAAAAACAATATATTTTACTACACGACGCTAACTTTCGCTTCTATAAATATGTTAATGACAGTAACAAATGAAAGACAGCAGAAACAAGAAACAAAAGTCTCGCATATCATTTTCAAAGTGCAAAAATTGCTTGAAAAATGTTAGGCCGTGTTATAACATTATTCACAGCGGTATGTTACAGTTTCAAACCGTTCCGCATCAGGTTCTTCAAATCCTCCTGCTTTTCTATGTTTAATTAATGAACTTTGTCTTTAATCCATTAACCATTGGTGTTGATGCAAAGGTGAAAACAAATGCGTATGAAAATTTAATGGCGAAACAAATTTTACATAAATTGCAAATTTTAAGTAGGGCAAAAAAAAAAAAGAATATTTCTATGAAACAGTATTTAAAAAACCCAATAATTTTATTTTTAAAAATAATCGTCTAATTCGAAGTAGTTATCAACCAAAGTTGGATTTTTGAAGAGAAATGGGAAATAAGATAATGGGAAAGAGACACGAGTGTTAGAGGTTATATACTTTTAGCCAAGGTCACAATCTACCACAAAATTCCATTCGTCAGCTGTTTTCAGTTAACTGGAATGGGGGCGGAAAACACGTGTTGCGCTGATGCAACTTTAGCGGAAAAGGGGTACTTCAGTTCACTAGGAGAGAACAATTATCCATTTCGATTTTTGATCGACGGATTGAGCGTTTCTCATTCTACGCGTATAGAAACGCTCAATCCGTCGATCAAAAATCGAAATGGATAATTGTTCTCTCCTAGTGAACTGAAGTAAGTTAGATGAAGCTCTGAATAAATTGATATAATCTGATATTGATATTACAGTTCTTCTACCAGAAACTGCAAAAGATAGCAATGTAGAAGAAGGAAATGTTAATATTTGCCTTTCTGGCAATAATGTTTTACCAAATCTTATAGCAGGACAAATCAAAATACAATAAAAAAAGAAATATAATCTATCGAAAACTGGTGGCAGTAAAAAAAACCCACCTTGAAATGAGTAAAAAAGGAACCAAAAAATTTCCCTCAAGTAAAAAATGATGAAAAAGATTGATTGGAATGAGTAAAAATGAAAATATTAGGTAAAACTTACGGAGAGATGTTTTATCTATTTTTCAGTACTCCTATATATTCACTTCTCATAGATCAGAGAAATATAGATAAAGTTTACTATGATTTTCAGTACGAAGAGGAAACAGAGAGATTTTTGTTCATTGGAAAGATAACTCTGTTGTAATTCTTCGTCCAACATCTGTTAAGATTCAACCTGTAAACAAGGTTTTCCAATTATTCAAGTACCGTAAAGAAAAAAGTTTTGGTGTCTCAACCTCATCTTATTCATCAATATAACGGCGAAATGGGAGGATTTGATTTATGTGATAATTTAGAAGCTAATTACAGAATAAGAATTAGCGGGAAAATTGGTGACGGCCAATATTTACATATTACATTGACGTTACCTTAACCAATGCATAGAAATTGTCAAAATTATCAACTACCGAAAATAAAAAGTCACTCTTGAATTTTAGACACGAGGTTGCACTATTTCTTTTGGGAATGGTAGCTTTACTTCAGCCACCAAAATGCCTAGTAAATTCAACATTAATGATAAACATTTAGTGTGTAGCCACTTTATTATAAAATCAGAGGACAATAAAAAACTGCGTTGCAAGCAATGTCACAGTCAGAAAATATACAGGTGCAACACTGCGTTGAATCGTGATTGTAATGAAAGTTTTCACATGTAAATTCATACAAGTTTGTTACATGTCAACCTATAAAATAAAATAATAAATTAGTTTCTTTTAATAGCATTTTGGGTTTTCAAAAGCATATAAAAATTGGAGAAATTTCCAGAAATCAATTCTGAGTAACTTCTCACAAGTTCAGTTCAACTTCATTCTCCTATTGAGCTGACGTTGCGATAATAGAACGTCCGATTTCTCAAAAGAAAACCAAATTTTGACATTTTTTATGTTAAATTGTTATTATATGTTCCCAAAATAATAGGTACTAACGTTTGTATAAAAATAAATTCACTCCTTTTAGTTTTGTTGGTTAATGGGTTAAGGCAACCTCAAAGTTAAAAATCAAAAGGCGTTAAGTCAGGTGAATATAGAAATCACCTTGTAGGAATTGCACGACTTATAATGCATTCCTCAGTAAAATGGTATTGCAGTAATTATTGAAAACAGGTGCTATATGTGGAATAGAACCATCTTGTTGAAATATGGTTTTAATGAGGCATGTATGTTGTCAGAGCTCTGGATTTACAAAATTTTGTGCCCATATCCAGTGTTTACGGAACAGGTTGTTGCAGCTACGGACTGATTTTCTCAAATAAAAATAGTATAATAAAAAATCGCAGTGAAACCGACGAAAACAGTAACACACTTTGAATGCAAAGGCATTTGTTAAACCTGGTGAAAATTCGCAGTGAACAAGATACCATAATTATGAGTGTTTAAGGTTCCGCACATGTGACAGTGAAGCTCATCGGTCGGTAGGGATTTCTCAATCAATTCTGTTCCATTTCTATCCGTTCAAACAAAGCTAAAGTGAACGTTTTATGCATATCGTAATCGATATTTTTTAATTCTTGCAAGTAATGTTGGGCTCCATTTGCCTTGATACTGAGCGAACACTAAATGTTCCTGTTGTATTCGAATTGGCTTGCCCATTGACAGAGCTTGCTGCTTCTTTAATCACCAACATGTTTTGTTTTTTACTGACCTTACTCAGAGACATCTGTAGCTTGAAATATCAGCCGCAAAGCCACCAAATTTTCACCGGACACTATTGACGACTTGGAAAAAAGGAAACCTTATAAAATTTAGTTCCAAAAGTTGTCGATAGAGGGAAATAAAAGTGACACTTTGCACTTTAAGATACCTAAAATTTCTTATAAAGCACTCATGAAAAATGCAAAATGCAAAACTCTGACTACATACGGGGCATTGAAAATCATTTCAAGCATCCGTTGATTTGCAAAATGCGTCTCACTCTAGCACTTCGTGTAATACTTTTTACGCTCTTTTATTTTAATCAATTCAATGTAGCGGCGAATGAAGAAGTCGAAATAATTTGATTAAAGGAATTCTATCAATTAATTCAGAGAAACCTATGATTGCAAAATTTGAAATACAATTTTTCTCGCAACTCGACCTGATAGAGGACGGAAACCGAAGAAACGATCACATATGTTGCGACTGAAATAGTTAAAAGAGATCAGACGAACACTGCTGCTAATAGCAGCATACATGGAGTGGCCGAAAATTTAATGTTAGTGTTTCAACAGTGTGGAAAATTTTAGGAAAAAAAAATTCAATTTCATCCACATAAAATTAGTCTTTTACGTCAATTAAAACGTACAGGCTATGATCTTCGTTTAACCTATACTTTGACATTTCTTGCCAGGATGGAGGTTGACGAGGCTTGGCCTAGGATAATTCTCTGGATTAATGAGGCACATTTTTATTTAAATGGGACTGTATACACAGATAATTCAAGAATTTTGACATCTGAACAGCCTCATGAATTTCAAGAAATCCCACTCCATTCCCAAATAGGAACTGTTTGGTGTGGTTTTTCAGCAGACTTTATCATCGGACCATACTTTTTTGAGACTATTACCCAAGCAAGACAGCAGATCTACTCCATAAACGCTCAAAGATATGCTGAGTAGTTTTTTTATCTCACAACTTCAGCAAAGTCAATGCCTAGATAAAATTGTCTTCATAAGGATGGAGCACCGCCATATATTGGTACATCCATAGAGGAACTGTTTCGCCATATTTTAAGGGTACAATAGACGTTGAAACCAAAGTTTCTCAGTTTTTGAAGTATTTTTTGAGATTTTAATTTTAATTGTATTTTATCAATTTATGGCAGCAAAAAAAAATTCATCAAAATTCATTGACAGATTTTGATTTTGTTGTTAAAAATAATGAAAATACTGTAAAATTTCAAATTGCTCCAGGCGCATAAAAATATTACATAAATGAATTATTTCAATGCTTTCATATACATTTTTTAATTCTTCAAAATATTTTGCATGCTTAAATTAATTCAAAATGTGATTTCCCCTTTAAAACTTCATATTATTGACTTTTTTTGAAAAAATTTAAAAAATCTATGTAGTAATATTACTTGAGGTCTTCAATAAAAAAATATAAGACAGAAAATTATTCTATAAATGCAAAATTATGTTATTATATGTTCATACAGCATAAGAGAAAAGTTTCAGAATTGTAACTAAAAATAGAATGCGCATGAAAATGAAAATTTGAACAGCATAATAAAATTTCATTTTGAGAAAAAGCCAAAAATGCATTTAAATAATTCTTGCAGACCAGAAACATAATTGAAATAACTTAAATTTGTTAAATATTCATGCTTATTAAAATAATTGTTTATTTTATGAAATATATACATCTATATGTATAATATTTTTTAAAGAATTCACAAATCATATAAAGGAAATAGTATTGGTGAAGCAAAACTAACACCTTTTTTTCATCAAAAAAAGTTCAAATAAAAATTAGACTTGCTTAATAATATTTCATTACCCACAAAGAATAATTTATATTCATATAACATTTTAAAACTATATATGCAGCCATAAATAAATATAATACAAAATTTAAAGCAAATCAAAATACACCTGCTGCATAAATTATAATCTCGTGTTTTTCTTCTAATTTGACATGTGCTGATTATTTGAATTTTTTTTCGATTCATTGTTATTATATGATGACAACATAATACATGCTTATAAGATACAATTGATGATGATGACGTGTCCGCTTTTTACCGCGGAAAGAGGGGTGCAGTAGCTTCTGAGGGTATGAACCCCTGAGCACCCGAGGGCAGAAGTCTGACTTCTAGCTCAAATGAAAATGAAACACACACTCATACGCTTGCACAGCCCCTTTTTACAGGGGGGCACATTCACACATCTCACAGATAGCACACAGAAGAACAACCCTGCCCGAACCCTGGACCTCCAGAACACGAGGCAGACGCGCTACCTCTGTGCCAGCAAGCCGGCATAAGATACAATTTATTTTATATAATGAACTGTTTTTCTTCTTCTGAGTTATAATAAAGCAGCAATCAAATGTTATATATTTTCTTCTTCGAGACAAGAAAGTCTCTAAAACTTTGTTGTTCACTTCAAAGGTTTTTTTCTTTGTAAGTTCCCTTTCACCAGTAAATGGAGAACCAAATTCTTTACCGTATTTAGCACAGGATAGACGCATTTTTGATGAAAAACAAAAAAAAAACTTGCTTGAAGGATTTGAAGAAATTTTTTCTGACATTCATGACAAAGAATATTCTTCAAAAAACTATACTAAAGTGTTTGTAAAGAACAACGTAACTATTATACACAATTTTAAGGTGATGAATGCACTATTTCAGGTTTATTGCATTTGGTAGAAGATTTCAAAATGTCTTTAGAATTGCTTAGTTATGAATAAAAGGATTTCTTCGTCCATCATATCTTAGCATTTTCAGACTTTTTCTGCTTTTATTTGGACAACTTATTAGGCTTTCGGAAGTGAAAACTGACTAAATTCTTTTTAAAACAAAATTTAGAAAAAGAAAAACAAAAAAGATAATTAAAAATAGAGTAAATTTCAACTTTAACCCTGAATAGAATTGATTTTGTATCTAATTTCAAGGAAACTAAAACGAGCAATTCGAATATGAAATGTACGACGAACGAATAAACATACCAAAGCAAACAATAAAAGAAAGAAAAAGTAGAAGTTTTTAGCATCTACCAAAGCAAAAACAACAGCATAGAGTCAGAATTAAAAATAAGATCCACTAGCAGCACTTGGAGGAAAACAAAACTGTTTTTACAGCAGCTGTCCAAATGAAATCAAGTGGGCGTGGCATCATAATAACAATAAAAAAACGCTGATATTGAACAAACTTATTAAGATATCAAAATAATTTTTTTCCAAACAATAGATTATAATTTAAATATACATAAAAGATCAAAATAAAAAATATCGCACATTTCATCGATTTTTTACATTTTCATCGTCCATTGTACCCTTAAAGTAAAAAGAATTATTAGTCGCTATTTTCGCGTTGCATACGTCGCTATACGGATCTAACCCCATGTGACTTTTTTTTTCTGTGGGTTTATTAAAAAACGAAAATTTATCTTGGTGGAGTAACAGATTTATTAGTTTTAAAGGATTACATAAAACGCAAGGAACACATTTCAAGAGGTATGTTATGAACATTTTGCATACAGCTATGGAGAGTAAGGTGTACAAAATGCAATGCTTGGTAAAAGAAAAGGGAGACCGTATTGAAAACAGCCGATGTCTTCCTTGAGAAAGCGATTCTATTGAATAAAAACAAAAGAACAAAAAATAGAGAGGAAGTTCATTAGAATCTTCTTTCTTTTCTTTTTTTAAAATTTGTAACAATTTACAGATGTTATTTTTATCGAACATAGCAAATTTGTCAAAAAATTAATTCTTTGTTTTTCATTGATAGATTTACTGAAGCTTTTTAAAATTTTATCTTGCAGTTAAACCTAAAATCTAGACCATAAGCGCACATCCCCCATATCAGCAATTTTTTAAACTAATTATTTTTTTTTCGGATTAATTTTTCTCATATCTTCAATAGTCCCCGTGCAAAATTTGCTGGTTTTTTAGCTGATAGTTTGGGCTACGGAGTTTTCTCAGTATCATCAGTAAAAAAATAATACCCTGTATATTTGATTTTCAAATATGTTTGAAAAGCACTGTTTCTATTTTTTTTATGTTTGAAAGACGCTATTTCTGTTTATTTTTTAATTTAAAAAAATAAGAAAAAGAATTTTAAAAAATCTTAAACATTTATTAACATTACATAACATTTCTTGAAATGCCTAATGTATTTTATTATTGCTACATTTTAGAAGAACTATTTAAGCAATTAACAGATTGAATCTTCCGTTAAATTCATCATAAAATTATAACAAGAAAACAAAGATTGCAAGTAAACATAATCTACAATTAAGAAAGACAACATAAAGTAAGTATTTTTGGGAAACAACATTATAGATATTACATACAAACTGATAAATAAAATTCCGCAGTCGTATTTTAAAAATAGTCAGTTTCAATGAATAAATACCCATAGCACTGAGTTTGCTATCATGTTCTATATCTTGGTATGTTCGCGATGCATTTAACAACACACGTTTCGGAACTAAGCAACTTCTCAAAACCGCATGCGATTAGTACTCCCATAAAAACGAATAAATTTCTGTTACAGTTTCTGAAAAAGTACAAGAACGGAAGCAGAAAAAAAAAGAGGGGGAAAAAACTCTCATTATTCGCTTAAAAGTTGTCGTAGCAAAAAGAAAAAAGCTTATTGAAAGAACGCAAATAAGAACAGTGATAGATGGTATGGAAGGTATCCATGGCAGTTCGTCAAAAAGGAAAAAAAGAGGAAAATTTATTTTTTAGCTTCAGACTTCCCTGGAGGAATGATAAATACTCTGTAGTCGCTTAAAGCATTCACAAGAGCACCACACTCCAAATTAGATTGAACAATCACAAAATATTAAAAAGAAGGTCCCCTCTGGATTTTTGGTGTATTAAAATAAACTTGTGATTTTTTTTCTTCTATTAAAGACAAATATTTTTACTCTGCATCTAACTAGCAATTTCAGAAATGGTCTAATACTATTCTTTTTTTCTGACTTGCTACTTCTACATCTTCTTCTTGATCTTATACGTATTTTTAAATCGTGATAAATGACCACAAACATAGAATTTTAATTTCATTAACTCTAAAGACTGTCTGGTGAGAAACGAATGCTTTTATTTCAATATTCTTAAAAGGGAATGATTTGAAAATACACATATGTGCCTAAAATCGTTTTAGAAACTTATTATGGATACAAATAAAAGGTTCTATTAAAGCAGGTTAATTAATTTATTAAAAGAATATATTTAAAATTAATCACGATTAAAATTTTGAATGCTAGTAAGTTAATAAAAGTGAAATTTTCAATAAATAATTTTCGTTTTGCTATTAGAATTGATTACATTCGCAGTTAGGTTTTTTTTATAAAATTAAATTTTTATTTGGTCATATTACTATGTTGATGCGTTTTATTTGCGAAATCAAATTATAAATTCATACCTGTTTATCTCCAGAACTGCTGTTGGCATTTAGATTAGTTTTTGTAAAAAAAGATGTATGGCAATTTTCTAACTAAAAATGTTTTTATTCATAATAATTTTTGAAATGAATTATTAGTAAAATTTTCGTATATAACATTGGTTATCTAAATTATACGATCGGTGAAGGTGATCTTTTATTGGAAAAATTTCCTCTAGTGTAAATAAAACCTTCTTCTAATGTAAAAATATGCATTTTTCAGAGCTTATATGCCTTATAAGATTATCAATTAATGGTAAAATATCTTGTATGCCTGGAGCATGACAGGGAATAGGAATTTATGAGGAATTGTTAATAATATAATAT
>JAOUZG010027617.1:11972875-11999349 GCA_026289955.1 Argiope argentata
ATATTTTGTTTATTATTATTTTGTATTATGCTATTTTTATATTTTGTTTATTATTATTTTGTATTATTTGTTATTATTATTATGTTTTATTAATATCAAATTCATTTCTTCAAATACCTCAATTTTTTGTTATGTTCTAGCAAGAGGTCAAGACTTAGATGAATATCAAACTTCTCTGTTCGTATCCCTCTCTGAGGGTGATCCTTGATAAAATTTTCAGACCAAAATTCATTTTTTCTTTCTTTTTTTCATTTAATTCATTTTTTGCATTTAAACAAAAAAATATTTATAATTTAGTATATCTGCTTACTAATCCTATAAATTACAGATCCTGAACATTTTGAGAAACGAACGCTCTATGAACACGATTTAGTATTATTTCTCTAAACAGATTATAATTTATTTATAGCTAAGTTTATTTACAGAGGAATCAAAGAAAAATGGCAAGATGTTATCATCATCCATTTAAGATGATGGCAAGATTTTATCATCAGTTATTTCTTGCTATTGAAACTTATATATTTCTTTTCATCTTTTTGTAAACAATTTTCTGGATTTACATCTGTGAAAGATGATATAATATCATCTTGTGGAAGCATTTTCAATAGTTCTCAGGTCAATTCAAGTGACATTGTAGTCACATAGTATACATCAGTGTGGGTGTTATCTAAATGCGCATTTAACAGCATAGTAAACTCGAATTTTTTTCTATGTGTTGTGCAACAAATACTAAAAATCCATTTTTACTGTCACATGATGTGCAAGAGACACTTGCATCATGAGATCATGAACTGAAAACATAGTTTTTTTTTCTTACACTTATATTCCTTATTCTAAACATTTTCTCCGAAAACTATTGAAACTTCTAAATTAAATCTAATAACTTACTGCAGCATATTCAAAACTGTTCAATTGTAATAATTTAACTTCTACTTTTCCGTATGTTTTTCATTCTAGACAGATATCTTACAAACTCTAATGTTAAACTAAAATATTTAGATGGGAGAGTAAGTAAATTTAATGAAAAGACACGCGTTTATATACTTAAAAGTAGAATCATTTTTATATTATTGTTCTATACTTGTAGACTTTAGTTTATAGTTTAAGTTAAATTAAGTTAAATATGATATCTTGAAATCAATGTTTCACTAAATGACTACTAGATGGAGGCATTAATATGGAGTCAAAATTCAATTAAATGATAGTTCAGTGATAATAATACTTAACAAAATCATGCATTTTCATGCAGAGTGCATAAATGTACATTATTTTTAAACTCTACCACATCAGGAAGTGCTTGATTCAAATGCAAAATTTCATCTTTGAATGTATGAAACGATTCAACTTAAATAAAAAAACTTTTACCTTAAGATTTCTTTCTTAATTTCATTACATTCATATAACAATTTAAAAAAATTATTTTATGGATCTAAGTTTCTGTTGGCATGAAATCTATTAATTGGTTGATATTGTTTCAATATGTTTTGCTAATAAAACATTTTTTTTTTTTTGCAAATGGTATCATCATATTAAGATTTACAATAAATCAAATGAATAAACCGCTGAAAAGCTTAAAAAAAATTTCTTTTTAAAAGCTTGAAACGTTTCTCAAAGTCACGTTTATATTATTAATTTCCTTATATGTATGTTGATATGCAATCACTTGTGACATGAATATATTTCGACAAGTCAACTGCGTTTTGATCCAACTATATCGTCATGGAAGTTATATTAACAATTATGATTACGCAGTGTATTTCAACTATCCAATTATAAAATGCACCGGACAGACTTAGTTAGATCTTCATTGATTTTGATTTAATGTAACAACCATTCATTTCAAATTTAACAATATTTGTTGTAAATAATGAGAAAACACAATAATTGAAAAAGAGACATTGATATTATTTCCAAAAATTAATGAAAGACTTTAAATGATTATGAAGATAATATAAAAGTACAATTAAGTTTCTATTGAAGCTGCAAACTTTTTATATTAGTTCATTAACGCTTTATTTGACTTCTTATTTGTTCCTGGGACTGTATTAATAATCTTAACATTTTCAAATTATAGCGAAGTTAATTTCAGAATACGGCTATTTATATGACTTTCATTTAATAAAATCTTGATTAAATAGAAGATGATTATATTAAACTATTTTTTACAGTTAAATACTACAAGAAATAGATATTATAAGTTTTAAGCTTACACTTTATCTACATTTACTATAAATAACATAGTTTTGAATAGTGTCACCGAATTATTTGAAAATAACCATTATTAACATTGGACTTCACAATAGAAGGGCAAACGTAACACCTCATGCCATTTAAAATGTATCTACTTGTTGTCTTAAGCAGTATTATGACTTCTCCCTTTAAACTACACGTGAGGGATTGCGAAATAAAACGAGCCACCAGGCTGAAATTTCTTCTTCTAGGAGTAGCAAGAGACTCTAAGTGAAATGTTCGTAATTTTTTGAAAGGTGATAAAAATGGATTTCTTAACTTGTAGGAACATTTTCTGTTGAATAATAATTTACAATAGTATTTTTAAACACTATTGTATTACTTATAATGAGACTATTACGATGATTAATTTAATTCTTTGCATTTCACTTAGAGTTTTTAAAGATTTCTTTATATGCGAAGAAAATTAATGTATATCTTCCCGGTATCTATAATAAGAAATAGAAAATATATTTTTCAATTAAAAATCATAATTTCCTAACTTTATTCGCGATTTCAGGTCTATGTCTGAAAAATAATTCTTGACTTTGCACGAATAATGCGATTTTCAACATATATCTATCAATCAATTATTTAATGCTGCTTATTTGATGCTTTATTAGTTGGCGATATAATGCTTGCTTTTCAGATTCAATGTGCATTTTTAAATATTATGGAATTTTGAATTTTATAAAACATTATGTTCTAACTATTTAAACTTAATCCTCAGGTGTTTAAGAATCAATGTGCAAACATGATTTCTGAATGAGGTTCATCCACCTCAGACAGCAATGGCGTGTTTGGAAATTTTTGAAACTGGGATGCCTGCTCATGAATCTCACTTATCAATTGGTCAAGGTTCAAAACTGTGAATCACCTACGTAATTAGTTCTTACGTCCCTTCAACAGGAGCCATTAATCGAGATAATTGATCAATCATTGGAGAGTGCTGAAACGACATTGTGGGATTGCTTATATAAATTATTATAGATTATATAGAGTGTTTGAAATTATTTGAAATTCATTTGTGAACTGGATTATATATAAAAGGGTTCATTTATGGACCTATATAAATACAAATTAGTATAAAAAGAAATTCAAAAAAAGGAAACTGAATTATAAAAATAAATACATAAATAAATGTCTAAAAATATAAAAATAATGTAATAATAAGGCCTTCCGAATCATAATAAAACTGAGATGTTTAACGATGCTGACGATGATGTTTAACAAAAACTACTATTTAATACTAAAATCCTTATAGTAATTCCAATCGAGATCTTAAAATCCAAACTATATTCTTTATGTTATCCCATAATCTCTGTTGGCATTTTTCTTATAAAAGTTTAATTTTTCTATGTGAAATTAATATTAAACGAGAGGAATGAAAATTGTTGCATAAAACAAAAGTTTATATGAAAATGAATCATAGTATAGCATGTATCCTTGTTTAGAATGTTGCACATGAAAATTATGCCCTCCCTCCCAGTGAGCGAACTTAGCATTGATTAGAAGGCACTGAAAAACTGTTTAGATAACCATAGTTGCATCTGCAGACGGACATAAAACGACGGAAAATGGTAAATTGCCGTATAATTAAGCGAGATCTTGGTTCATCTTTGGATGCAATAATTGAGATGAGGACTGTCCTAGTACCTATTAAAAGATGCACATTAGCATTCGACGATGATGGGCTTCAATGCCTATTAACAACACCCTTCTGATACAATGATAATACCTAGTATTAAAAAAAGTTATGAAAAGGATTACTTTTTTATTATGTAGTTAATTTTCAGGCATCTCATTCCATTTCAAGGTTTAAAAAGGATTTTTTTAAAATTTTAATCTTTTAAAAAGTTTATTTTAGCAAGGCTCGAAAAACTTCTTACGTTTAAGAAAACATTTATCTACAAAATATTATTAAAAACGCGTGCGAAATATACAATACATTCTAATTGTCAAGAAAATTTTTTTTTCAAGAATGTATATTTTTTATGAATATACATATGTGTGTTTGTGCAATAGAAAAGAAAACAATTTGTTGTCATCATCTTGAAGAAAATGCAGGTTGTGATGAAAAGTCATAAAGCAGCATATTTTGCTTGAAACAATGTTTGATTTTTGATTAAATGTTTTTTGCTCTATCCGAATTGTGGCTATTTGGGAGAAATGCAAAGGTTAGACTTTATTCAATGAATGAGGAGGTGTGCTGTTTTTAACAGTTCAGAAGAACGCTTCTGAATTATTCACCGTTTTGAAAGTGAAACTGTAAATTGATGTTAAGAAATGCTAATGCAGTGACTTCAACTATTAAAGTTACAGTATGATGACTTAACTAGCTGGAGGAAAATAAATCCGTAAAATTCATAAATTACAACATATATTTTTTTTTAATTTGGAGCTTCGAATGAGTGTAAAAAGAATTTTGAAAGCGTTACTAATTTCAATATCAAATTATTAATCTATATATCAGCACTTTAATGAAGTGTAAGTTGAAATACACTGAAGTGACAAAAGTCATGGAATGACTGTTAATATCGTGTCTGTCCTCCTTTTGCCCGGCGAAGTGCCACAACTCCTCGACTTGTCATGGAGTCCACAAGTCGTTGGAAGTCCTCTGCAGGAATATTGAGCCAAGCTGTGTGTATAGACGTCCATAATTGTGAAAGTGTGGATGGTGCAGGAGTTTGGGCACGAACGGACCTTTCGATGATGTCCCATAAATGCTCGATGGGATTCATATCTGGCGATCTAGCTGGCCAGATCATGCGATGGAATTGTCCGGAATGTTCTTCAAACCAATCGCGAACAGTTCTGGCACGGTGATATGGCGCATTGTCATCCATAAAAATCCCATCGTTGTGTGGGTTTGTGAAGTCCATGAATGGCTGCAAGTGATCTGCAAGCAGCTGGACATACACATTTCCAGTCAATGATCGGTTCAGTTGCACCAGAGGACCGAGTCCATGCCATGTAAAAACAGCCCACACCATTATGCAGCCGCCACCAGCTTGAACAGTGCCTTGCTGAGAGTTTGGGTCCATGGCTTCGTGGGGTCTGCGCCACACTCGAACTCTACCATCAGTTCGTAACAACTGAAATCGTGACTCATCTGACCACGCCATGGTTTTCCACTGGTCTAGGGACCAGTCGATATGCTCACGAGCCCAGGAGAGTCGCTGCAGGCGATGTCATGCTGTCAGTAAAGGCACTCGAGTCGGTCTTCTGCTGTCATAGCCCAAGGAAGACAAATTTCGCCGCACAGTTTTATCAGACACGTACCTCGTACATCCCGCATTGATTCCTGCAGTTATTTGACGAAGTGTTGCGTGCCTATTAACATTGACCCTTCTACACAGACGTCGGCGGTCTCGGTCGTTAAGTGCAGGTGTCGCCCACTGCGCTGTCCATGATGGGATGGGATGCCTGAAATTTCATACTCTCGGCACACTCTTGATACTTTGGATCTCGGAATGTTGAATTTACTAACGATATCCGCAATGGAATGACCCATGCGTCTATCTCCAACTATCATTTCACGTTCAAAGTCTGTTAAATCTCCTCGTGCCACCATAAATCATAAAAAACCTGTTCACATGAATAACTTGAACATAAATGAAAGCTCTGGAAAATGAACTGAACATTTATACTTTTTCGCTGCAATACTACTGCCATCTGTATATTTGCATATTGCTATCCCATGACTTTTGTAACTTCAGTGTATAAGAAATTACTAAGTATACATTTGTTAATAAATGTTTTGTCCTTATAACTGTGAAAATACATTTATATTAAAAACTATTTACAAAATCGTTATTTCAATAACGACAGAATTACAGCGGAATTTTACATGATTTCAATTGACCATCCACGTAAGTTAAAATGATATCTTCTAAATTCAGCTTCTTCTGTGTAATTATTTTGCTTTTTGCATCAAAAATAAAAATTGCTTAACATGGAATCGTTATTTGTACAACCTGTTAAAATAAATTTACAATATTCGGAAATGTTTTTTAAAATATTTCCTAAGTAATTTCAGTGCCAAAAAACACTTATTCCCATTTTTGATTTAAAAAATGTTTTCTTCAATGTATCATATATACATTATGTTTCATTGCTCCTTCTTTTTCAGATTCGAGCCTGCTCCCAAATGCATATAAACGTGTCATTCTAATTAACATACTCCCAAACAAGCATAAATTGTTTTCGGTTCTTAAAACAAGTATGAATTCATTTCTCTGCCAAGACATTTTCTTTCGAGACTCGAAGCGTTTTTTCTAAATTACTTTCTAAGAACCGCAGAATTATTTGTTTGCGTGTCGAAGCTAAAGCTTACATTTCACATAGAGCAAAAGATCCTAAATTTGTTCTTCATTGATCTTTGGTGTTCGACAGGGCAGGGGGAAAGAAAGGTGCTCATCAACCGTCAGAGAACTCTGTTCGGCAACATCTACAACAAATTACTCCTTTTTTTCATCTTGCTTTTATTCCTTTTTTTATCTCTCGTTCCTTCTTTTCTCACTTGTTTGTTCCTTTGTATGTGTATATGTGTGCGTGGAGCTAAGATGGATGGACTAGGCGAGGTTACCTCATTCTTTCTCTCCGCCCACAAAGGCCGATGTCTCATCAAACGAAGTTGGTTCCACCGAAGAAAAATTTGTGCTTCAAAATCTCTTCAAATACTCAGTTTATAAGAGATTTGAATTTAAAGAAACACGGTAAGTTTGGCTGCTGGTTTTTCATTTAATAGGATTTGTTTACCAAATGCCGTCTTTAGACTTTTCAAGATAATTTCGATTTTTGAAATGAAAATGCAGAATGATAAAGGTTTACCTTCCGCTAGAATAAAAGTCATAAATAGGAATAGTTCTTTTTGAAATCAATGTGTTGTTGTTTTTTTGAAAAAAAAGAACATAATTTGGGAAACATAATCAAAAACAGTTAAAAGAAAATTTTCAATTATCTACAGACAATAATTTTTTAAACATATTTGTTTATTATTACTACTTAAAATATCCAAAAATATTAAAACATCTGCACTTATAAAGCTTAAGAAAATATTTCAAAATTAAAATTGCATACAACTTGCTAAAGTCTACTCAATCTTATCAGTTATTTCCATGGTTATGGATGTATAAAAAGAAATGCCAAATGACAGTGCATCCACGAAAATGGATTGAGCAATTTTTCTGTTAGTGAAGTATAATCAAAACATTTCAAGGTTTTAGTTTTGTTCAGCCTTGCACAAGAATCCAGAAATATCACTTCAAAAAGCTATTGTCTGCAAATAAATAGTAAACCCGAAGGGGCGATGCATTTTCGAAAAAGGAATTAACTTTAAGTTGTGTAATAAGACCTCTCGTGGGTAATTTGAAAAAGAGAAGTCATGTGCTCAGCTTGAGAGAGAACGAACATTTCAATTTCAGAATTCATTGTAATTTCTTTCAATAGAAGAAAAATAAATTTTTATCGACGCAGAAGGTTTAGTGCCATTTAAAATGTGACAGAGGCTAAAATGCTGTTCTCACAATATATGAAAGTTGTCTAAATTTATTATTTCCACAATTATTATCCGATAAATTCACTTTACAAGAGAATAAGGATAGTCGAAATTTTATTCTGTGAACAATTTTAAGTAGGCGTGAACAGAAAAATTATAACTAATAAACACTTTTAATGGAAAAAAATTATCTTTATTTATCGTGATATTATTTCGACTAAAACAGCATCAATTAATATATTTTTAGGTTCAAATAAACAGAAAGTAAGACAAAAAAATAGATGGAGTCTGAACTTGATTCTTTCATTAAAAACTCTAATTTTGCTATTCAATTTTCATTTTTTAAAGGAACCTTCCTATTTCAAACTAAAATTACAATAAAACAATAATTTTATTGACATGTTGGCTACCATAAGACCGCCTTATGAGATTCGATGTGCATAATATGAGTCATGCTCTGGCTTCAGAACTGGTGAAAGTTGTTTTTCTTTAAAGGATCATGGCAATCAATAAGTTAATTAAATTGCCTTAAAATGATAATATGGCTCAGTAATATTGATAAAGCAAACACGAATCACTGGGTAATGTAGGTTTACATTTATTTTATAAAAAATGATACATCACTAGAAAAGAGAATGTCTCTCTATTAAAATTCTGCAATAATTAATGTTACACCCAGGGCATTAAATTTCTCCCATTTATGATTGGGATAGTACAGAATGGATTTTAACAGAAGAATTTAAACCTTTTTAGTAGTTTATTTCCCATTTCAATTAGTAGCATAAAAGTTAATTGAGGCTCCTTTTTTTACTTGGAGTTTTTTTGAAAAAATAAAAATTTCAAGATATTTAGCTAGGCTAAACTAATTATTTCAAAAAGGAAACAAGATTGTTCTCTTTCTTCAAAGTGTAGCGTTTATAATCAGAAAATTTTTAAAATTCAATCTCAATAACTGATGAAAAAGGCGAAATCTCTCTACGTTGTGCATTTCCAAGTAAATTACTATAGGATTGCGAATTTTTTCTTTCTTCTCTTCTTAGGTTTCCAAACTCGAATTCCCATCAGAATTCCCGCGCACAGTTAAATGAAACGCCATATAGATACTCGTAATTTTTCTTTATTTTTTTATCCTGAAAAGAATTAGTTAAATATTTACTGAGATACATTCTTGGCGGCAAAATCGTTTAGTGGCAACTGTGGTGCCTCTTGGATTTTTCTGGCCTTCCGAAAATATAGCCATAGCTGGGATAATTGCCAACCTTTTATGTCTTAAATATCCGAATTAAAATAGAATGCAGTTCTTCCTTCATTAAACTGTTCACTGTTCTTGACAAAATATAAGTAAATAAATAAAAGGTAATGAGTTATTAACACATATTTAAGCAATAGGGTTACCTGCACATAATTGTCACCCACGATTGTCATTTTCGCTTCAGCCAATAAATGTTTTCTTTCATACAAGTCTATTGCAAACATATGTTTATCTTCTATAGCCACTCAATAACTGTCAACAGAGCCAATGTCTTTGGTACAATTCAATAGTAAATAACACCGAGTAAGATTATATTATGTATGTTCTAATTGCACTGTGACTTTGTGCATCGTTTGGTTGTTAATAATAATTATAAATAAATGATAAATAACTTGTTGAGGTGCTCAGTGTTTGAAATTTAAATTTATGGAAAATGGCTATTCAATATTTTGTAGGATTTATTACTTATATATAATTGTCAAGAACAAATATCTAGCATTCATTGTAACTCTAGAATTCATGTATAAATGGAGTCATTTCCCACAAATATATCGCTGTAAGTTAATTTAAGAAATTTTTATTAATTTACATGACTCGATTTATATTTACCGTAATCGCATTAAAGATTAAATTCTTAAATATAAGTCGGGTCTGTGAATAATGTCAAAAAATGTGAACAAAAACATACTTTAAAATATTTTTATCAATTTTCATTTCATCTTCAGGTGTTTTACAATTACATCATCTTTTCTCCAATGGAAAGTTTTCACGAAAAGTGTCTAGAAGTTATATGTAATTATCTTATGCGTAGAAGTGTAACTGAGTGCACGAGGCATCTGGGCACTTCCTCTGAACTTTTTCTAACTAGGAATTAAAACTATTTTGAAAAGCAAGTGACTTTTAAGCATTCTTTGTGTATTGGCTGGTACGACTGTCAAATCAACAGTCAAACCAGACTTTTTTTCCTTAAAGAAAGAAATTTTGCTGCCTTCTTCAAACATTACTCGATTTAATCTTGTTTCGAGAATGTAACTCCAGAATTGTAATAAAACTAAGTAGAAACCAAGTAACTTTAATTTCTATGTGATAGCGTTTTTATTTCGAATGGGAAAAGTTATCGATGGGTGCTTAGCTCTCCTGAACTTTGATTCGGAGTAACTGGGTAGGGTGAGGAGTAAATACTGATTGAAAAACAAATGATATTTTTTATTTCTCGGGGGATAGGGAATAGACGAATGCGTGTCGGAGATGCTGAGTACAGAGACCTTTCTTTTCTCCATCACAGAAGAGGGTGGAATCTTACATAGGTGAAGGCGCGTGCATGAGCCTTTCATGGTGCCTTACAACTGAAAATTTAAAAGGGTAATTATAAGCAAGTGAAGTGACATCTAATGTAGCCTGCTTCGGTCTTGAAATGTCCCATTTCAGTCCATTTATAAAATTTTGAGTAAAAATTCACAGTAATTGTACAAAACAAGAATTATCATACATTTAAAATATTAATAAAAAGCCTTTAGATTGAATTAAAAGTAGAAATAAATTGTATATAGCTGTAATTTACATTATCATGTATAAAAATAAATTCAGTTAATTCATTTGTAATAAATACCATTGGATAATTCCTTTTGTATTCCTTTGGTTAGTAATATTTTTACTAACCAATGTTAGAATGCAGTAATAAGTATATGAGATTACATGAAGATGTAGCAGATATTAGCGTTTGGGGTAGGGAATACAGTAACCAACCATCGCTGATTTTTTTAAATTAATATATTTTTGTATTTCTAATTCCTTAAACCACCGCTTAAATAGCAATATGAACTAATAAGATCTGTGGAAGTGTTGTTACAGGTTGGCAATCCTGATAAAACCCAATCATCGAAATGTAAAATGAGGATTAATAATGGGGGCAAATTGTTGACATTAAATTCAATTTTACTATTTTTAGCTCAAAATAGACCATTAAAAATATTGTGTAAAACCATAGATCATCAAACACAGATTTGCGATTTTAGATCCTCCTTTCTGTGAAATGTATAATTAAACAGATTTTTAAAAAGTTTGCCCAATTGTCTTTTTTTTTAATTTACGATATTTTCCAAATTTTTGTGTTACTCCAAATTTAATCCTTGACCTAATTACTCAGTTTGGAAGTTCGATGCCTCGTTGTTTAATACTTATAATTTTCGTATTTAATTTTTCCTTGTCAAATAGCTTTTTAATTAAACAGGTAAAATTAATGTTACATCTAATCCCCATGATTAGAAGAATATCCACAAAAAACATCGTTGCTTTACATTACAATTGACTGGACTAAAAACCCTAATCAGAGAAGAAATAAAAATGAATTTGAGCCATCTGCATTAAAAGTTAATACTGAGTCGTTATAACAACAAAATTCTAAGTGGAAATTGATACATTAAATATTTAAGTTTGTGAAATAGTTAAGTTAGAATGTTCTGACTGTCTGTAAGTGAAATAAAGCTAATTAATGTTTATCTTTTTACAAGTGTTTTGTTTACAAGTTTACAAGTGCACATTCATAAATAGATTTATAATGGGAAAAAGGATTTTCACCTTTATATCTTTTTTCATCTCCATTGAAAAAAACGCAATAAACAATAAAAAATGAAATTGAACACGTTAAATTAAAAATGTGAAATATTTATTTACTTAAATTTTAACCTATAATTTATTTTTTACATATTAATACGCATTAAAATATTAAAAATTCTCTTGTGAAAATCAGAGTGATAAAAGGTATGCAATTATAACCGATAAATACATATATGTGTACTGATATTTTAAAATCTAATTTCAATTGTAATTAATTTTCAAAGTTTTGTCTTAATTTAATATATGGTAACTTCATTTTAAAATGTTATATTATTTCCTTATCCATTTTACTTTTTCTATTAAATTGATTAATTGGAGCAATTTTAAGATAAGATGTCAATCGTTCATCGTGCCAAGTAGATGGATGCTAAATCACTGATGAAAGATTCTTTTAACCCTCTAAGGGTTATACACGTATTTCTACGTAGCCGCAAGACGTCACGGCAAGGGCGCTGCACGTATTTTAGCGTAGGCTAAGAAACGACGCTCTTTCGCTGTGCACGGAAAATAACGTAGGAGGATGTCGGTTCTCCAAGTGTTGCCGACGCATTTTAACGTCTTTCTTTCCCCCAACTAGTTTGGACATCTTGATGGATCAGAGGGGAGTCAACACAATGGATGTTTTACGACCATTTAAGAATGTCAAAGGAACTGAGGACTCGACGAGCCCTTTAGGGCAAAAGGGCGTTGTGAATGGTCACGGAGTAAGAGAGGAAAAATATTCCGTTGAATAAAACAGGAACAAAATTTTTTCTCAAATTGTGTGTCCCATAAGCGTCTGTGCGTACTTAGATTTAATTTGTATTTAGTTTGAATAGTATTTCTTGGATAAAGCTTATTTGAACGAAATTTTGTTTTAAAGTTCCATTGAATTTTTATTCAGAATGCGGTTTTATGCTCTCTTGTGATTAAACATCGCACTGAAGCATTAGAAACTTAGAAGGAATATATTTGAAAAATTGCTATCAATATATAATTAATAAATTAAATATATTTCGCATTTGCAACTAAACTATTTTTTAAATGCAAATTTATGTTTTTTACTCGAATCTCTACCTCCAATTATTTTTCTTCGCTCAAAGTAAACAGATGCGATTGAATTTTGTGTTTTAAAGTAGCCTAAATTTTGAAGAATATAATAAAGTATACTGTTAGATTGTTTCTCTTTTCAGATTTATATTGTGTAATAGCATGAAATTATGTTTTCGGTTTTTTATAATGCAAATACTTTTTAAAGTTGTATAATGAACGGAATGAAATAATCTCTTTCAAATTCATAAAAGAAACAATAAAAACATTTTTTAAAAATTATTTATATCTGGGAAGTTTAGTTATTAATGCTTAGATATTTATTAATATTAGTAACAATTAATATTTAACTTTTAATACTTGGTTATTAGTATTTATACCTTGATGTAGATAAAAGAAATAGCAAAATAAATTAAATTCAATGTTTGAAAAATTTAACTGATACCATTTTAAAAGTTTTGATTCTGTAAACTATCTTAAATTTTTTTTAATAGTTTATCAAAGAAGATACTTTTCTTAGGTAAAACGGTAGATATATAAAATTTTAAAAAAACTCAAAAATTCTGCATTTATTTTACAGTTTTTAAGCAATTTTTTCTTTGTTATGCTAAAGAGACTTCTTCATTAGAGGCTAAAATCTGAATGGATAAATGACATAGCTTTTGAAAAATCTTGTGGAAAATGCAGCACGTCTTTTAATGACATGATTTTAAGAACATACTAATGGAAAATAATGCAAATAAAGGCTTCAATGTTGCGTGAACTATAAACTATTTATGAATATGGAAAAGTTTTAGAGTTCATAGCTATGGCTTGAAATCATAAACTGTTATTTACTAAGATCAAATAAATGAATTTACATAACTTTACTCAAATTTTGGCAGGTGTTTCTTATGGAAGAAAACTTCATAAACTGCACACTTTGGTGTGGAACGATATTAAAAGTTGTCGTGCCCAAACTTGAAAGCAATTTTTGTCAAGATTTTATTATTATTATTATTATTAAAAGTAATCTAAGGATTTACAATCATGATAAAGATCAATGGTAGTATTAATCTTCATATTTTCTCATATACTTATGCAGTGTAGCGCTATCCGTATTTTTTAGCATATTTGAATAGAAACAATTACGAATTTTGAATCTTTTATATTGGAGTGAAAATTCGATATTTTTGCAGTAAAGATGTCAAAGCAACGTACCAAACTTCATTTATCTATTTTTTGTATTTTGAAATAATTGCTCAAACACTCACGGAAAGACTGAGTCATGGATAATCAACATTTTGACACATTATATTTAAAAAATTTAATACAAATCTACATTTTGATAATTTTGTGCGACACGTATAATATATCAAGGTGTTTCCGTTTTGGAATATCATGTAAACGCATATACGATTTTTACATACAGATTCAGGCATAAATATTTCCTATCAACTAGTTTCATCTAATATTTGACACAAGATTACATCTAAATTATTTACAATTAATTTAAGAAAATTGTAATATTTTTACTTACGAGAAAGAAAGAAATTAAAAATTTCACAAATTCTTTGACTGAAATGATTTCTAGTGATTGCTCCTTTTTAATTCCGGCTATTGAATTCAGAAAAGCTTAAAAACAGGATTAAAAAAGATTCAGGGACTTAAAGTGTTTAAAAAAAGGGATTAAGCCCTATCCAATATGCTACATTGAACTGAAATTTGATAAACAAATGTTTATTTTTAAGTCAATTATATAAATAATTACTTGCTTAGCAAATTTTCCAAATAATTTAACGTTCCTAAAAAACTGAATTTGTTAATGTACGTTATCATGTTTAATATAAAATAGTTATACATTTTCAGTTCTTATCCTGCTTTCTAATGTTATTTTTAAAGTTAGTTCTTTAATTAAAGGTAATGTTATTTTAAAAGTTAGTCATTTAGTCTCCATGCATGTTTCTTAAGCACAGTGTTTAATTTGGTACTAAGATGAATCAATTACTCAATCAAGTTAATTTTTTTTTCTTCCTTTGTCTCTTGGAGATCTATTTGATAAACTTTGAAAATTAAGTATCAAGCGTTGTGGATGGGTACGATTTGCTTTCTTTCAGCATTTTATTTATTTCAATTCCTGCTGTTAGCTCACACTCCCCCTATATATATTTTGTTCAAATTTTTCATCGTTAATAATATACTTTTTATTCATCCTATCAAGTACAAGTAACTTTTTTAAAACTTGTAGTGGATGACATTTGTGTTAATACAGTTTTTTTCAAATATTAATTAATTAATTTTTTATTAATTAATTAAAAACTAACTTTCTCGTCAAAAATTCGACTACATTTCTCCATCGCTAAATAAGTAACGAATTCAGTTTGTTTTTCCCCCACGCCAATGAGATTAGTTTTAACATGTTTTCAGCAGATTATTTTAAACGATTGTGTTTATTTTCGTAATGTTTGATGCAGTTAAAATAAACATTGTAAATTCATCGGTTTTTTTTCGACTCATTTTGAAGTACTTTCGAATTAAAATAATTGAGAATAAATACATTAGAAATTTCTAATTTGTATTGCACTGCCCAACTGGTGTAGTAAAATCACGCATTTTGAGAAGTCACAATAGGTTTTGAATAATCAATTGCAGTTGAAAATTCAATGCTAGTAGAAATTTTTGATCGATTATTTATAGTAATTGTAATTATCAGGTCGGGATAACCAGGTTGGTTGGCGTTAGTTTGGCATCCCTTGAGCTGCAAGTTCGAACCCGCCAACCGAAGACTTTCCGTATGTGTTTGTGGTGAACGTTACATTTGTCGTGGCCACAAGTCCTCCATGTCGAGAGTGGTGTTACAGTGCGTACTGGAGCAGAGGTGATCGTTCTCTGTTCTAGATCTAAATTACGATCCATGGATGAATGAATGCAGTCCGTCCCATAAAAAGTTTTTTTTGACGTGTGTGAGCTAGAAGTCAGACTTCTGGGCTCGGGTGCTCAACAGTTCATACTCTCAAAAGTTATCGCACCCCTCCTTCCGTTGTAAAGCGGAACACGAAAATAACAACAATTGTAATAATTTAATAAAAAGTAACTAAAATCGAATTTTAATCTCAAGGAGACACCAGGACGGGATAGCCTGGTTGGTTGGAAGCTGGATTCATATTTTTTCGGCTGCGAGTTCGAACCCGCCAGTTGAAAATTGTCATTTGTGGTTGTGAGACCACCATCAACTTCATAAATTAGAAAGGGGAAAAAAGGAAACGAATAAACTGTAACAAACAAAATATAATAGTCCAACACCATATGTAGACAGGAAAATTGCCATTATTATAATCATTTAATAAAAAGTAACTAAAATAAAAAAAATTCCTTTGCTGACCTAAGAACGAATTAATTAAAAAAATTGTTTTTTATATTACTTGTTTATAATCTTCTTTCTCTGAGTCTGAGAAACATGAATAACGAATATCTGCAACATTCGAATGACTGCATAAAAAATTTGGAGACAAAACTTTACGAAAACTAGTTCTATAATACGTGAAGTTAATAATTTACTGAAAGGAATATGAATTATGAAGCTTAACATAGTTAAATGAATATTATAATAAGGCATAACTATAGTTCATAAAATTTTAATTAATCTGATTTAGGTTTTTAAATTATTCTGGTAAGTAATTTGTAAAAAAAATCCAGTTCTTTCTGTTATATATATAATAAATTGACAATAGAAAGAGTCGGGAATTTATACTTGAGGTGGATTTCGTTTAGTGATTTCTCTATGAGTCTATACTGCGGTCATTAGTTTATACCTATAAATCTTTTGTTCGGCATTTTTTTGATTTCTGGTTTCTATATATATACTTCCACAACGTTATTAAGATTATTGAATTTGTGCATTTTAGTAATTGCATTTGTTGTTATTGTTGACTGGCGACGTATTTCCTTTTAAAATGTTTTCGTTCTATTACTTATTTTGGATTTTGCTGTTGAATTTTATATACCTTTATCCTTATTGTGAATAGATAAAAATAAGGCAACAATAGGCTCCGCTCCTAAAATATTTTAAAAAGTATTACTACTTCTTTTATCAATACGGTTGTTATATAATTACATAAATTTGATTAATAAAAAGTGTAATGCGTTTTCCTATATTAAATCTGACATCCTACACAATTGTGCAAAAGATTTCAACTCATTGTTATAACAGAGCATATTTCTTTCATGACCGAAAGTAATTGCTTATACCGGTTATTGCTTCTAAATAAGGAATCGCTTACCTCTTATACCAGTTTTCGAGAGTTTTTCAAACTATGCTGGCGAATATTTGTAAAATTTATACATCACAACGTCACTGAAACAGCATTACCACTATCTCTTCATTAAATTCCTTTACTTATATAGATTGGTAATTTTATCATGTCTATGGAGATAATCCACAAAAGTAACCTTTTCTTGTAAGCAAATTTCAATTACGGTTCTAAAACATTAAATGTTCTTAATTAATTTGTGGAACCGTTGGGGATTCATACCAAAATAAGATGATTATTCCTTTATTGAATCCATCGGCATGAATAATTATTAAAAAAAATTTCAATGATTGTTATCTCCACTACTAGCTACATTAATAAGAGAAAGAAAAGGGTCTGTTGCAAAGTTACATAAGTGAAAATATGTTTTACAAGTTTAATTTCACATATTTATGACATCAATTACTTTTCAACGGTCGATTTCATAAAAAGATGTAAAATACAAAGATGTAATGTAAAGTACAACTGAAACTTTTGTGAATTACCTTTCTTGATAAAACTAGCAAATACAGCAATAAATCATTAGAGTTTTCTTTTACAGAATGGACGAAAATTAGAAGATGAATTTATGTCCATTGTATTTTTTAAGAATACTAAACATTATAAACGCACCGAAATTAATGAGGAATAAAATATATTGCAGTATAATATTTAAAAGGAATCGTTTGTTTGTTCAAGCTGCCTTTTATTATTTTTGAAGGTAGCAATATCATTGAATGTGTACACAAAATAATGGGAAAAAATAAAGGAAAAATCTCAAAAAATATCGATAATTTTTATAAATATCACAAACACTTTAAAATCACTAGAATATTCTATAATGTGAAAAATAAATTTTTAATAAGGACATTTAATCTTTATTTACTTTGGTATATTTCACGATGTTTGAACTTTAAAATTTACTTATTTTGAAACATTTCAAGAGTGATGTCATAATTTTTTTTAAATAAAAAAGCAATGCTTACAAACAATATTGAGTTTTGATAAAATTGCTAAGGGGTATTTAAGAACCCGGATCATAAATACATTAGTAGCTAATTAGATTTTTAGAATTATGCATTTTTTCAGATATCTAATCAATTTATTGATTTGTATATCTTATTATAATATAATATGATGCCCGTTCTTCTAAAAAATTATTTATGTTGTATATTGTTATTTACATGTATCTGATTAACTGACCTATCCATGTTTAGTTCTAATTCTAGACAAATGCTACTATATTGCAACTATTGATTGCTCGGTACAAAATAATTTATTTGGAAAAATAATAAAAGAATATGAATACAATTATAATCCTTCATTAATTGCTAATTTTGAAAATATATGTATAATAAGACCGAATGTATGATGAAAGTTTCTGTATTTAATATATCCAGCAAAAATTAAGTGAAAATCTATCTGCTTATATTTTCTCTGTGTAACAGTTTAGAAAGTGCTATCAGCAATCGGGGTTAAAAAGCAACCTATGCACTATTCCTAGACACCCTCTGACGTTTGTAGCCGTACAAAATAAACGAAAGCAATAAAATTTGGCATGAATGCGTGGTTATTTGCTGATACCCGAGGCTAGCTGACCTCCCATGAAGAACGGGAGGGGAAAGAAAGAAACCCTTGCACGCTTGCTGTGCATCTCTTCTGCAAAACTGACACGCTTCCACGACAGAAAACTAGTCCCGCTTCCTTCACTTTACAGAAGTTTCACTCGTAGAATGGAAACGCTCAGAGGGTTAAAGGATTCCGGCATTTCTCTTGCCAACGGTCAACTCAAGGTCAAAAGGAATGAGAATTTTTGTCAGAAATTTACACGTATCTGATTTATGAGGATATCATGGTGTATAAGACCAAGTTAAATAATTCCCTTCTCTCTTTATGCCTTCTTTTGTATATGTATCCACACTGCTTGCAAATAATGTTTGCCTCTTGAGATGGAATAAAAAGAAATTGAAAATTCAACATGTGTTTTTTCCCGATATTTAGCCGCAATTCTGATATCTGCTTTCAATCAAAATTAAATATGAATTACATTACATATATGTATGAGTTACTAGTTTCCACCTTGTATTAAAAATTTATTAAAATTTATTTATTATTTAATTATTATTATTTAAAATTAACTTATTATTATTAAAATTAATTAGTTAATTTATTATTGTCGTCGTCTTCGTAATAAAAATACAATATTTTTATTTATTGAATTAATTTTCAATTGTAGGAGATTCAATAAATTTTGCGATAAGAGCTGAAAATGCAAATAGAAACACTGACGCCAGACGCAATATTATCAAACGATTGCGTATTGGTTTATACGTGGATTGGAAATAATTTAGAAAAGTTGTTCAAACTACAAATGATAAATTAAAAATTAGTTTAATGACTAAGACGTATTGAAAACTCCAGTTAAAGTAGGAATTTTCTGCATGAAAATCCTTAAACTTTTATTACAGTTATGAAACTCCATATGAAATAGTTAATAGCTATAAAAATTATGAAATTTTCATGTTTATCGCTTTCAGTAGTTTCTAAAATAGATATCATATTCTTATTTTTTTTTAAAAAAAGTATACTTTAAATATATAATATTCATGAAACATTATCATAAATGATGTTAGTTTATGTCTTATGAATAGTTAACTAAGTTTTCCAAATAATTAGATTCTTAGTAAGGTTTCAAAATTTATAATGTTGTTTAATTGTCAAGCTTTGAATATTATGTTTGCTGAAACGTAAACCATAAATATCTCCTTAAAAATAATGCACAAGTAGTTTAATAATTATAAATATTATTTTGTATATAGTTGTACATTTAAAATTGGCAACAGCGATATTTTTTTGAACTTTTGATTTGGATGTTGTTATAAAATGATACTAGAATTTAAATGAAAATTAGTTGATGTAAATTTGATATTATTTATAATGTAATAAGAATTTTTAATAATAAGTTTGTCTGCATTTCATCATTCGTAGACACACGAGATCAGCATGCTCTAGTTTTAACACACTATTATGGAACACGCAATTGTGATCAATATCTCGTGATATAATTAGTTATTCTTTTTCCTTTGCATCTGCACTTTGCACAGCATCTTCCCATAGACAGCAATTAATACTTTGCTTTTTCCGTGATATTTGGAACGATTTACCAACATTAAAGAAGAAATTCAATATGAATATAAATTAGTGATAAGTTTTAATAAGTAAAAACAAAAAAATTTAAACTATGTATATTCACAGATTTTAAATATTTTTCACTATTTAAAAACAAATTATCTTTCACTTATTAAGCTTTTAACTTCTAGAGTTCTAAATTAGTTTACTTCATACGGAGAGTAAGAAAAATCAGATTCGTTTAATTTATATGTTTCTTTCGTCGCTATTTTTTACCATTTGTTCTTTGAAACAATTTTCATCCAGCAATATTTTGATAGACTTTTAATAAGATATTATATTTTAAAGAAGTTTGTTTTGCATTCATGTAAAATTTTAAAATTCATAGAAAAGTTAAAAAATTAAGAATTTTTATACCCACTCGGAGATTTAATGAATACGTTTTCTGTTCTCTTCAAATCGAAGAGCTTGACAAATTATTCATAAGAATAATGGTATCCGTTATTATTGATAGATCTATTCTTGGTAAAAAACATCATGTTTAATGAACTGCTTAAAGTTAACAAAACAATTTAAGTTAATTAAATTAACCCTCCAAGCGTCAATCCCTCAAAAAGACGGAATCTCTTCTCCCTTCAAAGCGCCAGGCCCGTGAAAAGACGGAAAATAAAATACCTTAAAACTGTCACTGCCCGTACTTTTACAGGTCCAGTTTTTCGCTTCCCCCAAAATCAAGCTGCGAGATAATGAGAAGGAAATGTGAGATAAGGAGAAGCCAATCGTTATCAGTGGACGGCAGGAATGCTGTCTTCCTGGTCGCGTTCTTTTAAGCATTTTAAAATTTCGTTTACATTCTCAACCTTACTTTTGAGATTTTGAGAATAAATGCGAATCCACATTAGGTTTTAAATAAATAGAATAAAACTTAACGTATGAAAATATATTCCCGGAATAAACATATATGAGAATTATTATTAATAAATTCATCCATAAGATTTTAAAACTTTTTAGGGTGAAATAATAGTTAATCTAAAAAATAAATATAAAATAAAAATTTGACAATTTTCTCTTTTATAACGTACTTTCATTTAAGGATTTTCGAATTGAGATTGCTTATGCAACTTATTTTTTTTAAATAAGACACTGAACTTATATGCAGAATTTAATTTAACGAACCAGACTTTTCATCTTTGAATGAAATATACATATATATTTGTTTTCATTGAAAAATGTAATTAAAAACGGGGATATTTTATTTGTATAAAATCCATAAATTAAAGTGAGTTTTTTTTAGAAATATAAAATTTACGTTCATTATATTAAATCCTATATTTTTATAATGGAATTATTTATATATGAAAATCGAATATTTGTTTAATTTGCAATTTTTTTTTGTTTATGGAATTTCAAATTCCTTGACGAATACAAACAGAAATGTAGAGATGTTGTTTTTGTAGAGATATTGTAGAGATATTTATTATAGAGACATTTTTGTAGAGAACATTGTAGATATATTGTTTTTATATTTTTCTCTAGTTTTTAATTATATTTTCAAAATTAAAATAAGCGTAGTTTTTATAGGTTCTATTTTTTAATCGGAATATTAATCTTATTTCAATGTTCAATTTCATATATACACACACGCTTCTGTGAATGTTTAACATAATGTTAAGTGACATTTTTATACCCTTTTAATATTGAGTAATTTAATCCGCAAATTTCAATGCTCGTGAAAGTAAATGAATGAAGGAGTTAAAAGTTATATTTTTTTAAGTTAATTTAATTAAAGTTAAATAATTATACTTTGTGTTTTAAATTGAAATTTTTTTAACTCATTGGTCTAATTTTATCTTATATCTTAGCATTAAAAAAGATTAATGGGTGCAACTGGCATTTAGATTACCTTCTGCTCTTGCTCGTAAAATTTTAGTTCAGTAGAGATGATTTTAGTTTATAAATCCAGTTTGTTCACAGGAGCAAGAGAAATTCAGAAATATCCACATTTCAAGTAATTTGAAATTCTTTATTCTTAATAAACTTTAGCCTCACATTTTCATTTTTTAAAAACAGAACTTGTTTGAACAAGGGTGTCAGATACGCGGCCTCTTAACACCATTTCTACTAAAATAGTGAACACCCTTACTAATAGTGAAGATGAATATTGGTATTGGCGATCTCCAAATCAAACTGTTTGATCTAGGGCGAACACATTTTATCCGTATATAATTTGGAACTGGGAATAAACATCTCTGTATAAAATTATCAACAATTTTAACTAGAATTTTTATTAATTAAAATTAAATAAAATGTTAACATTTATTCGCAATAAAAGTTGAAATTATCACAACGCTATTTATACAATATTTAATTTTATTTATACATTTGAATATATCACCAAGAAAATTCATTCTTTGAGAAAATTAAGATATTAAACTTTCTGTATCTTATTTAGTGACATGCTAGTTAGAGAACTTTCACTTCAGCTATATGGTATATTTGTAATTCAATAAATAAAATTTGGAAAATGATACGGCAAAAAAATTCGTATCATTGATAAAGAAAATTTTGAATTCACATTTAATGTACCAAATATATTTCTATTGTGTTATTTTCGAATGAAATGTAAAATTTTAACATTTTATTAATGCTTGAAAAGGAGTTTTTTCAGTCATGATGGATTAAAATATTTCTAAATTGAGATTGACATAGGAAAAGTAATTTATTTATTAGATAAATTTGATCTCATTTATTAGTTAAGTTTGTCATTTAATAATTAAAAAAACAATTCAAGACACATCCTCTTGATTGAGATAAACAAAGGAAGCCTCTAAGTTTGTCATTCGTAAGAATTTATGCATTTTTTTAAAAAAAATTCTTAAGAATTTATGCCAATTTGTATAATTTTATTCAAAGATTGATTAATTTAGTGATGAGAGTAATATGCATGCCTATAGAATTAATATTTTGAAAGCGCATTTTAGAGTACTGAAGTACATTGGAAATACTCTGAAAGAATCTTTTTTTTTCAAGAATTAAATCACTTGCATGTAATTTCGAAATATAATTTCACATTACGAGGGGACCAAAAATTTTGCGAAACATATTACGATAAAAATAATAATAGGCGAACACTTTCAATTCATAAAAATTAGATACGTATCATATTAAATACAACATAATTTATTTCTAATTTAAATTAAATGTAGTGTTTCATGAAATAATGAGAAATCCTCTAAATCACAATGATATTTTCTATGTTCTCAATCTATGTTATTTCGATCGGCTGAAAGAAGCATGATCTTAGAAATTGAAAGACTGCGATAAGCAAGAGCTGTCACTCACAACATGACATCCGCTAATCAGCCTACCCCTGCTGTGTTGTAATAACCGCAAAAGGGGAAAGCAATCCTTTTGCCCAAACCCTGACACTTTTAAGAACAAACCTGTTATTTAGACGCGCCTTTTTCGGTAAGTATTGCATTCTGAATGTGGCCAACTGGAGGGTTAATACTACATCGATTAGTAATAACAGCTTTATTACTGTTCGATATTTGTTATTTTTGTTCTGACAATAGTAAATTCCTCATCAAATTTAAGGTGGAATTATGTAAAATATGCTTTTGAGGTATGAAAGCGGCATAAAAAATTCGTATTTTAGAATATTTTTTTGAACTCAACACATTGATTCTTCTCAAAATGTTTGAACTCTCTCAACGCAGAAATGTCCCAACGAATCCTTCCCACTTATTGTAATAGCAACAGCAATGCATCATTTTCTGAAAGCAGAAAATGAGACATCCATCTTAAAATAGATGGGCGATTTTGTATTGAAGAGCAGGAGAAGAGAGAAAAGTCCTCAAAGGAAGGTCATCTTTTGCTTGGTAGTAAAGTACTGGAGCATGTTCTAGAAATAAATTTAAATAAATATGCGCATTTATCAGAGCAAAAGGCTACTTCGTAAAATTATGATAAATCACCAAGCAACAAAAGTGATGTCAGATTCCTCAAATTGCAATTCAAAACACCTTTGAAAATTTTTTCATATTTTTTCTCTTTCTGACTTGCGTCGATCACGTATTAGATCGCTATTAAAAACCCTCGATAAACATAAGTCACCATTTGGTATTTGATTTCTCTCCAGGAAATTGTGAATAAGACTTTGAATTCGAGAAAGTATTCCTTTGATGTTATTTTCCACTAGTTTTGAAAGCATTTTATTTAAAAAAAATTCTAAAGAGGCTCTTTAAAAAGTTGAAAATCTGCATTTAAGCAAGTTGAGAGATTCAGAAATACTTGAGGAAATTTATAAGGCTAGAAAAGAAGAACCCTATTTCGAAAATTGCTTTTTCTTCGTATATTTAGAGTTTAAATGCAATATTTCAAAACTAATAGTTCAGTTTTAATGTACAAAGAAAATCAGCAAAGCTGTATCAGGATCCATTGAATTAAATTTTATGCTGTAGCTACTCAGCTTAGAATACTTTCTTCTGTAACAGAGAAATAAATATAGTGGAAAACTTATTGAATGCGTAACTGTTTAATTTTTTTGAAATATAGTTTTAGTACATTTTGCTTATAATTACCATGTTGAAAAATAGAAGTATTATAACTTTATTAAGTAATATTAAATTTAATGAATATGCCGCAACTTTTATTGTTTAATTACATTGTACCTTAAAGATGCCACTAACTTGCGAAAAAACGTATTCATCATCCCCACTCTGCAAATCAGAAACAATGAGATGTTTTCCAATATTAATAAGAGGCAAATGACAGTTTTAATAGAGGGAACAACATTCATTTAATATAATTATATAATGGTAGAAAAACACTCTAATTTTTTTAAAGTATCCTATAATTTTCATATTTTATTTTATAAAATAATGAATTTATAATAGAATACAATTCTTGACAAATTCATGTTATGAATATTTTTCAAAATATATTTTGAGCCTCATTGAAATACTAAATTTCATTTTTTACTGAAATCATTGTTTACTTCGTTTATTGTTATAAATTAAGAAAAAAAAATACTTAATTTTCAAAAAAAATATAGCTCGTTTCATTAAAAAATAGTTTACGTTCATTGATACAATTATTAATTTGTATTTCTTGATTCAAAAAATCTGATATCACTTTGTTTGTTTACTTTTCATGAAATTTACTTAATTACATTAAAATGTTCACCAATAAACATATATATACACACTGAAGTGACAGAAGTCATGGGATAGCAATATGAAAATATACAGATGGCAGTAGTATCTCAGCGAAAAAGTATAAATGCGCAGTTCGTTTTTGAAAGCTTTCATTTGTGTTCAAGTTATTCATGTGAACAGGTTTTTCGTGATTTATGGCGGCACGACGAGAATTCAAAGACTTTGAACGTGGAATGTTAGTTGGAGATAGACGCATGGGTCATTCCATTGCGGATATCGTTAGTGAATTCAACATTCCGAGATACACAGTATCAAGAATGTGCCGAGAGTATGAAATTTCAGGCATCCCATCCCATCATGGACAGCGCAGTGGGCGACCACCTGCACTTAACGACCGAGACCGCCGACGTCTGTGTAGAATGGTCAGTGTTAATAGACACGCAACACTTCGTCAAATAACTGCAGGAATCAATGTGGGACGTACGAGGGACGTGTTCGATAGGACTGTGCGGTGAAGTTTGTCTTCCTTGGGCTATGACATCAGAAGACCGACTCGAGTGCCTTTACTGACATAACACCTCTGCAGCGACTCTCCTGGGCCCGTGAGCATATAGACTGGTCCCTAGACCAGTGGAAAACCATGGCGTGGTTAGATGAGTCACGATTTCAGTTGTTACGAACTGATGGTAGAGTTCGAGTGTGGTGCAGACCCCACCAAGCCATGGACCGAAACTGTCAGCAAGGCACTGTTCAAGCTGCTGGTGGCTGTTTAATGGTGTGGGCTGTTTTTACATGGCATGGACTCGGTCCTCTGGTGTAACTGAACCGATCATTGACTGGAAATCGTTATGTTCAGCTGCTTGCAGATCACTTGCAGCCATTCATGGACTTCACGTACCCATACAACGATGGGATTTTTATGGATGACAATGCGCCATGTCACCTGGCCAGAACTGTTCGCGGTTGGTTTGAAGAACATTCCGGACAATTCCAGTGCATGATCTGGCCACCTAGATCACCCAATATGAATCCCATCGAACATTTATGGGACATCATCGAAAGGTTCGTTCGTGCCCAAACTCCTGCACAATCCACACTTTCTCAATTATGGACGTCTATACAGACAGCATGGCTCAAAATTCCTGCAGAGAACTTCCAACGACTTGTGGACTCCATGACATGTCGAGTTGTTGCACTTCGCCGGGCAAATGGAGGACCGACACGATATTAACAGTCATCCCATGACTTTTGTCACTTCAGTATATATATATATATATATATATATATATATA
>JAOUZG010027617.1:12016540-12030680 GCA_026289955.1 Argiope argentata
CCCTGTGATTTTTAGAATTTCAACGTAAGGACAAATTATCGGGGGGGTCACCCTTTGAAATATGAGACTCTTTTGGCGAACTACATATCCAAGAAACTCTTTACAGGATTTTTTATAACAAAGCAAACGCGCAGCTTTTGAGTCCTAATAAACTTGAGAATCTTGGAATTTTTTATTGCGTGCGTCCTTGGATTTAATGCAAAACTCTTGGATTTAATACAAGAGCCTTGGATTGAATGCTAAAAGCATGATGCAGGAATCCCAGTGCTTTTTTTTCTTGCCTTGTAAGGTTTGGTTTTTCTCTCGATTCTTACTACATAAAGCTTATGAATATGGAATCTATTTTCATACCAGATGAATTTTTAATAGAGTTTAAGCTTCGAATTTCATGTAATTTGCTAGCTAATAAAGAATACTATAAAAGATCATCATTATCTATAACAATGCTAAGTAAATTATATTAAAAAGGCCACTTGATTGTATCTACTTCTCAAGTTTCCTTATAAGATATGAGCCTCTTCGGCATTTCTTACTACGTTTCTTTAAAAATGAATTATTAAGACTCATACATTTTCATTAATTACTTTAATTTCAATTATTGTACTCAAAATTTTGATAGTATAATATCCAAGCATTTAAATTAGAGAAATTGATTATGAGTTGAATTTTAAACTGTATATTTAGCTGAAGTTTCAGTTTTGAGACATCTTTTTGTCATTTTTTAAAAATTCATTCTTACCTTTTTAATTTTACATTTATAGGGGTATATTAAATGAATTTTTATACACAAATAATATTGAATATAATAAAATTGAATTTAATATAAATGTCTTACGTAATAAACACGTATAATGCGAAATGAAAAAATTAACAGTCTTTAAAATTGCCTTTTCATCATATTTGCAATATGCTTTACATATGCATATCTTTTACAAAAAAAAATCATATGTAAAAAAGTTAAGGTCTATATTATAAATAAGATAAAATAATTTAGCATTTTGAAAGAAATGAGCATTTAATGAAGAGATGAATGTCCTTAAAGGTTTATATTTATGAATATATTTTATTTGTCCTTGTTAAAATAAATACGAGTATATCATGTTATAAATATTTTAATGCACAGCTTTGGAATTTTAATAATATCCCAATAAAAGAAGAATTTATGTTTTTACGAAGTTTCTTGTACCTTTCCCTTGATCTGGTTATATTTTCAGGAAACTGCTAATCCTTCAATTCTATCCAAAGAAATGAAAATAAAATAAAAGAGTAATTATTTAATGGAAAACATCAAAGCGAAATTTATTATATCCAGTTCAAATATAATTCTAATTTTTTACTCATCTATTTCCTTCTGTCTCTAATGCCATGCACCTTAAATATTACTTTTAAGAAACAAAACTCGAGTTATTATACATTTCATTCAAAGGCATTTGTCTATTTTTTTAAATTTAACTTATACTAAACTTTTGTAAAAGTTTAAAGTAAAAAAAAAATTAAGTAAGTAAAAAAAGATATCGACGGTGCACCGGCACGGAGAAAATCGTGATCTGGAAGTCCCGGGTTCGAGTCCCGGTCAGGGCATGGTTGTTCTATCTGTAAGGTGAGTGAATGTGGCTCCTATGAAAAGGGTCAATTCAAGACGATGTGATAAGTGTGTGTCATCTTCATATGAGCTAGAAGTCAAACTTCTGCCCTCTTGTGGTAGGGCTCCATACCCTCAGAAACTACTGCTCCCCTCCCGTTGTAAAGCGGACACGATATCATCCTCATCAGTAAAAAATAGTTATGTGAAGTAAACATTAACAAATATTTATGAAATGTAATATTATTTTCAGTGAATATTTATCTCCTGTAGGTAAAACGTTAATCCACACTCAACTTTTTTGAGATTACCTATATCTTAATTTTTAAAATAACTAAAACATTTGGTTTGTAATTGGACAATATTTCTAAAACGACTCAATTTTTAATGATGCTGTCTATCATTAAAAGATCTTTTAAATTTCATCTGTGTGCATCGTTTATCTATCAGCAGTTTTAAAGGAGAACGTCTTCGATTGAGCAGAAGCAATGATGGCCAGTTTATTTTTTCATCATGACCAGGTCAAGTCTCAAGATAGACGAAAGAAATAAAATCGGTTTCAATCTATTCAAAATTTTATTTTCGTTTTATTTTATTCTTTTATTTCCAGAAAGTTTTCATTTACTTTAATTTTATTTCGCAGTAATTTAATTAAACACTTAATTTCATGCATGTTCAGAAAGTTTCTTTTACTTGTGACTAAAAATATTTTTAAATACATGAGTGTCTTATTGTGTATGTTGTCATCTTTTATGAACCTTTTTATAAACATTAATACAAGTTTACTAGATTGCGGTCTGGATTCTAAAAAACATTTTCATAAAAATGCTTCTTTAATACAAACTTACTTTGATACTATGAAATACTGAATTGCTGCAGAGAGGAATTTTTCAGTTCACAAAAAAACTGGAGCAACTGATTTTTCATGCAGCATTGTGCTAACTGAATGAATCAAAAATCTCATTTATGGAAAACCCTCTTCAGGAATATTTCTTTATAGAGTGGACAAAAATGGTGATGATATCTTGAAGTTTGCTTTCTTGTGTGGGGCATTAGTTCCTGAAAAAAATTTCCCAGCTTCAGCAGCAAAGAAGAAGGGGGGGAACGTCTTTGTCCCGTGGCCTCCCGTTCGAACCGAGAAAATGCATTTGTTCCTGCCATTGCCAAAGGTTGTGGGGCAAGGGGTATCGATTACTACAATCGATTGCTTTACACCGGGATGGGGTACAGAGATTAGGAGAAGGGGGTGAATCAACGGGGGGCCATGGACGAGGCTTTACGGATGGAAGGACGATAAATTACAGATAGGTCATAAAAAAATTTCCGTTACCGTAAGGGACGATTTTCCAACCCTATTTCTCCAGTACTATCTGTTCAAACCGGTGAGGGCCGAAATTACAGAAATCATTTTGCTGTATGAATATTCAAGCCCATAAGTGATCGTGTAACTGGAAAGAAATGTTTTTTTGAAACCAGGTATTTTTTTTATGTCATAAACTTCTTCAATTCTGTTTCAGTGATGAAGAATAAAGGATTGTATTTTGTAGTAAGCATTATTTCTGGAAGCTTCAGATTTGAGCGGCAGAGTAACATGATTAACTCTTCCGAGCTTGGGATATGGTGTGTGATGTGGAACTTGCTCGTGAATTTTAGAGCTTACAGTTAATATATTACATGGATTACTTGATATGTATTTGATTTATTCGCCTCTGTGAATATTTGAAGTGTTAAATATGCAAAATGGAACATAATTCTTTGATACCTCTTTTGAGTTTAATTTCTTGTTTAAATACCACTCATAAATTTAAACGATAGGAAAGAAATTTTTTTTATTAAATTGTAAACAAATATAGGGAAATACTTTAATAAAATTCTGAGTTATTAATATTTAATTAATTGAGTACTTAAACAGGAAAAAAAATCCAATTTTGGAAAAATTTATTTCAAACCTTATTTCTTAAAAGATTGATTTCCTAAACCACAGTATATTTGAAATTTCTTAATAAGTATAATTCATTTAAGACCAGAACGATTACTTCAAATATTTTTGGGCCATATTTTGCATCTTAGATTGGTAGAAAAGGCCAATTAAGTGTCTTAATGATTTTAAAAAAAAATTTCATCTGGTTAATAAGGGGAGAAGAACGTTTCTTCGGTTACTTAAAAATGATGAAAGCAAATTACCCGCCCACGGTCCTTTACAAATTAACGTGCATTTCACATTATTACCTTTATCAGAAATACTACAAAATCTTCTCTCATTTTTTTAGAAATTTTCGCAATCAGTTATTGCTTCAAATTAAAAATGAAAATTCTAAAACCATTTTAAGTAATTTAAAATATCACTTCGTTTTGAAACATCCATGATTAACTTGACTCCGGTATTTAATTATATAAATGGAAGCTTGCAAACACATTCCCTTTAAAACTTTAAATGAAAAAAATTTCAGTATTTTATTTTAATAAGTAAATAAATAGCATGTATTTTTGTTTGAAATATATTTGTAGATACAAAATATGTTTGAAATAAAAGCTAAACTAAAATATTATTTTTGCTAATAATAATAGAATTTTTAATCGACTCAGGTTATATAGTTTATTTTCATTTGCTGATTATTTGAAGGAGTGACATCTGAAAGAAGCAGATCCTTGCATTTTCGGTCTACATTAATCGAAAAGTAAGTGAAAATTAAGTTCTCGGCCAAGAATTAAATAAAATCATGAAAACAATCTGTATAAAAAAGATTCAATGACCATTCAAAACGAGATGAAGAGAGCAGAATTCAGAGCTTTCTCGCATTCTTACTAATGAAGTGGATTTCTTCCATGATCAGAATTTAAAGAAGGTAGCTTCCGGAATTCTTTTTATTTGAAATGATTATTCTATCTATTTTCTTATAAAATAATATGTCTTTTTTATTTTTATCTGAGCCTTTTTGTGATTACCCCAAAAGAGTGGAGTGATGCCTAAATACTAGTTGAACGAAACCAACTCAGTTTTCTCTGAAATATTTTCAGAGAAGAATGGTGAGAATTAATTTTTGTTACAGGGCATATAATTAATTGCTTAAAATGGAATAATACATAAGCTTTTTAAATTCATATTGCAAAATATAGATTCGTTTCGAATTCCACGTTTAACGTGGGAGTTAAATATAGGTGTTAAAACGCGTAAATATACGGCGTTTGGTATGAGTAAACCGATACATGATATGATGTAATTTATATAACTTTCTGAAATTTGAAACAGTTTTCTGTGCTGAATTTCTCTTAAGTTTTGAATTATTTATATTAAATTCTGTAGACAAGCAAAGCAGTTTTCTGAATAATATTCTTACTTGAACAGATACGTTCAATCAATAAATCTTTGTTTTGCAAAATTATAATAATTTAATTTTATTAAAAAGAAGCAATTGAATACTATTTATATCCGAATCAATCTAATACTGAATCCTACGATATTGTTGCAGTGCCTTGAAAAACAATTGTTATCTATAGATTTGTTATGACAATATTTTCTAATTTTTCCCTGCTTTTTTTGTTTATTATTTCTAAAATTGAAATTCCTAGCTTTATTTTCCTTTCGTATACGTAATAAACTTTTAATCATTCGTATGTTTACTAAAATAACAAAAATGTGTAAAACTTATAATAAATCTTCTACTGACAAGATTATTATCTACGTAACTTTTAGATATACAACATTCAGTGATTACATGATTGTAGTTTTTTTTTTTTTCAGTTTTGATCATTATGTATCTTTTAACGTATGCGAGCAAAATTGGCAAAAAAAAAATTTAAAAACAAAAGTAGAGATAATAATAATACATTGAATCCGGCCTGAAGACTTTTTCAAGGGTCACCCTCAGGCAGGGATTCAAAAAGGGATTTTTTTTGTGAGAAATCTGACAATAAGTCAAAAATTGATTTCCCGTGACCCAAAAATCCCAAGAAAAAAAGAATATCTTAATTAAAAAGCAACCAGAAAAAATCACGCAAAACGAAACCAAAACTAACAAAACAAAACAAATAAAAAATAAGTTAAAATATAAAGAAATCCAGGAAAAATGAGGTCTTGGAGATAATCAATAACATAGAAATACAAAAACATTAAAACACAAAATGTTAAAATCAAACGTAACAAAACAACATAGACTCAAAACAAAACTAAATATAACCGTATTAAATGCACACAAAACAAGCAAAAAAAGCAAAAAAAATCACTAAAAGGTTTATTGAATCTAATTAGAATAAAAGAGAAAAACTCAAACCGATCAAATAACAGTCAACGAGAAAATCCGAAAATATAGTACTCCAAAAGGTCTAAAGCTTGTCGAAATCCATCAGTAGCATTTTACCTCGTCGAACGAAAGAAAAATTCGCCGCGTTTAAAATCGAATATAATTCAGAAAAAAGTCTAAAAAGTACAATCAGCGCCATCTATTCACCAACGTTCCAAGAAAAAAAAAACAAAAAAAAACTAGAAGTTTTTGTTTTCGTTTTGAAAATGAGTTAAACTCTCTCTGTAAGTTGCAATAATTTTTGGGAAAATCGTTAGTGGCTAAGCTTTTAATGAGATTATTAGTTGCTAACAAAAAAGAAATTTTGTTATTACAAATTTTTTTAATCCTGAAAAATTGTGAAAATATTAAATTTTTAAAAATTTTTGAATTTAAATTAGAATGGAAATTGGAAAGTTTAATTATTTTAAAGTTGAAATAATCTCTTTTGTCATAAATACCTATTAAAGTTTTTCCATTTGAAATTTCTATATTTAAATCCAAATAGTTGGCTTTAAGTGGATTATTGTTAGTTTCAGTTAAAATTAGTTCTTTTGAGTAGCAGTCAATAGCAATATCAGTATTATCCGAATTAAACAAAATTAGGTCGTCTAAATATCTATAGCGTTTATTAAATTGTCCCTAATTATTTTTTTCTCGTAAAAATGCAGAAAAATATTGGCCAAAGCACTGGAAAAAGCTGTACCCATTGGAATACCCTTCACTTGTTTGAAAAATTAATACCATTAAAAAAGTAATTTTCCTTGATATTAAAGCTACATAAATCAATCCAATTATTTTTTGTAATGATTTCTAAATTTAAATAGTCGTCATAAATTAAAGTGCAGACGTCTAAAAGCTTTTCATGAGGTAAAACTAGTGAACAAATTTTCAAAATCAAAAGTATTAAGTTTGAAAATATTATTAACTTTTAAAAATTCCAAAATATCCTTATTACTATTAATAATAAAATTCTCCTGATTTTTAATTTTGTTCAGTATAATTTTCAAATATTTAAAGAAATGTTTACCCATAAAATAATTGTAACTTCCGGTGCTGCAAGTTACAAATCTAAATTTAATTAGTTTTTTATGAAATTTAGCCGTTGGAAATAAATAAGGACAATTCAAAGAACAAGTTTTTATCTTGATTTTTTTGGCAAAAGCTAACATCCTTTTATCTAATTCCCTTTTACTGGTTTTGTTCAAAATGAAAGTTGAATTAGAATCATATTCCTTAATTTTTTTTTTCTTGGAACGTTGGTGAATAGATGGCGCTGACTGTACTTTTTAGACTATTTTCTGAATTACATTCGATTTTAAACGCGGCGAATTTTTCTTTCGTTCGACGAGGTAAAATGCTACTGATGGATTTCGACAAGCTTTAGACCTTTTGGAGTACTATATTTTCGGATTTTCTCGTTGACTGTTATTTGATCGGTTTGAGTTTTTCTCTTTTATTCTAATTAGATTCAATAAACCTTTTAGTGATTTTTTTTGCTTTTTTTGCTTGTTTTGTGTGCATTTAATACGGTTATATTTAGTTTTGTTTTGTGTCTATGTTGTTTTGTTACGTTTGATTTTAACATTTTGTGTTTTAATGTTTTTGTATTTCTATGTTATTGATTATCTCCAAGACCTCATTTTTCCTGGATTTCTTTATATTTTAACTTATTTTTTATTTGTTTTGTTTTGTTAGTTTTGGTTTCGTTTTGCGTGATTTTTTCTGGTTGCTTTTTAATTAAGATATTCTTTTTTTCTTGGGATTTTTGGGTCACGGGAAATCAATTTTTGACTTATTGTCAGATTTCTCACAGAAAAAATCCCTTTTTGAATCCCTGCCTGAGGGTGACCCTTGAAAAAGTCTTCCGGCCGGATTCAATGTTTTATTATTATCTCTACGTTTGTTTTTAAATTTTTTTTTGCCAATTTTGCTCATTTCATCTGTGTCCTAGTTGTAGCAGCATTGGCGCTCTCTAGATACAATGTTCTTTTAATTATTTCTATTTTTAGATATTACTGTTTGGGTAAATTTATATTTTTTGGTAATTGCTTTTCTATGATACATTTAACGTATGCGATATGTTAAGAGATACGTGAATGCGATATCTCTTAACATTATAAAATGTTATCACTTATAACATATGTATTGGGTTGGTTATATGGAGATTTTCAAACCTAGACTTGATAAACTCATTGAACTAAAGATTCCTGATAAGAATCACTATTAATAATTGATTTCCACATTTTCCTTGATCTTGAGTAATCTAAAGATACATTTGTGCATCTATCAATAATGACGGTAATGCGAGCAAACTGCAGAAATAAATGTCAGTAAATAACAGTTTTATGTTTTGTTTTCAGAAAAGCTTCCATTTCAAAACTTAATAAAATGTTGAAAACGGACATTTATGGCTTCATTGAAGAAATTCTTACAAATACACATGTTAATAGAGTTAATCTAGGTTAAAGGAAATACTCGTTGATTATTAATACTAACCATGTTATAATTAACAATAACTGATTAATCATATTGATAGAAACATGTAAAATTCTACCATTTGCAGGCACAACATAGCCAAGTATGGCTGTTGTGCTAACCAAACCAACCAACAAACCTTCATATTATTCATTAGATTCTTATTTTTTAAAATACATCCATCACGTTTGCTATGATAAATTTAAATTAAATGAATTCTCACACATAAATTTTTCATAATAATTTCTGCTAAATATTTTAGTAAGAAAATCCTATATTTCTTTTTTTTATCTTACTTTAAAGAAATTAGTTTTTCAATCGACAATTTAATTTACTGTCTGTGAAATTTGCTTTTAATATAAAAATGTAAATCCTGGAAAAACGCAAAGATTTTTACTGCTCAGTACACATTTATTACAGTAATTTTGAGAAGCATTTGACTTTAAACAATAGCTTTATTAGGATTTTGTGAATAAGATTTTAGAATAACAATCACTGTAGTTTATAAACATTCTACGTTTATTAGATGGCGAAAATTACTTCAAGAATCATTGTCCTCTATTATGGTAAAAAAAGAAGAATTTTCCAGATGAACATTTCATATTATATACCCATAGTTATTTGGAATATATAGGCATCATTATCAACATAATATCCTATATATTTATGAATAATAAGACACCTCTTCAAGAATTAATTCAAGAAGACATCTGAGAAATATTATCCCTATTAGAAAGTTATCTTTATGCAGGATATTTCAAAATGTAAATGAGGAATTTATCTTTCATTGATGTTAAAAAAAAGTTAAAAAATATGTTTATGTACGAATTCTTGAAAATATTTTCTATTGGAATTTGTATTTATGTTCATTATAGTCATTTGTATAATGAACATAAATAAATTAAATTCGCAGCATTTATGTACTATTCTTATAGAAATGGTCGTTCCTTATTTGAAAAAATCGAAGTTTTCTAATGTGTGGCTTTTAATAGCAAAAATAGGTATTTAGACTATATTTGATTCTTTCAATGATATGGATGTCTCAAGTACAGCATTAAAATGACTTATTGTGGGGCTAACCAAATATATGCAGTGACACACGGATTATTATATTATTTCAATAGAACGATTTTTCTGACGTACATAAATAACCTGTATCTGAGAAATAAAACATCGTTATCAAAAATGATTTCACACATTATAAAAGGAGATAAATTTCTAGAGACATCTGCAAATCTTTGTTTCAAAACTATTGAGTATTTTGGAAACTTCAAAACTGAAATGTCTAAATCAATTATCGAAGGGCTTTGCAAAGTTTTGAACGTACAAGGCTATCAGTGATGTGATCCTCTTTCTTAAAAATGTCTTTCTGACTCAATCAGTGTGTTTATAGCGGTTTCTAGGATGAAGCAGATTCTTTTTTTTAATAATTATTTATACTTTTTTTATTACAAAAGCATTACTAATGGAAACCTGAATTTGTTTCCTACCTATTGTATTTCTACTCATCCACATGTTTTTCAAAAGATAGATTATTTTTGATAGTTAAAAGTGAGGTGACTCAGCGGCATATTATATGAGTAGGCAGAGGCATTTTGATAGCTAAAATTGTTATCTTTATTTACTGTTAATAATTAAGTTATAATTGATATTTTTGGTTTAGGAAATAAATTAAAGGATGTATACATGAAGAAAATGCAGGTAATGACTCATCTAAAGTTTTGAAAGAATAAAGAAGTCTGGATGATGCGTTGTGACATAAGAACGGAGAAGTCTCAACTACACAAAAAAATAATACTTTGTTCTATTAAAATTAAAATCGATTTGAGCTTCAAGAAGGGTTTATTTTTAAGAAATATATCTACAACTAACATTTAGAAATATGTTTCCTTATATGTTTCCCCTTTCTCCTTCAGCTGATGATTATAAAAATATGGCAAATTTTCCTTAGGAATATTTGCATTAAAAATTACACTCGTTAAGTAATATTATTTTAAATATCATTTCATAACATTCTCACCACTCAATTAGTTTTGAAGTGATTTAATTTTACGAAGTTTCTATTAGAAGCTTTAGGAAGTACTCCCTTTGTCTTCGGCGTTATAAAACTCTGTGAAGAAAATCAATTTTCTCCTAGGTTTGGAGAAATATGGCTCCAACATGAATTCTTAAAGCCCATCATTACCCTAGATAACATCCAAATTTAAGAACTAGTATTCATGAGGCTTCCTGCTATCTCTTACTCAAGAGAGCCCTTTAGAATGCAAATAGTATCCCATGCATTTTCAGAGCTGTGCTCTGAAGTTGACGCCTTTAAAAAAATTCACATCAACTCCCTATTTTCAAAGCTGAGAGAGGAACAGATAAACTTTTTTTTCTTTTTCTTACAATACCTTGTCAAGGAAGTAGAAGCTCTTGAGCATTTTTTGATGAATACTTTCAAAAGCTGGTGTGGCAGAGCATCAACTTCTCTTGGACAGTGACGGCCAAATTCATATTGTCCCATCGAGATGATGCTTCAGGAATGTAATAGCTGTTCCAGATGGAAATTGCTGGAAAACTTTCTATTATTTGCAAAAAATGAAAAAAAAAATGAAATTTTGATTTCAACACAACGGCCATATTTTTAAGCATCAATTTTCAATAATTTCTTTTTTCTCCATTCTAATATCTTAATGAAAATAAATGTATTTAAACAGCTAAGGCTTATAATTACTAGAAATGAATTTTTGATAATAATAAATGAATAAAACGATTCATAATCTTGATTATAATACAGAACTGAGATGTGTAACTGTTTGCCTTATATTTTTGCATCTTTAAACACTATTTTAAAAAATACCGTGATGAAGTTTCCCAAAATTAATTTTCACTTTATATCAACACTAATTGTATAAACATTTGCAAAAAGTGCGCTTTGGAGATTTAATAGTTCATAAAAAGCAAAATTGTTTGAAGTATTTTAAAAACTAAACTAAAAACTAAAAATACAATTTTAACTAAAAATACAATTTGTTGAGTTCTCAACATTGTTTTTGAAAATTATAACAAAATAATCAGGAGAATAAGTGGATAAAAGATCTTTTTTCATCTGAATGTGGTCAATTGCTTAGATAGCCAATGAGGTAGTGTCTTGCCTTTTGTAGAACTGATGACGTAGTTCTACAAAAGTGCTGAGATGAAATTCTTTTGCATGTTTTTTTGAATGGCAATTGTCGTTATGTCGATCACTTTTTTTGTTGTTTTTCCATTTTGTGAGTTGCCAAAGTTGTTTGAGAGTTGACTTGTAACCCAAAAAATATGCAAAGTCTTACTATTACATAAACAAAACATTAGTTATCAAAAAGATTGATATACATCTAATTAAAGCTGGTTTTCCTAGATAGAAGGAGAATACTAAAATAAGTTAGTACCAAGCCAATTTAGGAAAAGCACAGAAAGATGCTCAACAACAAGTAATCACACAATAATTAAGACGTGATGAATGAAAATCATATGGGTGCAAAAAAATATATAGTGTCTGTATGCAAGAGTGCGAGGACCATCCTATGCAAATGGAAGAAATATGTTGAAAATTCAGTAGTTCTATTTGAAAAGAAATTATTGAAATTCTAAACATTATTTGAAAATATAAACTTGAGGGGGGGGGAAATCTCATTTTAATTCAACTGCTAAGCAATAGGATTGTTTGATTTGAAGTGATAATACCAAAATATTTTTATTTGGTAGAGGTCGCACAAATTATGCAAAGATAAGAATAAGAGAAGATTTCCTTATTGATTATGATGAGGATGAAGACATGCCCGCTTTACAACGGAAGGAGGTGTGCTGTAGCCTCTGAGGGTTTGGATCCCTTAGCATCCGAGGGCAGAAATCTGACATCTAGTTCATATGAAGATTACACACACTTATCACATTCGCTTGAATAATCCCTTTTTACAGGGGCCACATTCACTCATCTTACAGATAGAACAACCATGCCCTAACCAGGACTCGAACCCAAGAGGAAGACGATATGCCCCTATGCCAGGAGGCCGACATCTTGATTACACAACACTTAACACGGGGTATTTAACCCCTACGGAAGTGGTCAGAATTTTTATGATTAACGGGAATACAAATACATAAAAGCACACAAATGAAAAATGTGTTCTAAAACTGCTTCCTTCCAAGTATGCTCATTTCTTAGATAAGGAAGAATTTATTCTTTAACATGATTTAACTCCATGTCATTTTGCCACTATATGCAAAAACTGGAACAATAATCATATGTAATTAGCAGAATAGCCTTGGGATAGTTCACATATTAAACCGATAGAAAATGAGTGGAGCAGGTTAAAGATCTTCTTAGACAGAAATAACCCATTGATAAAACACAATTAATTGAAGCAATGAATTAAATTAATCAGAATTTAAAATAGTAACAAATGAAGAATTAAAATCATTGGTGAACTCATTGGTGAAATAGTGTTTCAAGGCATAGTTGATGCTAAAGCTTACCAACTAAATATCAATTGCAAAAAGATATATATATATATATAAGTGATTTTACATATATCATTATTTTTTAGTTTTCATTTACTTCCTAATAACTGTTGTTAAAAATAACTTTATATAAATATTTTTTTAACTTTTGGTTAAATTAACTTAACAATATAACTTTATGATAATTATTTTATTTAAAAAAATTATTGAGTCATCAAATCTGAAAAATGCGTTTTTGCAGAAAAGATACCACAATCTTTGCTGTTTTAATACATTTTCCTTAAAATAGAAGCAATAATAATGAAGAAATTTTTATCAAAAATTATAATTTATGATGCCAATGTTTAATTTCAAAATTAATTTTTACAGTAAAAATTACATTAAAAAAACACAGTTTTCAAATGAAAACTTTTCTTAACAAATTGTTACTATATGAAAGTAAATAATGGAGCGTAAGGAGAAATTGAAAATAATTTTAAATGCTTCGCAGTGAAGAAAGATCGAAGAAACTAATGTTTTATTTTTAAACTTTCATAACCTGCTTTTACAATTTATATGCCTAAAATTAATTAAAAATAAATTATTTTGTAAATTTCTAGCTGTTAGAATTTTAAAATCTGACAATGACTTCTTTTGAAATCCAAATAAATTTAGGTAGAGTCAGAATATAAGAATCAAGCCTGGTTTTATTTGAAAGATAAATTGAATGCGATTATTTTTATCAGTTCACTATCATTACTTTAGGGGTGATACCGTAAGATATATCGACAAAAACTGGTTAAAAAATATGTAGTAATTTAAGCAGAGATGTATACACAGTCATAAAGATAAGTTTCTAATAATATCTAGTTTGATAAGAACGCTATAGACTATGGAATTAAAAGAAAATGTTGAATTTGCCCTAACATTTAAGGAAGTGTTCCATTTTGTTTGTCGAAAAAATCATAACTTAATGGATATTGTAAAAAGACAGTAATTTGCGTGTCGATTTCCAAAATTTCAATAAGTAGACACATTTGAATTCCTTCTCTCACATTTACGTCCTTACAGTATTTAATTTTAGGTTACTTTAATGATTATTCTATTAAATGTTCGGTAACGTATAAAATGCTTCATAAATATTCTTGTTTCTTAGCAAATTCCAATATTGCTTATATTAAACAATTACTTTTCGGTAAATCTCAGAAAATAATTTATATGTTACTTCCCTGAAATACCAAAGAAAATATTCATCTATTTTTTCTCTTTGCCTTGAATAAACCCAAATAATGCTCATATATATATATATATATATATATATATATATATATATATA
>JAOUZG010027617.1:12031080-12078710 GCA_026289955.1 Argiope argentata
TTTTAAAGCGACACGTTGGAGAGGATTTCTACGTTCCTGCCGGTTTTAAAGAGACACGTTTGAGCGACTTTCTACGTTCCAGCCGGTTGAAGGGTTAATGGAATTTTGTTTTAAAGAATGTTGTACCAATGCTATGTTATTAGGAATTCGGCAATTTATTTATTTTTTCAGTGTTTGAGCGAGACATCGCAAGTTTTTCTTGAAAATGAAATTGAAGGTTTAGAAGCAATTTCAATGAATGATGATGTATGCATTTTTTTTTTCATTTTGGAATTGTGTATGCTTATGTGTATGCTTATACTGCATGAAAATTACGATCTTCTTATTTTTAGGTTTTGAGTGAAAATTCTCAATTGTTTAATGACAACGAAATTGACGGGGTTGACGATTGCTTAAACGATTTTGATGATGATGATGAATGTCTATCATTGACTTTTTCAACTTATCTTAGTGAATTTTTTATATTTATTCCAGTTCAAGTTTTTTTTACTTCTTTTTAGCTTCCTCAGACTGAGACATCACAAGAGTTTTGTAATAAGCCAAGGTATCTTCCTCTCTTTTATCAAGTAGGATCTGGATTTGAGGTAAATATAGCACGAGTTTCAGCTTTGACTTTATTTATATTTTTTCTCGTGGTTATTCATTTAACATTAATGTTTAGAACCAACCTAGACCTTCGACACGTGGCCCTGCCTTCCTGGAGGATGTTTCGTCCGAAAACGTAAGTACAGTCCAATTCATAAATGCTTTTTTATATAAATACGTGTAGCTTTATTATGATAATTACCCACCTAAAGTAAAATATTCGTTTTTTGCAGCTGAATGATGCGGTAATCGTTGACGAAACAAATAGGAGGGTCAATCGGCGATACAACGCAGAAGAGGTGACTTTTAGGGCTCGAATAATTGAAGAGGAGATTCCATCTAGGCTTCAGCGCACTCCCTTGGTTGCAGCAGTTGAAACAGTGCGGGCTCTGTTTGGTCTACTCATTCTGCGTTGTACGCAAAATCTAAGGCCTACTGATCTTATTCGCTTTTGCTTCCTGGCAATAGGATTAGAGAGGCCTGTGTCAACATGATCAAAAGTCTTAAAAGGTTTTATAGTTCCGACAACTATTGTGAGCCATGTGAATAACCCTTTATGAATCTCGAGATCACAGATGCCAGTTTTTGTGTCCCATCTGTCTCAGGAAAGATTGCTCACCCGGTCATCCCCAGCGTTGCGCCGACTGCGATAGACTTTGCCGCTCTGCCAATTTCTTTGAATGGCATAAAGCAACCTCTGGAAGTAGACATAAATCTTTATGCTATAAAGTAAGGACTCCATTTTTATTGTATAAAATACTTTTATTGGAAGATTAATGTTTACGCTTTTCAATACAAAATGTAACTATATAAATGTGTATTTTATCAGATGTACCAATGCAGAAATTGTGGCAAAGTTATATTAAGGAGGACCTGCCCTATGGAATTCTACAAATGCGGAACGTCCAGATGCCCTTCATGCAAGCAGTTCGTGGATGTGTCGGAGCATCGATGCCTTCTGGAGGTTGTTTCACCAAAAATGCCTTCAGACAAACTGATCTTTTTCGATATCAACATAAGTTAGCTGGCATTTGTTGATATTCATTCCCCACCTAGAAGAAAAAATATGATTAGCTAACTTATTTTGATAGCTTACCTGCTTTTAATAAGATGTTAGCTGATCCTACAAAAAATGTAAGCCATTTTATTCCTCTTTAATCAAATTTAACTAGAATATCTCGTTTATCAATACGAATTTTCATATTAAAAAAATATGTAAAGATGAATATCGATCTCGTGTTTTTCCTCTTTCTTAGGTAAAGGATGTCTACTTACCAACACCAGAAGTGGCGGCTATTGTGTAGGACAGCAAGAAAAATTTCCTTCCCCAAGACACTGGCACTAACATTTACTTGGCGGTTTTCACTACAGCTTGGGCTAAGGTGAAGCTCTATTCAGAGATGGATAAGCTTGGAGAAGCTGTCTTGTATCATGATACAGACAGTATCATCTATGCTAGTATTGGTGGCAATGACCCTCCTCTCGGAAATTTCCTGGGAGATTTCACAGACGAGTTGGACGGTGATGTAATCACTACATTCATCTCTGGTAAATATGATTTTAATTTTTTTACTTGTTCTATAATATTAATGCTTTTTATATATTAATTATTTTCATCTAACATTTTGTTTTTATAGGAGGGCCAAGTTCGGGGTTTTACCCTGAACTTTAAAATTAGTTTAAAATTGAATTTTGATTCTATAAAAAACATTGTATGCAACTTGGACCGGAAGAACAGCATACTGTTAGATGATGCCGCCAAGATATGCAGAAACGCCAAATGAAGAAAAGTCTTCAATGTGAAGCAAAAGAAGCTATACAGGATGGTATACAACAAGAGGGTTATAAAAGAAAATTTTTCATCTATACCCTATGGATACTAAAGCAAGTATAATTTATATTATAATTCAAAGATTAAGAGCGCGTTAATCTTACTGTTTTTTAAAGTCAGTTTTTTTATTTTTATATGAAATTTAGGAACTGATATATTTGCATGTAATATTTTTTTTCCATTACAGATTGAATTTTTATGATTTTACAATACACATAAAACGCTTATAACTTTATATTTTTAAAATGTTCATCTTCTGTTTATTCTATTTTCCAGATTGAAGACGGTTTAATACTATCTTGTGATTGCCTGTATATTTAAAAAAAATTATAAAAACTTATTGTGATTATTGTGTTTTTCTTGTAAATGAAAGAAGAGTTATTCATATACTTTGTTAAAAAAAGGATCATTGTATCTTATGAAATTTTTATTGTAAGAAAATTATTGTATTGTCATGAATGGTATTTCTATTTTGAGAAAGTCTTTTGTAACTGATGGTGTTTTTTATTGTAAATAAAATGCTCATTTCAATTAATAGTTTTTTATTGTGAATAAATATACATCAAAATGTAATCCATTTAGTTCGTCTTGCATACATATGTTTAGTTGATTTAGGGTTTCCAAAAACATTATCTTTAAAAACTTTTTAGTTGACAATGTAAGTCAGAGGCATGTTCATCTCTTTAATGGCTGCTTGAAATTCCTTGAATCCTTTTGGCGACTTCTTTCTGTTCCGAAGTAAGTCTGTAACTAAATTCACGATACTAGTTCTTGGTATACGCTGACCTTTGTAAACAATTTCTCCTTCAGGAGTCCACGATAATGTTGCATGGTTTTCTTTTAAAAATTCCAAAATATTCTTTACAGTATTTAAATACCGAGCTGGAGCAGCCTTTAAAATTTTTGTAGTAAGGACATCCTCTTTTTCTTCTGATAGAGTTTCTGTTCCTTGAATTTTGGAGGTTTCTGGAGTTTTCTGGTGGTGTTGTATTTTCACAGTCTTCTGAAGTACTTGTAAATATTGATTTGCCTTCTTACTTTCAGACAAATCCTTTCTTTGAAGTATATTTTGCATTTTGGAATCCAGATCAGATAAATGATCCACAAATTCTGCCCGATCTTTGGGTATCAAGACCATTTTCTTAGTGTACTCCATTGATGAGAGAGCTAATCACAGTTATAGCAGCGGGTAACAAAAGAGATAAAAATCCTTCATCCCGTTGAATGAGAATTTGCCTCTTCTTATATAGGGGCATCTTTCTGTCCGAAAGTTTTTTTAAGCTGATTTTAAAAGGAATGAGTTTATTCTTTTGTTTCTTAGTTAAAAGTACATTTCCTCGAAGTACATTCAGTGCACATTCACACAGAGCTTTAATAATATTATTTGGGCATGTTTTGAAAATAGAACTCTTCGATTTTATTTTACAAATAGCTTTCAAGCATTATAGCTGCTGCTTCGTACACATAGCGATGATTAATTTGATAAAATCTGCACAGTAAAAGGACTTTATATAGTTTCCGAATATTTGGCAAATGCTTTAGCTTTGTAGACGACTCAATGATGGAAACTTTTCCCGTGCATGTAGGGACACAGCAAATCAAAATTAGATAAATCTTGTACTTTGGGACATTCAAAATCATCAAGATTTAATATTTCGCGTCCGGTCAAAAATTCTAGAAATTTCTTTTTTTCTCGTCCTTTTACGTAAATATAGGAAAACGTTTCGAATATGACTGTCAATACGCAACGTAAGGTATCGTAAGGTAATTCTCCGTCATTCCATTCGATTAGACGAAGGAACTTAGTAATCCAAGAGTAAGTACTTTGTTTCTTACTATCAAGCCTTTCGAAAGTATGAGGCGATTTAAAAAGCCATCGTCCGCAGAAAGTCTCGTCATTCACAACACACACTGCCATCTCTTTGACGATAAAACGTCCCGGAAATACCTGAAATCCTTCAAAATCTAAGACTGCCGATGTCATGGTGTTTCCGTTATGAAATGACTAACGAGGTTGATATACATAAAATTTATCTCCCGGAAAAAGTCCAGTGCGCAGGCGCAGTGAATCATCGATTTGAGGTGTCAAATCAACAAGTAGATAGCTAAATGCTTTTGAGGTAACATCTTCGTATACTTCTCGAAAAAATTTAACATTGTTTGGGTAAAGATGGCGACCTAAATGCATTATTTGGGAACGATCACGGGGATTTTTAAATAAAAACATGTAATGCGCATTCAACGAAATCTCTCATTTCTTTACCTTTGTGAAATATATTTTGAACTATAAAAATAATAGTTAAATTGCGATGATGGCATCTCTTAGGGAAAAGTTTGCTTAATTTGTTGTCGCTAGAAAGTTCTGCCATTAGATCACAATTACAGCATTCGTAACACTATTGATATTGGAAGGGAGTCCTTCGTGAAATTCCACATGTTTCATTTCTTTGTAAAGGTTTTGATAAGCTCCATAGCACCAAATAATTTTAGAGGGGAAAGGATGTATAATCTTAAAACCGATTAATTTCTTTACAAGGTGTGTCTTTCCGCATCCTGTTGCACCACCGACAAGAACGGTGCATGGGTGATGTAAGTGTAATGAATTCATGTTCAATGACTGAAAACGTCGTGAGTGGATGCATTTATAATAAAACAAAAATGAATGAAATAACGAAAAAACTCTTTAAAAAATCTATTTATTTACTGTTTAAAAATCATTCTTACACCATATCGTTTTTTGACAAATTGGTACATTCGAAAATCGTTTTTCTGACAGTGAGATAAACTGTTTACAATAGAATACAAAGATTTGCCTTGATATGGTTTCAAGATAAAGTAAATACAATAAGCTCCACAAACATTAGACGTAGGACTTTGTATCATTGATGAATTCCATACCACGGAGGAATAACGGGACACAAAATCGATAAACCATAAAATTCAAGTGGATTTCCATACGAATCAAAAAATTCAACTTTGTCGTCTTCCAAGTAAAATGATAACCAGTGGAATCCTGGTTCAGATGACGTGTCGGTATTCACAACAATAGCAGACTTTTCTTTCAAGATCGGGATAGTATCGGATGCAAATACGCCACGGAAAAATGGTGAAGTATACGGGTCTCTTGATAAAATGAAATATATTTGGTTTCCATTCATTTTCAATTTCCAAAGTCATATAAAATATTTCTCGATTTGTTTATTTCTATTATGTTATCAAACTCGGCGTAAATCAACACACAGATAGTTTGAGAAAGCGCCTTTGAAAATTTAATTTCCAGTCTCAAATTGTTATGCTTAATGATATTGAAATGATCTCCATTACAAAGGTCCGGTGATAAATTGAAGGCAAACAATGTATTTCCCTTTATATAATCTTCTCTAGATAGAAATAATCCTTGATCTTGTCCAAATTTATCAGTTCCAGAAAATAAGCTTTGTAACCTTTGATGTAATTATTCTTATGAAAATTCAATTCGAAGGGGTTATGTTGCACTGGCTGACCATCTACATAAATTCCTATAAAACTTATATCAAAATGCTTGAAATCGAAAGGGGATTTTTTAAATGTTCCATGAAATGCATCATTTTCCACACATCCGATGATGACTCTTTTGGGCATCTTACCAACGAAAATATTATCTTGCACCATTAACATACTTCCCCGAGGAATAGAATATACTTTGCAAAGTACTCTATTAATAGGATATTTTGCTGTTTCTTTCTCTAAAGCTTTCACGTGTCCTAAAATAACACCTGAACTGACACGAACTTTTTGAACTAACAAATGGATTTTTTCCAAAACAACTTTGTATCCTTCATCTCCTTGCAAGCAGAACTCAGGTTTACTTCGAATCAATTTAATTTTCACATCTACCAAATTCAATAATAGTCTTTCTTGATGAAACAGATCACTGTGTAATATTCCGATCATATCCACTGTAGCACTCGATTCAAAAAATTTTGATCGCTTTTTCAATCCATCGTCATTATCGCTGTAAAACATTTCAGATGTAAGCTGAGGTCTTACTGTCGTAGCCGTGATTCAATAACGTCTCAATATAAGATCGATAAGGATATGTATTACTAGAGTTAGACACAAGGCGATCATTTAAGGAAACGTCTACTTGACTGAAGATTGAATGAAGAAATAAATTAACAGGGCCAATATTAGGTTTTGTTGATGTAGAAGCAGTTGGTGCTGTTGATGCAGATGTAGAGGAATCAGAATCAATATTAGTTTCTTTTAGAATAGGTGAACCATCTGCTTTTAAAATTTTTGCTTTTACATAAAGCTGGGTTTGAATCAAATCGAGATACTCTTCGCCGCTTCCAGAAATGTGAAATTCAATAGGTCCTCCATCGAATACATTAGGCAATGGTTGAAATTCAACCCACTGACCATTTTCCACGGCTGTTTGAGTCGGAGGTAAGTGAAAAAGTTCCAATTCCGATTTGACACATTCTGGGGATCCTTTCAAAATGTAAGCCATTACGAATCAAAGATGTCACGACCTCTTCTCTTTCGTACCTTAGATGAAATGGTTTTTTTCTGTGGTTTTCTCTTCCTTTTATATTTTCCTTATCCAATCATGGACTGTATTTGACCAATAGCTTTTCGAGCCAGATTTTTTCCAGCTTCTTTACTTCTTTTTCTGGCAGCAATTTTGATATCTTAGCCAGAAACAAGGTCGTTTACCACATTCGTGCCTGTGATGAGAGCTTCTTTGCCAATTGCTTTTTCTCCTTTTACTATAAATGGTAATGCCTCTTGAAACCAACGGTGGAATATGCCACCTAATCCATACCCTTTTTGAAAAGATACTCCCTCATAATATGGAATTCCAGATCCTTTGTGATTCGAATAATGTTCTTGGAATTTTGTTGGGCAGCAAGTATACGGTACTTTTCTAATACAACTCATCTTTCGTATCAAAAATATGGAAATAATTGCCAACACTAAGAAATCCCATCTATTTATAGGATTTGTCGCATTCGAAAATGCAAAACGATAATCACTTTTCCCCTTTCAAATGGAACCAATGCACCTGAATTAAGACGAAGTTCAATTTCAATGGTTTGAAAGGACTGTCTGATTACGGGAACATAATGAGGCCGTTCATAATGAGCACTAATAACCTCTCCATTTTTTCCGGAAATTCTCACAACTCTTAGTAGGGTGCTTCAACATTTCCTACAACGACAGGTTGTACTATATCACTATACACATAAAATACTGGGAAAGCTGCTTGCGGATCAGCTACGAACGAGCTTTCTTCAAGTCCCTCAACAACATGAGGATAGAAACCTAAAAGATAACACAAACCTTCTTGTAAGATAACTTTTGATTTATTTTCTGCTTTTATTTTTACTCGTTTGTTATTAGCATTGAATTTAAAACTGATTTTACCTTCGTGTGAAGGTAGTGTCATTGCTTTTAAAACGTCTGAAATGGTTTCATAGGAGCCTGGTGGAATTTTTCTGGTAATTAAATTTCCGTCTCCTAAATCAAAACCGAATATATTGTTCTTCTCGTTTATGTTATACCATGTATGGGGGTAAATTATTTCGGCTAATCCAACTTCCCATTTTCCTTCTAATGATATCGGTATAGGGAGCTGAGTTACAAAACTTGAAATTTTATTACTGGGAAAATAATGTAAGGAGCTATCAGAAGGAAGCGTCAAATAGAATGACATTTTGTTTTACAGTGAATAGATTTTTTCTTAACGAATCCCTCTATTTATAACATTTTCACTTCACTCACCCACTAATTGAATTCTTCTGGATATCCTAGAAATTTTACAAAATATTCCATTTTTCCATTTTTACTTCTTTTCTTAATCACTTTTTCTACAGGATAGTAACCGGAATCTTTAACCTTTTGCATTTATCTTTCGTAAAATGTACCTTCTATGACATTATTGTTAAAATCCTTCAATTTATAAACAATCGGTATTCTTGAAAGAATCTTGTAAATAGTAAATATTTCTCTAGACCAATTATTTTCATATCCCTCTTCAAATTTTCCTTTCCACTTACTGATGCGAACCGTATCGCCTACTTTAAAAGAAAGTTTTCCGGATTCCTGCTGAGAAAGACTGCCATATAAATTTTGCCAAACTATCGCTTGGTTGTCAATATTTACTGAAAAAGGTTACATTTTGATTCTTCGATGCCACGTATTATTATAACTAGTTATTATTTTTTGAATCACGTCTATGTGCTTTTGAGTGTTATATTCTGTAAAATATCTTGTCAATTTTGACATTAGAGTTCTATGAAAACGTTCGATTATGCTAGCTTTCGTTTCATTATTTGTCGTAAAAAAGAGTACATTCATTTTCTTTAAATAATTTTGGACTATTCTGTTTTTGAATTCTGTTCCTTTATCCGTTTGTAGTAATTGAGGAGTGCGTTCTTTGAATATTTTCTGAAAGCCGTTTAAAATGCTTTGACTTGTTTTATCCTTCAAAGGTATTGCCCAAGCATATTTTGAAAACACGTCTATACATGTCAGCTAATATTTATATCCTTTATTAGATTTACTTAGAGACTGCATGTCTAACAAGTCAGCTTGAAACTGCTCATCTATTCCACCTACTATCACTCGATTCCTTTTAAAATTTCGTCTTGCTGCCCTATGTAGAGTGTAAGACTCTTTAGCCTTTAACCATTTTTTAATTTGTTTAGACTTTATACTGTTTCCTAGAACTCTTCACAAAGCATTTAAGCCTGCAAAACTTGCTAGAAGCTCATTATTTTTATATAGTTTTTCAAGTGAGTTTCCTCGCATTTTTTTAGTTCATTAAGAAAAATATTAAATAAAAAAATTTAAAGTTCTTCTCTCTCATATACTAATAGCCCATGAGATAACATAAGATTCACAAATGCCTTTATATACTTTTGCATAAAAATATAAATAAAAAATAAAGAATAAGATAAAAACTGAAACAAATTAGAGGAAATAAATGAATTTTATTATAAGACTTTAAAACTCAAAACATGATGAAGATACATCCACAGTTTCATTTAAATACAACTCTTCGATTTTCGAAAAGAATTTTACAAAATTCATTTCAGTAAATAATTCATACTGAAACCATCGCCAGTTTTACGAACTTAGCAGCTAACACATTCCAATCAACATTATACAATGCTTTTTCAAAATAAGCATTAAAATTCTGTTCTTTACTAAATGACACACAGTCATGAGCGTCCATATTAAATAGGAACCCATGCTTACAATCTATACATTCAGATTTTGAAATCACAGATATATTTTGTGAAATACAGTCCAACAAACATTTACATAAAGAAATTACCAGTTCGTCATAACCTTGTGGCGTATCAGCATCCCAGTCATCTAATTTTTCGTCATATGGATGCTTCTGAATTTCCAAAAGGACACGTTCTTTGAGTGTGTATGCTATGAGACTAGATTTAATGCAATCGAAAATTCGGTCTTGTGAATCCAATAAATGCTCAAATTGAGCTCCTCTGATGATTACTCTTTCTGGCGCCAGATGAAATGAATTGTCCTTTCTCTGAAAAAGTCTGTAGACTAACACACATTTGAGAGTTGACACTGTGATTGAAAATACACACATCTTTTTTCACAACATCCACGGCATCGGGATCCAGAAATGCAGGAAAGGTGCAAAGTTTAGACAGAAGAGAACTCCATACATCGGGCTTCAAAGACACTCCTTCTTTCGTAGGATGAAGGAAGCCATTGTCATCTGTTACGTAAACTCGAATGTAAACACGGGTTTCCTTAAGAAATTCATTCACAACAACAAACAAGCCGTCACCGAGATGAACCATATTATTGGGAAAAGTATCCAAAGTTATTTTTTCGTCCAAACGCTCGTTAAAACACAATTTTTTAGGCATTTTATCTTGATGGTCACTCTTGCGTTTTAAAAGTTCCCGAGCTTTTGATGCATACATCTTAGAAAAAAATCAGGTATGTGCAGCAACTGAAAGAGAGTCCTACACCACAGTTTAGAAGCAAGCCAAAAATGAAATGACCTTTTTAAAAAAGACTGGGAGAAGTCTCAAGTCTACTGTATTCATTTCAGTTCTATATATCAGCCAATCAGAATATTAGAAACAGTCAGCAAGTAGAAGGTAAACAGATCAACCCGTTTCGAAATGCCAATAAACTCCTCAACTCTCATTGACGTCATGCCACCTGCCCATTCCTGCACAAACATGATCACATACCTGTTGCCACTAAGAAACGTCTAAATTCCCAACTATGACACTCACTATGACAACTCACACACTTCTCTTCCCTTCTCTTCCTCTGAATCCGTAGCTTCATTTCAGTTCGACAGCAACAAACAACTCATCTCTACGTCATTTTAAACAGATGCTGCCATTTTCACCGATAGATGGCAGCACTTGAAATACGTGACGTAATATTCAAATAGTTTATCTTTACTACGTTCCACGGAGCCCCACATGGTATAGTGTTCTACGTGCCCGCTTTCGGAGTCGAAGGACTCGGGTTCGAATCTGATGTCGGGCAGTTGAAATTTTGCCAAATCATCGTCTCGAAAATCGTACAAGTAAGCTCAAATAAAATAAGTTCTTTAATTTAATCTAATTCATTAAGATATTAACTAGTTATGATTAATTAAGATTACTTATAATTGATCTAATTGAAATTAAAGAACTTTGAACACTTTCTAGGCTAGGCACTTGGATGATGTAATTCACCTTCTGCTCATTTCAGTTCACATCAGCACATAACAACTCAACTCGAACTAAAGAAGGGAAGAAAAAACTCAACACGAAGGGGGAAAGGGGGAGGGAAAAAACTCAACTCAGTGGGGGGAAGGAGCAGGAGTAAAACACCTCAACTTCCGCCTACCATATACCCCTGTATATTACTTATACATTATTCCCGAATCTTTCCTTTTGCAATTAAACTAGAATGTAAGTCTTTCATAAAATCCAGGGTTAGTGACGTGTTCCTCCCATTACTTGCAAAAGTAATAACATCAAAAAATATTTTAACCTAAATACGAATTGGTAGCATAATAGAGATAAAAGAATTACCTTTACTTAGGTAGTGGTTGTTCCATATATCAATTCCAGAAACGATAATGATGAAATAATGTCAGACATTCCTTACTCTAAAAACTGAAAAGAAAATTCTTCAGCGAATAAATTTACCTAATAATCAATATAATATATTTATAGGATGGTTTTCTTTCAGTAATAATTTCAGTTATTAATTAATTGTATTTTGGGTGATCAAGGAATGACGATTGATTTTTTCGCATCAATCGAGTATTTCCTTTCACTCTGGTTGTATAGAGATGGCACAATCTTTACAAAGCCTAATAAAGATGAATCAAATTGCTCATCAAATAATTTCAACTTACGAAACCACCTGCAGTAATATTAACATAATGATAAGACATGGTCAAAACATGCAGAACTCGCAATGGTACTTGCTACTTACAGCATTTAAAATGCCACTGATTTATCATTCTATAAGTGAGTATTGACATATTAATTTTCGAAATTATATCTCTGCAACTGCAGTTAAAGATTTCTTTTCGTACTACATTCCTTGAGAGGCCATCTTTATATAAAATTCATTACATACTGTAACCATTGTGGCAATTTGAAGTTTATTAAAAGTATAGTTAAAAATTAAATCATCTTGTATTTTGTCTTTATTTGTTAGACATAAATATTCCACGGATAAAAAAATACTGAATATATGAGGAAATATTTCAGATTTCTTTCGATAAAGCTATATGGAACTTAATTGATAATAATATTACAAAATATCCCTAAAAGTTCAGAAAGGCTTAAAAATTCTTATTTATTCTTGTAGAAGGTTATAATAATTTGAATTTTGTGTATTATACTTAAATTATGTTTTTCATTATCAAATTTTGTGATGATATTTTATGTTTAAACAAATTTTCGACGACAAGGAAGGATAACGACTATATAATTTTATATACTTTAAAGGTTTAAAAATAATCTTATTCCATTTTTTTGAAATTTTAAACAACCCGTTTACACAATAAGTAAATTAAATTTCTACAAACAATTACTGTCAAAGTAAAGAATGAAATCCTCTCTTTCATCGTTGACTTTCACTATTTGGCGAACAGTTTAGTTTACTTACAAAGTGCTTCAAATTGAAATATTTAAAATGATTAAGTGGCCGATACTGTGAAATATTAAGAAAATGGTAATAAGTAGATATATTTACTTTTAGGAGAATAATTTTCAGGCAAAAATTATTCCTTATTAAAGAAAATCACCTTAAAATTTTAAACTCTGGCATAAAATCATTGTTCGTAACTTAAATATACTCCGGCATATATAATCTGAGCGTTTGTTCTAATTTTTTTATTATTATATGAGTGAATTCATTTATTTTCTTCGTGCATTGTTTCAAATACTAAAAAAGCTGGTTTTCCAGACAAAACTATTTTTACTAAAGATATTTTTCTTTCAAAGGAAAAATGACTGTATTGCATAATTTAAAATATCCAACTATCACTTCGCAAGCTAATTTCAAGTTAAAATGGAGATTAACTATTATATATGATTTTAGATTAAAAAAAAGTTATTATTATATAAGGGTGGAATTGTAATTAAATTAGTTATTTCTTCTAAAAAACGCTACAATTCTGACAGCCATACCTTTTGAGCTCGGTTGTGCATTACCTTCTATTATCATTAAATGCAAGACTGCTTTTCAGCAAAAGAAGAAAAAAATTCCACTTATTTTTCTCACAGAAAGTGAAATAAGTTTGACTTGTACTTGCAGTTTCCTTATCTTGACTAATTCTTATGTATATGTTTTTATGTTACTTTAAGAGAATTTTAAAATTTAGTTGATTCGATTTTAACTAAAACACATCTTAATTAAATCGCTTAATTTTTCAATCCCCCAAAGCCCCACAGCAAAATGTAGATATTCTTTGTATTTAAAAGTAGGGGAGATGACATTCAGATGATCATTTCTAACCACCAGCCTAATGTAAAATGCACTGGAACATTAAAAAAGATAGTGACACTTCTAGCTATAAAAGTGAAAGTTTTAAAGTAACTTGATTTATTGGAATTTTTAAAAAAAATTAAATGTTCCAATCGATAGTTGAAATTTTATTTTAACGTAAGTCACACTAGCTTATTACATTGAAGGAACACATGGAAGGAAGGAATAATTTGCGCGTATGTTTCTTCAAGAAGTGAATTCCAGATTTATTAATGCGAATGATGAGGAATTTCGAATTATTAATAACAAGATTTAACTAAAGTTACGGCTTCCAATTAATACTGACTTTGCCGAATTTATATTCATTATCTTTACCCTGGGAGACAATTGGAATACATAAAAAGCAGTTGATATAAAATAGTATGCCTATTAATCCTCCCTAATTCGGCAATGGGACTAAAGTCCTACTTGAATCATGTTTATATTTTCATAATGTGGCTCTTTTTTCCGAAGTGAATTGAAAGAAGAATATGAGTGGATTTCTGAGAACAAACAACCAAATGTAGAAGTTAAAGCTCTTTAATTATTAAGTTATTTTAATAAATTAAAAACATTCCTCATTCCTAGTGTTATTCTGCACAAATACTTATTTAACTAAGTGAAAATGAAATAGTCATGTTATAAATATTTATGATAAAATAATTCAATAAGTAAATGGTTAGTGCTATAATAAATTCCCAGCTTAATGAAACTTAATCGTGATGAAAATTATGAAATAAGCTATAGCAATTTAATGTAAAATTCTGTTGAAAATTTAAAAAAATAACTACTGAGCAGTTATTTTCTTTCTCAAACAAATACCTTTTCTTTTGAACTTAACACATGTAGAAGTGCTGGAAGCTAGCACTCAAAAGTGTATTATAAATAGTTAATGCCCTCTAAGTTTCATTTAACATCATTGTGCCTCTTTGTGTAGTTTTGCTTAATTGTTGGCATTTTTGAAAACCATTTAAAGTTAAGAATTTTTATTCTTCTTAACCTGATGTTACCTTTGGTTATTTAAAGAAACTGCTTATCACTAATTTAGATCTTGCCGATAATACCGTTAGCATAAAAATCCAATGCATGAAAAGTATCTTTCAGATTATTTCTTTCTACACTTTTTTTTGAATTTCAGAATTACAAAAGTAATAAAATTTGAGTCACTCATTCTTTATATCAAACAATGTTTCATGCATTTACTAAAGTGCTTCTTCCATAAGAAACAGCTTTTATTTCAATGCAACCCCAGAAAATGTGTCTAAAGGTTATATTTACGCTTTTAAATGTTATCGAATAACGCACAGTGCAGTCTTCTTGCAGATCGAATAATTCAAATTGAATTTCCAAGTGGTATTGGCGGTTCTGGTAGAAACATCCAAATCCCAGATACTTGCAACACATCAGCGATCCTCCCCTATCACATTCTAAGATTGAGAAATAGATTTTATGAGCAGAAACAGAATCGATATATTTATTAATCTTTAGGAGAGCGTATTGAGAATATGGCTGAAATCGATTCTACTTCATATAATACAAATGCTGCAATACAGATTTCGCTTAAAGGTTATTTTCTAGGGCATTTATTCTGCATACCTAATTATAAATACATATTGTGTGAACACTTAGATAACAGATTTGAAAACTAAATACAAATACATTCGTATAAATTCATCTAATTAAAAATACACAAAATTAGATGTGATGTTTTTGGTATTATAAAAATGGGTACGGTTTCATTTCTGTTAATTTAAGGAAAAATAATGCTAAAGAATCTTTCAATTAGCAGAACTGAAAATAACATGTAGGTGAATCCATGGAATTAATTCAGCCTGCTATCTATTTTATTGAATAGGACATTAATAAAATGATTCATGTTGATTAAATCCTTGTCGAAACTGAAATTTATTTCTCATACAAATATTTCAAACCTTATGCTTCTGAATATTTTATAAATACCTCGAGATAAAAAAGATTGGTCAAGCTTGAAGAGGAAATTTTAATAGCCTTAATATGATTCGTTTCCCTCTTTTATCATGGTTTTCAGGATTAGAAATGAAACACAAAGATGTTATTAAGGAAAAATATCTGCTAAGGAAACGCTCCCCATGCATCAAAGGTTTTTTTTATTTATAGGCCATATGCTCCTTTTGTATTCCAATTTGTTGTTCTAGAAAGAAATGCAAAAAGTCGTTTTCTCAATTTGTGGACTATGCCATAACCTCCAAAAAGCTACTAAATACGCGAGAAGAACTATAAAAAGACTGCATATCTGACTTTACGAAATTCAACATAAGGAAACTTGTGCTTTCGCATATGAAATCTAAGTGACATTTTCTTCAACCGTGAAATTATTGTTAAAAGTTAATAGTAAAATTACGTTATAGCTTCCTGTCTCTTCAGACCTGATAGTGTATAACTAAAATTAATGGATTATTATGCATTATTGCTTATGATAATTAAATTCATTTCTTTCAACTACCGTGAATTGCAATATCCCAATGAAAAAGGACAATAAATGACTAATTGTTAATGTTTATAAAATAATGAATATAAGTTATGTAACTGATATAATGTATAAGATGACGGAATAAGAAACTGAAGTGAAGAAGCACTATTCAAATAAAGCTTAGACATATCTCTTTACTTTTGGAGCTTGATTAGTTATTTATTAGTAAGACTGAGCAGCAAGCATTTCTTTCCGGATAATATAACTTTTAGATGACAGACAGCATGAAAAATAATGAGATTTCTGATCAGGGACTACTCTTAATTTGTTAAATTCACATCATTAGTAAAAATGTAAAACGTTGGTATTATTTTTATTTCATCAAGCGGTCAAATCTTATGCCATGCAGGGTTTTTTTTCAAATTTGATGCTTTAAAACAGAACTAGAACCGAACCTTTAATTCCCAATCGATGATTTTATTTCATAAAGTTTTGAAAGAAATCCATTTTTTCGATTGTAAAATCTGTTTATCTGTAAATATCTTTTAAATAATGAGCAACATGAATTAATTCAAACATTCACCATTGTTCCAAAAGGATTCAAAATCAACTTAACTGCCTAAACTGTCTTTTAGACATGTTAATGATGAATTGAAGTGAAATTTTGAATGCTTAAGAAAGAACGTTAATCATTGAAATATCAAATTCGAGAAATTTTACTGAGACTGTGAGCAAATATAATTCAGTAAGTAAATATTTTAATTTTTCGAATTTTTAAAAAATGAATATACTGGTATAGTTGAATAATTTTTTTTTTCGTTGGGAATGGCTAAATGTTTTTGAAAGGTTTAAAACATTATAACTGTATATTTTATCAAAAACGAATTCTCAACTAAGTAGGGAAAAAACTGTGGAGGTCTTAAAACTTTATTATCTATTTTCCTATATTTTCAAAATTAATTAATTTGGAGACAATCTAATTTAAGGCTGCAATTTAAAAGAATCAAGCTCATGAAATTTATTTAAATTAAATTCAAAAATCAAGTAAATGAAAAAATACATGCTTATTTAATTTATTTTCAGATTTATTGATTCCAAAATTACCTTTAAATATAGATTTCACATTTTTTTTATTCCTGAAATACTGAAATCAACTATCCTAAAGTGATTTGCAATTAAATATTTTATTGTCTTAATTCTTATTATTGATCACTGCTTGAGTAGAGATTAACTGGTTCATTAAAAATATTTGATCTCGGAAGTTCAAGGAGAAGAAAAGAGTCCCCACCTCCTAATTTGACTACTGGCCCTACATAACTTAATTCGGTCATTAAATGCATTTTATCTTAATGCATACAATTAAGTGTGACCACAAACGGGCTACTTCGACCCCCCAGAAGACATTCGAAAAAACTTGAATGACTGGCCCTCCGTAACAGCAACACTAGCGGGAAGTCTGGTTGAGTAATACGGATACCACTGGCCTCGATACAACCCTTCCTTAAGGAAATACGTCTTGAAATCTATAGGAGGGGCCAGACTCCAACCTCTTCGTGTACTCACAGGGTAGTGGACACATCCGTACCATAGAACTGATATATGGATGGAGGGTGCTAGTTATGTCTTTCTTATCGAAACAAGGGAATTAAACATTCACATGAAATCTGAGAGTAAAAATACATTTTTTTTGGCTACATATCGCAAATCTTGGCAAATTCAAAATTTATCGCGCAATCTTTTACTCCCCGGTATTCGGTATGGTAGATTTTCATTTCTTGTTTTGAAATTATTCTACTAAACAAAAACAAGTAAACTGATTTCGAAAATAATTTTTCGTTTTCTTAACATTAATAGCTGAATTTGTTGGCTTAAATCGTTTAGATTTTTGCTTTTTTGCATTAATTAAAAGTAATTAGGCTTCTTCTTTAAGTAAACATTTTATTATTTTTATTTACCTAAAAACATCTTTAATTTTACATTGCATGTGCAGATACTTCTGTCATTATCTCGAACAGATATATATTTTCTAATATATATTAAGAGATTTGATGCATCAGCGAGCTTCTCCATGGTAAGTGCCATTAGAAACAACAACAATAAAAACAGATAGTCTAAAAAAGACCCAGGTCTTTTTTTTCTGAATATTTAAAAGAATATAATTATAATTATTTATGATTAATATTCCTTATAAAAATTTAAATTATAATCTAATAATTAGGAGAAACATATTTATTTTTGCATAGAAAATAAAGATGATAAGAATTAAAAATGTTCAATTATTTTGAAATAATTTAAGAGAAAATAATGATAAGTAAAATAAGTCCTAACAATACATAATGAAGGAAGTTCTAGTCAAACACTCTTCAACAACATACTTATACACTCTTATTGTATTTTTTTTTACTGATTAACTATGCTTTTTCCCATATTTCAAAAAATGTAATTATGTCCAGAAAAATTTAGAGCTGTTTTGAACTTTACAGGGCCTTTATGTAATTGTTTGCTATTGCACTTGTGGGAGAAGTACTGAATAATTAATGCAAAGAAAACAGTACGCAAAGTGATCTCGCAGTGTGTTTACGATGTCGAAGGCATGAAGCAAAGTCATTGTCAACGCCTCCTGTTCTGTTGCCAGAAGACAGTGTTCGAGATGCTTCTGGGTTTGAAGTCGTTGGCGTGGATTTTACTGTACCCCTCACGCTTCGGGGTGAAGAAAAGAGTTGGATTGTGTTATACACTTGCGCAGTATTCCGGGCTATGCACCTTGAACTGATCCAATCCCTATCTACAGAAGCTTTTTTGCTAAGTTTTCGACGATTCATTGCCCGCTGTGGACGTCCAAAAATTGTGTACAGTGATAACGGCACTAATTTCGTTGGCTCTTGTAACTTGCTTAAAACATTCGATGCTAACCTAATTCAAAGAGAGGCCTCTGTAAAAGGCATAGACTGGAAATTTAATCCTCCTTCCGCACCTTGGGGGGCAGAATTTGGGAACGCTTAGTGCAAGTTATCAAGAAACTTCTAAGACGTGTCCTGGGCAATGCTTGCCTTTCTTATGAAGAATTGATTACTTTACTTTGGAATAATGAATCAGTGATAAATTAACGTCCTTTAATCTATATTTCAGAAGACTCGGCTGATCTGCTTTCTATAACTCAAGCCATGTTTCTAAAAGACATTCAGATGATGGGAGTCTCTGATTTGGACTACCAAGATAAAATCAGTCTCTCAAAAAGATTGTGATGCCTACAAAAACTGAGAACAGACTTAAGGAAAAGATTTAGATCAGAGTATCTTGGTCAACTCATTTTAAACAAATCTAATGAAAACTGCCGGTCTTTGGAAATCGGGGAAATATCTTAGTTGAAAAGGAGGACATCAAAAGAACTTTTTGGCTGATGGGAGGTATCATTTCTACTTTTCTTGAAAAGACGGTAATATCTGAGTGGCAAAAGTCAAAACAAGTACTGGAGAGTTTCTCCGACCTGTCCAGCGATTGACCCCACTAGAGGTCAAATCTTTAGCTGGGAGAGTGAAAGAAGTCGAATCAGGGAGTACTGGTACGGATTACGTTGGTGAACAGTGTCTCGAGGTAAACTCTAATGAACCTGAAATTGCTCTACAGAAGAAACTGCAGAAACTAGATAACACAAAAACTGGTATAGAGAGGAAACTTCCTTCTAGGCCTAAAGATTATAAACTTTGAATTTGTTTAATGTTTCATAAAGCCCATTTATCAAAGGTGGGAATATGTGAAATTTATCTATTCATTATTTGCTTGTTCAATTTTTCTATATTTTGTTTTGGCAACTGTAATAATTTGTATCGTATCGTAATTTTGGTATTGTAATCGTTTTGTTGTGTATATACTCGAATTTCTTCAAGTAGCTTTGCTTTTCGTAGTAATAAAGTGATGAATGGACATTAATACGGTGTATTTTTGTTGTATCTAACAATATTACTAACATTACTTAAATTTCTAAATTATATTAGAAATAAAATACTTGAAATAAGACTTCCAAAATAAATAAAAAATCAAAACTAATTATTAATGTAATTAATAAGTCATCTCCTTTTTATGCGGTTAATATCAACCTCCTGTCCCAAAGAATTGCATTTAACTATAGAAATTTGGAAGGAAAAATGAGCTTTTACAATACACAGATAGATGAAAATATGTATTTAAAGGTTCAGTGTTATTGAAAAAACCTGGTATTTACGGCATGGGAAAATGAACTGGTAAAAAGAAAAACCAATATTAATGTTCTTGCTAAGTTCTGTTAGACCTTGTTAAAACTTTTTTTTCTTTTCTTGATTATGTCAAAGTTTCTGCCACTTGAATTAAAAAATGTCATTTAGCTTATAAAAGTACTAAAAGCATCTTGAAAATTCCAGAATTTAAATACAATTCATGTATAATACTTTTAATGTGAAAAAATTGTTATAAAATGTTGAAAAAATTGTTATAATACCCACAAACCTTTTTATTATATCGCACCACCAAATTGATTACCCTTGTGCCTTGGTCACTAGTAATGAATTGAAAATGAAGATTATATCAGTTCTTTTTTTCATTTCTTCTTTACATGAACCTGTTAATCCAGCACAAATATTTTTAAAAATAGTAATTTTTATTTACATTAAAATAAAGCATTTCTTTAAAATTTTAAGTCAGAATAAAATATTTTAGATCAATGACATGCATGCGGTTATTTAAATTTCTAAATGCTTTAGAAGAAAAAGTTGATTCGATTTTGCATGTACTAACGGAAACATCTCTTTAAAAAATTTATTCAAAACAATTCAATGTTACAGGAAATTTCCGGGATTAAAATCCTTTCAGGCATAGCAATTTTAATGGAAACCTGTTTTTTTTAAACATCATGACAGACGATACCGTTTTTATGGCATATGCATTGAAATAAAAAAAAAGTGGAAGATAGTTAAAAGCCCAAATGTTGCCCAGCAAAGGAGTAACTATAAATTTCCTAATTTCAGAATTATCTTTGTTAAATTTTGTAAAGAAATAGTAACAATTGCTGGAAAAATTTCACAGACATCGGTGTCTTTGAAAAGGTAAAAAATTAGAATAAGAGATTAAGTAAAAAAAATTTCGGGATAATTTCCTTCGAAGTGTCTGTGTGTAAAATTAAAAATATATATATATTGATTATTTCTTATAGACTATAACCGCTGTTACCATTGAAAATCGATTTTAATGGCTGTATAAAGCTTTACTCTTGGTAGTTCCGTTTGAACGATTGGTTGACATTTGATTTTAGGTTTCATCATTACTTTAAAAAAGCCGAAATTATGGTGGAAATTTAAGACAGAAATTTGAAAAAGTAATGGCAAATTAGTTTGAAGACAACACTTTCAAAAAATTATAAAAATTAAACGAAGTAGTTTATAAATGAAAAGGGTATTAAATTGGCAAAATTTTGAATTTTAAGATAGTTTAAAATACATCTCTGAAGCTACTGTAAAAAAAAAGTCGAATTTTTGGTTAATTTTAATCCATTTTGTAGTTACTTATGGCACTTTACAAGCCCACTGACAACTATCTGAGAGTGATTTAAGACGTGTGAAAATCTCTATTTTTTCAGTAGCTCCAACTAAAGCTAAGAAAGAGTATGTCTTAGCTACATCATGCGTCACGTTCGCTTGCCTGGGTGTCACAACCTGTACACCCAGATCGTGGGGCTAACGCGTTACCCTTATGCCAGGACGTCGACATTTTAATCAAATGAATATTTAAGTAATTTGTCTACTTTGAAAAGTTGAGATCATTCTTTATCTTGGCGTAAGTCAAAAGTTTACAAAATTTGGCTGAATTTGACTAATTATATGGAATGAGTTGTGGAATATATATGTGTGTGTGCATTCATAACCGCAATAATTCATGTTTATATTAAAATGATGTGTCTTTAATGAAATCAATAATTGATATAACTATAAATACTAATAAAAATATTATAAAATATATTATAAATCAATTAAATCTGAGACATTACGAATAGGAAAATTTGTCAAAAACATAAAAATTAAAAATAATTCCATTTATATAAATAGCCCTTACTGGGTTTCATATGAAAGATTTTCTTGAATTGTTTTGGAAACTCAATTTCAAGATGCCCACAAATATATTCTAACATTCTTTTCATCTTCAACATTTTTATTTATGTATTTTCTACGAAATCTCGTCACTGAAAGATCCATTAATACATTTTCTTCAAAGGTTTCCTTAAAGCTTCCAGATTAACATGTGTATTAGAATGTTTATGAAGGAGCTTCCTCTCTTCCCATAATGTTAACGAGCATTAAAATTCCACTTTCTTACCAGAAGTTATTTCATCAGTTCTTAAAAGGTTTTGATCTATAGATAGTAAAAAAAATTCTGTAAATATTTTTAAACCTGATTTATGAAATTTTGGAATATTATTATCGTATCCAACTTCTTTCCATAATAACGATATAACTACCCATGATTATTTAGTCTTTAATTTAATTTTGTGTTCCAGAATTATATCACATTTCACCTAATGAATTCTAACATTAAATTGTGGAATTAATTTTGACACGTTTCATATATTGACTACATCGGCGAAGAAAACTTTGTTTGGAATCGGAACATCTGTTTGTAATTTAATAGATAGAAAGCTAAATTTAACAGATAGAATATGTTAGCTAATTAATGTATACGGATTAAATGAGACTGACAGAACCGTCCCGACACCATTAGTGGAAACTAAGGTTGATTCCTAATTGTCATCGCCGGTCACGATAAAACCTCTCCAGTGCGAAGCACGTCTCATCATCCGTAAGGTAGCTAACCCTCATCATTTCTGTACCCAACCGGGTGGCAAGAACCATCCACCCGGCCGGAGGCTTCTCATTTTCATATTTGTGGAGACTCCGATTAGAAATGCAGTGAAATAAATAAAGAAATGTGAATAAAAATCAATTAAACATCTTTTTGAAGAAAAAAGTGCAAATATTGCTGAAATACTAATAAACATTATGTAAAAAATGAAAAATTTTATTCATTGAAATATCATTTCTGTGGAGGGAAAAGTTTCATACATTAATGTGTCAATAACATAATATATATTTCCTATATATTGGTTATGCATAAGTTTTTTTTTGTTGTTGTTGTTGAAGAGATGGCATTTGAAAACCGGAAAATTCATTTTTTTCTCAATTGTTTTTTTTTCACAAAATATGAAAATTGCAGATGCAAAAATAACTAAGCCTTAATACATTAAACAAGAGATAAAACATTTTAGTATAAAAAAACCAATGATATTCATTAAGAAAATATTTAAGAAACTGAATAAAAACCTTACGAATAAAATGTTTCTTCATATTAAATTAAGGATGAAATTAGCATTATCTTTGCAGCGTATGAACTGAATTAGATTACCGTTCAGTATTATAAAATGTATCTTACAAAAGAAATATCAGTACATGAAAGGTTATAAAAAAATTCTCTTTTTCTCTTACATTTTTCCATTATATAAGAGTTCTTTATTAAGTATTTAAATATTCAGAAGTAGAAATTACATTATTCTTCAAAAGTAAAGTTTCACTTGAAAATCTAGATAATTTTTTCCCCAATCGGTTCTTTCAAAATTAAATTCAATGCCTTGCATTTGGTTACGTCATAGGCTAAATTCACAGTTGTTTCAAGAAACATTCCACGTTATCTTTTAAATTCAAATCCTCTGATTAAACCACGTGGCAGTATAAATTGCGTGTAGACTGAATTGAAAGCTTTCAAGAGCCTCCAAACAGTTAAGGGAAGAGATTAATTCTCTTTAAAGAATGTGGCTTTGCGTAAAGAAATTTTCCCACGGGTCTCAAATATACTAAGATGTGTTGGGATCCTTTTTTCTCTGTTTATTTTAAACGTTTGTAGAACTGAATCGAGATATTGACATATAAATGACATGGTTTCCAGAGAAAACATAAGCATTAAAATATAGCTAATGTCAATTAGAATATTCTGTAAGATGTCTTTCATTATATTTAAATTTTAATGCTTGGTAATTAAACCTTCCATTCACTAAATGATTTAATACGTTCGGAAAAATTCAGATATGAATATTTTCTCCACTTTCTTTAGAAAATCTAGACGCCCTAGCCTTAAACTGGCGTCATATTCAAAATAAGACTGAAACCCTATTTCACAATGAAAATTCAGTCCAGCGATTTTCTGTCCTGTGAATTTTGTAGAGCAGCTTAAAACTAGAAAACGACAAAAAAATTTATTGTTCCTTTTGTTTTTAAGAAAGCTGACAATGAGTTGCAAATTTCATCAGTGATGCTATTAGCTGAATGCAATATCTACACCAGTATTCAAAATGATAGTTGGTATGTTGGTTAAAATATTAACATTTATTTTAAAACAATGGCCCATTAATGAATTTACTCCAGTTTTCCAAAATATAATTGATACATTGGTTAAAATATTAAAATTTATTTTAAAATACAAAAAAAATGTTTATTCATAAATTGTAGTTTTCAATCCAATTATGCAAAACTTGAATAATGCATGACCAACAAAGAATTGCATTATAATTCAAACTAACTAATTCGAATATTCTAGCATATATGAATATTTCCAGTAAAAAATATTTAAATAACTAAATGCGAATATTAGCGTGTGTTTTCTTTAATAATTTTACTATCTCAAGCAGTTTATATTAAATTTCTGTTGAATGAAGTTGATATTCAGGAAGTTATTTGTGATGCAACGGGATGGATTTCTATTGCTCTTTAACCCCTTATCTACTGACGGTACTTATAAGTACTATTTAAATCTGAATTATATTTTCATAATATTACTAATTTTGCCAATAGCACTTAAAAAAGAGAGAACGTAGCGAAAATAGCAAGAAGTAATTATAAGCTAAAAGTAGGAATGAAAAATAATTAATTAAAAAAAATTAATTAAGATATTTCTATTAATTAAAATTTTTCTCTTGGGATCCCTGGGATTATTCTGCAAGGAAACTTAACTACTGGTGCAAAAATGAAGTTGGAAAGTTGAAGTTGGACGAAAAATTGTTGTTGAATTTTCATTACTAAGTAGGAAAAAATAATTAAATTTACTAGTCAGAATACAGTCAATCCATGTATTTCTTAAGTCAGGCATTTTATTAAAAAGGATACTTAAAACTAAAAGAAGTAAATTTATCTTTAAAACTGTACTTCGCAGAAAGTTTATTTTTTGCTGAGAAATGAAAAATAATTTTACGCAAGAAAGATAATTCATAAGAAAAATATTATTTATTGAAAGAATAGCTTACCATAAAATGTACTGAAAGAGAAGCAGTCTTAATATGTTTTATTCTTATAACTGATATTTAAATAATTTATTTATGTATTGTATTTTTATTCATTTCTTAAAAATGAGTCAGGGGAAATACGTTCCAGTACTCTATTTGTATGCATTCATATAAACCAACTTAATAGTTTAAGTTAATACTTAAACAAATAATGTAACTAAAGAATATTTTTGTTTATTTAAGACGCACATAAAAATGTTTTCATTGAGATATTAAATTCTGATTCAGAAAAACGCTTGTTCATATATTTGTAAAAAAAATTTCGCACTCTATGATTAAATATTTTTTGATCATTTATGGTAAAATATAGCAACATATTATTGTTTTTTGGATAGTATACTTTACCACAAATTAAAATCAAAGGAGACGTGGTTGTCTCCTTTGACTCAGTAAAATAATAAAAATGATGGCTTCACCAAATTATGAAAAAAAATTGAAAAAGGAAAAGTTGTATGATGCCACAAAATTCATATCATATCATGTTCTGCTTCCGTTTAATATTGCTAAAAATTATTCAGGATGAAGAATACATTTGTTGTATCAATTTAAGTAATATCAATTGAATAAATATCATTTGAAGAAAGCACCGTTGAGACAAATGATATTTTCTCTCTGTTTTAAAATAATTTAAATAAGCTTTTTTCTTGCAAATACCAATTTTTTCATTTATGTTTACTATGATAACTAAATATAGAAGATGTATATACATTTTTAAATGTAAGCGTATCGCCAAAATCGTAAAAGACAAACTCATAAAAATTCTTTAGAAATTTCTTAAATATAATTTATACAAATACAGGACACCTTTTTCCCTCGGAAACTAGCTTTATCTATCCTGTTTGAGAATGTAATATCCTATTTTGCTTTATGAAAAGAATCTTGAAATGATTTCAACAGTAAATATGACAAGTTTATGCCATTAAAAAAAGTAAAATGAACAACGATTAAATATAACCATAAAATTACATAATGTAACATTTATGTTGTTATTACTTAAGGCACTTTACACTCCCGCTGACAGATCAACCAGCCGAATGAGCTTCTCTTATTTTGCAGCAGCACCAACTAGGGCGAAGTTAATGACTTAGCTACTACATGCATCACTTTCATTTGCACAACCAATTCTTACAGGAGAACAAATACACACACCTCACAAATAGAACACAGAAGAGGAGTAACCGCTGAACCAGAACCGGGATTTGAACCGGGGATGCCCAGAACAGGGGGAAGACGCGTTACCCATATGCCAGTACACCGGCTGTAATAATTATAAAATTCCATTATAATTATAGTTGTAAAATATATAAAAATAAATGTTTTACTAAGGGAGCTGGAATGTTATTTTCATTTTACGATGATTTATTTTTCAACATTAACTAGCTATTTTTTTTTTTTTTGCTTTTTTTCGTTTTCAGTTTTAAAAGTTGGTTGTTAAATTAACGTCAAGGGAATTTAAGGGGGTTTATGTTTAGTTTGCTAATTTCACAAAGCAGAAAACAGGCACCTTAGAAAACAGAACCATGCGAGAGCGTTTAAAGCTTATATATTTACATCAGCAGACTCTGTCAACTTCAAGAAAAATAAAACCACGAAAAATGTGAAAAATTCAGAATCTCGGATAAGACAAAAGCTAAAGTGAAGCACACGCACATACGTCATTGAAAGTACGGATAATTAAAAAAAATTTAGCACATATTGAATAATAAATCGAATTGTATAAATAATATTTGATGCTTTCAGTAGATACTTTGATGCTTCAGTAGATGCTTATTCAGCCTCTGGGCTCTGAGAAGCGTGAAATATATTAGCAAAACATATTAGAAAATGCATGAAAGAGAAGAAAAAGGATTCCGCGGTCAAAGGTAGTTAATACTGGGTATCAGATGAATTACTAATGTAACTTTTTCACAGGTGGGTGGTTCAAATTTTTGAAATATGATGGGGGAAAAAACCTCAATCTGTGTGATTAATAAGTTGTGAAGTCATAGATTTTTCAATCAAAAATTATTTTTAATAATTTTTCTTTCGGGGGGGGGCTAGTTCCTTGTTTGAGGACACCGAAAATCTACAGTAATATCAGTATAAGAAAATATTTAGAAATAATTGCTCAAATTGCCTATGATAGAATTAATTATGAATATTTTCATTTAATAAACGTTTTTATTTAGGTTTTAAGTAATTTGAAACATTTAAAATATTAAGAATGCAATTTATGACTTATTTATTGCGAAATTTCTAAATTATACCATATATATAAATAATAGAAAATTAAAATCAGTATAGTTTAATACAAAATATCAATTAAGAATAAGAGCGATCTAACTAAAAAATTAAAAATATATATTCACAATTAAATTTAAATTGATAAATATCAAATAGAAAGCAAATAAATTAAGATTTGCTCATTATTTTACATGAAATCTTTTGAATATATGTAGGGGTATCTTTTTGTCTAACGCACAATGGCACATTGCATGTTTTACATATTGCTCGTGTTTTATGCACATTTTTTTAGAACTGCACAAAAGAACAACGTCGATCTTTTCGGCATTTTTTTTCACAATTTTCAAACAATAAAAATATTTATGAAAAAAATTATAATAAAATTAAGGCTATGCAAATTGTAGAAATTGATAGAAAAAAATCGCACAAAAATTAAGCAGAGCATGGGCTTTAAAAATAAAAGAAAGGTCTAGAAAGAAAGGCAAATCTGAAATGTTTCAAATTTGGTGGTATTTTTTCGAAGACAATACCTGCGCGAACACTCTATCAGACTCAAGTAAGAGCTTACCTTCGGAAGGTGGCCAAACAAAGAAACATATGTCCTATATATATGGGCAGTTACCCCAAATGAGACCACCCAGAGATAAGCTAAATTAGTTAGTTCTGAAATTAATTACAAGTAGAAAGCCTGGGTTTGAAATCTGAGTTCAAGATGAGATTTAGAATAATGATTGTACACATTTAGAATGTTCATTCATGAAAATATTAAGACAAAATGTCTAGTCAATTTCGAGAAAATGGTCCTCAAACTTTTAGTAAAGCTTATATACCGTTAACTTGACTTCCGGGTGACTGATCAAAATGGCGTGGCTGTAAAGGTAATCGTCTCGTATGTGGAAAGTCTGGTGTTCGAACTTGGCTGGTTTTTATCCCTTTTTTTAGTAATTCTTATTCAATTAAAAATGTACAAATTCTTTTAATAGGTGTTTTTTTAAATTTTTTAATCCAAAAATAAATAATTAAATTAAAATTTTTAAAAAAGCTATAAATGCATTTGCTTTTTTTAAAATTTAAATAAATTTTATTAACAATTTACAAATAGTTTTATTATTATACCAGCCCTTACCTGCGACTTCGTACGCTTGGAAATTTTGATATTTTTATGTTTCAACTGTCAGTTTAATCACAATGTAAAATTGCATCAAAACGGTGTGCATGCATAAATTTTCAACGTCAATTGGAACAACGCAAAGACGTGAATTTTAAGCACCAGTTTGGGTAACGCAATGCAGATTAGAAAATTTTATTTTCAATTCATCTGTTTTATTTTTATCCAAAAGCACTTCTGAAGGAATCGAAAAGTCTATTAATTAACAATTTTTAATTTTAAATTTATCATACACTACGAAAATAAGCAGAATCGTTTGAAATAACCGGTCGGAAACATGTTGCATATAACATCATTAGAATGGGGAAAAAACTACTTAAAAAGCTATGTACTTGAAACTAAAAAGGTACTTTTGAAAATTGAATCGAAAATGATGAAAATAGGGAAAAGGAATATGTACAGCAAGAAAAAAAATCAAGAGAAATGAACAGGAAATATCGAATTATATTAACACAAGAACAGAGTAAGAAAAAAAAATTTAATAAACCTTCCTTTAGAATAGTAAGATAGTATTAAAATGAAAAACGGAAACAGAAAAATAAAAACAAACGATTAGATTTTAATTTTTTTTTCTTCTGATGATAAAGGCTTTCTGTCGGGAAATCCTACAATAAATCACAAAGAATTCCATTAAATAAGATAATATTAAAAGAATACCGGAAATAGAAAAAAAATAAAAACAAACGATTCAAAAAGCTCAGACAGATAGATGTTTTCAGATTTTATTTTATTTTTTGGTGGAAAATTTAGTTTTTAATAAATAAAAAAATTAGCCACTCAATTAACCGGTATAAAAATTAGCCTGTGTTCTTCTGTAGACTAAAATCTATCTCTGAGCTAAATTTCATCCAATTTTCTTCGGCCGTTCTGGCGTGATTGAGCCCCATCATCAATCCATCCAAACTTTCACATTTATAATAGTAGTATAGATGTCGATCATTATTTATAAGTGTACCGCAATTGCCACTGAATTACAGAAGAATCTATTTCAAAATTCCTTAATACTTATATTAAAGAAGTATGAAAAACGTACCAAAAAATAGAAAATAATTGAAATAATAATTTTATAGCAATAAATGCGTATAATAATTAATTTGTGTAATAATTTTATAGCAATAAACGTATTCCTTAAATGTGAACTGTGAATTTAGCGCTATCAGTTATAAATTTCCCATTATACACTAAAACGACTATAGTATTATTTATTAATATGCCCTTTCACATCGCTTAGGACAACAATGCCAAGTCATCAAAGTTGAAATAATTAGAAAAGAAATAAAGAAAATAATTAGTAAACAAATTAGCTATGTAGGTTTACTGCAGAAAAGTTTCACTTGCTTGTTTGGATAATAGCAACTAAGTTAGAAAGCATATTACAGTCTATTTAAAACTCAAACATGGTTATAAATGCCTTAACATTCTTGGTTTCAAGTTTTTAATTTTTTTCTCCTATTCTGTAACTTTTCGTTGCAGTCGTTTATATTTATCCAAGCACAGGCCGCCTTTGGCGACCAGTCGGTACGCCAGTATTAATGCTCGCTAAAGTTTGTTCGCTAATATTTTATGTAGCTGTGTCTCATAACAGGTTTTTCACCAAAATATTTTTAAACCAAACAAATTTTGATAATCACATAATTCATTTATAGTATTATTTATTATTATTTACTTCAGATGATCTGTTCACTGTACTACTCATCTTTCTCTTTCTATCCGAGCAATTATTGTCCCGGAATTGATATTTTACTTAAATGGTGGAGGGAAAGGTCTAAATTTCTGTTTTTATAGAATAATGATTTTCAAATTTTCATAAATGTAAACACACTAAACAAATAAAGACACAATTGATTTTCAAGAGATGCAAAGGCTTAAAAACAGCTTGGAAAATGCCTCGCACAGACGAAATAATGGTGACACACACACCCTTCTTTTCTTTTTTATCCTTTTTTTCTTCACTACTTTTCTTTCTATAAACCCTTTTTTAGCTTTGTTATTACTTTTTTTCTTCGCTGCCCAGACTTTATTTTGAGCAGGCATATATTAAATATTCATACCGACTAATAATAAAAGCAACTATTTTCTTTCTTTTTTAAACATCCCGTTATCTATGAATAAAAACCAACTGACTTGGCGTATTTTTTTCTAAACAAATCATAATTTATTACTTCCTGCTATCTAACTCAGTTGGTGTGGGGGAAGGAAATGCAGATTTTTGGCGGGAAAGTAAGAAAAGTGTCGTTTTAACTATTTTCCTCGCAGTTTTTTAATTTTTTCTCTCCATAAGAACCATCCTCGTGTCTTAACGAAAATATTTTTAAAAAATTAGCCGAATCGGCCGAGCCGTTCGCAAGTTTTGCGCTTAGCAACGTATTTCGAGTTGCATTTTTATTAATATAGATTAGTTATTATTCAATATTTCTAAAGAATTATCCTATATACATTTATTTTCGACTATATACAAGAACAAGAATGGCCTTAATATTAAAAACATTGGAAACAAAATATATTTCGACATCTTGCATAAGTGATAAATGATGACTGCTTACAAGAGAAAAGTTTCTTTAAGAGATCTATAGGAAAACAAACATTTAAATTTAAAAATATCTCTTTCATCAGAAAGTTGGGCAGTGTACCATGTTTATCTACTAAAAATCTTACTAAAAACTGAAGATGACGATGAAGTTGATTGAATATTTATTCCATTTTATCGAGAATTTTTTTCTTGATCATGTTTGATTAATTAAGAAGAATTTTGTATACACTTAATACGCTTTGAACCATCTGCCTATGCACTCAATAAATTAACACTCTCTGTCTACTATTTCTTTTGATTACAGCAGTTGAGGTCGTTTGCTTACATGTTTAACAAATATCAGCCGCTTCATTCAATTTTTGATATAAGAGCAGTTTCGTTCATTTAGAATTAATAATTTATTATGATTGCCTTTCAAGAATAGGAAAATTAATTGTTTTAAAATGATGTACGCGTTAAATTATCTGTAGCCATTAATTTTACTTTTTTAATTATTTTTCCTTTAAATATTGAAGTATTATTTAAATATCAAAAGAATAAGCCTTTATTCTACCATAAAAATAAGAAGCGCCTTAATTAAAACTGTCTTAAACAGTTAATTTAAATAATTTAATTTTTTAAAGATTATCTGTATTTTTAATTTTTTTTTTTAATTCTAATTTTATACTATGAATTTCGATAATAAATATTTATTTTTAGATAAAAAGAGTTAAACATATCAATTAAAAGTATTTGTAAATTTTCAATTAAATAAAAATTATTAAAAAAAGAAGAAATTCCACCCAGTTCCGAAGACGTGAACTTCCACAGACGCGATGGTTACCTAGACAACCACGTCATTGGAACCATCTGAACGACAGTCAAGTTATCAGTATTTAAGCTTTATCAAAAGTTTGAGTATCATTTTCTCGAAATTGACTGGCCATTGTGTTTTAATATTTTCATGAATGAACATTCCAAATGTATCCTAAATCCTACATTATCTGAAATCTCATCCCGGGCTCAGATTTCAGCTCCATGTCCTCTCATTGTTAGAAGCTTTAAAATAATTATGATTTAAAACTTCATGGATATTGTGAGACAGGAGGTGCTTTTTTTCATGTGATGAAATTTCAATTCTTAAGAAAACAAAAAATCCCCACTTTTCAGGTAGAAAATCCAAACATTTTTAAAACAAAATTAACACACACAAAAAAAAACCCAAACTCCCGGGTTGCCCTCTATTCATTAGGAAAAACACCAATTGCACTTCTCCAACAATTCTTTGAGTTTTAAAATCAAAAGTTGTTTTTTAACAGAAATTTTTAAAATTAGTGTCATTTTTTGAGACCATCATCCCCTGAAAGGATTAAGATACAATGATAAAATTTTCGTATTGGCTTGCATTCAAATAAAACCACTTTTATTCACAGCACAAAATTGAATATAATTCCAACCAAAATTTGCAAGAAACCTGTAGGCCATAGGATAGAAAGGTGGCAATAAGAATAAATATAGTCCCCAAAAAATCGCCTGCAGTGGAGAAAACCTTTCATTTGCAGACCTTTGATCATGGATAAAATCAATTTCATTGCCAAATAATTATTTATTACCTCTGCTTCATTTTGATTGTCGTATTTACTCTGATAGCATACTAAAGCACTTTTGTTAAAAAGAAGAATTAATTTGAAGTATTCTTATTAAACATATATTAAGAAATCACAGAAATTATAAATGACGCAGACGAAAATTGAGGATTAAAGATATTTTTTATTGTGATAGAAGCTAATTAAGGGTATCGAATATTAATTTCAGATCTATAAAATAAGATATTGAACAAATAGGAGACCTAATATTATATTATTTTGAAACACTCCCAACATAGTTAAAAAAAATACTATCAATAACAACCGAAGCATAGCTTTAATGTTGCAATTCAAATGCCTTAATGGAACAGGTGCTAATCATCAAAAGATAGAAAATGTTGAAATTTTCTATAAATCTCAGGTCATATCAACATGGAAAATTTTAAAATCGTTGTTTCTCCATGGTTTAATCTTTTTCTTAAATCTCAAACATGATAAACATATCTTTCAGAAAACGGTGAGTATCGGAAATCTTTATGCACCACTTGAGAGACAACAATATTTTATTTTATCGATACATTGTCTAACCTCGAACGATTAATGATGATGAGTTTAAGGAAGTTCTCCTTATTGATATGTAAAGGGAAAGAATAATGGGAGTTTATAAGACTCATCATCATCTGCAATCTACTAGTCGATTTCAGCCATTTTCCCTTGATAACTTGAAATGAAATTAGAAATTAGTTTCGGGTACGAAATAATTTAACTGTGATCTTGAATGGACAGAAAATGATTTTAGGTAGTAGTGTAGAAGTTTCCTCTCTTTTCTGTGTTTCTTGTTATTTGATTTCAAATGCTTCTTTCGGAAGAGAAGGAATTTATTCTTTTCAATTTCGAAAAAAATATTTTTTTTTATTTCTTAAATAATATTCTAATGGGAATGAAGATTGTGGTTAAAGTAGTAGGGATTTTTCTGAAATATTTTGATAATGAAAATTTAACTTCAGTTTAGAAACGAAAATTTCTAACATTTTAGATTTAATTTTTATCTAGAAGATATGTCATCTCGAATTTCTATGTATTGGTGGATACACTTTCAATTAATCTGGAATGGAAAATCTAGTGAACATTAACTGTATTTTATATAATGAGTCAAAATTAACTACCTTTTCTCTGCACGATTTGTGTGAAACCGTCTGTACTCACTAAGTTAAGAAAGTGATATTCATATCTAAATGAGGTAAATATCATTCAATAAAGCAAATTTCGTAAAATGCTAATATTTTGCTATGCATCCATTTTCTTTTTGTTGTTTCTTTTATAATGTCTCCGTTCATGGGCTTCGAATGCTATGTTTTTGTTATTCTTTTTTTAAGTTTTTGATGTTTTGTATTTAAAAAAATCAGACATTTTGAAAAAAGAAAAACAGCCTTGCCAATGCATTGACATTTGAATAGAAAGAATTTTTGTTGAACAATATAATAAACAGGTGTTTTCAATTAAACCAAACTTTCGATTATTTAAGAATCATTCTAGCTCTCATAAGCACATGAAATTACGGGAAATTAAAATTCCCTGGGAATACAAAATACCTTTGGTAAAATTAAGCTCTGATATAAAACAAATATATTCTATGAGACCAAAAAACGCAAGTGAAACTAAAATATATTTACAACATTTTGAAATATACGTATGTAGTGTAAAATTATTATGCATCCTCTTTTTATACGATTATTAATTCGTTTTCAGTAAATTTGTATTACAAATTTTTAGTTTAGTGCCCAAGTTTTCTCATTTATATGTCTATTCATAAACTAAATGTTTGCTCTTATTACAAAATTTTTAAGTTTTTGTTAAATGATAAAAAGGGTATAAGATATTACATGTAAATATAAATACGTTTAACAATGAGAGCGGACATCTTCGATGCCAGTATCTAATTTAAAACGTTTTTTAATTAAGATTTGAATAGTAATAATTCTTTTTTTAATTTTCAAAGCATTTGTATTAAATTACAGTATTCCTTACTAATGATTACATAAATTAAGAATTTATTAAATAACACGTTTCATGTTTATTAGTGGTTAGTATCCTTTTATACTTTTAAAATTCCAAAACAAAATATTTAGCGAAACACTACATATTTCTTGATACATTTTCTTTCCTGAATGCACTTTAGAAGTGGCAATCAATATGTATATTTACTTAAAGGAGTCACTTTATCATACAGAAAAGTTTTTATTTCATGTGACATAGTTTAAAATTTTAAAAATATTGATGAACATGATGGCATCCATAAAAAAATTCAACAGAACTTTTCAAGTTTCGCAATAAATATTTAGTTTCGAAATTTTTTAAAAACGGAATAACTAAATATTTAATTCTCTAAAAGTCATGTGAATGATAAATGAGCGTTAGAATTACGGCATCTTTCTAAGAAATTTTGACTTGCGTTATATCAATCAAATATGACAAATAGATCAATAAAATATTATTTTAAAAGCATACGTTTATAGGTATTGATTGATCATTCTGAAAAATTCAAATCTGAGGATTGCATTTCGAATATTAATTGATCAAGAGATGTTTTTACAGTTTTGCTGATGTAACAATTTTTTTCTGATATCTTTTTGCTTGATATATTCATCAAATACTTCCGATAATGACATTCTCACTTTTATCGTTTTATTTAGAATAACGGATTTTTCTCAAGAGTGAATTACGGAGTGAAATGGTATTTTAAAAAATACGTCATGTCAGGTTTACCATTCTGCAGTATTGAATAAATTTCTTGCTGCTTTTGAAAATTAATTTCATTAAATTTAGTTCGTTATTAATAAATCTACATAACTATATTAGTAACTTTTTGGAGGGCAATTTGATGCAGTTTATCCATAAAACAGCTCTTACTATTTAAATAAAAGTTCGAAAATTTTATATTACTGAATTTTGACATAAGTATAATCCGTATTCAAATATATTCTAGGCATGTGTAGCTTTAATAATTGTATCAGGTTTTCATTAAGCCAATTCATTGCTTACTATGGGTTTGGATCGCACTCATTGATAAAATACGTGATATTTATGCAATTATTTAAATGCAGACTTTCTAATATTTTCAAAAAAATATTTAACATTACACTGCTTCTAAAAACCCCATTTGTATTTTCCGATTTTACATTATATAAAACAGAAAAATAAAACTAAATTTTTTACAGATGAGACGAATTGAAGATAACAGGAATAGAAGCACTGTGCAATACATTATTAATTATAAACTCAGAAATTATTTGTAATGTGTGGGACACATAACCCACGTTTTGCTCTCCTCGCTCCTAAAACCTCTTTGCATAATACATAAAATCCAACATCAATTATCATTAACTATTGAAAGGTACTTCGTCTAATTTTAGGATCTGAAGACATGTCGCTCTTTATTGAAAGAAACAATTTATTTCATTAATTTTCATAGGTTTTTTTTATGAAATAAGTAGCTTTATTTGCAAGAAAATGTAATTTTTCTCTTATTTTGTTTCATTTCATAACCATACAGTCAGAAGAAATATAAGTGCAGGAAAAAGGATTTTAGAAAATATTAAGATTTTGTTTTTTATTATTCGACAAATATGACGGGAAAAATTCCCATCAAAGTACAAAAAATACATTATTAACTGCTCCGACAACCCTTTCGGAAAAAGAGAAAGGTAGTAAACAATTTTCATTTAAAGCATAACAATATGTATACTGAATCTATAATTAACAAAGAAAATTATAATATTCTTATTTCGGTAAATATTGCTCTAATGTATTTGTAGGAGTACATTGCCAAAAATTATGAAATTAATTTACTCTATAGTAAATATCATGAAAAATTTTCTTACAAAAAATTATTTTAGTGTAAACTTTTATTTAAAAAAACTTAACTAGAATAATTTTTCTTAGAAAAATAAAGTTGTAGTGTTCTAACTAATTTTCAAATTTTTAAAATAATCTAATAAACGATTTTTTTCATTAGAGTAAAATTAAATGAATGTTCCTTTAGATTAATATAATTTTAATAATGAATTAAAGTTTTATACTTCTTATAAAATTTCTTCGACTCATTATGGGATTTGTTCAAAACGAGTGAGAAGTTTTTATATAAATTTAAAAATTCACACAGCTTATTAGATCTGTTTCACAGAGAAGCAAGTGATTGAAAATGCAATGGCTGGCAACTTGACGTTGTGATATTGTAGGAACGAAAGAAATAAAAGCCTACTAGGACATAATTTCAGAAACATCGTCTCTGAGAATAACTGATATGTTCTACAGGAAAGTTTTGCTAATAAAAGACAAAGACATAGCAAACGAATTTCATAATTGTAATCAAAGTATTGATGATGAAGCGCTGCTGCGCTCTTCTATCTTGTTACATGTGGATTTTAAGGCAAATTATGCACTGTTATCCCTATATGATGCGACGTTTATCACTATATGATGTGAAAAATTATATTCGTTAAAGAAATCCTTGCATCAGCTGCCACAGTGATGTCTTAGCGAAGAATTTAATGCCTGATTGAAAGTAATGATTTCATCATACTTGTCTTTGTAAATTACTAATCGCTCAAAAATTCAATTCCCAATTCTCAAATTTTTGATTTTAAAGAATATTTTAACTCGTGTGAGAAATTAACAAAACTGGTCACCTTTGTAACTGAAGTTTACAAAAGAATATATAAACCAAAATATTTAAATTCCGTAAGTTGTGCGGTTACACACGTTCTGGCTTATAATTTAAAATGTGTACCTTTATTTTAATAATTAAAAATATCTCATTTCTAATCTAAAATCTTAATATTTTTTTTATTTTTTAAAAATAATTTCAATATGTTTATATCCTACTAATTTTTTAAAGTTAGATATATACTAATTTTTAAAGTTAGATAATACTAATTTTTAATAAATTTTATTCTTTCCGTTCCTTTTCATTCATAAAGATTATTAAAAATAATGAATTGATTAGAATCTATTCAATTTTTTTAAAAAAATAATAAGATGCAAAAATATTTAATTTTTTGAAGAAATAGAATTTTTTTTATAGATTTAAGAATATTTTTTTTTATTGACTAGAGTAAAGATAAATATTTTAAGATTTGTGAGCAAGAGCGATTGTAAACCCACTACTGCCACCAGATTTTAAACACAAATAATTCGGTTTCTTTCATAAGAAATATTATTTAAAAATAAAATTCATTGGTAAAAAAACAGTATAAAAGATTAAACCTTCTTTGAATGAATTTTTTGAGAAAGAAATCAGCCGATTTAATTCATGCTCTAGTTGAAAGGAAAAATGTTTTCAAATATCCTAGTTTAAATTCATAACATAAGAATTAAAAAACCGTTTGATGGTAATATCTCTCATCAAACAAATTTACATTCAAACTCAATATAACCTAAATAAAAAAATTGTATAATTTTTATTACTGATGATAATTAAAAAAAAATATTATTTTTATTTGGACAGAAGTTTATTCCATATTTACTACTTAATAATTTAGAATACCCCTGGCATTTAGGGTACATACACAGCGGTGATCCACCTGATTTTGGTCAATTTTATATGCCCCTCCCTTCTAAATTTCTCTGCAAAATAACATAAAATAAACATGTAGTAAAGAAAATTTCGTCATACATTAGGAAGGATTAAAATTTCGTAGTCATTAGGAGTGAAAAAACTGCTAATTGTGGTGTAATTTTCTATTACATGGTTTTAGGAAGATTATTTGGGATATTAAATATAAATTACTCAGAAAACGACAGAAACATTATAAACAAATCTATTTTCCCCTCTTGTTTATAAGCAAAAAAAAAACAATCTCAGATATATATTCAAGAAATTGGCACGTTTCTTTGAACCACAACAAACAACGGTATGACTAAGTAAAACCCGCTACAATGATTGCGAAGGTTGATTTTTCTTTGGCAATTCTTTGAGTACAATTGTTTTGTTCTCTAAATGATATGATGGATTGTCATGCAAAAAATGTAAATAAATATTTAAAAACTAAAGATTAATAGTAAAAAAAAATGTCATTTATAAAAATTAATAAAAAAAAGATGTATAAAATCACCACCATGGATCCGTAATAAATATTTCAAACAATGGACTTCATTTCCTTTCCTGTTATCATTTTCCCTCTTATACATTAACTTCAAGTCAGGAAGTGCATTTAGTTTTTTATTTCGTTTTCAGTAATTTTTTTTTATTTCATCCTTTAGGAAGATTTTCAAGATGCTTATCTTTTAATTCTACAATTGGTTTTTTGCCATTTTTTATTTATTTGTTTTATACCATTAAATTATATTCTCTATCGCTTTCAAGTTCATTTATTTTTTGAAAAGGATACTTTCCATAGAGCCTATAGTGTTGAATTTATTTAGAATGTCCATTTAGTTTGAAATATTTTTTATTAATACTTTGCAATTGCAATTTTTTTCAAACATTCTCTAACTCTATACCATAATAACATCTCTTCAATTTTCAAAATAAACTCATAATACACTTCAATAATTTAGTCACTTTAAAATAAACAAAAGTTAGAGATTAAAATTAAATAATCGTAGAAGAAAGAACTATAATGGGAACTTATATGACACCAATAAATATTAACATAACTTAAAAATATGTAATTGAAGTTTATTGAACCAAATGACAGCAAGAATCAGATGGATAATTATTTAATTAATCGAGGTGTTATAATCCTTACAATAGTTATATACTATTTACTAAAGTTTCAATTATAATAGAACCTAATTGCCCCGAAATAACTCAACCAATTAGATCGTCAGCTTCCATTTAAAAAACCCAGGTTCGGGCCCAGATTAGATTAAAAACTTAAATCAAGCTCTCTACTCAATGGAGAAAGTTAGTTGAAGCAAAATTGTTGAAGATTAGGACGATAAGAAAACGACGGAAGCTAAAAAACCATAACACCAGGTTTTCTGTATGCTGCATATGTATATAAAAAATACATGTGGACTGCTGACTAGTAGGATGAAGACTACCACCAGCACTATCAATGAAAGAAGTTAAAAATTATAAAAATAAAAGTTGTTTTTCTTTAAGCCGTTTTCAAACATTCTTTAATTCTATAACATAATTTCAATCGTCTATAAATTTATTAAATTCTTACTCAGAATGCCTCAATCTCATTCATTCTATTCTTAAATGTCCTTATTTTTTTCTGCATGTTTAACAACAAACTCAGAAATTAGTTTGTTTTGGTATTTATAAATTTCATTCCAAATTCAAGTTTTTCCAATCAATCAAATAGTTGAGTTTTTCCGATTGTATTTTCACTCATATTTTGGAATCTAGAAACCAAAGTCATATCTAGTTTTTCCACATTTTCTAATATAAATTTATCACTTAAAATATGGTACCGTGAAATGGATAGCCAATATATTTTATGATGATTCGTTAATATGAAACTTTCAGATAAGCATTGATATCTAGAAATCTAAATAATTTTATCAGATATAATTTTTTCTTATAATCTTTGATAAGCTAAACTATTTTACCGATTGATTATATCTTTAATCTCTGAAATGAAATTTTCTGATATCTTGAAACTAAATTCCAATCCACTTCACTTTTTAATTCTTTGATCAAACTTTCAGTTAGACTAGGATTTATACAAACTAATCTCCAATCGACTTGGCTTATTTATTAAGATGAACATTCAAATATTTTTTTTCAATATGTATAAAAGATTTTATATCCATTTTGTTATTATTATACAGCTATATTTTTAACGATATAATATCGCTTTGTTTTCCTTGAACAAAATATGTTATTGAATCTTTCCAATTTATTCCTCCATGCAAAATCATATAATCCTTGAGTTGTAACTAATGAAAATATTCGTTTGAACTCCTAAATTTTAAATATATTGTAATTTCCTATACATATGTGTTGATAATTTTAAATCTTTATTTTGAAATTTTGAGGTCATCAAATTGAAATTTACTTTTGAACTACCTACACCTTGTAACGCCTTGAGAATGAAAACATATTTATAAACACACAAGGCATTTTTTTGCTGACACAAACAGCAATTAACATTTAAAATAAAAGAAAAGCGCGTTTAACATCTTAAATTCCTCCTATGTTTTCAAAACCAAATTAATTCAAGAGTTTAGGATTCGGCCACCACACACATGTGCGTTCGCATATTTTCCCAGTCTGGCTCCTCTTCAGAGCACAAGACACTAAGTATTCGTCCAAGTGTTTGATGGAATGTCTCCACTGGATTACTTTGAAGATAATAAGCAGAACTATGAATCACTTTCTTCTAAAGAGCTCAAAGAATTCCGTAGTTAATTCGCTCATGAAGGATATCCCTTGATCTTACTGAATTTCTTTTGGGAAGCCCATGAGACTGAAAATCTACAGAAGTGCATCTTCTACAGACATGGAGGTGATATCTGTTACCACAACAACATCAGGATATTTAGATTCCAAGCACATAGCCGTAATCAAATATCTTTTCGCAGATGCAGTAACCGGCAAAGGCCTTACTGCGTCAGTATTTATTTTACCAAGTACTTCAGAATTACTGGAACCGATTTTATAGGCGCTCTCTTTTTATCATTGGGTTTTCCCAATCGTTGACAATATTCACTACATCGTACAAGCCCCTCGATTTCCTTAGAACAATTTGGCCAAAAGAAAAAATTCACAAGATTATTCTTGATTTTAGTTACTTTCAGATGACTTGAAGTGTCTTCATGGCAAAGAGTAATCCATTTTTCCCGAAATTCTATAGGTACCACCAACAAAAGTTCATTACCAATTTTATTAACCTTCTTTTCACTGCGAGTCCACTCGGAAGGATTTTGAACTCCTTTTCAGCCTCAGTATTTTTCAGTATCTTTTTTTCAATGATTGCAGATCCGAACAGTCTTCTGAGTTGCAATAAAGGTTTTAGAGTCAATCTCCATCAATGTTAAGTCCTCAAATTCTTCTTTCGGAGGAAAAGAGAAAAGATCATTGTCATCGATTTCTATGTCCTCCGCAATTGACAGTTCGGTTTCTTTTAGAGTTACGGGATCCCTACCCTGGGAATGCGTAAACTCTTTCTACTCTTACGGAAGCTTCTGAGATCAGGTCTGGACTCCATTTACTTTTGTTGGACCAGAAAAAACTTCGACTTCTCTGTAATTTCTGCTGTTCTGCTCCCCAGCAAGAATCTTCCTTATCAGCCTTGTTGCTAATTACGGTCGCTTTTGTCTTTAAATGCCCAAAATCTCCTTTCAGTTCTACTTCAGCCAATGGTAAACAGATTCGGCTTACATCCAATGGCTACAGCACCCAGACATGCTCCCCACTAAACATTTCAGGCTTTACCACCTTCGAGTAGATTACATCAATACTCGATCCCAAGTCTCTTAAGATAGGCACAGAAAATCATTTCTTCGCCTATTGAGGTATAAGGTTCCGTTATCTCACCTTCATCATTCCCAGACAGATGACTCACTATTACAGAATTCTTCATATTCCTCAATAGGGGACCATTGAGTCTAATATGCTCCCTAGATCCACATAGATAATAGCATAAATCTCTTCTTTTTTCGAAGTCATCAAAATGTGCACTACACTTCTTATCTTCTCTTTCTTCTTTCTTAACTGGAAAAAATGCCTTGCTTTTAGTTTGAGCTTTATTCCTCCCATTTTGGAAGTTTTTCAAAGAACCATTCTTAGGTTTTTTTTCTCCCCAAGCTTCAAACATTTTTATATTTATCTAACCCCGTGGTCGGCAAAGTGCGGCTCCGGAGCCGCAAGTGGTTCTTGGGCTCCTTAATTGTGGCTCATTGTTCGCATTAGTAAATATTTATTAAGTGTGAAATTCAGTTTTATTTAGTGTACTACTTATTTAGTGTAATAAAAGTTTACTAAACAAGCAATTTTTCCTCGCATTTTTTTAAAAATTGTAATGTTCATATTTGGCTCTTTGACTAATAAGTCTGCCGACCACTGATCTAACATGTTAGCATGTGCTTCTGGAAATTTTATCTCAGCCTATTCGTCTATGAAATTTTCTTTAATCTCCCAAGAAACTTTTCTTTTTATCTGCTCAATCACCATTAAATCACAGAGTGCGGTAAAAGTTTTTACTTCTAGTCTCTTCAACCATTCCTCAAAGTTCCTCAATTCATACAAAAAAATCAGTCTAATTACCATCAGTGCTGCTTGTGTGGTTTTGAAATTTATCTAAATTTTTCTGGAGAAAATTTACATCTCTTGAGCGACAACTATTTAATAAGTGCATAGTCGTTGGAAACTTCTTCCGACACTCTCGCAATCAGTTGGGACATCTCGCAAGGTTACAATCTTTCAAATCTTCATTAATTTCAACCCGTTTAGTCTGTCTCTTAAACAGGACAAGATACAGGATTATGTCTCCTTCCTTTGCATCAGATGTCGCATTTCTTTTCACGGGTTTGCCACTGATACTGTTTCACTTGGTCTTCTAATTCGAGTAGTAATTTTTTAGCTCAACGTATTTTCCTCAGCAAGACGTTTCCTTCTTGAAGCCGCCTTTCCTCTTTCAGTCTTGCTGTCCTTAGAGTCTCCAGTAATTTTTTAATACAATCAACCTCTTTATCAAAATTAAGCATTGCTTGGATGGCTGTTTTAATACCAAAGACTGCTGAAGAAGCTCCAACCACAAATCCTAGATTTTCAACTAAATTTTGTAAATCAGCTTTTAAGGTCTTCCCTAAAAACACCATCTTTTCAAAATATTATTCAAGGAATTTGTTATTTACTTTCAGCAATCCCCACTCTTTTACATTTAATAAGCAAAAATTAATCAAATAGTTACAAGGATAAACACTGTTACGGAAATTTCATAACAGTTCAAAATTTATATAGCTATAAAATTTTTAAATTGTTTTCATTACAAAAACTTAAAAGATGCTACAGATTTTACCTTAAATGCAAATAAATAAAGTCACAATATTATACACCACAAAATTAAACAAAAAAATGAAATTTGATTGCAATGTATTGAAATATCAGCTCAAAATTTCTAAATATCTATCTAAATCTACTAAAAACTATAAACTTGAATTTATTTTCACAATTTCCTTCACTCTTTCAAATAACAGCCTAAGACAGAATTCAAAAAAATATTGTATGCATTGCATAAAAAATGAGAAAAGATTTGGAATTACTTAGTCTACTGGAAACAACACCAGCATCCTAGACACTTTTTTATACATATTTTCAGAAACAAAATATCGATACTACTGAAATATATCGAAGTAATAAAAAAATCCTACCGAAATAATAATAATAATAAAAATTCTAATTCCTTGATGAGTGATCTACCAGAATCAAATAAAACAATAACTTTTCGTTTCCTAGATTTATGCTTATCTGCCTGAAACAAAACTAAGAATTATTTAATAATTCTTAGATAAATTTTATTACTTTTCAAATATAATGTTATGGATTTAATTTATTAGAATGCATTGCGAAATAAAATCGCTATTCAATTCAAAATTATTGCCACAGCATGCGTGCCATTAGAACACAGATATATAATTCAAAGCAAAACTGTATTATGCCTTGTAAACAAAACTAGAATTGAGGTATTCAATTAACCGAATAGCTAGCGATTGAAAATCTATGTTATATTGACTTTCAAAACAGTTAAACAAATAATGCTACACAAGGTAAACCGAACTATTGAAGTTCTTTGCTAACTCGGTTTTAGAAGCAACCAGAATAAGCAATACTATACAGAGTATACTGCATTATAAAAAATCTTTGCTAACTAAGTTTTACTAGCAACTAAAATAGATATTGCTACACGAGGTATACAGACCTATCAAAATGATTTCGTGTTGTTTACAAGTATCACAATATATAAGCATTTTACAGCATACATGCTAAAATCCACAAAGAAATATTTACGATTAACAATTACGTAAGAATACTGTCCCAAAGAGGATTAAAGTCTTAGCAACCATCCAGACCAATCCAAAGTCTACAACAAAGGTAATGTGGATCGAATTATCCCACCGTGCTGCCACCAAATATATATGTCTGTAACGTCTTGGAAATGAAAACATCGTTTTATAAACACACAAGACATTTATTTACAGACATAGACAACAATCAACATTTAAAATAAAGAAAATTAGGCTTAACATTTTAAAATCCTCCTAGGTTTTCAAAACCAAATTAATTCAAAAATTCAGGATCCGGCCATGGCACTCATCAAAACCCAAAGTCTCCCTTTTTCTGTCTGATTTTTTTCCTTTCTACCGACGCCTATCTTCAATTCAACTCCCAGTAAAGCTGAAAAGTTCCAAAAAAAAAGGCTCCAGAGCAACCAGTCTTTAAGTGAGCAGCATGACGGTACAACCTCCGAAAGTTTGATAATATTCTTTTAGAGTAATCCAAAATTCTTTGCATTCTACATAGATTCCATCAGTATTTCTCTTTAAAGAATTATCAGATTTTTTATCACATATTTTTTTGCTGGCACAGAGGTAGCGCGTCTGCCTCGTGTTCAGGAGGTCCCGGTTCGGGCATGGTTGTTCCTTTGTGCGCTATCTGTGAGATGAGTGAATGTGCCCCCCTGTAAAAAAGGGCTGTGCAAGCGTATGTGTGTGTGTTTCATCTTCATATGAGCTAGAAGTCAGACTTCTGCCCTCGGGTGCTCAGGGGTTCATACCCTCAGAAGCTACTGCACCCCTCTTTCTGCGGTAAAAAGCGGACACGACATCATCATCATCATCACAAGAACAAGGTAAGAAAAACATGAATACACCTGTTCTTAATAGTTTCACTATTACTGGCAAATGCTTTTCTTATGTAGAAATTGGAAAGAATAAATACACTTATTGGGTTCAACTAATTTTTCTTAAGAGCATGAAACAATTCAAGGAATTTTATACAAAAAAGGCTTAACTTATCAGTGATAAAAATGCCTTTCACGTGATGAAGTGCGAAAAAAATATTCAAAAGATTAAAGAGCAATTCAACATTACAAGATCTACAGAATCAAAAATGGGCCTAGAATTGGGAGGCTATCAGGCATAACCTCCCAATATGGACAACGCAGTGATATCCCGTCTGCACTTAATGATCCAGCCCAGAAACGTGCATGGAGAATCTTTATTGTTAACAGACAAGTAATACTGCACGAAATAACCACAGACATCAATGTAGGACCAACGATGAACGAGTCCGTTAGGATAGTGCTGTAATTTGGTTTTAATGGGATGTTACTCTAAAAGATCGACTCGACCTTTACTAAAAGCACAACGTCAACTACAGCGCATTTCCTAGGCACGTGACCATTTTAGTTAGACCCTAGAAGACTGGAAAACCGTAGCTTGATCAGATATGTCAAGGTTTCACTTAGAGAGAACTGATTGCAGGGTTCGAATGTGGCGTAAACTCCATGAAGCCATGGATCCAAGTTGTTAATAAGGCACTGTGCCAGCTGGTAGTGGCGCCATAACGGTGCGAGCTGTTTTCGTATGGAATGCACTGTGTATAATGAATTGATCATTCACTGAACTATTGACTAGATAATTTTTACTTGGTGATCACTATACATCATTAACTAGATTTTTCAGTTACTTGGAGATCACTATACATCATTAACTAGATTTTTCAGTTACTTGGAGATCACTTGTAGTCTTTCCTGGATTTATGTGTCCACACAATGATAGAATTTTTATGGATTACAATGCACCATGTCACTGAGTCACGACTATTTGAGATTCGAGTGAAAAATATTCTGGACATTTCCAACGAATGATGTGGCCAACCAGATCCTAGATCGCCGTACATGAATCTTTTTGAACATTTAGGGGTCATAATCGAGAGATAAGTTCGTGTGCCAAAACTTGTACCAATAACAGTTGGTCAATTGTTAAAGTCTATTGAGGCAGCATGACTTAATATTTCTGCAGGGTATTTCCAGCAATTTATCAAGAATCTTGATCTCAAGTTGTCTCACTCCACTGCATAAAAATGATCAGGTATGTTATTAGAAGGCATCCCATGACTTTTGTCACCTCAGTATATTGAAATGAGGATTACTTTTAAAATTTATTATGATACCAGGTGTTACAACTCTTGATTTAATTATTAGTAATGATTACAATTACATTTATGTTACAACACCACATATACTGCTAGAAGTTTGGTTATATGAGATGAACTACTCTTTATACAATAGAAAAATGTGAAACTTTAGCTTTTAAGCCAAAATTTTAAAAGTGTTTTGGATTTTTATACAACTATAAAATCTTTACTTTGAATCTTCATTTCATATTTTCCAGTGAAAAAAAAGTTAAAAAGATTATCAAAAGTATGAAAAAAGTTAAAAAGATTATCAAAAGTATGAAAAAAGTTACAAAGATATATTCTATAGTATTCTTAATAGCGTCATTTTTAAATCTAATATTATTTGAATATAACATAAAAACATTTAATTATATTATATTAATTTATGTAAGTCAGCTCTCAAATTTGTGTGGAATTTTAATGCAATCTATTCACACTTTTCTTTAAATAGACGCTTCGAAATCAGCTAAACTAAAATGTGACACTTCTAAAGTTAAAAGCTTATTACAGAAAAAAATTCTTAGAAATTTAATTCATAAACGGTTTTTAAATATTCCTATTGGAAGTTTTTTTTAAATATTTCATAAATAAATTTTTGAATCTTAAGTCTGATCTTGATTTACTTATTCTAATATAAAAATAATTACCTTGTGAAAGTATTGGATGAATTAAAATTGACTGAATGAAAAAATTGTTACATTTGCCGAATTAAATAATTTAATTTAAACTGATTTTAAATCTAAATTTATTTTCTACAATATATATATATAT
>JAOUZG010027617.1:12090336-12107681 GCA_026289955.1 Argiope argentata
TTGTATCATTTAGATGTACTGTAGATGTATTGAATATAAGCATTTTAATACTTCTGTAATTAAAAATATTTTATTCTGGTCTACTGAATATTTTTCAATTCACCAGTAAAATGAATTGAACGTATTTATAATAGGAGTAACAAAAATGAAACTTCGGCCCATTTGCCTTCAGCAGGATTATACCACTACTTAGAGGATTTTCTTTAAAATCTGCTGAAATTCAAAAAAAAAAAAATGTGGAATTTTAATGACATTGAAATTCTATATTTCTATATTGAAATCACATATCTTGTTAAAAAATGATATTAACAAAATCAATTTTCTGCCCATATTTTTTTTCAAAAAGGAGTTAAATTACTGATTCGGCTTGATTTTTGATGGCAAATTTATGCTTCGTTGATTGAAATATAATTTGTTCGTCCATTGGACATTTTTTGCAGAAAAATATTGATCATCATGTGTGGATGCACATTAATTGGTATAACTGAATGCTGAAGGCCAGAAAAAGCCATTTTTCTTATGTAATGCAATATTTTTCAACTCTAAAATCTACTAATTATATAATTGTCCTTAATAATTCTTTGAATTTCCCCCTCTGAACACCCTGAAAGAGGGCTTAATAATAACACAACCTAATCTGTATTAGATTTTCATAGCTTTATTGCATTTCTGTAACTCTACTAGCACTGTGCATCAAAGTGGATAGAAAAATAGTGATATTATTTTCATTTTCTTAAGGATAATAAAGGTTAAATTTCACCTTAAAAGCAATTTATATATGGGGGAAGCAGCAATTTGTTTCTCAGAAACTGGCTGTGATGGTTTGTTGAATTATGTACATAGATCAATCGAATGTAATGAAGATTCCTTATTAATAAATTTTATTAACATAAAAATAAATCTGTTAAAAAGCATTTTATTAACATAGCAATGAAAAATACTATGTGAGAATGTTGCATTATAGCAGGGTTGGATGCCTTAAATATTTGTGTTTGTTTGTCTGGAACATGAGCACTTCAATGCCTGACTTCAATCGGCATTAACAAGCAGAAGCTATTGAGTTTATGTAAAAAAATAAAGATGTATTACAAAGGTACCATATAAGTGTCAGGTCAGGTGCTATCCACGAAAAGAAAAAAGAACGCTACCATTCGGCATAACATAGAATATATATATTATAGTTTTAGAAATATAACATTGATACTGAGGAAGTTTGCACCTGATTATTAATAGTTTAGCTCAGGAAATCTACCACAGCAAAGTCATCTTTCACTGAAGGATTATAAATGTAATATTCAGTAGAATAATTAACAACCGATTGGACCTGATAATCAGTAATTTTTTGAATTACGATTTGTCAGAACCCTTATCCTGCAGTTGAAATCCTTACACTGTTTGACTCTGTACATGACAGAGCCAAACAGTGTGACCTTGGGCATATTAAACTTGCCTTAAAAAATAGCTGAAAAAAAGCTCATAAATTCGTTATATTAGGTAAAAGCTCTTAATGATTTGACTGCAACTGAGCATTTGAACCAAGGTTATTGAAAAAAGATATCTGATAAAAAATAGGAAATTTTCTTAAAGCCCCTATATTTCTTTTACAATTGAAAAAAATCATGGATGTATGAATTTTAAATTGTAGTAGTAATAACAGTTTAAATAATGTTTTTCAAACTACAATTAAAATATTACTTTTAGAATAAAACACTGATATTTAAAACTCATAATATTATTACTTGTAAGTAAATAATTATTATTTCTTGATAAACAAGCAACAATCAGCAAATTGTAATAACCCAACTTTTAGACTGTGTTAAACATTAATCATAAAAGTTATCCTTCTTTGCTTTAATAGGAAATAAATGATCATGAGAGCCTCAGTCAAAATTCTAAAAGTTAATTTGCTTCTTCTCTGCTCAGTATGAGAGTTATGAATGCTAAATCAGTTCATCCATTAGGCCCTTTTTGCATTTAATAAGGTTTTGAGAGCACCTTAAGCTATAATTAACTAATTATTTTGGTATTTAGTGCGTTTTGGGGGGATTACAAATGAGGAATAATTAAATGAGGATTTAATGAAAACCTTTATATATATTTTAAAAATAATATGAAGATGATGAAATTATTAAGCCGTGATCTATCGTTTATTTGATTATTACATCTGTTTTCGTTCGCAGTACATACAATAAACAAGATTTGAAAAACTCCAAATAGTCTCTGCTTTTGTCCGAAAAGTGTCCACAAAATTTCAGATGTTGAATATTTGTCTTCCAATATATCGTCTTGAAGCTTTTCGTCATTTTTCAATAATATTTACCTAAGGTTCCTGAGAAAAGCTTTGAATTCACTAGATTAATTCTGGATAGCCCTTTGTTTAGATTAATTCTGGATAGCTGTCGATTACAGATTGGTTGTTCACCAATAAAACTGGTTGTTCACTAAAATAAACTCGTTTATCATGAAATATATTTTGAAGGTAACGTTATTCCCATAGTAACCAGGACGAAGATTTTTCTGAGGAATGCCAACTATGCATTGTTAGGCAGAAAAACTACTTATTCTACCAAATATTTGTCTTATTTTTTTTTTAAAATTTGCGTATCACAATGAGAAAAGGGGATTAATTTAATAGTAATGCGATGCTGCTACGAAAAAAAATCTATCTTATCGCATCTTGAAACAAGTATAGTCAAGTGGAGGATTTTTAACAAAACTACAAAAGCTTTTCACAGAAAAAAAATATTTAAAAAATCATTTAATTTTATTGCCAAGCTGATATTGTATTCGTTTCCCTCAAGCGGATATTTTATACATTGTATAATTTAAATATATAAAAAAGCTGAAATAAATTTTGATTAAACGGTGATTTTAAAATTTCACTGGTTATGCAGGCATATGCTGCATTCCATAACAGTTAGTTCAGATCGATATCTTGGAAATTATTTTCAATAAAAATTTGAGTAAATGGTTTTACATGTTTATAAGAAGACGGTGAGTCAAGAAATAGTTCACTCTTCGTTCTTTACTCACTGAAATCAAGAATCAAGCTTGGGATTAGCAGCAAAAAATTATTGTATAGTTCAATGGTTCGAATTTTGTATCTAGTAATTCAGCTATAAAGGACGCGAATCACAGAAAGAACTATATGATATCTAAAGGTTACAGTGTAGTTAAAAATTCTGAAAACTGATTTTAATGTTATTTATTTAATAATTTACTTACATAATGTATCAATGAAAATCAGTTATGCATAATAGAAGGATTTAAGGCTCGCTTATATGGAATGCGTCTAACGCTTGAAATAACGTATGTATGTTTTGCTCTTCCACTTTTAAAATTTACTTATATACATAGCAATTGCATTTCAGGAATTTAATTTTGAAATACTTTATACATCTTGCTGGGAGGGGATGTTTGTGGACACTGTGTAAAACAACATAAATGTTATGCTTCTCATATAATTGGATGAGATTTAATTAGTTCGATTGCTGTATACTTTGAGTCTTTTTCTGAATATTGCCATTTAACTATACAAACTAAAAATTGTACTCTTAGAAATATTCGATATATGCAGTAAAATTCATAAGAAAAATGTAGTTTATAATCAAGAAATAAGGTCACTTAGTTGAATTATAATGTGTATTAATTATATAGTTGGACTTTATATTCTTTTCTAAAGACTTGCCAACATTTTTATTTTCTTTGAATTTCCTTTTTTATTTTGTAATCAAGTATTGATAATTTATATCTGTTGCAGTTATTAGTGGCACTTGCCATGGAAAAGCTTCGCCAAGGCATTAGTGAGTTTTAAGCAGAAAGGAGCGTCTTTTGTTTTGAAGTAAAGCCAACTAAGACAAACAATACGACATAGCTACTCATGTTAAAGTAGAGTTCACATCGCTATGGCTGCCTTACATTAATATAATTTAAAGTTAACTTTCTACGTTATTGATGTCTTTTTAAAAAGTAATTAATCTTTATAAATTTCTTTTTTGCAACGCTTTTTTTTTCTTCTGACGTCATACTGCTTACTTTCAGTTGTAATCTCGGCTCGAAAAGGAATTGTTGGTTGTAAAATTTTTATATAATTCTTTTTCTTGTGAATGTTGGATTTTATGTATCTGAGCCTGTAAATATTTGTAAATAATTACTGCGGTAACAGAAATTTTATGGATATATCTAAATTCTGAATGAGCTTTAATTAAAACTGCTTCATTAGTACATGAAATACAGCGAATTATTTACTGGCATCCGCATAAAATTTATCAGAAAGCTAAATTAGTCATTTTTGACGTCGGTGACAGGGCATTTTGAAATATATAAAAATCTTTAGTAGCATAAGATAATTAAAAAAAAGATCTTAAGTTTGTAGCGGAATAAATTAATGAAACATTTCCGCCAACCATTATAGTAACTGATTTAAAGAAAATTATCCTTATCAGCAGAAACTTTTAACCATAGCTATAGCTGAAAGAACAGCAGCAAATTGAAAAAAACTGCTTTGGAACTCTAGAAAGTTAAAATGAATCATGATTTAGAAATGTCGAAAACTGAAGCACAAAGATCTTTTTAGCCTAATTTAAATTATGAAATGAATGCTTGTATGCCTAAATTTTCATTACCTAGATTATAATTTAAACAGTTTGGCGATGATATAAAATATTGGCTACTTTTTTGGAGTCAGTTTGAACAATTAACAAAGATGAAGAAATTCCGTCAGAGGAGAAATTTCAATATTTAATCCAAGCCACAGTTGCTGGGTCACGTGCGAGAGAAATTGTCTAGAGTTTTCCGCCAACATGTGCCAATATTCAAAAGCAATTGAAGGACTTCAATCTCATTTTGGAAGAGATGAAATTTTGGAAGAAGTTTACGTTGGAGAAGTCTTAAAATTGATTATATCTGTACAAACTAAAGAAAAGATTTCGTTTACATTCTTATATGATAAACTTGGATCTTATTTACGCTCTTTGGAAACATTAGATGTTACCTCTGGTGTAAATGCAAGTATTTTATATCCTATGGTAGAATCATGTTTTCTCGCTGAGTTTTTAAAAGCATGGAATCGCTGTGCTTCTTGTGAATCGAAATATTATGCAAAGAATAACCTTCAATATTTAATGGAATTTCTCAAAACGGAAGTTTAGATTGAAGAATAAATTGCTTAGAAGTAGCTGGTTTTGGTTTAAGTAAAAGCCAAGATAGGAAATCATACAAAAAGAAAAAATATGTTTCTGATCATTTGCAAAATAAAGTACCAACTGCTGCTGGATTGATGACAACTACGTCAACTACAGTAGTCAAGAAATGCGTTTTCAGTGAAGGCAAGCGTATGAGTTCAGAATGCTTTTCGTCTCAAAAAATTAACTTATCAGAAAGACAGAAAATCCCCAAAGATAAACGTTGGTGATTTTCGTGTTTATTGCAAGGACACACAACGAAGACTTGTAAAGCTTTTTAAGATGTTTGGCTTGTTTAAAGAAGCACGTGCCGTTGATGTGTGATAAGATTGCTCTCTAGATACACCTCAGCTTAAAAAAGTTGAAAATTTGCCAAGTGAAACTGAAGTCAGCAGGTCTAATTTCAATAAACAAGTTACAATAGTATTTATTCAGACTTTAAAGGCCAAATTAGTATCGGAAGATAATATAAAAAATGCACGATTACCTTTAGATTCGGCTTCATATAAATCATATATTTTAAAAAATACTGTAAAAGAAATGTAATATTTGTTTCTGCTCGTACAGGAGAAAACATTGTACATTCTCTTTTTTTTGGCGGAATTTCTATCAAAGACATTGTATATGACTGCTCCCAAATACTATTACGACATTTAGTAGAACTTTGTATGCAGTTTTGAGATTTTGGTGAAAGAAAAAAATTGTGAAAATATCCATCCTCTTGTATAAAAGAATTAGAATATGATAATATATTTTTGTCTGGCATAAATGACAGTAGAGGAACAGAGTTCATATCTACATCGGAGTAGACATAATGTGAAAACTGCTAACTGGTAACAAGAAGATTAAAACTTACTTTAGCTGGACATTGATGCGAAAAGTGCCTGAAGGAGATACTCCGAATGAAAACTTGGCGATGACAGTTACACTGTAGGTAAATGAAGCTGATATATCAAATTTGTGGTGATTGGATTCAATCGATATCAATGATACTATTGAGAAAAAGTAAAAACAAGAAATTTACCTTTAAATCAGAGAGCAATTTTTAGAAACAGTCACTGTCAATGCTGATGGGAGGTACGAAGGCTGTTTGCTATGGGCTGATGACATATCACCATTCCATGTTAATTTGAATTTGGCTAAAACCCGACTTAATTGCACAACTTCAAAACGTGTGGGCATGAATTTGTATCAAGAATATGGAGCTATTTTTTCGAATTAGCTTGAAGGAGGAATCATACAAGCCTCACAATCTGAAATCTCTTATTATAGAAGTTATCTACCTCATCTACCTTGATGCATCGGCCAGACTCCCTAATCGACCATCTTTTGAATCAGTACTTGCAATGTGGGCCAAATTTGATGGAACTTATTCCTGACCTTCTATGTTTCATAGAAGAAATTTTTTTGTTATAGGTGATATCAGAAAAGCATTTTGCCAAATAAGTATTCGCCAAGAAGACAATGAACTTTTACGTTTTCTATTTTGAAGGAAAAGAATCATAAGTATTTCCAGTATTCCAGAGTACTGTTTGGAGTGAATTGTAGCCCCTTCCTTTTGGCGTTAGTAGTTGGTTATCACGTTAATAAAAGTGTGGGATGTGATAACACATTTAAGAAAAAGCTTGCCCAGAGTTAAAGGTTGATAATGTTGTAACCAGTGTAGAAAGTAAAAAAGAATTAGAGACAATCAACCCTCAATCAAAAGATCTTGTGTCAAAAGAAGGATTTTAATTAAGAGAATGTCAATATTCCGGACACAGCAATGAAAGTAATGGTAAAATAGAAACTCCTGTTCAGGGATTGATCTAGAATAAAGAAGTTGACACTTTAAAAATTGACAAGAGCTGGATATATGATATCAATGCTGAAAAGGTGAAGAAAAGAAGTATACTATCCATAGTACACAAGGTGTTTGATCCCTTTCACTTTGTTTCATCACTCATGCTCTGCTCGAAAATTAAGTTGCAGAGAACCTGGAAAACAAGGATTGGTTAGGGATGAAGAGATTAATCTTGAATTAAGACACGCATTTTTGAAATGATTTCAAGAGCTGAAACTTTTGAAGTATCAAAAATCCCAGGTACATTCAAATTAAGAAAAAAATCTAAGCAACTGGGCCAGCCATACTTCATGGAAGCCAAGATGCAGTTGTGACATATTTTAGAATTCAAAATAAGGAGAAAATTGAAGGTTTTTTTTAGCTAACAAACCCGAGTAACTCCTTTCAGAGGGGCCACTATTCCAAGGATAGAACTTTTAGTTGCTGTTATTGGTGTCAGATTAACAAATTCCCTCATCGAAGCTTTTCAATGGGAAAATATCGAAAAATATTTCTGGTGTGATTCGACAACTGTTTTGGATTTTTTGAGACAGGAAAATTGGTCAGTATTAGTTCTTAAACGTGTCCAGGAAATCAGAAAAAATAGTGATCCCACATCCCGAAGGCATGTACCAGGCGAAAGAAAACCAACAGATTTGCCCTCGAGAGGTTGCAAGGCAAAACACATGTTTTCCTCAAAGTAGTGGAAGGGTCCTCAATGGATAAAAGATCCATCGGGAATCAATAATCTGATGAATACATTGAATTATCATCGGGACGAAGAAGAGTTTCTGAATGAAAATTAAAAACCACTTATACTTTTACAAAAAGTAAAGTTGGATTAGGAGAGAGTTGATACTACAAATATTTTTCAAATTATAATAGTATTGTTCGACTCGTTGCATGGAATTTTAGTTTCAAACAAAATTGTTTCCATTCAAAAGAACGGAGTCGTGGATAATTAGTTGCCACAAATTTCTGTGAAGCATAAGTGAAAATAATACGCATGATTGAAGAAGAATTTTTCGTTTCTGAAAATGATAGTTGACTTACAACTCTTCTAACATTTAAAGATGAGCAGGGTATTATTCGGCTGAAAACTAAAATAACATATAGAAAAGGTAAGGGTGAATTTTTAAAACCTGCTATCCTTCCTGGAAATCACGAAGTAGTGAGATGACTGATCCCTTACACCCATGTAAAAAATTGCTACCAGGAGGAGATATTTATCAATTTGCTTAGAGAGAAGATCTGGATTCTTCACGAAAGAAACATTGTGATACAAGTTCTGGTAAACTGTATTATTTATAAAATATTTTGTTCGAAGAACTTTGATATAATTACTCCTCCTCTTATGGAAATTCGAGTAAAAGATGCAACAGTATTCCAGATTATCGGCATTGATATGGTTGTACCACTTTTTCTTAAAGAAAATAAGAAACGTATGATATTGTTATTTACTTGCGCCGTTTACAGAGTGGTTCATTTTGAACTTGTCACTGCCGTTTTGATGGAAGCATTTTTGCTGGGATTTCGAAGATTTGTGACACGTAGGGAAATGTTCTCAGATGTCTACTGTGGCAATGGTTCAAACTTCAAAGGAACAACCAATATTTTGAAATATTGAATTGGGAGCAAGTACAGAAACAAGGAACTGTGAAAGCTTTTGAGTGGAAATTCAACCCACCAACTTCCGCATGGTGGAGAAGTTGATGGGAGAAACTCATAAGATGAATGAAAGATTTACTAACAAGAGTTTTAGGAAAAACGAGTTCAAGTTATGAAGAAACAACAACGGTCTTGGCAAATTGCATACCTGAGGATGAAGCTATAAAACCAATCTCACTTTCCATGTTCTTTCAAGACATAGAAGAATACAAACTTTCTGATATTGGCACTGTTGATCAAAAATTTTTAACTGAGAGGATCAGGTTTAGACAAAGATAGATCTCAATACTTAGGCACACTCATTCAACAAGTCAGCAAGAAGCAGTCATTACCAACATTCCATCCATCGGTAATATTGTCTTTGACGGAGCAGACAATAAAAAATGAATTGACTGGCCTTTGGGGCAGATTTCTGTGCTGATCACTGGCAAATATGGAGAAACTCGTCTAGTTAAAGTGTAAACAATGAAACACGAACTGCTTTGACATATTCAAAGAATTTACCCATAAGAAATAACGCCGTCTGAATGTAATGATGCTTTAAAGATTCAACCAGAGGAAACAGAATAAACATTTCCTCTAAAGATGAGACCAAACTCAGGAGAGTAGGAAAAAGACATAAGGTCCCAAAAAGGCTAAATTCATAAAAGGACATTTTTTCCATTTTATTCCTTTATTAATTATTTCCAACTTATTTAGCCTACATTCAATTTTTTTTATTATCATTTATTATCAAAAAGTGGGAGGATGTTAAAGTAGAGTAGCCCTCTAAGCGTTTCCATTCTACGTGTGAAACTCCTGTAAAATGAAGGAGCGGGACTAGTTTTCTGTCGCGAAAGCGTGTCGGTTTTCTACCAGAGATGTGTAGGAAGCGTTCACGGGTTTTCTTCCTTCCCCTCCTTTTCTTCATGGGAGGTCAACAAGCCTCGGGTATCAGCATATTACCACCTATTCATGCCAAATTTTATTGCTTTCTTTTATTTTGTACGGCTACAAACGTCAGAGTGTTTCTGGGAATAGTGCATAGGTTGCTTTTTAACCCGATTGCTGATAGCACTTTCTAAACTGTTACACAGTGTAAATATAAACAGATAGGTTTTCACTTAATTTTTGCTGGATATATTAAGTACAGAATCTTTCATCATACATTCGGTCTTATTATACATATATTTTCAAAATTAGCAATTAATGAAGGATTAAAATTGTATTCATATCATTTTATTATTATTCCAAATAAATTATTTTGTACAGAGCAATCAATAGTTGCAATATTGTAGCATTTGTCTAGAATTGTAACTAAGCACGGATAGTTCAGTTAATCAGATACATATAAATAACAATATATAACAATTTTTTTTAAAAGAACGGGCATCATATTCTATTATAATAAGAAATACAAATCAGCAATATGATTGAATATATGAAAATATATATAATTCTAGAAACATAATTGGTTACTTATGTATTAATGATCCGGGTTCTAAAATATCTCGTAGCAATTTTATCAAAATTCAATATTGTTTTTAATCATGATTTTTTATTGAAAAATTGTGGCTTTTCGCTCTTAAATGCCTTAAATAATGAAATTATAAAGCTCAAACGTCGTTAAATATACCAAGGTAAATGCAGATTAATTGGCAACCGTATTAAAAATTTATTTTTGAAATTATAGAATATTCTGGTGATTTTAAAGTGTTTGTGAAATTTATTAAAATTATCGACATTTTTTGCGATTCCCCCCCCCATTAATTTGCGTGCACGTTCAACGATACTGCTACCTTCAAAAATAATAATAGGCAGCTTGAGGAAGCAAACAAACGATTCTTTTAAAATATTATACTGAAATATTTTATTCCTCATAAATTTCGATATGTTTATAATGTTTAATATTCTTAAAAAAATACAATGGACATAAATTCATCTTCTAATTTTCGTCCATTCTGTAAAAGAAAACACTAATTATTTATTGCTATATTTGCTAGTTTTATCAAACAAGGTAATTCACAAAAGTTTCTGTTGCACTTACATTTTTTTTATAAAATTGACCGTGGAAAAGTAATTGATGTTTTAAATACATGAAATTAAACTTGTAAAACATATGTTCGCATGTGTAACTTTGAAACTTTCCATTTTCTTTCTCTTATTAATGATCGCTAATAGTGAAGATAACAATCATTGAAAAGTTTTTTTATAACTCTTCAGGTCGAAGGAAATAAAGTAATAAGCATCTTGTTTTGGTAGAAACTTCAACAATTCCACAAATGAATTAAGAAATTTTAATGTTTTAGAACTGTATTTGAAATTTTAATTGCTTATACGAAAAGATGTCTTTACTTTTGCCGATTATCTCCTTAGACATAGTAAACATATCAAACTATATAAATAAATGGATTTAATGAAGATATAGTGATAATAGTATTTCAGTGAAGTTGTGATGTATAAATTTTAGAAGTATTTGCCATCATAGTTTGAAAACTCTCGAAAACTGCCATAAAAAGTAATCGATTCCTTATTTAGAAGTAATAACTGGTGTAAGCCATTACTTTCAATTATGAAAGAAATATGCCCTGTTGTATCCAGAATCATTGACATTAATTAGTCTTGAATTGGTTTCGAAATGCACAAATATATGTATATATATTTAATTCCTTAAAGAAACTTTCGCGCACGACAAACCCTTATTATTTTTATAGTACCACAATAAACCGTATTCTAAAATATCTTATGATAGTTAACTTTCCTGGGAAATTATATAATATTTTTCATCTTCTGTTCTTTTTCTTCAATAAATCAATATTATGGTATTTGTGTTGACATCTGTTTTATGAAGATTTATGTCATAAGTGTTATGGGGATTTATGATATCATTGTTCAGAGAAATTCAAAATAAATCTAAAGCTGGCATTTAGTAAATAAATGAACTCAATATTAGAAGAAATTACTTATTAATATACATTTGTTCAGTAAGTATGAAGTTATCTTTTATTACAATTAAACAATTACTCTTTGGGAGTATTTGCTTTGGGAAAAAAGAATTCAAATTATAGAAATTTTATACTTACACAATATGCTCAGTTTTAAAACAATACGTCACAGTTTTATCAAAAGTTCATTTTAAATTGTAATCATACTTTTTGACAAAAGTTAATAATAGCATTGACTTAATACCCCAAACTTATCAAATTAAATGCTAATTAAAAAAAGCCTTTAATAAACAACGAGATTCAAATTTGTAAGCTAATTCATTAATTTATGGGGTTTTTTTCTCTTTTGTATCTGTCAAAGCATCTCAAGTGGATTTTTTTTCTTTATTGAAATTAAATTAAAGAAGTCGAATTGAGATATATAGTAAAATTTTATATTCCCAACAGCTAAAACAAATTAGGTCTCTTTTAAGGAATTAGAATTGATCATACATGGAAACTTTATGTAGAGATATTTCAATCCACACAAATTTAACTTAGTTTTAAATTCATGTCATCCTAAAAAAATAACTGACATTTCATGTAACTAATTAATTTTAGAAAATACAGAAGCTCTGTTATTGTTACTTAATTTTTTTTTTGTCTCGGCTTAAGAGAAAAATTAGTGCTTAGTAATATAGATGAATAAATTATACAGTGATGTATGCAGAATTTTGTTGAGTAAAATGCATGCATTTGATCTTTTTTTTTCTTTCAATCTTGATGAAAGACAATTTTCAATGCTGTTAAGTCGTATATGATAAAAGTTAAATTTATAGTGACTTCTTTTTTATGGAAATTAAGAAGTAAACTATTTCTATTTACAGAGAAATCTACATAACCTTATTTCCCATGGCATCAGAAAAGGAATTATAAATGAGTATTAAATAATATAGAGTTTAATTTTTAAATTATGAACTGAAACTGAAAAAAAAAAACACTCTATGCATACTAAGGAAGTGGATGAAAACCAATTTTTGTACATTATTTATTAAGGGAACAACTTTAAATGTTAGCCATGAGCTAGTACAATCAAATAATTTATAATGTTTAACAATCTCAAAAATTCTTTTAAAAATCACAAAGATTGACATTACATAATAACATAATATTTCCCAATACGTAAATAATTACAAAAATTTACACTAAATAATCATTACAAAAAATTAAATCTAAATAATCATTGTAAAAAATTAAATCTATATAATCATTGTAAAAAATTAAATCTAAATAATCATTATAAAAAATTTAATCTAAATAATCATTATAAAAATTTAAATCTAAATACTGTTAATTGTGGTCACATTGCTGTTATATTACACTAATAGTCCCTGAAACAACACACAATATACTAATAAGAATGCATCTTGTTCTTGCATACATTAACTAATGAATATTGCAGATGTTAAACATTTTGATGTGGGAAAAAACAACTTAATTCACCTTTTAATTTGGAAGTAGCAACGTAAGCAGTAATAACAATTTTAGAGTCTATCTTTAACAACATGGAATATTTTTTCTGGATTACTATAAGAAATGAAGCACATTAAACATATTATTATAAAATGAAAATATAAAGAAAAACATATAATTACAAATATCAAAAATCTTATATTTGCATGCTTCTTTTAATATCAAGCTGTTGTAAAAGGTATTGCACTATTTATAACAGAGACACAGTGTGATACCTTTCAAAACATGGAGCTGCACACAAACCAACATCGCAATCTTTGCATTCAAATCGTGTCTCTCTGCGAATGCGCTTTCCATTGTCGTTTTTTTGAAGACAGCATACTACACATTTTCGCACTGATTTTCTTTTTATAAAACTATCTTTTTGCACATATGAAGGAAAATGTCGCCCAACAACGGATCACTACCCCCATCTTCGATTAATCGTTCGATTAATTTCATTCGAAAACCAACATAATTTAATGTCCCGCTGTTCTTTTTAAAAATCACGAAAGAATTCCATACGATTTGATTTAATAAATGACGAAAAATCTTCTTGTAGTATTTTTTCTGTTGACTTCTGACAACAGGGTAGTAGGATAGACATTGGTCTGATCTATCCACACCACCCATTGAATAATTGTAAAATACCACGGCCTTAGGTTTTATCTTTACGTCCGGATTTCCCTTCATAGATTTTACTTCCGTCATTTCAGTATTATGGAAAGTACTTAGCATGAGAAGGGGTTTTTTGTCCTTCCATTTCAGTACACACATCTTACCTTTTTGAAGACCAACAACTTCTCCTTTCTTTACAGATAAGTTTTTGAAAGCTGTGGGTAAACCTTTTCGGTTGGATCTTAGAGTTCCACAAATATCTGTTTTGCTTTGTATCAACAGTTCTGCCAATTCTGGCGAGGTATAGTAATTATCTGTTGATAAACAGTATCCTTTACCTTTTAACTCGTGAAGAAGAGTCATCACACTTTTGGTGGAAAGACCATAATCATTGTAGTCACCATGGAAGATGGTGCCTTTTCCTGTATATATGAAGGAGTTCCAAATATAACCGCTTTCGGATTCGCACAATTGAAATAATTTTATTCCGAAACGAGCGCGTTTATTTGGTATAAATTGCTTCCAACTCAAACGACCTTTATAAGCTATTAAAGATTCGTCCACAGATATATCCGATTTAGGTACATAAATAGATTTGAATCTTTTTATAATCATATCGTGTAGTTCAGCAGTTTTCCGTAGTTTTGGGTTCGGATGAAGTTTTTCGTCAAAAGCATCATTGTTCTCAAAATGTAGGAATTTCATTAAGAGTCCATATTTCATCTCGCTCATAATTTTTCCAAAAAATGGCGTAGATAAAATTGGCCTTTTCGACCAAAACCACTTCTCCACTGGCTTTTGAACTATTCCTTGCAACAACAAAAGGGATAGAAATCTCTTCATCTCTGGAATATTTGTCTCATTCCATTTCAGTACTCTAGAAGAAGGTGTAAGTTCCACATTCGCTAAATACGATTCAGCATATCTGTTCGTTTCTGTGACTATATAAGAGAAAAGTTCTTCATCAAAAAAAAGGCTGAAATAATCTAAGGGATCATCAGAATCTCCGATAGAAGCTTTTATTCCTGGATTTCCAGTAAATGGAAATTTAGGAGGACACGGCTGAGGAAGAGTAGGATCAACTCGACACCAATCTCTGGCACTATCTAGAGAATCATCATCGGATTCACTTTCGGAAGAGGTAAACTCTTCTTCCGAGCTTTCCGTTTCGATTAAAAGTTCTGTTTCAGAGTCGCTATCCATTTTTAACGCAAGAGAAAAAGCACACTTCTTAACAAGTTTGAAAGTTGAGGAGAAAATGGTAGCCGTAGCTATTTGACTGGTCTTTTATAAGAGAGGTTACAATAGATGTGAAAAGGGGTTACATCGGTGTACAGTAAGTTGCAAATTGGGATGGTTGGTTGAATAGACAATTCAAATAAGAAGAAAGAGCACCGATAACGATAAGAATCAGACTTGAAAAAGAAACTCCGCGTGGCCCTAAGGCTCCTTTCACCCTATACGGAATCAAATGCCACCCGTGTCGCCATGAGTTTGGGCTGACGTTTTTCTCGAGACTAGCCATTTTACCCGAAGGAAAAAAAATACTATACTTCTTTAATCACTACCAAAAGAAGTAACAATGAGTTGAAATATTTTGCATAATTGTGTAGGATATTGGATTTAATACAGGAAAATGCATTATACTTCATAAAATTTACGTAATTAGATAACAACCATATTAATAAAAGAAAATAGTAATAATTTTTTAATATTTTCGGTGCGGTGCCTATTGTTGCCTTATTTCTATATCTTCACAATAAGGATAAAGATAGATAAAATTCCACAATCAAATTCAAAATAAGTAATATAATGAAAATATTTTTAAAAAGATGTACGTCATGTATCAACAAGAACAAAATGCACAAATTCAGTAATCTTAATTATCGCTATGGAAGTACAGAAACCGAACAAAAGAATTGAAGTTATAATCTTATGACTGTAGTATAGGCGGCTCATAGAGGAATCATTAAGCGAAATCCACCTCAAGTACAAATTTTTTTACGCTTTCTACTGTCAGTTTATTATATATATAACAGAAAGAACTTGATTTTTTTAAAAAATATGTCTTACCAGAATCATTTAAAAACATAAATCAGATTAATTAAAACTTTATGTACTATAGATATGTCTTACTATAATATTCATTTAACTATTTTAAGCATCACAATTCATGATATTCCTTTCAGTAAATTATTTACTTCAAGCATTACAGAGCTTGTTTTTGTAAAGTTTATCTCCAAAATTTTTAAAGCAAAGTCATTCGCAAGTTGTAGAAGCTCGGTATTCATGTTCACTCAGAGAAAAAAGAATATAAACACGCAATATAAAAAACAATTTTTTTAAAATCAATTCCTACTTAGACCAAAAAAGAAAATTTTAATTTTAGTTACCTATTATTAAATAATTACAAGTAGCATAAATATATATACAAATATGATAGAATCACAATATCAAAAGCAAAATAGAAACTGAATATCCACGCAATTTTTCATTTTGCTTTCTATATATGGTGTTGGAATATTATTTTTGTTTGTTGCTATTTATACGCTTCTTTCTTTTTTTTTTCACCTTTCTAATTTAAGAAGCAGATGGTGGTCACGCACCAACATAGAGAGTCTGCAACTGGCGGTTTCGAACTCGCAGCCCAATGGATACAAATCCATCGCCCAACCAACCAGGCAATCACGGCCCTGGTGTCTCCTTGAGATTAAAATTCTATTTTAGTTACTTTTTATTAAATAATTAATTGTTGCTGTTGTTCTCGTGTTTAGCTTTACAACTTAAGGAGGGTGCAATAGCTTCTGAGGGTATGGGCCCTTGAGCACCTGAGGGCATAAATCTGCTTCTAGCTCACACACGTCAAAAACAATTTTTATAGGACGGACTGCATTAATTCATCCACACATCGAAATTTAGATCTAGAACAGAGAAAGATCACCTCTGCTCCAGTACGCACAGTGATATCACTTTCGACATAGAGGACTTTGTGACCAAGGCAGATGTAACATCCACCACACACACACACATACAGAAAGTCTTCGGTTAGTGGGTTCGAAGTTGCAAGCCTAAGGGATGCAAAACCAATGCTTACCAACCAGGCTATCCTGACCTGATAATTACAATTACTATAAATAATTGATCAAAAAATTAAGTAGCATTGAATTTTCAACGCCAATTGAAGATTCAAAGTCAATTGCACGCACCAGTTGGGTAATGCAATATAGATTAGAAACTTCTAATTTATTTATTCGCTATTATTTTAATTTGAAAGTAGTTCAAAATGAATCGATGAAACCAATAAATGTTCTATGTCTAATTTTAAATGCATTAAACATTACGAAAATAAACAAAGTCGTTTAAAATAATCTGCTGAAAACATGTTAGGCCGAACCTTATTAGTATGGGGAAAAAAACTCGTTACTTATTCGGAGACTGGGAAATGGAGATTTTGGTGATATTTTAATTAATAAATAAAAAATTAATCAATTATTATTTGAGAAAACTGTATTAACATCAAATGTCGTCCACTATAAGTTTAAAAAAATTTATTTCAACTTGATTGGATGAATAAAAGTATTTCATTAACGAATGAAAATTTGAACTCTCTCTCTCTCTCTCTCTCTCTCTCTCTCTCTC
>JAOUZG010027617.1:12146334-12187550 GCA_026289955.1 Argiope argentata
TATATATATATATATATATATATATATATATATATATATATATATCACTTTGAGAAAATCGACATTTTTAACGCGTTTCGAATATTTTAAATTAACAGTTTGAGAAGTAAAATTCAAAAGTTATCATAACATTCTTCTTAATTGAAAAAGAGATTGGTAAAGTCAAGAAATGGTTTTGAAGAAATATTAATACTATTAAATCTATTTTCTTCTATGGCATTTGGATGAAATTTATATATCTAAGAATACACAATCTTTTTTTCAAAACGTTTTAAAAACCTTGATACTAAGCAGCAAAGCGCAAGAACCGGTATTACACTATTTCCGAAATTATCTGTTTCGAAAATTACAAATCATTCCCTATAATTTTACTTTGTATTTTTAATTAACAATTAACTTCTTTTTTTTTTTTATAAAAATCGTAGTTCTATGAAAACTTGAAACCGATCCAAGGGCTATCAGTAGGACCTTCACCGTCATTGGATAAACATGAATGGAAGTATCAATTATTGACAAGGAAGCTAATTTTCGGTATCATAGATACTGACAGGCAAGGAAAACTTGACTAAGTTCCTTAATGAGACATGAAGGAATGAAAAAATTCTGATCGTTTGTGGGATGAGTACCGATTATCGGGTAATTCCAAACATGCAAGCACATCTGATTTAATCCATTTAAAGTCCGGGTTTTTTTACAGAATTTTTTGGCTTGAAGTTTTTTTTGTCACTGGTTTTTCTCTTAACTTCACAAATGATCTCAGATGTAAATTGTTAGCTGTAAATACACTGGATTAAGATTGCGAAGCTTTTTATACTCTTTTTCTTCATAGGAAGAATTTTTATATCTGTTACACTCCTTCCCGATCTATGAACTAATGAGACACAGTAGCAAGGTGTATTTAGATTTGAGATGTTCCAGATATTAAAAAAAAAGATAGCACAATTACTTTCTTTCTAGGAATTTTTTTCCATTTCTTTCTCGAAAGTCTGAATTCTTAATTCATCAACATTTTCAATTTCAACTTCTCTTTTCCTAAATTAAACACTAATTGTCGACTCGTTTTTTTTTTTTTTGAGCCAAGGAGAAAAAGGCGAATTCTAAGATTGCTCAAGAATTATGAGAGATATTGAAGATTATTAGTCTGTTTTGCTGAATACTTTTTAAAGAAAGAAAAATAACTTTTCAGCTTGCGTTTATTAGATTAACTAAAATCTGTAGTTTTTCAATTGCATTTCTAATTTTAATTATTCTAGTTTACTATACAATTATGGCATCAAAATATTTTTATTATTATATATTAAAATTTTTTAATTAATCAATCTTAGTTATATTTCAAACTGGTAAATTAAGATAATTGTTGATATGGGATCAAAGAAATTAAAAAAAAGTTTTGCTATTTAAAATATGCAGAAAAAATTGAAGTTTAAGACTTCCTTTAAAAAATATAAATAAAAGTTGCTTTATATCGCGTTTTTATCTAATTCGATCTTATAAAATAAAAAAGTAAAATATAAATTATGTAAATTTGCCATAATATTGTAACATTTTGGCAGGGGCTACTGGTGAATTGCGCCGGAAACACACTCAGGTATTGGAAAATAAAAATCTATTTATTGTCCAGGTATAATACACATATATTTCACACAGATACACCTTCTTGATTACGTATTTTACTAACACATAGGTAATTCAGTTCAGAGATTCCCAAGGGAAAGGTGCTGTGCTTCAGATAAATAAAGGAGTCTCTTTCGGAGGTGAAAATATATGATGGAGTTTCTGAAACTCCCGCAAGATTTAGCCCGAGGTTCGGGATTCTCTGCTCGTCGATTAACCTGCTGGGATTTCCTGACACGTAAGATGATGAACTGGCTGGAAGAGCAACTCAGAAGACAAGCTGTTCAACTAATTGGAGGTTTCCCCAAAGCTCGGATAAACTTTCGCACTTCAGTCAAGACGAAAAAATCCAAAATATCCGATGAACTTCACGTGGGATCAGCTGCAGGGCGTGGCTGCCTACGTCACTCTAAATTCTCTCCTGAGAATTTTACACAGAATTCCAAGCTGAATTCTAGCTTCAATCACTAGCAGTCGCTTTGCAGTCGGATCTCTCCATCCGCTCCCTCAGTCGGTCCCCCTTTTTATTTGCTTCTCATAGGCCGTCCTTAGGTGGCAAATGACCAATCAGGATAGTTCCCGACTTTCATTTGATCATCTCACCTAAGTTATCTTTGCAATCACAAAAGGGTGGAAAACGGCGATTAGTAAAGAGACGTGTAGGCTCCGTCTTGTCTGCTCCATTCTTCTCTAGAAGAATGAAATGCCATCTGCCGCTGGCCCCCGTTGTGTCGACTCTCTTATCTATTGACAGGGGCACATCTGGTTCTTTCCTTCGATGTCTGTTCCAAACACGTGTCCAGTTCAGTGCAGACCTGAAAAGTCACTCAGACACATTAGCATGACAGCGGTACTTAGATTTGAATACCAGGTGTCTGCATTCTTCTCATTTTAAAAATTATTCCGCTATCTGTAATTTCCAGGTACAAAGGGTTGCTTTCCCGTGGGAACTTAGTTTGCTGTGTTTCTACTTGTTGGTTATCTGAAGACGTCACAATATTAAGTATATATTAATGTGGACCATGAAATCTTTCATATATGAACAAAAATTAGTAGGATTAATTTGTTTTATGCACTAAACTATTGAATTATGTGATACTATTTTCTGTCTGAGAGCAAGTTGGCATAGTGATTCCTTTAAACATTTGGAATATTTATGAAATCCACGGAAACATCTATAAATTAGTAATTTTAAAGTTCGAAACCTAATAAATCTTGCGTCCATAATTATGAGTGGAGTAATTATAGAAGAAAACTATAGATTAATGACATATACCGACTATTATTCATCAATTTTTATAAGTTTTACTGTTTAAATGTTTCAGTATCAAAATCCCTTTCTGTCATAAAAGTGGCATATTATTGTATCAAGCTTGTTATGCAAATTTCATTTAACATAAAATAAACGTATGCACCTATAATTTTTCAGAGTTTTCTCATTTTCACATTTACAATTACATAATTTAATTTTAATTTAACAATGAAATATACCATTGTATATGCAAGCAATGATGTAATACATACAATGATATAATTCAATTAACAAACAATAATAAAATATGTAATTCCATGAATACATATGTAATCACGCAATTCCACGAATAGAAAATGAATTCTAAAATCTAAAGCTCATTTTTCTTTTCAAATAAAATTCTGAAAAATTCAACACAAATCAGATATTCAATTATTTCAATGATCATCAGATATCATTTTTCATTTCTTGTCAGCATCATTATTGCTTGAAGAGAGTATGATCATATAAGATTAAGTTTTATTGATTTGAAATAAAAGCTATATAATAATTGAAGCTATATCTTTGATGTAACCATATAACGCCTCTATTTGGGATTAGTTAATGCCATTATTTGTCTTGTTTAATACTCTAGTTTGTATAGTGCATTAACATCTGATTTGTATATAATGCTTACCTAGCAAAAGAACCATTTATCAGTGCACTGTTTCTTCATGGAAATCTTAGAGATACATATAAGGAAAAGTTTTATATTTGTAGTTCATGATAACGAAAAGAACAAAATCTTGTTTCTAGTAAAAATGTAAAATCCAGAGGTTTTAAATAGACTTAAGAGAAAGCTTCTTAAGCTGACTTTATTGTTATTAAAAGGAAGTTCGATACAATGCCTTAAACGAGATACATAGATTTTTCTTTCTGCATTTTTAATTCTTAGCAGGTAAAATTTACTACAATAAGCTTTAATAAACTTTTAATTTACAGTAATTTATATTCTACTTAACAAGAACAAATTATCTAGAACACATAAAATATTCTTTTATTAAGTTATTTGAAATAAAGATTTTTATTGGTAAAATATTCTTTTTTCTGTTAATAGTTCGAAAAATTTCTGGTGTTTAAGGATGCAATCAAAAAAGTAAAAAAATAAAGATTTTTAAAAATATATAATAGATATATTTAAGAGTTATTATGTTTTATTTATCAATTAATAATTTAATAAAGATTTCAATTCAAAAGAAAAATCTTCCCTAGAATTTAAATGAACATATATATTCAACTCTTTTTCTTTTGGAACAGATCAATTTGAAACTGTGGTTCCTATAGTTTTTAAATAAGCCTGATTTAACTTTATGTTTTATCCCACACTTAATGGATTGTGACAAAGAATCGCTCTTTTTTCGACTTTAAAAGACAATAATATATCGAGCTTCTTTAATATGTAAGTATTAGGAAGTAAAAATAGTTCATTTCCATAAATGGCATGAATAGCGCAGATGAAATACCATAATAACTTTTGATATCTAGATAATGTTTTTTGTTGATTGTATAAGTAAGAAAAAAGTATAACGATGCAGATAAATAGTAATTCACAAAACTACATGGAGCATAAAAGTACAAAGAGAGGATCAAATAGAATTTTCATGACTAGAACTTGAATAGAGCTCAAAAGTGAGGCATTTGCGTTCTAATAAAAATCGAAATATTGAAAAAAAAATGTATGAGAACCCTTAAGTTCATGCAAAGGGTTTAAATTTTTTAAAAATAACACCGAGAAAGAACAAAAATTATCTATATGATAAAATGATTCAAACTAAAGCTTTTAATTTCTAATATTATCTAAGTGTTTTATTAATATGAAACAAAAAACACACAGAAAAATAAGTTGTGAAGAAATTATCGCAGTTTTCGTATCTAACCATTATATTACCAATTAGGACAGAAAGAAATATCAAATCTCTAATGCGAAAATATGAAAAAAATACAGTACGGTATATAGTTAATTTTTCTTTTGTCTCTGTTCTTGATTTATGATCTTTTAAATAAATCGTTTAACAAAATCTTATTTTTTGTTCAATACACGGACATTAAAAAAAATCGATGCTTTTAGATAATATTTGTATTTAAGTATTGGCATCTTTGAACCTACTATTTAATATATTAGCGGATTTTTTTTTATCTTCTTAGTTCCCTTTTTTTGAAAAACTACATAATCTAAAGTGAATCTGCAAAGTTCTTGAAAAATAGAAAATAGAAAAAAAAAATTAAAATAATTAAAATAGGACAAATGATTTCAATGACACATTAAAAATAACAATTAACATTATAAAAATCAAAGTATATAAAAATAATTGAAAATCAGGCATTATATTAACTTTTATATATTATTATTATATTCAAATATATTATTATTTGGGAATTAATTGACATTTAGTTTGAAAATTTTCATTTATATAGCCTTTAATTGGAATATTTTGCAAATCGCATCGAAATTTTCAACACATTTATTATCTAACAGGCATTGTTGCACATCCGATATTCTCGAAATTTTAGGTATGTGAAAAGTATTTGTTTTTTCGCCAGGCACAATTTTGTTTTTAAATACTCTTATGTCTATAAATTAAGGAAAAAGCAAGTTCAGGAAAAGAAAGAATCAGAAGTAAAACTAATGTGACTTATTTGTAAAGCCTATTTATTAAACAAAAGGTAAAGGGCAAAAAAAAGATGTTATACGTTTGATATCATTAACCCTTCAAGCGGCTGGAACGTAGAAAGTCGCTCTAAGGTGTGTCGCCAACGTGTCGCTTTAAAACCGCCAGGAACGTAGAAAGTCTCCTTCCGCAAATATCTCTTAACCCTACAAGCGTCAACCCCGCAAACAGACGGAATCTCTTCTCCCTTCAAAGCGCTATCCCCGTGAAAAGACGGAAATTTAAATCCCCTTAAAACTGTCACTGCCCGTACTTTCACGGGTCCAGTTTTTCGCTTCCCCCAAACTCAAGCTGCGAGATAATGAGAAAGAAATCTGAGATAAGGAGAAGACAATCGTTATCAGTGGACGATAGGAATGCTGTCTTCCTGGTCGATTTCTTTTAAGCATTTTAAAATTTCGTTTACATTCTCAACCTTACTTTTGAGATTTTAAAAATAAATGCGAATCCACATTAAGTTTTAAATAAAAGGAATAAAACTGAACGTATGAAAATATATTCCAGGAATGAACATATATGATTATTGTTATTAATAAATTCATCCATAAGATTTTAAAACTATTTAGGATGAAATAACAGTTAATCTAAAAAATAAATATAAAATAAAAATTTGACATTTTTCTCTTTTATAACGTACTTTTATTTAAGGATTTTCGAATTGAGATTGCTTATGCAACTTATTTTTTAAAAAAATAAGACACAGAAATTATATGCAGAATTTTATTTAATGAACGAGACTTTTCATCTTTGAATGATTTTTTTTTCATTGATAAGTGTAATTAAAAAAGGGGAGATATTTTATTTGTATAAAATCCATAAATTAAATTGAGTTTTTTTAGAAAGATAAGTTTTAAATTAATTATATTAAATCACATATTTTTATTACGTAAAAATTTATACATAAAAATTGATAATTTATTTAATTTGCAATTTTTTTTTGTTTATGGAATTTCCCATTCCTTGACGAATACAAACAGAAATTTAAGTATTGTGGAGATATTATTTTTATATTTTTCTCTAGTTTTTAATAATATTTTCAAAGTTAGAATAAAGGCAGTTTTTATAAGTTATATTTTTTAATCGAAATATTAATCTTATTTCACTGTTCAGTCTCATATATACATCACGTACTTCTGTAAATGTCAAACATAATGTTAAGTGACATTTTTATATACGTTTAATATTGAGTAATTCAATGCTCGTGAAAGTAAATGAATGAATAAGTTAAAAGTTATAAAAATTTTAAGTTAATTTAATTAAAGTTAAATAATTATACCTTGTGTTTTAAATTAAATTTTTTTTAACTTCTTGGTCTAATTTTATCTCATATCTTAGCATTAAAAAAATTAATGCGTGCAACTGGCATTTAGATTACCTTCTTCTCTTGTTTGCAAAATTTGAGTTCACTAGAGGGGATTTTAGTTTATTTATCCAGTTTGTTCACAGGAGCAAGAAAAATTCAGAAATACCCACATTTCAAGTAATTTGAAATTCTTAATTCTTAATAAACTTTAGCCTCACATTTTCATTTTTAAAAAACAGAACTTGTTTGAACAAGAGTGTCAGACACGCAGGTCTCTTACCACCATTTCTACTAAAATAGTGAACATCCTTACTGATAGTGAAGATGAGTATTCGTGTTGGCGATCTCCAGATCAAACTGTTTGACCTAGGGTGAACACATTTTAGCCGTATATAATTTGGAACTGGAAATAAACACCTCGGGATAAAATTATCAATAAATTTAATTACAATTTTTATTAATTAAAATTACATAAAATTTTAACATTTATTTACAACAAAAGTTGAAATTATTACATCACTATTTTGACATTGTATAATTTTATTTATACATTAGAATATATCACCAAGAGAATTCATTCTTTGAAAAAATTAAGATCTTCAACTTTTTGTATCTTATTTAGTGACATGCTAGTTATATAACTTTCGCTTCAGCTACATGGTTTATTTGTAATTCAATAAATAAAATTTTGAAAATGATATGGCAAAAAAATTCGTATCATTGATGAAGAAAATTTTGTATTCACATTTAATGTACCATATATATTTCTACCGTGTTATTTTCGAATGAACTGTAAAATGTTAACATTTTATTAATGCTTGAAAAAGGATTTTTTCAGTCATGATGGATTAAAATAATTTTAAATTGAGATTGATATAGGAAAAGTAATTTATTTATTAGATAAATTTGATCTCATTTATTAATTAAGTTTGTCATTTAATAAATAAAAAAACATTTCAAGAACCATCCTTTTATTTGAGATAAACAAAGGAAGCCTCTAAGTTTGTCATTCGTAAGAATTTATGCATTTTTTTTAAAAAATTGGTAAGAATTTAGACCAATTTGTATAATTTTATTCAAAGATTGATTAATTTAGTAATGAGCGTAATACGCATGCCTTTAGAATTAATATTTTGAAAGCGCATTTTAGAATACTGAAGTACATTGGAAATACTCTGAAAGAATCTTTTTTTTCAAGAATTAAATCACTTGCATGTAATTTCGAAATATAATTTCACATAACGAGGGGATTAAAATGATGAGAAACTTATTACATTAAAGAAATAATAGGCGAACACTTTCAATTCATAAAAATTAGATTCATATTGTATTAAATACAACAAAATTTATTTCTAATTTAAATTATATGTAGTGTTTCATGAAATAATTTAGAAATCCTCTAAAACACAACCATATTTTCTGTGTTTCCAATCTATTTTATTTCAATTGGCTGACAGAAATATGCTGTTCGAAATCGAAAGACTGCGATAAGCAACAGCTGTCACTCACAACATGACATCCGCTAATCAGCCTACCCTGCTGTGCGGTAATAACCGCAAAAGGGGAAAGCAATCCTTTTGTCCACACCCTGACACTTTTAAGAACAAACCTGTTATTCAGACGCGCCGCTTTCGGTAAATATTGCATTCTTATTGTCGCCGTCTGGAGGGTTAAGACGGCTACCCCGTAGAAAGTCGCCATTGCTTTCCCCCCTTAAGTTTAATAAACGAGGTGGGAGATCGGCTTTTTAGAGGTCATTTTCTGGTTTCCGCTGGCAGTTAGAATTTGGGTGGTCCCTCCAATTAGGGGAATAGGAAATCACTCCTGAGAATAGGTCATCACTATCTTGTAAGAATTCGCAATAACAGGACCGATTGGTGATATGAGCTGTATACTTCATTCTTTATTTCAATATTTCATTTCGAATCCAATAGAAAACTATTATACTTATTAAAGATAGGAAAACTACATGCCATAATTATGTTTATAGTTTATACAAAAAAAAGCGAGTTTTCAAAAGCGGGTTTGAATTTTCTGTACTTGTCTGATGAAATATTAAAAAATCACGTTTGAACTGTTAATAATACTTTTATTAATTTTAAAAAAACCCTTATATATTTATTTATAAAAAAAACCTTATCAATTTATTTTCATCCCAATTAATAAGCGACAAAAATATTTATTAATAAAGGTTATTGTAACTTTTGCTTAAACTTTGTATGTAGATTTTGGGCAAGCATTTACTACGCAGGAGGGGAACAGATGGAAAAAAAACTGTTTCTTTTATAAATATAAAACAATATTTTTTTGGTAATTATATATATTTATAATATAAAGAAAATAATGAAAAAAAAAGAAAAGAAATATTTTTATTTTTATAAAAAATTATAAATATAAAAACATTTTTTTTAATAATATATTTCAAATATACAATTCTATTATAAATATATATTTGAAATCTCTATAAAAAATCAAACCAAATTCCTAGGAGATGAAGTTTTGTGTCTTGTGATGGCCTACTAAAAACATAAATGAAAAAAAAAATACATAGAAATGATAAGGATTATTAAAAAAGTTTAGTATGTGAAAGATACTAAAGCCACATTTTGTTTTTCGCTATAACTTCCGAAATTATTATAGTACAAAATTGATTTTTGCATCAAGTTAAAGCTTAAAAAAATTAGCTTTTCAATGATACTGATGTTTTGACCTATACATTAAAACTCTATTTTTAATGAATTTTTAAATATTCAATTTAATCGTTTTTTTCAACAATTTATTTCGGATAAAATGAAAATAAAATTTTATCTTCTCGAGGATATAAAAAAAATCAGCTTAAATAATATGTTGCCAATACATTTCAGAAGTTCTGATTAAAAAAAATAAGTTAACTACTACCAAAATAAAACAGAAAAATATAATTTTCATCACGTGATTATATGAAATGAAATAAATAGGAAATGTGATATTTTTTAAACAATAAATGCAAGAAAAAAATTTCTTGATCGTTTGCAATATAAATTTTTTTAATTCAATTAAAGAATTAAAATGAATAAAAATACATAAAAAAATATATTATAAAAGCGTGGCAGTTAAAACAGAAAAAGAATTTTTAGAAAAGCACCAAATGATAAGCTTCTGAGAGCGACATTATTTATTCAAAAGTAAGATATCTTAAACGAACTTGAAGATGACGTCATTTCAAAGAAACGACGAACAAAAAGCAATTGATAATAAATAGAATTAAAATATTTTTGCATTCGGGGTTTTTTAAACAATGGCACATGTTTTGAATTGTTACTTTTACTTATACGAAGAAGATATATTGTGCAAATCAAAGAGTTCGCCTTCGTGAATGTTTTTTATCTTCGCCTTTAAATGATCAAGCCTAATAAAATTCTTCTGCTTTCAACGAAGCATACGTAATATTAAAGCTATAATTTTAAAAGCAGGTCAGCTATTTGAAAACGCATCTGCTTTCAAACAAGCATACGTCAAAATTAATAATGCAAAATTTGCAAAATCAGATAAAAATATTTTTGACTTGCATATTTTGGAGACATCAAATTTTTCTAACCCAAACAGTATCATGTTCTCACATGAGAAAAAATTAATCAACTATCTTCCAAATTAAACATATAAAAATGTCATTTTAGGCACGTTTCTGCATAAAATGAAACAAATATGAAACATATTTTTGGAAAATAAATGCATGGAAACGTTTTCTGTGATATTTTAATATACATATATTACTTATCCAATTAAACAGTTAACATCTATCATCATCTTAACATCTACAAGGTATCTTCTGTAATTGGAGCCCAACATCTAATTTCTTAATTTTTTGGGAGAGACATACATCTCTTAACAAATGGTCTAAATGAAATATATAATTAGTAGATTGAGGTAAAAATTGCTGATGAATTACGATTTTGAAATTCTTACATATATTATCTGCTCTGTGAATCATATTTAACAAAATATTCTAGGCACAATAAGTTCTTAAAATAAAAAAGGGTACTCCAATCAAGTAAATCCATCATTCAAGCTGATCGATCGATGAAAATTTCAATATAACTATTCGATAAAAATTGGCGATTTCAGATCACTTTATTAAGATCTCAAAGAAGCCAATCAGGGTTACTCTAGAATAATTGGTCTAGATTATGATAATGATGATTGTTCTAAACTTGCAATATTCAGAACTAAATAAATCAGCCAGATTTGAAGAAGATAGAAATGCTTATTTGTTTATTTAGAAGTTGAAATATTTAGAATATTTTACAAATATGAATCTATAAGACCAAAGGAATTGAAACCATAATTTTTTGAAATATATTTATAAACCTAAAAAAATATTATTGAGAGTATTTATATACATCTAAAAATAAAATTATAAACAGAAGGTTTCAATTGACCTGTGAAATTTTTGCTGAATAATTCCTTAAGATCTTATAAATTATAAAAATTTTTTTATAATGTTTCAATTTCTGTATTGAACATAAAACTTCGATGTCGGACTATTCTGCTTTCAGTTTTTAGTTTTATTTAAAGACATGCTTGGATTGAGTAAAGATTGCTTTATATTAATGGAAGCTTTATTTCCATTTTAACTTAAAACTGAATTTTGCGTGCACTGATAGAAAATCAGAGAGAGATGCAAAGTTCAAAGATAGGACAGCTTAAGGCCTATATAATAGTATAAGTGAATCATATGACTATGAATCATATGACCAAGTTAAAATTCATCGAACCCTTTTGTCGGAATTAACCCTTTGCACTCGAGCGGCGCTGATACGGCGCCCGGCCGTATCGGAAAAGTAATTCGATGCATAATTATTCAAAATAAAAAGGCTTGTTTATTGCTCCAAATTTGTCTGTGTGTGTGTTAAAATTGAATTTCTCCGTCTTTTTACCATTATGTAGGTATTCTCAATAATCAAAATTGAAAATTAATAAATAAAACTTCAAAATGATGCACCGTCTTGAATGGTGCCGAAGAAGAGCCATCGAGTGCAAAGAGTTAATATTGACGAACCGGCTGGTCACCAAATGCGGTTAGTTTATAATAAACGGAAAATTATTATATAAACATTTATTTGTATTCAACAAAATTCGATTATTGAATTTCATATTGCTTTGAAGAATGAAATGAATAAATGTCCAATTATAATTAATAATAATGAATAATATTAATAATAATTAATTAAAATAATTATTAAAAATGAATAATATTAATAATAATTAATTATACTAAATATCAATAATGAATAAAAATAATAATTATTATTAATAAGGAATAATATTAATAATAATGAATAATAATGAATAATAATAATAATTAATAGTAATGAATAATATTAATAATAATTAATAATAATGAATAATAATAATAATTAATAGTAATGAATAATATTAATAATAATTAATAATATAATTAATAATGAATAAATGTCCAATCACAATTAATAATTTGCATTAAAACAAAGTTAGTCTTAGCTATTAATGAAATTACACAAATGCATTAAAGGCTGAATTACATACATTCTATTTGAACATATTACAAGACTGAGAATTCAGAACTTAATAATGAGTACAGATTTACATGCATACTTAAAAATTAAAGTAAATGAATGCCATTAAAAATTAAAAATTGCTATTTAACAGGTGACACAGTGTTTTTATATATCTGCAACATTGCTGCTGATAATCAGTACGATATAAATATTTAAGAAAGTCGTGTTGAAGAAATTTTAAGCCTAATAAAATAACTCTAGAAAGAATTGCTTAAAATTTATACTATAGTACCATGTTTCAGCAGATTTGGGCATTATTCCTTGCAGTAAAAGGAAACCAAAAAAGTAGATGTAATTTTTTTATATTCGTATTTTTCCAATTTAATACTTTGAATGATGGTGTCAAATCGGATTTGTTGAAAAAGGCTTCAACATATTTATTTGTTTCTTCCATAATGTAACTTATCACTGCGTTACGAAAAAAAAATTCTGAAAAACATCATCGGATCATTTAAGTCCGAAGGGAAATTTTTTATCCATGCGCTGATAGTAAGAGTCGAAGTAAATTGAAAATTTGGAGGAGCATTGGAAGGTGCTTGCAAGTCAATAGGACAACTATAACGAGATGCATTTAAAATATCATAATCAGATTCACTTTCCGATTTAGAGTATTAATCTTCAGAAGATAAAATTAATTCATCACAGTCAGAATCGTTCGAATTTAAATCCATATTAAGCTCAACAATTTTCGCATAAATATAATGATAATTAAATTTAGGGCAAGAAATCAATAGTAAATTTCAATAATATATTAAAAAAGTTGGATGACATATATTTCATAAAGGTAATCAACACTTTTTTAATTAAAATAAATATTCTTAAGGTCTACTCAAGTTCCCTAAGCAGTGCACTTCACTCGAGTTTCTAGACCTTTCAAAAAGAGAATTATAGCCAGGAAAAATTAAAAACCTTTGGAATTAAAATCTAAAAATAAGAATCCTATTGAATGCTTGCATAAGTCAAACTGTTATAAAAAATACCAATGAGACATTAGAATTTGATCATGTGACCAATATGAAAGCAGACGCAGTTAAAAGTGATAACGGATTTATTTAGTGAGCCCTTTGCCCTCATGTGAAAGAGCTTTTTATCATGCCAGAACATGGTATTATTTTTGGGATGAGATTTTTGGCATCAACAAAAATCCGTAAGCGAAAAATAAAATTTTTATTGTTTGCACGATTGATGTAAAATATACTTCAATTAGATAAATTAATACACGAATTTCCAATTAGTTAATATTTTTTTTAGAGTTACAACGGAAAATTTTTAAATAAAATTTTTATCATGCTTTAAGAATTAATAATTTACGAAAATATTAGCCTTTGAATTTTTAATATTTGTGAATATTATTTTTGATTTGATAAAAAAATAATTACAAATGATAAGAAGATTTTAACATCCAGAGAACTCCGATGATGCATCTATGACTAGACCACCAATAACTTGCTGATTTACCCCACCAACATGATTCCCAAACCAGATTTTACCAATTAACTCTATATTGTAAAAATTCACGATCCTCTGTATTTTTTATCTCTTTATTTATTTTTATATATATTAATTATGATTTAGCACAATATTCAAATTTTTGTATTGCCATTTTAAAGCAAATTTCTCCCATCCGAGTTTTATGACTGGAAGAAAAGATTCACTTAAATGAAAAACTCTGATCATCCTTCACAAACTGGCAAAACTATTATAGATTCATTAATATCTATAATTTGTTGTTTGTTTTATTTTAATTAATGGACTAAAATTTGTAGCAAGTATTTTTATTATTTCAATGAAACCTAATTTCTAAAAACCTAATTTTTCACTTACGGTTTTAAACGTTGCTGTAGTTATGATTACGTACTCTAGAGTGTTTTTTATTATTATTTTATTGAGCATCCATCTTTTGAAATTAACTTGCAGAGAAATATTGTAAATGAATTTTTTTTTAATTATCCAAACACGATGAACATGGAAGAAACGTTCTGAAAGGGGTTATTCTTAATTGGTCGATACTTGCAGCTAAGTCTCCTTTTTATCAACAAGATTTCACAATTTACGAAGTTTCACAAAAATTCATAGTGTTGTAATTTAATAAAATTTGATTTAAAATTTTGAATTTTTGAATTTTTTGAAATTTTTGAAATTTTGATTCCATTGCTGAAGTTAAATGAAGAAAAAGTTTTTAGTAATATTTGTAGGCAGAGAAATGCATGGATTTATGAAAATATTACTGCGCAAACTGTGAGTAATTTTTACAAATAATTGGGACAAGTTTAAGAATGATATAATAAATTGACATTCAAAATACTCACGTACTAAAAATAAGATTGAAATGATAATTTTTAAACGATATAAGCCATTTTAATAAATTGATGCTTTATTATTTTTTTCTTATTTCAATATTAAAATTAACTTTAAAAACTTATTATCTCAACTTACATCATAATTATTTCAAAATAAGATAATAAGTCAAAAATATCCAAATTAATAATATTTTAATAAACATATTATTACTAAAATATTTACTTGCTATACATTGAAAAAAGATTGTTTTATTAAAAAAATCTTTAAAAAAATATTCACATTTTTATTTTAAAATTTTTGATAACAGCTATATATTTTCCAAAATGAATGTAGTATTTTTAATATTATGTATTAAAAAATTATTAATGCATTTTTTATATTCTATTTTAATTAGTGTACCATATATACACTAATTAAAATAGAATATAAAAAATGCATTAATAATTTATTAATGCATTTTAATTTATTTTAATTTCCAATGCTAAATATACCAGCAAAATCCTTAAAACTAAATATCGGAAAAAACTAAAGTAAGATTCTCTGTTTGTTGGCAAAAAGAAAGTATTATGTTCTTAATGCAATTTGATGAAAGACAATTCCTCTAAATAATTCATTAAACAAATTTTTCTATTTTTTATACAAATTTATAAAATCATATTGCTGGATTTTTTATTTATTTATCTTTGAACAAATTCTATTTTCTGAAAACATTACAGATTAAAAGAGAAGCTCTTAGTTCTCAGAGTGAAAACCAAATCTCGATTATTACTCGACACTGTTCACAGTTTAAGGGAACCTGAAAGTCGAGAACCGGGAAAGTTTACTCCACGTTAATTGTCGGGGGAAAGCAAAACATACAATGCAGGTTTAGGAACGTTCTGACAATTTCTTTTTTTGTAAATTGTGTTCAACCTTTATTTTGACCGCTGCCGTTTTAAGAACATTCTTACGCTAGACAGCCGACGCTCGATGGGTTAATAAAAATTGCGACATTTTGCTCCCTGGAGCAAATAACAAAAAAAAAAAAACATATTTACAAAAACCAATATTGCATGGTTGATATGATGGCTAATACATTATATTAACCATGCAACCCAGACGATGCAATACACACCGTACAGTGGTCAGGTATTTTGAGTATCAAATTATCAATCTGATCTTGGAAAATATTACACTACTCATCAAGAAATGAACTACGAAGTTACGATAGATATGTAGGAGTTGGTTGATGGGCGGCAACTCGTCAGCCAAGCATGTCCTGCACATGCTCTACTAGATTTAACTCCGGTTAGAATGCTGTACAGTCCAAACGGGTGATATCCTCCTATCAAAGGCATTAATTTATGATGTTTACATGTTGAGGACGGGCATTATCATCCATAAACATGAATTCTGCGTCTTTGGTGCTCCGAAAAAAAATACACAATAATCCATACGATTTGACCATAAACATACTTCTCTAACATGTTTGTTAGAGAAGGACGTCTCAATAGATTTGGACTGTCATGGTTCCAATTTGAACATGCAAATCAGTTCTGGAACCCAAAATAATTTCACCCCAAACGAACAATCCTGCGCCACCATACAGGTGTCATTCAATGATGATTTCTTGATGATATCGGATACCTGGCGTTCCCCATACGAAAGTCCGTTGAGAATCAGACTGCAAGCTAAATCTGGACTATTCATAAAAACCCACACAAGACGACAACAATGCATGTGACTCCTGGTTAACCCCAGGTGACAGTGAGTTGCATTAAGTGGAACACATTTGAAATCTCTACAAGAATATAGACCAATCTACTCTAAGCTAAGTAGTTCAAGGGATCTACTTGAAACACTCATACCAGTGGCTGAAGATTGCTGACGAGGCAGTTCTGAGGTTTTGTCCGTCGGATTTTTGGAAGTAACTGCAAAATACCAGTTCTCATTTGGCATTAAACTTGGGGGCTGCCCAATCTTTAACGTCCTCTCACATTGTCATAATCTTGGAATCATTGCCAAATTCTGGAGAGGACAATCAGTGCGATTCCAAGTTCCTGGAATACTTCTTGCAGGAGTACACCCACATTTCAGACAGCCGATACTCTTATCACGTAAAAATAATCTAAATCTGTCCTTTGTGTCATAACTATGCGTTTATTGCATTGAAAGATTTATAAAGTGCTTGAGAACAATTTTACTTCTTTGTCATTATTCCTTATACATCTCTCTCTTATACTCTCGTCATTGTGTCGTACTATCTATGTTATCTGATGGCTTCTTGTAATTTACATATAATTTGTGAAGATGTGTATAGTCATTTTAAGAGTGAAGTCCGATTTCCATGTGACTCTACAAGGTTTAGAAGGAATATGATTAGGTGCCCCCGCGTTTAAAGGGCGCCATCCCCAATTGGCAAAACTTAAAGTCCAGAGTTACGTGGTTTGTTCTGAAGTGCGGGAAATTTTCCGGGAAGAGCTTCAAGAAGTAATGGGCACGATGGCAGCTTGGCCAATGAGGTTGCTTGAATGAAGGCGGGCGAGCAGTTTCTCTGCACGTTGTAGGTGCGGCTTAAGACGAGGTAAGTTCTCTCAAGATTCCTCTAGAGAGGGTGCGTGGAGGATGGGGTATGAAGGATTGAGGTATTAACCAATTAAATTGAGAGAAAGCTCATGGGAATTTTTGAAGAAAAATCAGATTTTTGATATGGTTTGGGGCGAACAAAAATGGGGTCATAATGCAAATTAGACAAAAAATTAAAGTTAAAACTAAAGTTAAAAAAATCTGGGTCTCCTGCTATTAGGGTTTTGCTCTGTAATTTTCTATTTCTTCTATAGCTGGGTTATCAATATTTTCGAGGTCAGTGAAGAATTTAGTGGCGATTTTTTTGATAAAATCTTTTAATGATGGAAGATTTAGGGCGTGTCGGATATCGTCGTTCCTCATGAACCATCTTGCTTTTGTGATTTGTCTGAGAACAATGTTTTGGCACCTGTCAATGATATTAAGATTGCTTCTTCCAGCATATGCCCAAACAGGGCTTGCATATGTTAAAACAGGTCTGAGAATAGCAGTATAAATAAGCACTTTATTTTCCCTACACATTTCTGAATTCCGAGCTATTAGGGGGTAAAGCTTACGCGAATTATCTCGGAATTTGGATTTAATAAAATTAATGTGTGCTTTCCAGGTTAAGCTTTTATCCATAATAATGCCAAGGTATTTTGCTTCCAGAGACCAGGGGACTATTGTGTTATTAATTTTAATGTTGAATTTGGATTTTTTATTTCTCTTCGTGAAGAAAACAGCTTTGGTTTTCGATGCGTTTATGGCTATTTTCCACTCATTGAACCAGACTTCAAGGCTTTGTATATGTTTGTTTAGTGCATGAGTGATGTATCTGGTATTTCTATTTTTTGCCAGCAAAGCTGTATCATCTGCGAAAATACAGAGTTTAGTGTTAATATGTTGCGGAATATCGTTGATGTATATGGAGTAAAGTGTGGGGGACAGTTTTGCCCCTTGGGGCACACCTGCCTGAATGGAGCGAAGTTTGGAGAGTGAGGCATTGACTCTGACCGTGAATTTCCTGTTAAACAAGAAGGATGCTATGATTTGAATGCGAGGAGGGTCCATGCGACTCTGAATTATTCTTAATTTATGAACATGTTTGTAGTATATATTTAGTGGTATTATGAAAGTACGTAAAAAATCTTTATAGATTGCCTGCATATAATAGATTATTCACGTTAAACCAAAATATAAGTTTCAGATTCTGAATGAAGAAAACCTTTTGAAAAACTTATTTATAAATGTTGAGGGGAAATTTCTTGAATAACTCATTGATTCATCAAACATCTTTAAATTCCATAAGCCATGTTTGCTCTTGTATCCTCTTCTTTTTAATATGCATATTTCATGCTTGAAACAACTACTGAGCTGTTAAACAAGAAATCAATTTTCAACTCCAAATTGCTTGATAAATTATTTTTAATTTTAGTTGTTAGTTAAAAAATAATATAAAAACGCATAAATTTCTAGATTTACTCCTTCGTTTAAAAAGGTAGCATATTTAACTTGGTCATTATTTTCCGAAATTCTGAGAATGTCAAATAATTTTGAAAAGCTACCTTATTAATTGGTTCAGATTAAATTTTCCTTATTTAATTAAGATTATTTTAAAATGTGATAGTGATTCTGATCTAGTTTTTTGATGTTGAAATATTTATTTTCGTCTCTATAAAGTTAAAATTTTATGAAATAGAAATAAAACGACTTTCAAACTATAATACAATCTTTTATCTTATATTTGGCATATTCGTATTAGAATCTAAATGATAAAATAGAATATTTATTTAATATTCATACTGTAATGTTTTAAATGCTCGTTGAAATATTTCTTAAAGGTGCTTATTCTACTCCTTTATTCCTTTGGAATAAATTGGCAAGTTTGAATTTGCCTTTAGGTTGAATTTTGACTTCGGTTTAAGATCAGGGTAAGAAAAATCGATCCTGCATTCAATCGGCATTATTTAGTCAGCACACAAGATTCTTAGAACACAGTTTATTTGAAAAACCAAAAAGTTCCTATTCGAAAAGGAAATGTATAAAATACGTAAAAAAATGCATGAGTCAAAATTCAAATGGATAAATGTATCTTATCGCCTAAGCTATAAAATAGAAATTCTAAAAATACACTATCATTGTACATATTTAAACTGAAAAGCAGTTACTCTAATAGCATTAACTTTTGGCTTTTCTGTGTCAAAATGAAAATGCAAACATGTTTGAAGGATTAGTAAGGAGTGAAAATAATCACGAATTCCATCATATACATCGTTATATTTTAGTATGTTTTTATTAATTTGATCTGCTCTTTCTGTTTCTCTGCTAGATATAAATTTTAATCAAACATTTGTAAACTATTTTTTAATGAATCAAGAACCAGAAGTTTTAAACATAGCTCAGAGTTCCATAATAATGAAATATTGACTTAGTTTCTAGTCTTTCTGATTATTTGTAGGGTATACATTTTATAATCGATTTAAATTTTTCTTTTCTGATAAATGCAATCAAGTCAAATTGTTAGCTCATCGAGAAGTTAGTTTAAAATTGATTGCAAAATTTCACAAATACAAGACTAAAAAAAATTTTATGTGAAAAATTGTATACTAATTTTGGAAAACAGATTAAAAATTATAAAATCATTCAAACTCCTCCAATAGAATGCTATGAAAATTTCCTAATGTAAATTTTTAAAGTTCACAATGACGATAACCTAAATTGATTTATAATCTATATCGGGTCATGACAAATTATTTAATACTTTTTAATCCTCTTTAAAAACTTGTTTATTGATTTTTATTTTGCTAATTACTTATGAATAATTTAAAAACACAAAGTTTTCACTGCATAATGAAATCAAACATATGATCATAAATCATTCAGTAGTCAATTAAATTAATTGGTTTTGAAAATTTTCTTCAGTCAAACAATATCCAGATACACACTTTCAAAGTGTGATAATCAGAATATTTTACCTGCCTTTCATTCTCTTAACTGAAATATTGATATAAAATGAATACATACTAAAAATCATTTGAAATATTTATAACAGTTTAAGGGGTGCGTCTCAATATATATTTTAAAGATCTATCTATCTATCTGTCTGTTACAAAATATTACTATTATAATTTCATAAAAAACGTTAACAGATAACATAATAATCGAGTCCCATTAAGTGGAATAGATCCTCACAACAGTCTGATTCTATTTCATTCATTAGAACTCGATTTCTGTAAAAATCTCACTTTTCAATTTTGAGTACCATATAAAACTCTTTAGCTGCTAAAAAACTTTTACAATAAATATTGTCTTTATAATATTTAAAACGGCCTCATTTAAAACGATAACGAATGAATTTTTTGTGTTTATGTATTTTGAATGAAATAAGCAAAACTAAATGAAAACGAGAAAAAAATAGTGCAAGTGCATGTATTACATGAATAGGTAAATGAATGTAATAATGAATGAATGTGAGCGTGAAAATTTGTAACTGTGAGCGAACATATATCACAATATTTGCAAGTGAATATATGCAGATGACTGTGTTGTATTTAATTATACATCAAAACAATCAGTTCTCTTAAAAAAGGTAATCACTAAAAATTCACATCATTTTTTTTTCTATTTTCTTTCTTAAAACACTTTTAAAATGTATTCTACTACGAATTTCGGGAAATACAGGAAATGTGTGTCATTTAGGAATTTTTCAGGAATTTGAACCCATCTTTAATGAAACTTCATACTTACATTATATAGTTTGACGGCGCAAATTTTTCCTTGTAGCCATGTGTGACCATTTTGCATAGATACATTAGTATATTATATATGTAAATCAGTCTTAGACAAATAAAGTACTATACCACAAATAATTGCATATTTCCATAAGTTAGTTTACATTCAATATAGAGATGCTGCATATTTTCTTGGAAAAAAATTTACAGTATAGGTAGATACAGTTCCATTAAAGCTCGATAAAGTTACTTAATTTTTTTTAAATTCCCACTTTCCTTTAGTTTTATTTAGGCTTGTGAAAAAATTTTTTCTTACTTAATTTTACACATTAGTAATTGTTCATATGGAATTGATGCTGCAACAAGTAAAAGCATTTCATCGTATACGGTTAAACACCATTAATAATTATAATATATTTTTTATAATTAATTTTGAAGTCATATAGATATTTTCTGGAAAATGTAAGCAAACAAGGGTTTCTAAATTAAAATAGATCTAAGTACTGATGACTTTTAGTGCAGTTTTTGGTTAGAAATTTACAGTTTGCGGTAAAAAAAAATTCGGTAAATTTATTGCATTATAAAATAGATGTTAACTAACTTCATTTTTATTTGTGTTTATTTCTTCTTATTTACCTCTAATTAATAATATTTAATAATATTTCTCTTAATGTACTTGTTTTTGCTTTTTTAAAATTTGAAGCAAAATATCTGCTTTTTTTAGAGCTTTTTAACGAGGAAAACGACAGTGTGAGCTCGTTCGTTTGCTTAATGTGCATCGGCAAACAGTGTCTGATGCAGTATGTCGTTTCAAAGTGCTTGATAATTATAGTCGTCGTCTAGGTAGTGGACGAAAACGTGCGGTGAACCCTTTCAATTACCGTAAGATTATCAAAAAGCGAGGACAAGGAAATCGGAGGGTTTCCACGAAAAGATCGCTCTTCAAATGGGAAAAAGTAAGGCGAATGACAATAACTGAATTTGGAATGAAGCTTTACAAATTTCAAAAAATTCAGCTTCTCGCTGAAAAAAAAACACTTTTGAGGCTCCAAAGATGCCGAAAACCTCCAGGATGAGCCGCAAGTCAGCACTGGACAGATCTCTCTTCACTGATAAAAGCTCTTTAGCGTCCAACAAGCTCATTAAGCCCAAAACCATAGAATCTGCCGTATGGATGTGTGGCGAATAGAAGGTTGAGGTACGACCCCGTGACGTTAGGGTCAGTAGCCGAGTAACGTAACCGCAACATAAAAGCATACTTGAAAACCGTAGATGTTATCCGGTTTATGAAGCTAGCACCGCAGTACTCGCCCACCAGTGTGTCGGCGGAGAGACGGGCATTTTTTATAGCACCAAGCGTTATGGTGAATGTGCATGTGCATTGATGCATCAATCGTGTTTGACGGCTTTGTTTTACTTGCTGTGTCAAGTGAGTCTGACGGCTTTTGCTGTAGGAGACTGGCGCCATCACTAATGTTGTAAATGAAGGTCGAGGTGCTAAATCATGACACTGGGGTCTGTAGACGAGTAACATAAACACAATAAAAAGTATACTTGAGTACCGTAGATGTTATCTGACTTATGAAGCTAGTGCCACAGATGCTCCAAGTATCTAAGCAATTGTTGAATAACGTCAACATCCGAAATCGGTCATGGTCTGGGAAGTAGAAACACCCCTGGTTTATGTGGATGAGGGTATTAAAATAAATCTAAAAAAGTACCGGAGGGACAAGATGTACTTTTGCGCACCAGAAAACGATTCGGAAAAGTAAACTGAACATTTCAAAAAGACATCGCACCAGCCCTTAAGACCAATAAGACACAAAAGTGTTGCAAGGTGCATTTATCGGAAGTGATATCATCTGCAGAATTTCATCCAACTCGCTACATCTCAATCGCATGGGTTATTGTGTATGGTCCAGTTTAGAGTCCAGGGCATGCACTAAACCACAAAAAAGCAATCGTTTTGGAGGAAATGGGATATATTAAAAATAGACTTAAGATAGTAAATTTCAATAAGCGTATCCGCCTCCACATCACTGAAGAAGTCGACTATTTGGATATTAATTAATTAATTTATTTAAGAGTTTACTCTCATTATTAATTGTTATATTTTAATAATTTATTATTTTTAATAAAGTTATATAAAAAAATTTGTGCAGGTTTTTTTGCCGCACTCTATTCAATAAGTTTTGATAGAAATAGCATTGGTTTTGGATAATTAACTTATAAACTTCTGGTTCTTGTAAGAAATGCTGTTTAATGTTACAAAAATGAAATAAGAAGAAAACAATGAGTGTCACGATCAATTGTAGATAACTGTTTTCTTTTTCTTGCTGTGATTGTGTAATTTCTTTATTTCATAAGTGATGTTGATTTTTTTTACATATTTCACTATATTTAAGAGCGTTTCTATATTTGTTTAGCCAATGAATTCATTCTCTATTAACAAATTCCTTAAAAATTTCTTCCAAACAATTTTGTACTCTGTTGCTCTAGATCTACATACTACCTATTTAGATACAAAACTTATGCAGTCAAATCATTTCTTTAATTAGCGATAAAGATAATTTTCAAACCGATTAGGTAAAGAATGATATTTAAACGAAGATTTCTTTAAATCTAGGTTCATTTTATGAGAAAGTTTGAATAAATCATCAGTTAACATTATCAGTTTCACTGCATTTCTTTTCGTTTTTGAAATATCGCATTTCTCTCAAAAAACAAAAAGGACATCTGAAGTTAAACTGCACTTCTTCACGAAAATCAGCTGGCTCATTTGTTTACCTGATATAACCAGTCTCTGGATACCCTTAAAAGAATAATCGACTAAAAAGAAAGAAATTAACTGGCTCTTATAGTTTTAAAATTTCATTTCTGTATCAGAATAATCTATAACGTTTTATATAGTGTAGAGCGATTATAAAGTGATATATATGGCATTTAAAATAATACGATCCCATTAATTACTTCTTATTTTTTCTCTAAAATCGCTCGATCACTTCTATTGATAAACCAAAGATCGTTACTCTCCGATGTGCTACTTGGGTACCTATTTAACCCATCGAGCGTCGGCTGTCTAGCGTAAGAATGTTCTTAAAACGGCAGTGGTCAAAATAAAGGTTAACACATTTTACAAGAAAAGAAATTTGCAGAACGTTCCTAAACCGGCAGGGTATATTTTTACTTCCCCCTCGAGCAGTAAAAACGGGAGGTTATCTTCCCCGCTTCTGAACAATCATACCCACCGAAATACGAGGAATCGTGAGTGATTCCCAGGGAATGACAAATTGAGTCGTAAATCTGTCGAAGCAGGAGAATTGCCATGCGGTTTTTCAGCTAAGAATTTAGTTTTCTCTCTGAGAACTAAGAGCTTCTCTTTAATTCTGTAATTTTTTCAGAAAATAGAATTTGTTCAAAAAAAATATATAAAAATCTAGCAGTATGTTTTTTAAATTTGAATAAAAAATAGAAAAAATTTGTTTAATGAATTATTTAGAGGAATTATCATTCATAAAATTGCATTACGAGCATATAACATTCTTTTTACTAACACTCAGAGAATTTTACTTTAGTTTTTTCCGATATTTAGTTTTAAGCATTTTGCTGGCATATTTGGCATTGGAAATGAAAATAAAAGGATATATATGGTCCTCTGGTTAAAATAGAATATAAAAAAATAATTATTAACAATTAAATAATACTTAATATTAAAAATACTACGTTCATTTTGGAATATATTATATGTGTGTGTGTTATCAAACATTTTAAAATAAAAATGTGCATTTTTTTTTCAGATTTTTTTAATAAAACAATCTTTTGTCAATGTATATTAAGTTAATGTTTTAGTAATAATATGTTTATGAAAATATTATTAATTTCAATCTTTTTGACTTATTATCTTATTTTGAAATAATTAAAATGTAAGTTAAGATAATAAATTTTTAAAGTTAATTTTAGTATTGAAATAAGATAAAATAATAACTCATCTATTTATTCAAATGGCTTATATCGTTTAAAAATTATCATTTCATTCGTATTTTTAGTGCGTGAATATTTTGAATGTCAATTTATTATATCATTCTTAAACTTGTCCCAAATCTTTATAATAATTACTCATACTTAGCACAGAAATATTTTCATAAATCCATGCATTTCTCTGCAAACAAATATTGCAAAAAAAAAAACTTTTCTTCGTTTAACTTCAGCAATGAAATCAAAATTTCAACTGTACTTATTTTATTAAATTACAACATTATGATTTTTTTGTGAAAATTCGTAAATTGTGAAATCTTGTAGATAAAAAGGAGACAGCTGCAAGTATCCACCAAATAAGAATTACCCCTTTCAGATCGTTTCTTCCATGTTCATCATATTTGGATAATTTAAAGAAATTTCATTTACAATATTTCACTGCATGTGAATTTCAAACGATGGATGCTCAGTAAAATAATAATAATGAAAAAAAAAACACTCTAGGGTACGTAATCATAACTTCAGCAACGTTTAAAAACCGTGAATAAAAAATTAGGGTTTTTTTTCCATCGAAATAATAAAAATACTTGCTACAAATTTTAGTCCATTAATTAAAATAAAAAAACCACAAATTATAGATATTAATGAATATGTAATAGTTTTGTAAGTTTGTGAAGGAGGGGCAGAGTTCTTCATTTAAAGGATCTTTTCTTCCGGTCACAAAAATCGGATGGGAGAAAAATGGCTTAACAATGGCATTACATATTAAGAAGGTGGCACTTAGTAAAAATTAATATATGTGTAAAATATTAATATATATATGAAAGAAGAGAAAAATGGAGAGAAGGGTTAATATTTACATCATAGAATTAATTCGCAAAAACTGGGTCGGAGAATCATGTTGGTATGGTCAGCCAGTAAGTTACTGGTGGTCCAGTCACAGATGACTTGTCGGGGCGCTCTTGATGTTAAAATCTTCTTATCATCTATAACTATTTTTTTTTATCAAAGCAATAATAATATTCCCAAATAGTTTTTAAAAAACTCAAAAACTAATATTTTCGTAAATAATTAACTTTTAAAGCATGATAAAAATTTTAACTAAAAGTTTCCCGTTGTAATTCTATAAAAAAGAGAATTAATTAATTTGAAATGTGTGTATTAATTTATCTTTAAGAATATTTTACATCAATATATTTCATTGTGAAAATGAAATTCAAACCAATTTTTCCCATTGTTGTTATCAAGATATGATTTAACTCATTCTTTAATGTTGAACTTATTTCAGTGGTATGGTTTTGTTATATTTTAGATAAATTTCAAGTGTAGAATCAAGCAATGGTGAAAATGTTTTATTTCATTTTTGAAAGTTGCTATTGGGATTGATCTCAGGAAGTCCGTTAGAAATGAATTTTCTAATAGGGGCAATTTTTCTATTGTATTCTAAACAATATTCAGTAGTGTCTAATCATTAGAGAGTGTCATTTGCGCTCACATTGTAGGTTTTCTGGTATTTAATTTTCTTTAGCAGGAAAACTTGGCTTGCATTTAGGGGGGCTATAGAGAATGAAAAGATAAGATTAAGATTAAGTCATTGATAAGGTTAAGTCAGATAATTAAGAGTCATTGCCTTAGAAATATTCGCTTTTTTTCTCACGGTAAAACTGATAAATTTTCTTTAAGTGCACTAGTTAAATTTTTGATAATTTATTTTAGATTAGGGGTTAGATTAAATTTAGAGACTGGAGAGCGAATATATATATATAAATCTAGATAATAGAATAAACCGAACAGTAGAAAAATATTATTTTGGCAAGGATTTAAAGAACTGCCTTGCAACTCTTGCTAATATAACAAAATTGTAAAATTATTTTAAAGCATTGAATAATGGATTTTTATTTGAAAAAAAAATAAACAGTTTATAAATAGAGATAATTGGAAAAATAATTCAATAAAAAATAATAAATAATTTGTAGTAATAAAATAGAATTGAAAACACTAAACAAGTGTAAACTTGAAGAAATAAAATGCTTTTAGTTAATATGAATAACTTTTCATGCATTGGTTATTCATTCTTGTTTTTTTTATTGATATATTGCATTAAGACTTTACAATGTTGAGATATTGCAGAGAAATTTTTAAAACGCACATGTCTACAGCTAAATAATTTTATCTAATTATCTTAAAGATTATGATAAAAGATGATGATGAAACTGAAAGCAAACGCTTTTGCTTAGTTCTTATTACTAACACGTATTTGTTACCATATTTGACAGATATTATACTTCAAAGATTTTAATTATTTAGCATAAAATTATAATATTTTTTTCTTGCAAATCATAAATTTAAACAGTAGTTTTGCTTTTAAAAAATTCCTTCTTAAAATAGTCAAATATTTTAGTTGGGGAAAAGACTCCTTATATAGAAACCATCAAAAAATTGAATAATTACATAACAATTTTTGTAAGTTGAATAAAATTGTCTTCAACAGAAAGTAAAAGAAAGTTTGTTTTCTCTCATATAAATATAAGGCAAGCAAATGTCCAAATGTCCATTAATATTTGAAATTTTAAAAAACGAAAATAAAATTATTAAATTTTTAGCCTTTCCTTAGAACAACTAAATTTGTTTGAATATTATATTATGCGAAGCTATAATTTATACTAAATATAGAAAAATCCTTTAATATCCACTCTGATTATAATATAGAAAAAATAATTAAATAATCTTTAAAAATTGTCCCTAATAACTACAGATAGATCAAATTTTAGAATACCAAACCTATATAATAATTATTAATTTGCAATATAGCTTTTAGGAAGTTGAAATAAGGTTTGAAAATTGGACTTAAAAAAGCTATAGGTGTATAAAGTTTTTATAATAATAATTGTTGTAGATATAAAAGAGTCAAAATTTTTTAATCTCCTTAACTTTCCCGTCATTTTATGTTTTTTAATCTCGCTAATAGTCATGTTTTATGTCATTTTAGTAAAAATAAAATTACATTATTTATATAAATCAGATTCGTAATGAAAAAAATTAAGAAAAAAATGTGCACGAGTGGGTTAATTTAAAATGAACTTCGGTAATGTCTGATAGAAAATGCATACATATTTTACAAAAAAAAAGAAAGAAAATAGATGTCTAAAGAGAACATTTTCACACGCGAAAATTGAAAACTATATCTTAGATAGAATAGGATATCTAATATTCAAGTAATTGAATTTTGAGTATATGACAAAACATAAGTTGTGGCTTCATATTCAGGTTTTAGGGATACAACTGTATAAATTAACAAAACAAAATATATAATTAGTCAGAAAATATAATGATTTGTGCTTTCCGCACAATTATCATTCTATAGATTTTGTTTCCCTTGCCATTATAATTATTACGTTTATAAGAAAATTTGTTTTATAATGCTTACTTTAAAAGGAGTATTTTCAGAATAGAATTAATAAGAAAATTTCATATTGAATCATCTAAATAGAACTTCACAATAATACAAAATAGGTTTTGATTTTCGATTTCATGCCAACATATAAAATCTAAACTCAAGTTTTATATTTTATGAACTGCAGCATTTCTTTTTTATTCGTTTATTCCTCAAGATATAAAAGCACACATATTGTTTGGGGTCCTTTTATATTAATTATGATATAAATGCTTTAGTTTTTTTCAAACTTCAATTAATGATAATGATTATAACTGCTTTCTGAGAGTAATTATAGACTTCTTAATATGAACATCAAATTTAGGAAATAATTTTTATTCTAATTTAAGCCCCTTTGGGGAACCTCCTTAACCCCACCTCAAAAAAAAAAGAATAACCTGACATTATTATTATATGTTTAGCTTCGTTAAAGCATAACATATTTAAAACCTTTCAATAAATTATTTTTAAAAATAACCTGGATTTGTATTAATTAAAGGGCTTAAAAATTGGTTCAAATTAACTCTTTGACACCTATACAGAATTGCATTATCTTAATAACACTTGGGCATATGTGGTGGAGTTCATGTGATATAAGGAATGACTTTTTGAATTAGTCAGAAAAGATTTATCAAATATCCACTGATAAAGATAATTCATTTCTTAGTTCAGATATAATATCATTAAAAATTAACTGAATTTATCGGTACCATACTGTATATTTTTTTTGAAAATGGGACCAAATAAAGAGCTTGTAAAAACAGAAATGTGCAGGTTATGAACAGAAAACTGCAAGTAATGATGCATTTCTTGTAAGAAGAAATGTTTTCGCTTTTCTAAACGTGAAAATTTTGCTAAATGGGAAATTAGTTCTTCTATCTAGATCAAAGCAATATTTGTCTTTCCAAACAAAATTTTCGAAAAAGGAAGATTTGTTTTTGCTTAAGAAACGGCCTATTTGTTTGATTTTAGACGCCGATGGTGTTTCTGTATGAATACCACATAATAAAGTTGAAATAACCTTTGCACAGTCAATTTTGGACTGTTGATCTCTAAATTGGCTGTTTCTAATCGAGCAAAACAGTAGCCTAAAAAATAGAGAAAAATGTCAATTCTTTTCCTCATTTATATGACACTTTATTCTCTCTAGCTCTGTCCAATTGAAGTAATTTCTATGATTTGTTTTTTCATTTTGTTAAAATTAAACTTTAAGACATATAAAGATTAAATCTTCCTAAAACTAAAAATTATAATTCCCTTTCATAGATTAAATTTGTATTATGTGCAGCAAAACTATAATTTTTATAAATGTCTTCAGTGTAGGAAAATTAGGAACATGCTCCTTCATAATAAATTTTTAAAGAAAATTTCACTCATTCTATTTATCACTTTTATCACTCGTTTGAAACGAGATATTTAAAATTTTTCTCACGGAAGCCCTTTTTCGTTATCAGAGACATGGAATATTATTCTCATTTTGACAGTTATTGATTACCATATGGCGCATATTGTAAAATCGCCAAATTTTACATACAAAGATAAAAGTTATAATGCGGTGCCCTTTTTAAGACTTGAGCAAAAATGAAACTCTCTAATGAGTTGATTAGCTTATAATAGCATTTACTTTAATTTTTAATTATGCATGTAAATCAGTACTCATTATTAAGTTTTACCTTCTGATACGTTCAAACAGTTAGAATATATAGAGTTCCACCATTAATGCATTTGTTTAATTTCATTAAATACCTAATACTGCTTTAATGCAAAGCAATAATTATAATTACACATTTCCATTTATTCCTTCCATTCTTCAAAAAAATATGAATTAAATTCTCCCGAATTTTGTAGAATATAAATATATGTTTCTATAAAATTTATCATGTATTAAATATTAAATATATTTTCTTTCTTTCATATGCTAAACATTTTTTAATAAGTCCTTATAATTACTATGTATGTTGTTCCTTTTACGCTTTTCGCAGCCTTTCACAAGACGCAAAACTTCCTCTCATATGAATGTGGTTTGATTTTTTATAGAGATTTCAACTATATATTTATAATAGTTGCATAATATAAATATATAATCTCTAAAAAATGTTTTTATATTTTGAAAAAATTATAAATAAAAAAATATTCATTTTCTTTTTTTATTATTTTCTTTATATTAAAAATATATATAATTTCCAAAAAAATATTTTTCATATTTATAAAAGAAACAGTTTTTTTTTTCAATCTGTCACCCTCCCCCCGAAAAAAAAGACAAATTTGATTTGCAAAAGGTAGTAAATAACGCTTGCATTAACTTAGTAAAATAAAAAAAGAATATTAAACAGTAAAAAAAGAATAATAGTAGCTATATTTATCAAGATAAATAAAAAAAACGTTTATAAAAATAATGAACAAGACTTTTCCTAAAGTTAAATTTAAAAAGTCAAAAATAAATAAAGAATTATATCCAAAGGTTTTCAAATTTGTCTTCCCTTGCCCAATACATACAAAGGTTAAGCCATAATTAAAATAGCGTTTATTAATAAATATTTGTGTCGCTTACTAATTGGGAAGAAAATAAATTGAAAAAATATATAAGGTTTTTTTTTTAATTAATGAAAGTATTATTAACCGTTCAAACGTGATTTTTTAATATTTCATCAGACAAGTACAGAAAATTCAAACCCGCTTTTATGAACTAATCACAATCCTTAACTATTATACATAATTATGTCATGTAAATATGAGGGTTTTCCTATATTTAATAAGTATAACAGTTTTCTCTAGGATTTGAAATGAAATATTGAAATAAAGAATGAAATATACAGCTCATATCACCAATCGGTCCTGTTATCGCGAATTCTTACAAGAAAGGGATTTCCTATTCTCAGGAGTTTATCCCCCTAATTGGAGGGACCACCCACATTCTAACTGCCAGCGGAAACCAGAAAATGACCTCTAATAAGCCGATCCCCCACCTCGTTTATTACCCTTAAGGGGGGAAAGCAATGGCGACTTTCTACGGGGAAGCCGTGTTAAGAGATATTTGCGGAAGGAGAATTTCTACGTTCCTGCCGGTTTTAAAGCGACACGTTGGAGAGGATTTCTACGTTCCTGCCGGTTTTCAAGAGACACGTTGGAGCGACTTTCTACGTTCCAGCCGGTTAAAGGGTTAAAACAATTAAAATATATGAAAAATGAATTTCAAAAACTTAAATTATTTGATTATCTCTTAGACATCTGCTACTTCCAATTTCTATTTTTATATTAATATTTTTTAATATTAAGTTACCGTTATATGAATCATGAGTTATCACTAAGATCGGTAATTAGATTTCCTTTTTTTAGAAAAAGAGAATAAATTCTTGGATATGTCAACTCGTTATTTAAATGTCTGATTCAAGATCTTTTGTATGCTTTTTATTTTCATCAATTAAAATCACTCTAAAACTGAATTTTAATACATTCCTCACAACTTGTATTTCTCTTTTTTACATTTAACCTTTAACTCTGTCTTTTAAATAGGAAGCTACAATGTCAGTCTTTTTCAGTCTTTTTATCCGAGTTAAAAGTATTTGAGATACTTTTAGGAATCAGTTGAAAAGATTAACCATTTGAATATGGAAATAATACTCGGTATACGGCAAGTGAAGCGCGATAGCGCTTCGCCGCACTGAAACAGTGAAGACATTATCGGCTATCAAAATGTTTTCATATTTAAATATTCTTTTCATGTGCATTTTGAGTATCGTTTCTATCCAAAGGTCACTGAACTGCGATCAGAAAATTTAATCTATATGAAAAATTTAGATAAAATTCAATTCAATGACTGAATCAATATGAGAAAATGAAAAAGGTTTGGGAAATCAAAATTTATCAAATTTACAAAAACAAAGTTAAATATAAACTAAGTAATTAGAAAAAGTAAAAATGCAAATTACATGTCATTTTTAGGTCATATCAGAGAACTAAATATTACATATATAAAATTTGTAAGAATTATAATAAAAAACTAGATGAAAAATTGTATCAGATAATATCGGGAATTTAAAATTTAAATAAATGGAAGTCTTTTTCCGTATGTTGAAATGAAATAATTATGAAAATGAAAATGCAGATTTTGCGTTTATGTTATCACCAGAAATTAAGCAAAGTAACTTAATTTAAAGAAAAAAGCTTTAATTCAATTTAAGTATTAAGTAGTATTTAATTAAATTTATGGAAGCTAGACTTAAAATTATAATCATATAAATATATAAATGAAAATTTCCGTACTTCTCACTATGTGTAGATTGAAATGATTGGGTATAATAACATGTTTATTTTGTACCTCTTTAAAAAAATGTAAAGATATACCTAAAATAAGAATCACAAAATTGGTTATGTATTCTTAAAAATGCCCATTAGAGTAAAACTAACGTCAGTTCAGACTTTACGTTTTAATTTCTGAAATACATCTAGAATATAAATTTAAATACTTATAATTTTCTTTACACAGATAAAAAGAACTATAAAATAATTCATTTTCATTAGCTCATTAATTTTATGATTAAATATGCTGTAATGCATCTTAATCGGAAACGCACAAGTGCACTTTTTTTTAAAGAAAAAAACCCATTAATTGTTTTTAGCCTTCATGGAGTGAGAATAAAGTAGCGATACAAATTATTGATGAAATTCAAGCTTTAATCTACTTATTTTTTTAAAGTCGTACGTAGTTGATGGTAATATAAAGTAAAACATGGTCCTTCTTAAAAGCTATTAGCGACTGTTTAGTTTTCCAAATAGTCATTGTTTGTTTTGAATGGAAAAAACTCAGGCTGCAAAAATGAAGCAGCAGTAAAAATATTCTTCTCCGAAACAAAAACGAATTCCTACTAAATGGAGTACTTATCATAACTTTGCAGTTAAATAGCATCAGTTAAAAGCAGCACGAAGAGTGGCTCTTGAATCACTTCAATGGTTTGCAATCTATGATTTTCAAGGGTAAAACAGCATCGGTATTTAATTTACAAGTCAAATAGCTTTTTTCTGAGTCATTTGAAAGCTTTAAGCCTCATTTACTAGAATTCATTGAAAAGAGTTTTGAGCGAATAGTTTTAGCACTTTTAATACCCTCATGTGTTTTGTGTTGGTTTCACGAAAAGGAAGAAAAATTATTGATGCTTGATTGAATGTTTTATATAAATTGCATTAGAATGAATTGTTCTTGGTAATAACTTATTCTGAAAAAGATTCAGGTATTTTTATGCGATTAAAATGCTTGCATTTGCAGATTTAATTATATGATCAAATGAATATAATAATTATCTAATTTTCTTTTGAGATTATTGACTTTAGATTTAATCAGAATATCGATTCAATACATTTGCTTTTAAATATCATAGATTATTAAACTTATTTAAATCTCTGAGAAATTAAAGGAATATAGGAAAAAATCAATTTACTATGAGAGTTTCGTTTCAATTAATTGATTTCTTATAATTTTATTATTCTTCTAAATTCATTTTAAAAACATTATGCGTTTATTTTAACATTATTCTCTGTTTACAAAATCAAGCAAGTAATTTGCTTGCAACTTGTATTAAAAATGGAATGTAAGTTTGGTTGAAATTTTGTTTTCTTTTAATGAATCTATAATTTCTACCGTGTTATAATTGAGTAATTTCAGTGAGTGGAAAGGTGGAAAAGAATACAATTGAGCGCCAATGATTAGGAGGGATTGATGGCGATGAGCTTCTATGAACTGACATTTCAAGTAAAAATAACTGCAAATACTAAATTATTCGAAGAATTGGGAAATTGTCCTGTCATCTGTTCTGTTTTATTTAAATAAGCTTTAACATTTCAGAATATGGTTCTTTAAAACCTTGCGCAAAGCTGACATAAGGGAGGAAATCGATTGATAATAGAGGGCTTAATAAGATATTGTTTGTTTTACAATTGTTCTTTACTTATACTTTTAAGGTTTCAAAATAAGAATATATTACTACATTATAAAAGCAATTAAATGGAAAGAAAATGTCAAAATAATTTCTTATTATAATGTTTTAGAATTATACTATTCATATAATTTTGGCTGACAATTAAAATTTATACTATAACAGATTAATTTTTAAATAATGGAAAGATACTTAACTGAAAAATTATTTAATTTATATGGCATATACATTTTCATAAAGAAAATTAGATTCAAGTAAATAGATTTCAATTTGTATTTATTTTGGTGACAAAATTATGTATTTCAGAGAGATGGATAGACGTATTGTTTTTAAAATAAAACAAACTACCCTCTTTTTTTATAGAATATTATATTTTGATGAAATCAAATTTCTGTTTTATTACGAAAAGAAGGAATATCGATATCAAGTAATTATCTCCTAGAAAGTACATTAAAATTTATTGAATAAAATATTATAAAATATGTTTTAATTATAACAAATTGTTTAATAGTCACTCATCTGATTATTCGTACAATATGTTACTTTGAACAAGAATTGTCTATTTAAGATACAATCTACACAAATAAGAGTTTGAAATGAAACTTAACAAAACCTCAAAGAACCATAATTAAACTTTATTAAAATTAAGTATTTAGATTAATATGTAATGTGTTTTTCTAAACTTTGTCATTTTCACTTCAAATTCAGTGTGTCAAGATGTTACATACGGGCTTTTCAAAGTGTTATATACACTTGTGAGTATGCTACATCACATATTTTTATAAATTCAAGGAAATGTGTTGCTATAGATTATATATTTTATTTTAAATTTGTTTTGCCTTTTATCTCTGATTCATGTGCCTTTTTTCTAGGTATGCATTTACATTGTAATTGTTTTGCATACGATGTACAAAATATGAGTAATCATGCGTTTTTTTTGTCTATTTATGAAGAAAACATTTTTATTCATTGTTTGTATACATAGTCACTTAACAATAGAGTTAAAATTACTGTACAATAATCGTTATTTACAATAATCAGGCTTTAATGATCATCCGTTTGCACTGATTAAATTTACGCAGAATGTATAGCATTGAAGCTTGGCTGGTTATGCTGTTTAACATTTTGCTTGCTGCATTCAATTTCAATGCTCAAGCTGAGATAATCATTGCCGAAAGAATGGTCGAAGATCGTAAGAATATATTTTCTCTTGGCTATGTCTTTTGATTCTCCCTTTTCCCTCAACTTCTACAGTGCTTTGTCTTCCATTCAAAAAGCTATCAGCACTAAAATAGAGAACGGCTCCTCAATGAGTAAAAGACAAATGTTAAATTTGTTAGAAAATTACAATTTTCTTTAAAAGTATGATCAACTTCCTCAAATTAAGCCAGAGCAAAGCTATCCGAGTATTGAAAAAATAACAACCGTTACTTAAATCATTGCTGAAATTCAGATAGGACACTGAATTTGTTGAATTCCGAAAGCACGAGAATATGAGGCTGAAATGAAAACAATGGGAGATGGATGAAGGCGTAGAAGATGCATTGAAGGAATGGTTCTTAAAGTGAGAGAAACGGACTCGCATGGTTTCATATTTGGAAGGAAAGAAAGAGAAAATATTTTTTTAAAGCCACTTGAGGAATAAGAGGATGCTGATCAAGGAACAGACAGGGCATGAACCAAATAAGAATGACCAGATTTGATTGCTCTATATTCACTAACAGATGTATTTAATGCAGAATTCACAAAACTTTGCGTGATAACACAATCGTTTTTAACTCTGAAAAAATAAAGAGAGCTGAAAAATATAAAACTTGTGTAGTTCTTTCAGGTGCTTAAGTATGCCTGAAAAAAATCAAAAATTACCGCTCATCAATTAAATTGAAAAACCGTGATATTTTAAAGGGATAAAATCATAACTAATCGATTACAAAGCAAATTTCAATTCAGAATGACTGAACAATTTTTGGCAGATTGCTTAACCTAGCAGGACCAGTAGTTACAAAGGATCATTTTTTGATTGTAGACGACTACTCTACTCAACCAACTGCTCAGAATTTAAAACAAATTAAAAATATTCTTTGCCGGTGAATACAACATTCTTATTCAGCCGCGTGTTCCGTGAATCATCCGTATTTTGAAGTCGATTATCAAACAGAAATTAGAAGAAATAATCAATGACAAGGTTTTAAAAGGCGTCTATATTCTTCATATTAATAATAAATAAGTTCATAATGAAGGCGTTTTACGAAACCTCTTATGTGACATTGAGGAACTGCTTTATACATGGAAGATTTATCAGAACAAGCAAGAGGATGATTCTAAAATCTCTGAAAAATCAGTTTAAGATTTCGAAGCCTTTTTAAAGATGCCTTCTTTTTAAGCCTTTATTTTTAAAGCCTTCTTTTTTAAAGATTTCGAAGCCTGCATAGAAATCGATCTAAATTTGGATGCAGCTAATAAAACGATTTGACGTTGTATATCTATTGTCAAACGCCAATAAATCGAAGAGAAAGAAGACAACTCTTGAGGATAATAATAATGAATAGGAGTCAAATAATAAACTCCCAGAAACCCAAGGAATTCTTCAAAACTTTACAACTTGAAGATCAGCCTAATACCATAATGGACCCTTTGATGAGAAATACTGGTAAGAAAGGCTTATTTTTCGTATGTTTGATATTTTTAAAAAAGATTTTCCTTATTTGATTAAAAAAGCTTTAAAAGATATATTGGCAATAATTAGTTTTCAAATCTGTACATTATAGCAATTTTCTGATTTTAATAAAATGGATGAGTAAGACGAATAATGTTCAGTGGTCTAGTTTTCTTCCATCGTTGTATATCTATAGATTTGCATTATTTTGAAGTAGGATGCAGTTATCTCTTTGGCTTGGAACTTACATAATTACTACAAACGGCCACTGTATTGCATCATGTTTGGTGCAAGACAGCTAAAGATAATTTATTACTCTGCAACTTAGTATCAATTTGCATTTTTAAACTATCCCTTTTCTCATTCACTTATGCTTGTATAAATTTACATATTTTTGTTTGATTCGTATACAAGTCTTCAATAAAATCATCTTAGTTAACTAAAACTCTGAAATTTTGTAAATTAAAATACACAAATTTCAGCTTATGTAGTCAGTTTATAAAATACCATTCTATTGTACGTAACTAAATGAAATTTTGGAACTTGAAGCAACAACAAGCAAAACTTTGTAATGACATTGTTTAGTTTTGTTCTTGAAGGTCATTAATTATTTATACATGGGAATCTCACTCTAATTGTGACCCATGAGCATTATCGATTGAAACATTTCTTTAAATTAGAAAAATGATCTAAATGATATAAGCATTTATAATTGAAGTTATTTGAATCAATATAAGTATTTCAGACGGAATTACGAAATGAAATTAAATTTTTATAGAGTTGCCTCGATTCTATCAGTCAAACGTAGTAAAATGTTCTTGTCACTAATATTTTAAACAAAAAATTTCTTCACGTTTGCACCTAAAACTTATTGATCTAAGAAACTATGAATATCCTTTTTTCAAGTAATTTTAAGTCATTTCCATATCTATTTCGAAAACGATCCGAACTTTTTTTGTATAAAACGTCTCTTCTCTAAAATGGCAGAATTTCTTGAATATTTTCCTAAATATATGTAATAATATCGGAGGAAACAGCATAAAATACAATTGTGCAAGTTATTTGAATTATTTCTTTCAACTGGAGGTGTAGGGAATACTGTTATAAGTGACACACTTTTTTTTATACAACTAAAGACTAATAATTCTACTTTTTTAGTTATAGATATCCAATTATTTATTATTAGTTATAGATATCATGTAACATCTATTGAAAATTAGGTTTACTCTCTATAACTATATACTATAATAACATATGAAAAATTTGTTTAAAAATGATTCATATAACGAGAGGATATTGTACCTTGATTCATACTGCTGCTAGTAATGATGCTATTCCTTTTTAATTTTATTCCAGATGCGATTTTAAAAGATCATCTTGGTTGAAAATCACTGACCACTGAAAAACTTGTCATTTCTTACTACTACTAATTTCGTAGCGTAGATTTGCATTAATAGTTTTAATTATTTTCCAGTTTTTTTCCCTACATTCCATTTTGTATTCGGGTTGAATTTTAACCATTGAAAACTTATAATCCGATATCGAATCTCCTTCATTCGTCAATCAGTTCTTCTTTGTCATTTTATTTATATTTTTTTAAATTAAAATGATTTTTCTGGACCATTCCAAAAACAAAATTTGAATTTATTTTTCCAGACTTTTCAAACACCCTCGAATGCTGACTTAATTTTATATATCTAACATTAAATTATAAGATTCTAATAAAAATTTAATTATCATCTTCAGTGCACACAAGTTGTTTTCATAGCTTTAGAATCAATATTTTTACTTTTTTTTTAACTCTTTTTGTTCCGTAGCTCGGTATAACTGAAAAAAGACTGCGATGCAATTCTTCCTGCACCATAGATGAAAGATCCGTAGAACAGGATGTGCTTCTGATTCGAGGCAAAAGAAGAGACAGTTTCACTTTCTAGCATACGATAATTTTATGTTTAAGGTTACAAAAGGAAGTTTCAATTTTCTTCTGATATTGTGGTATACAAACTGGAATACAGATAATATAATGAATTTTCTTGAAATTACTAAATAAAGAAATGTAATTCTTCAAAAATATTACATAGGACAAACATATTTCACAATTGCACTTTTGAATAAGACCTAAATGATAAAAAAAAATTGTCCTATTAACTATTAGAGTGCATTATTGAACTTCCATTCGCAATATTGAGATAAAGGTTAGTGATCTAAGGTACACTAGGTTCAAGGTGCAATAGACTTCTCTGTGTCTAACTCTAACAGTTTAGATATTAATAATTAAGTCTAGAAGAAAATGCACATCTTTTACATGGTTAAAATTATAACCGATAATGAGAATTTTAAACATACATAGAAAAATAATCATTTTTACACTTGAGCACTTCTTATTTCCACATCTTGAGTAAAAGATTTATCAAATAAATAATTGCAAATTTACGTAATTTCAATGATCAATAAGCTTTTGATACCATTGTCAAAGAAAGGAGGAAAAATAGTAAGATCACATTATTCTTCTATTTTTTTATATTTCTTTAAATTTCTAAAAAAAATATTTATTTATCTTTGAAGTGAAAGCTGAAACAGAGATATAAATGTTAAGAACTATTTTAAGTATTTTATTCATAATTTTTTGTGCAAATGCGGCCACAACTTAAAGGATATGTCTCATATAATGTTTTTCTTGGAAGAAATACTAAGCAATTCGCAACACTTTCATGCAAACATTTCAAAAAATCTAACATTTTATTCACTCGGAAAGTGTAAAGGGATCCCTTATTCAAAATTTAAAATAAATTACAAATTGCCTAACGGTATACTAGTATCAAAACATGATTAGTTTAATCGATAAAACTAATTATTTTTAACTTTTCATGCTGAAAATTTTACTCCATTAACCTATCAAAAGCTCAAAAATGACATCTTTCTAACATCAAACAATACTTATCATCCTGAACAAGATAACTTTTTTTAACAGTACGAAAATAAGTAAAAAATAATACATAAATGATAGAATGACATAAAAAAACTTGCGAGTCAAAATTAATTACTGATTTTTTGGGCAAGTGATAATGAAGTCTTTACAATCATTTAAGGGATGGAAAAAAGTGTAATTTTTATAATGGTATAATGTGAGAAGAAGTACAATTTGTTAAGATAAGCAATTTTCCAAAACATTATTTTGAACTGAAGAAAGTTTCGATTCCAGGACAGTAATCCTTCTAAAATGGCGTTATTGAAGAATCATTTGATTTATCAACCAAATAGAATAGTAATCTATTAAATAATAAATGTTTTTATAATAGAGTTACAATGTTCTAATCTATTAATAAAGTTGTATTAATGAAATGTTATTTCTCTCGATAATCAATTTTATTTCAATCCAAACGCATTTTCCATCTAAAATTAAACCAAAAAGGCGTGTCGTTTTCGAAATAATTTTTCTTTATATTCCATTGAATTTGGATTTATTCATTGAGTTTTCAACAGTACAAAGGATTCTTTTGAGTATAAGTATTTTTGATGCATTACATAACTAAAAATTATCAGAAAATATAGCTTCACTATTATACTTTGATTAATATACACTCTCCTAATATGAATATTTTGTTAATTATAACGCTGAGAAATCCCGTGATTTTTAAATTTGTGTTTTAGTGAAGAGAAAGTATATGTTTTATGTCTAAGCATTTAAATTCCATATGATGAATTTTGCGGAGACAAAAAAATTATACAGAAGTTTTTTGCTCAAAAATAAATGACCAGAGTCTGTTTGGAGACTTTATTTTTTCACTTCATTTTTGCAAAGATGGAATTTTGAAATCGCTCTCTTCTTGTCTCATGTCCTGATATGCTAAAAATCTGAAATTTCATACACTTGTGTGTTCTCAATAATTAAAAACTGTTTAAACATTAACTCATTTCAAACTATCAATTGCTTAAATGATGTCGCTCAATTTTGTTTTTGTTTGTTTTCTTCCAGCCCAGCTACCTAATAATTAATATAATAAAAATTAATTTGAAAATTTTATCACTTTTATATTAATGAATTATAAATAAATGCCTTAAAATTAGGAAATGTATAAATTGAAAAATTCGACATTATATCTATCTACTATATATAGAAAAAGTGTATTTTTTAATTGTGTTTAACAGACCTAATATATATATATATATATATATATATATATATATAT
>JAOUZG010027617.1:12187650-12199526 GCA_026289955.1 Argiope argentata
TATATATATATATATATATATATATATATATATATATATAAAGACCATTTACTATTCAATTCATAAAAATTACACCCTCAACGAACTTTAGATTGCTTCATGTATGCCTCATTCTTTTGAATGGTGATTATGAAAGAATTGTAATATTATATGAAAGAAATAAAAATATGTATGAAATGAATGGTGATTATGAAAGAATTGTAATATTATATGAAAGAAATAAAAATATGTATGAAATGAATGGTGATTATGAAAGAATTGTAATATTATATTTAAAGAAATAAAAATATGTATGAAATTTCAATATATCTTTTGAAAATTCATCTAAACTGAGCCATTAAACGGTGGCCAACATGGCGGCCATTGATGATGACAGGTCATTTCGGTCTCTTGAGAAATGTTTCCAAACATTGGAAAATGTACTAAGTTACGTTGGAAACCCAAGCAAAAAGTTGTGTGAAGGTGCAAGGACTGCTTTGGGTAAGTTGAAGTTGCATTTTTTAGAAGTTTCGAATGGTTCTGTTAATGTTAAACATAATGGGGTTGCACATGATGTTACGGTGACGCCTAAACAACCTACGTATGCTAGACTCGTGGCGCCATCTATTGTGGAGACTGAGAACCATTCAATGAATAACAATGTCATTTTCTGTGCAAATGATAACAATTTTACATCCGAGGAGGTACGTAAAATAATTAAAGTTGAATTGAATCCAAGAGAATTACAAGTAGGAATTAAAAAGATGAGAACCATTAGTAGCAATCGAGTTCTAGTTCAATGTGTCTCGAAAAATGACAAAGAAAGATTTTTGAATGCTGTAAAACAAAATTCTAATACTCTGCATGTGTCTTTTCCAAAGCGAAGAAACCCGAATTTGCTATTAAAAAATCTTCCAAATGAAATTAGTGATCAGAAAGTTCTTCAGCTTTTGAAAGAGCAGAATCCTGAATTGGAAGAAAAAAAAGAATTATGGGACGAAACAAAAATTCGTTTTACTCTAAGAAGATTTGACAACTCTAGGCATTCGGTTTTACAGGTGAACCCAGCATGTCGAAAAGTGTGTATGAGAATGAATTTTCTTAGAGCCAACTGGAACATCTGCAAAATAGAGGATTTTCTTGTTATAAATAGCTGCTTTAAGTGCCTTGGTTATCACCACAAAGCTGCCGACTGTCAAAATGGCCTGTGCTGTTTCAAGTGTGCAGAAGAACACAAAAGCAGTGAATACAATTTGTCTAAGCAGGTTTGCGTGAACTGCATTAGGTTCAATAAGAAGACAAAAGCCACAAATAAAAAAGTTGATGTGAATCATAAACCTTTTTCTAGCAGCTGCAAATGCCATCAATTTATGGAGAATCTTACTGCATCTCAGACTCAGTATGAATAGTTTTTTCTCACCATCACATTTGCGTATTCTTCAACTCAACTTGCATAAATCAAAAAGTGCTACACAGCAGCTTATCTTGAATATGGAAACTCGTAACATTGATATTGCATTGGTTCAAGAACCTCATTCTTATAAAGGAACCCTTCCCGGATATCCTTCATCGTACAGAGTTTTCTTCAGTCAAAACTTCGATACAATTAAAGCAGCAATCATAGTAAGGAATAGAAGTATTTCTGCTTTTCTGGATACAAATTACCTAGACTATAATATGGTGACAGTGCATTTAAATATTAACAGAATTTCCTATCTATTTGTTTCCTACTATTTCGAACACTCCAAGAATATTGATTCCGATTTACAAAAAATAAACCAACTTTTCTCCAACGTTCCCACAAACAAGCTGGACTGGTCTATGGACGCTAACAGCAAATCTGAAACATGGTTCAGCCCTATTTCTGACTCTAGAGGAATCAAACTCACCGAATTTATTAGTACTCACAACCTTTTTGTCATCAATGAAGATTGCGGTCCTACATTTTGTGGATCACAAGGCTTTAGTAACATCGACGTAACTGTTGTTGGAACGGACTTATTGGAAGATATTTCTAGTTGGCATTTGCCTTCTTATGATTCTCTATCCGACCACAAAACAATCGAGTTTGAAGTACTTCTGAATTCGAATTCTCCACCTAAAGAAGGTGACATTTGCACTTTCAATCTGAATAAAGCCAATTGGAAACTTTTTTACAACAATTCAAAATACTTGCTGACAAGTTTAGGTAATCGCATTGACTCCTGCCAAGATCCAGAAGCTCTGAATGATCTCGCAGATGAGCTCATTTCTATCATCCAAAAGTCTAATAAAATGTCCATTCCATTTAAAAAGCAAAAATTGCACAGTGTTCCCTGGTGGACAACAGAAATCGATTGTATGCGAAAGCATGTTAATGCTGCAAGACGGAGATTCCAGATGTGCAAAAATGTCACTCTGAAAGAAATGTATAAAAATAAATATAACGAATTAAGGAATAAATATAACTTAAAACTTTTGGACGCAAAAATATGCTCATGAAAGAAATTCTTGGAAGAAATCAATGAGACTAATGTGTGGAAAAAAATTTATACCTTTGGAATCAAGCAGAAATTTCAGAAACGAGTTGAACTTAGTGGAATAGCTCTTCCATGTGGAAATGTGACTAGTTCTTTTGAAGAGACTATAAACGCAGTTCTTTCTCATTCTTTTCCTGACGATAACGAGAATGATGACGATGATTGTCATAAGAAAATCCGCCACGACGCTCTTTCAAATAGTAACGTAACGTATGATCCACCTTTTACAATCCACGAAATTAATTCTGTTATAAATAAATTGAAACTAAAAAAGTCTCCTGGTCCGGACTGTATACCCAACGAAGTTGTTAAAAAACTACAAGAAATGCACCCTGATCTTTTTTAAAAGTGTTTAATTCCTGTCTTCGTCTCAAAATTTTCCCTCGCTGTTGGAAGAAAGCTAGAATTGTTCTGATTCCCAAAAATAACGATATCTGTATTCCGCATTTAGAGAACCTAAGATGTATCAGTTTGCTGTCAAATGTGGGTAAATGTTTTGAAAGACTCATTGTCAATAGATTGGTTTGGCGTTTACACAGAGAAAATTATTTCAGTAAAAATCAGTTTGGTTTTATGCCTCAAAAGTGCACTGAAGATGCCTTGTTGCACCTCAATAATTTTGTCTTAAAAGGTAAAAAGAAAAACCTTCACACAATACTAGTATTCTTGGATATTAAAGGTGCTTTTGATAATGCTTGGTGGCCTGCTATTATGGATCTATTAAAAAGAGCAAACATTCCTGGCAATTTACTTGCCATCATTTCCAACTTTTTGAAGGATAGAACTGCAAATTTGTCCCTAGGTCATTCCTCAAAGGAGAGGATTTTACAAAGAGGGTGTCCACAGGGGTCTGTTTCCGGACCTCTTCTTTGGAATATTATTATAAATGATCTATTGGAAAAAATCACAGCTTCATTTTCCTGTGAAGTAATTGCTTTTGCTGATGATTTGCTTCTTTGTTTCCAGGGAAAATCTTTCCATGATACAAGCAGACAAGCGCAGATTACACTTAATTTTGTATCAAACTGGGCAAAAAATATAAATTAGAATTTAATGCCACCAAGTCAAAAGTTATGGTCCTGGAAAGGAGAGAGAACCACGTTGTAAATAATAACCTTGCACTAAATGGAATTCCTCTTTGCTATGTAAGGGAATTTAAGTATCTTGGAATTGTTCTCGACAGCAAGTTCTCTTGGAAACAGCATATTTTTTACCTCTCAAATAAATGCGAAAAAATCCTTCTTGGCCTTAACAGAGTTGCCAGAAATAGTTTTGGACTTAAAACTAATGTTTCATCACTCATCTACAAGCAAGGTATTGTACCATTCATTTGTTCTCGAGTCTGGGGTCTTGCTCTGAAGAAAAAAATAAATTGTAGACTCTTAAGAAAAATCCAAAGGAGAATTCTCCTGCGAGTCGTTGCTGGTTATCGAACGATATCCAATGAAGCTGTGTTTTCCATTTCTGGCTTTCCACCTATTGACATATTTATAATCCATAGTAACGAATTCAAGATTCCCTTCAAATTTCTGAGCTCCCTCATCCTTCCGAAAGGTTTCCTATTAATTTAATTCGTTATCATAACAAAATTGAAGACAACTTTCCTGTTGTCTGTTTTACAGATGGCAGTAAAATGAACAACAAGGTTGGACTTGCTTTTGTTGTTTACCAAGACTATGACGAAAGAGAAATTCACCAATACAGAATAAGAGACGAATGCAGTGTTTTCCAGGCTGAATTGCTCTGCATAGCCCAAACGGTTTCTTGGATTTGTGACAATAGAAATATTTCATCAAAATTCTTAATTTGCAGCGACTCCCTTTCATCTTTGTATGCCTTAAACAGCATTGATTCCCTAAATCAAATAATTGTTAAAACACAAATGAATCTAAGTTTGCTTCGAAGCAGTGGTGTGCAAGTTTCCTTTTGTTTTGTCAGAGGTCATACAGGAATTTATGGTAATGAACGCGCCGATTGGCTTGCCAAAGAAGCGGCAAAACTGGTTAACGTCATTCCCATGAACATTCCAAAATCTTTTTTTAAAGAAAGTCTTTAAAGATAAGGTTATATCTGAATGGAATAATCTGTACCAGGCATCTACTAATGCGCAGCTCACGAAGGAATTTTTTCCATCCATACAGAGTCGTTTAAATGCTCACTACTTTTTATCAAATTATAAGCTTACTCAGTTTCTGACTGGGCATGGAAACTTTAAAGCCTATTTAAAACGATTCAATTTGTCACAGAATGATAGGTGTTTGTGCTACAGTGGTGCAGTCCAGGATGTAAAGCACTTGATATTTGAGTGCACTAAATTTATTCACGAAAGATGTAAACTCAGGAATTGTCTTCTAAAGAACAATAAAGCATGGCCTCCTCATTTATCTGCGTTTGTGCAGGATAAATCATCTTACATTTCATTTTGTACATATATTAATAGTATTTTCCCCCGTGTTATTTAAACTTCATTTCAGTGTGTTTGTCTAGAAATATTTGCATACATTATTTGTATTAGTGTTTTGAATGTTCTATTTTTTTATCATACTTCTTCAACTGTATTATAACATATGCTATGTGTTTCTGCTAGTTTGTGAGCAGTTTTGTGCATTTTACTTGTGTATTTGCTTTCCCCCTCTCTTTTATGTTTGTATTCGGGCCTGTCTTTTTTTCCAAATTCATCCTACTTTTAATTGTGAAATGACTTACAACTGTAAGCCTTGTGTTATAATTGTTGGCACACAAGGAGTTATACTTCGAGAACCAATCCAAAAAAAACTGAGCCGTTATATCTTAAAAATAAAGGCAAATATTTAGCAATCAGTATATACTGTTTAGTGGTTTATATACCAAGTAAGGTCATCTGAATTAAAGTTAATACTGACTAGCTCAAAACACTAAGAAATGTTAAGAAAGTGTTATTCACGTTTGCAGTTTGTATATTTTTATTTATGCTTTTTTTATGAAAGGTTGTAGAAAACACCGTAGAAATATTCAACCTACTAACCTGATATCTGTTAGCATAAACAGAAAAGAAGATTTTTTATATTAATTATAAACATAATATTAAGTTCGAAAAATCCTTTTACCAAATTTAATGAAAAAATTATTTTCAAATTAAAAATGTAACCATTCTGAAACATATTGGATCTTTTTTTGTGTGTATATTTGATTTAACACGATAAGTAAAACTGAATAACTCCCAAAATCCTACTAAATAAATAAAAGTAAGCAGACTAAAAGACAGATTTATTTAATAAAACTAATATCTCTCAAGTCATTTTTGCATACATAAAGAGTTCATGATCTCTCAATTAATCTTATTTTTTATTCGCTTAATTTAATGGACGCACAATCAAAAATATTATGAAGAGGACTTTTTTATTCTTTCAAATATATTCAAGCACTGAGCCACGATCACGCATATGGAATTTGAAAGAATTTGATCGTCATTAAAAATGCATTCCGAAAAAAAGAAGTGGGGGAGATGCACAAACCTGCCACGAAAGGGAGAGATCATTGGTGGAAGAAAAGATCAAGGAATTTCTCCCGGTTGCATAAGACGCTTGAAAATAAATAGATTAAACCCTTTAACTAAAGTTTGCCAACAGTTATCTTCGCATTTATTTCTTGTTTAACGTTTCACCAGATCATTCTAAGGAGCAAAAAAAAAAAAATAATAAAAAATATTCTTCACAGATACATCTGCTTCGCAGAACAAGGCTTTCTTAATTTCCCGAAAGAAAGGAAGAAGAGAAAAATTATTTGTAGGATGAACAATGCTATTTGTTGACTTGTGATTTATCAAAGTATAAATTTTAGAGAATCCGAAACTGATGAAAGGGATGAAACTTTGTTACGCGAGTTTCTGTAATTTTTTGCTAATGTCACCTAATTCTTATAATTGTTGGTGGTTTCCATTAATAAAGAAGTTTGGATATAAACAGTAGATGGATATTTGATTTACTATAATAAGTTGATTTCAATGCTACTTATTTTAATATTTAAATGCAATGAAGACATTTTATTGCATATCCATGAATAAGAAGTCTTATTGTGCAATGGATTTTTAGAAAAAATATTATTGTTCTTAAATTTCTAAAATAGAATAAGCTGATCACATTTATTTCAAAATACAATAGGTTTTTTGTAATTTCTTTACAATCAAGAAATTTCAAGACCTCGTTCATAAAAAAATACCAATCCAATCCAAAAATGATTTATATTAAAATCAAAACCAAAAGGAAAAATTATCACCAAGTGAATGTTAAATAATATTTCATGTAATTTAAAAATTTAAATATTTCTAAAATTAATTTATTCATAAAGTTAAAATAATTATTATTTAAATAAAACCCTTTGCTCGGTAAAGTTTTTACAAGAATCAAACTTCTGATGCTTTGAAACTTTTTTCATTATTCCATAACTTTGAAATGAACAGAGATGATCAATGTTACATTGAATTTGTGTAATTCCACATATTTATACGTTTAATAGTTTTTGAAATTGGTGAAAACTACTAAAATTCAAATAATATTTGTTTTATTTTTATGCATTAATGATACTTCGCTTCTAAGAATGTGCATATGGTTGGACAAAATTAATCACATTTTTGCCTCATTTGAAATGAAAATTTTCTCATATTAATACATTTCAATTAAAACATTCGGATTTTTATTCCTCAAAATGCAATTTTGATTTTTTTTTCTCAAATTTTAAATCTTTGAAAATTGTCTTATGAAAAATCTCTTAAATTAAAATCTGAAGTATATTTTGGGCCGCGGCATTCATTTTGCATTTGCTGAACCAAAATAAGCAATCTGCTCTTTTAAAAGACCTTTCAGCTGTTTTAATGCTTCTTAAATGAAAAAAAAAATTAAAAATTAATGTTAATTTTCCTTTGAGCACAACTATTTAAACTAAAACAGTGCACTTTGTTTAGAATCTTAGCTGAGTATTCTTAAGCTAGGCTTTTCTAAACTGTCTCTAAAACTTTGATGAAATAACTTCAGAAATTTCTAAACTAAATTTTTTTGCTTTATAGTATTTTTAAGCCAAAACTCTTTTTCAGTTTTCACATCACATTTGACTTTTAATTGAAAATTTTTGTTCTATAGATAATTTTTAAATGTAATTTATGCAAAAATCCCCAAATATAAGAATTTCATAACGTCTAAAAAGTATATCAAGACTTGGATTCCTATTTAAAAAATTTTGAATTAAATTTAAATAATTGGTTTTATAAATTTGATATGTTTTTGAGAAGGCAAAAGACAAAAAACGGCATTATTATGATATAAAATCAGTAAGGGAAAAATTTCGTATTTTCAATAGGCATAACAAGAGATTCATTAACAGTGATTCTCCGACCTATAATTTTCACATCTCTTTTTGAAATCTACTTGCAAGCTCCTTTTCCGAGCATTCCAAACGAGGCGAAATAACAGTACTCACAATGGGAAGAAGTACTAGAAGAAATCATTGAAATTATGACAAGAAATTTATTTATTTTTTTATTTTAAGATACTAGGCGAACGCATTCTGAAAAGAAATGATAACCCAGTGGTTTTCTATGCTTCGGAGGTAAAAAGTCAGCTTCTTTTTATTTCCTCCCGAAAGAATGAAACTTCACGATAAAAAGAATCGAGCTTTCCCCCTGAACTCATTGAGGTGAAATGGACAACGTCACACCTCACGAAATATGCGAACAAGGTAATACTTGAATAGCGAAATATTTCTTTAAATAACATTTTCTTTCTTTAAGCACCTGGATCTATATAATGAAAGAATTTCCTAATTGCATTTCGGTGATATTGTTTTCAGCTTGATTACACTAACCACAAACGCATTTGCTGTTGAGAATTTTTCTCTCTCTTTTATATAATTTTCCTTCTTTTATCGAAAGAAAATTGGATTTTCGTTTTGATAAAGCCTTTCTTTCTTTATGAGGCCATTGAAAGGAACATTTTTTTTCTTTTTAGGCCGCGGGACTTACGATATGTTTTATATGCATCTAGTCTTTCTTCAGAAACGTTGACATTCGGAGATTCGAAGATGGGAAGAGTCAACTGCTTCCCATACCACGACCTTCTATATATATGGCAATCATGAGAATATTTCGAAAAACAGTTATCTGAGTTTCGAATTTTGAAGCTCGATCATAGGCTTTGCAACCATTGTAGAAAATGAACGATGTAGAAAGAACCAAGAAGAAAATGAACAATTTTTAATGTAGTCAATTGAAAATTCTACTTTAGAAAATAAGTAAAAAAGATTGGTTCAGTTGAAAAATTCCCACAAAAATCCATTTTTCTTCTAAAAATATTTAAAATATGATTAAATTTTATTTTAGATGTATTTTTAAAGCAGTTGATAATTATTTTCTTTCATAATTATCAATTGATACGTAGGTGCCTATTTTTTATAGATTTGCAGATCTTTAATTTTGTATGTTCTTTCTTTTAACAAGAACTGAAGAAACTAAGCATAAAATATATCTAAATAGTTAATATATTTATGGTTTATTATGAGTGAAAGGAAGGGAGTAGGAAAAAATAATTGCAGTAACTGTTTAAAGAATATTTCCGGTCACTATTCAAGGTCTCTCAAATAACCAGATTTTATAGAAATGACGAATATGTTCGAAATCCAAACAATAAATCCCCCAGATGTTTAATAAGAAGTCTATGAACTCCGTATTTCAAATCATTGCTGCATGTTAATTAAATTTTAAGAAAACTAAATCCTTTGGAAGAAATTTATTGAGAAACAGACTTTAAAACTAATATACTGTATCAAGGAAGCAGTAGGTTAATCAGTTAGAAAACTGAATACGTACTCAAAATATGCTTAATTGTTCTTATTGTTAGTCTATATAAGTCCTGTTTAAAAAAAGGCTGTTATGTATATTACACAGATTCTGATCCTTATAAGGAGAGCTTTCTTTCATTAAAAATCTCCATCGTGGTTTGAATTTGAGTATGAACAGCTTTAAAAGTTTTAAGATTATTCCTATTATCTGAGAAAGCCATTTTATTCCCAAAGGCCATTATTTGAATAACAGAGGCGTATTCCTGAATGAGTTATGATGCTTTATTATGGTTATTCTTTGAAAAAAGGAGTTGTTCATACATAACGTTTATAAATTATTTTCTCTCTAGTGATTTTTTTGGAGAAGTATAGTGTATATGCCCTTTATCTTAAAAATTTAGTTTAAAACAGAAATAGCAAGAATTTTAGAGACAAAGACATTGAAAGGATATTTATTCATGTGGAAAAATAAATGAAAAAGTTTTCTTATAGTGGAGAATGCAAGAGTTTGATCCATGTAAATAAATAATTTTTCCTGGATACGCAGCTCGTGTTTGATAATGAATTCTTGGACAGTCCGCGTTTTTGCGCATGCGTTAATATGAGATTAATTCGTCAAAATACGGATGATAAGGAATATTAAAGGCAGAGAGGTTTACATTTAACAGTAAAATGAACTTGAATTATTCTTGGTCTTATGATATGTAAACATTGCTGATAATTAGTAATCTTGTCGGAAAAAAGCACTAATGCAGAATAGAATATTTCGGGGCAGTTTTTACTTAACATAATGGTTGCAAAAATTAAATTATAAAGAATACATAATAAAATTATTTTCTTAACATTTGGTAATTACTTTTTTACAAAATGATGATAATCTTTTTTTATATTAAAATGCTTCTTTTTCATGCGCTATTGAATTTTTTAACACAATTTAAGATTAAAAATAGTTGATAAACAAGAGTTTATTCTGTTTTAAACATTTTATTTTCATTTCAAAGATTGCTGCAAGTATGGAACATCTTTAAAATATTATAAATATTATTTTTGAACTATGTGATATTTTGATATTTTTTTTAAAAAAAACATTATCATTAATGAATTTTCTACTAAAGAATATTGTTATTTTTGAATATGTTACATCCCCTTGAATTGGGGAGAATCTGAGAACAAGAATACCTTTTAATGGCGACATATTATAAATCTTGACAAACTCAAAATTTGTCGCGTAATTTTTTGCTTCCCTGCATTCGATTTGGTTGATTTTCATGTTTTGAAATTATCATTCTACTAAGAAAAAAAAAGCGAACTAGTTTCCAAAAATACTTTTTAGTTGTCATAAAATCAATAACTGAGTTTGTTGATTTAAATCATGTTTAATTTTATGCTTTGTTTTTATTTGCCTTAAATAAAAGTGAGGATTTTTCTTCTTTAAGTAAACATTTTATTTTTTATTTGACTAAAAACATCTTTAATTTTGTATTACATGTTCAAATACTTCTATCGTTATCTCAAACAGATTTTAAAAAAAGGCTTTTATAAAAACCGATGATATAAAAGTAGTCTAATTTCTTTTTTTCTCAATGTTTAAAAAATTCATTCATATTTATAATTATTTTCCTTGTAGAAACTAAATTTTATTCCAAGAATTAAGAGAATAAATATTAATTTTTGCACAAAAAATTGAAAAAGATATTAATTAAGACTTCAAAATTATTTTCAAATAATTTAGAAAAAAAATACTATTCCAGGATTGAATTCACGTACCATGAATGCTACGCCAGAGCTCTAACCATTATACTAGTCGAGCATTCACATACGATAACACATTTTAAGTTTGCGAGTTTTATTGAAAAATTCATGGTTGGTCATTGAGTCTTAGTATTTTTATGAATATTCTAAATATATATTACCGTTATAAAAAAAATCTCATCGTGAGCTGAATTTTAAACCTCATGCCATCCCCTTTTTAGTTTCAGTTTTAAATTCTTTACTTCTGGTTTATAATTTTGCAGGTCATTTACTTCTAAATACCGCAGAAAAAAGTAAATCATTTTTGGAATCCTAATGGAGTTGACTTTAATACAAAATAATAAAGAAATTCGAAATATTAGCGTAAAAATTATTTTAGAGTTTGTACATACCGCAAGTGATTAATAAAGGTTGACATTCAGACAAAAGCTTTATCTGTAAAGATAGCATTTCGTTCTTTGATAGTTTTTGAATATTAGATTATCCGCTAGTTTCTTTTTAAATCTTAAGTGAAGTTTATAAAGACGTGCAATTATGACAACTACATTTATGAAATTTTACTCTATAGCATTTTTAATAAAACATACGTTTTAGTTTCATTAATTCATTCACTATGAGGATTTAATTTAGTTCGTGGTATAATACGATTAGAATATTTATGGTAAAAAAGAAATAACATACTAAAAATAATTAGGAAATTAATTTGCATTAAAATAAATACGTATATGTTAAACGGTCAATAACAATATATATTCTATGGATAAATGTTATGTATATATATATATATATATATATATATATATATATATATATATATAT
>JAOUZG010027617.1:12199536-12216395 GCA_026289955.1 Argiope argentata
ATATATATATATATATATATATATATATATATATATATATATATATACAAACTTGTATTGACGAGACAAAAATCATGCCAACTTGCAGCCAAACGCGTGCAGCACATTCGTTTAAAATACAGCGATAACCAAAATGTAATGCAGTTATATTATCTTAAATAAAGTTTAATAACAAGTTAACTACATTAAATACTAAACTAAACCAATTTATGAAGTAATATTCAGCTGTAATGTCAAAATCATTGAGACATCCAAGTAACTAAATTTTAAACTGACTTAAAATGCATAAAAATAGAATATGTTTGTTGTACATATCAGTAAAATGATACAGGACTCTCCTTAAAAAAATTTTCTATGCATCCAATTATAGAGAAAGCGGTAGCCTTGGTTTAAATAAGCTTTAAAAATATGCTATTGAAATATAATGGGTAATGGAGAAAACTGTCACAGCGAATACAAATTCTATTCCCGTCATGTGATTTTATCTTGTCCTCACCAAAATAGGGTTGCACTTCCTCTATCACTATTTCAACTCTATGGAGTGGCTTTGCTTCTCTCTATCACTTTCTTTTTCGATCATTAAAGAAATTTGGTGTGTTTCGCTCATTTCTTCAGCAATAGAGTCATTTTCCCAATATTTCATTTAAAGTTTTTCACCGTGCTTATAATGAGATTGTCACCTATCATTAGACGTTTTATATATAGTCTCTAACGTTTCCCGGAGTATTTTATTTATTTCTATGTCGGATATCGTTGATATCTCTATTTTTTACATCTGTCTAAATGTACTCGATTTCATGGATGTTCCAAAAGTAGAATTGAAGAAGAAGTACTGGAAAACCATGCTCTTGTAACATAATATCAAGCTTATAAGTCGAAAGGAACGATGGATGAATGGCAAAATTTGCTGCCATCTAATTGAAAATTTCTGATCAGTGGCTATTAGAATTTGGAACTTTACTTCCCTGTACAGTATGGCATGGCGAGTTATCAATTACAATCACATTAATTTCTGACAAATTAAGGAACAATTTTTCTTTCTTCTCTGGAATTTTATAACAATTAGGAAATTTAAGAGCAATTCTTTTTCCCCACTTCTCAAAAATTTGCTAGGTCATCTATTTGTGATAGTCGCCTTTTTGTAATATTATCTTTATCGATGAGATTTGGTTTATACAAGATTCTCATTTAGCTCCGAAATGGAATTCAACCCGATCAGTCTATAGTGAAAATATTCCACTAAAAGGTTAAAGTTTAGCTAAGTGAGATGAAGTTTAGTTCCATGCTGCATAAACAAAGAATCGTTTATCTTGCTAAAACATCCAAGAATGGGATGAAACTATTATTCTACATGGTTCGACCCTATGGTATTTCCAATAAAAAATTTATCCATTGAATCTACTGTTCTGTTTGTTAACATATTCTTGTAGGCAGAAGTGCAAAATCAAACCTCCTCCAAATCGATGAATGGTTGATTGATTTGAATTTTGGGAGAGCCGCATCCCTCCTCTCTATCAGATGCACAGTACTTTTGGACATGTTGAGGGTTCTTTCCATCTGCTCTATCGAAGAACCACTTCTTTCACTTTTGTAATATTAGCTTTCATTCTTGAACGCATCACCCCCCCCCACACACACACACCGCTAGCACATTGTCCAACACAATGCTGGTCACTTTCAATCGTTCGTATGTTCTTTTCATCGTCGTGCAGTTTATGTTGCGATGATTGCTGAATTTTTTTCACCACAGCCGCTGGTGGTTGCAATTCATAAGTCAGCCCCATGAAAGTCTGATACTCAATAGAATATTTGCTCAATTCAGAACCACAATTATCATGTATACTACATAGTAATTTCTCAGCGAGTAATGCGGACTCATTCCTATTCAAACACGTTTTCTAGTCTTACTTGCCGAGACGGGAGTTTGTATAGTCACTTGCAGATACACTTTTTCTCTCACAGGTTGAAAGAAATTTGCATAGTCACCTATGGAAGCATCCATGTAGAGCAATCGTCGTATGTATCATAATTTGCAATAAAAACTTTACGATTCGTAATTAATTTTCTTCGTGTAATTATATCACGATGATATAATCGGGGACCCCACATATTTTATATCAAAATACTTGTCTTGACATATCCTAATATTATACGCGGCATAACTTGTGAAAACCCCTGCATGTTTACAAAATATAAAGGATATTAAAATTGTTTTCCAGGTGTTATGTAAATATATTATAAATTTTAAAAGAGTTTTGTAATGAATTAGATACATTTTATAGGATATCCACTCTATTCGTGACACAGAAGATTATTTCTGATTCATTAGTTAGACAAATACTTCGATTTGAAAAAATACTTTCACTCCACTGTTTTGCTCTTCTTTGCTATCCAAATATAATGTTGACTGCGGGAATGTATTATATCCATAATTTCAGAAAAATTATTAAGTTCATAAATAAGTAACAATTGTTTTATTTCAATAAACTTGATGTAATGGAAGAATAACAAACGTTTCAGTAAATATAAAGATTAAATAAATTAAAGATTTTTTTCAAAAAAAATTATATTTTCTATTTGTTCAGAAAAGTTACATGGAGTTTGCTGATATTTTTTTAACTATAATTTTTGGATAATTATTAGTGTTGTTTAATGGACATGGTTTGAAATATACATGTTTGTTGCTCGTGTAAATTAATTGTGGAAATTGAAGATAAATAGTTTTCTGCTTCATCTTGTAATATTTTGATTACATTTCGAATCCATTTATTTGTGTGGCGATATCGTTTTGTCATATATATTTTTAATACTCCTAATTCACTTAAAAGCACACATTTTTAGTCTATTTTTAATTAATTTTGATTTTAATAATTTCTAGAGAATCAATTTATTAGTTTTGAAACTATCAGAATAAATATTACAATCTAAGAATTTTGTTCAATGGTTTCTTTTCTTTCTACAAGTGCATATATTCAAGAGTTGATCAAAAATATCCACAGTTTCTTAGCCGGTTCAGTGATCTATCTAAGTTTTGCATAGTATGTGACTAACCGATGTATTAGTGTGTTCAAAAGAAGGACTATCTGACACTTTTTGGGAATGTAATCTATATTAATTGCATCATTTGTATAGTTAAAAATAGGTATGTATCTTTTCATTCGTCGTTTAACTCTGGTGTTTTTCTTGATGGTAACAAGTATAAAAGTATTTAGTTCAGGAAGAAGTTGATCCAATTTTAGGAAGGAGAGTATCTCATGTGTTATTGTTCTTTTTATGTTTCTATGTTAGAGCAACAAATGTATTCTATATAGTAATGTAGTGTAACAAATATTCTGTTCTCGTGGATTTTTAAAGCAAACTCCGAAACTGAAATCTAATAGATTTAATCAAGGGGGGCACTCGCAAGGACTTTCCTGTCCAATAATATTATTTCTAAGCATATCGGTGAGGAAAATACTTGCCTAAAAAGATTTGTGGAATAAAGCCACATCACACTGAAATCGCAATCTTGAAAAATATCGTCGAGAAACCGTCTTTTTTCCAAAAAATCGAATAATAGTTCAGATATAATCTCTGAATATTTAGCAGATTTTAAACTATAGTCAAAGATGTTTAAAGGTCTTATATAAAGATATACCTCAAGAAACATTCAAGCACCAATTCATATCTGACTATATATATATATATATATATATATATATATATATATATATATATATATATATATATATATATATATATATATATATATATATATATGCATGATTTTATTAATTACCGCAATCTTTCACAAAATTTCGAATGTTATTAACTATAAAACATGTAATTTTTATGAAAACTTCTTATCAGAACAAGAAAAAAATATTTATTCAAACTTAATTTCTTAAAATTTTATATTTCTCTTTTCTAACCTTTACCTGAACTTCTGAAAAAAAATTACTTTTAGAAATTGAAGTTTTAGTTTTTAGTAATTGATGAAATATTTATGTTGGCAGTTTACGGAATTTCAAATAACTTTACTTTTATTATTGGAGGATAATTTAATTTTTTATGCCTAGCGAAAATGTGTACATGTAGCGAGTTGGGATGAGTGCTATGAAATCAAATCGAAAAATTGAAATAAAATTAGGGAACTGACAAATGATGCAAGATACTGTTATACAAATAAGATAATTCATGTTGAAGTAAGGGTTTTTAAAATGAAAAAAAAGATATTACATTTAAAACGAATAATTTAAATTGTCACAATTTAACGCAGGCAAATAATTATCCCTTATTATATTTTTGAATTAATTTTACATTTTTTCAATGAAGGGATGTTCAATAATGTAATTTATCGGTTTGTGAGCAGAATAAATTCGATTCATGTGCATTTCTTGTGAATTATTTTCTTGTATAATTGACGTTCATCCTGAAAAAAAATGTGTTTACTCAAAATTTGCAGTTTAGCTGCCATTTTGATGAAAGGAGAAGTATTGATGATCGCTGAAGACTTCTACTTAATACCTGCAATATGTTCCTTCTTCCCCATACAGTGAGTAGACCTTTCAGCTTAGGATTCTATTTTTATTTAATTATTTTATTTTATTGGCACCGAGCAGACACACAGGGAATTTTTTATCGAACTTTCTAAAAATTTCATTGCATAGTTCTTTTTTTTTGAAACTTTGCTAAAGGAAGCACGTGATTATTACTTCAAAGTACGATCATTGTGGCAAAGAGATTTTTAAACAAAGAGCTAAATTATACGTATTACAAAATGAATAGAAAACATATAGGTAAGATATTCTATCTGCTTTATTAAAAATTTAAATAGTACTGATTCTTTTTATATTTGAATGGTATAAATTTCAATTGGAAAGCATTATTTTTTTTCTTATTTAAAATAATATAGATTTAAACGCAATCCAAATTTCAGAAGAAATACAATGTAGGAAAGAAAAAATTTCAAATCACAATTTTTCTGTTGGTTCTTGTTGAAATATTTAAACAGAAAAATTTATTTAATAATTTTTAACGCCACGGACATTTTTTTTCTTTGAAAATAATCTTATGCATGCTTAATGATAGAAAAGTATGAGATTTTAAGTGAATCTTGTTATTCATCTTAAATTACCTTAGTGAAAAAGTTTTTTTTTTTGAAAAAAAAATTTGTCTGGTTTTGTTTAGCGAATGAAATTGAATATTAATATATTTTTAATACAAAAGAAAAGTATTTACAACTTTATATTGCATTTTATTTATTTAAATAGAAATTGCCGATTAAAGATACCATAAAAATATTCACGATAATGGATAGATTCACAATCAAAACCCTTTATGCTCTTCATTATTTCATGAATAATTTATGATTCCATTATTAAAGACTGAAAAATATATTTAAAAAATTGTAGCATGATTGACACAAAACTAAATCAATCAGAAAGTTATGAATGCTACATGTGCATAATAACATTAAGCCTTTATAAATATTTTGAATAACATAAAAATTAACGAGAACACTTATCAAAATATGAACGATTAAATATTCTTCCATATTTTGAAATATATTAATGTTTTTGATAGTTGATTATTTAAATGATTCACTTCAAATAATATTTGCAGAAATTTTAGATTATAGGAGGTACCTTTCAGCTAAAAATGAAATCTTAATAATGGATATATCATTTCACTGAGAACTTTCTTTCAGAAGTATCTGCCTATTGTTAACATATAATTTGAAAAAGAACCTATTTGAAGTGCTTCTTTACAGAAATAAATAAATTTTAAATTCAGGAAAGAATATGGGCGTGTAAAATGTATATTAAATTTTCATGGTTTTTCTGCTTAAATTCTTTCAAATTTTTTCATACAGCATAATTATAATTTTTGGTAGTAAAAATAAGACAAAGAAAATGTATCTGTTCTTTGATAATTAAATATATTACAAATAAACTGTAAAGAAATTATTTGCTTTTTTAACTTATTATAATGCTCTTAACGAGGAAGAAATGAAACACGGATTAGATAAATTTGGTGCTTATTATTGGAGGTTTCAGAGAATGAGGATTCTTTGTTTCGGAATGAATATCGTTTATTAAACTAAAATTTGAAAGTTACGATTTGTCCATCTGTTACAGTTAAAAGTTGTTCGTAAAAGGTTTCTTTTGTTAGAAATGCTAATAATTGAAATCATAATAATGATCTATGTATTTAAAATAATTAAATATTGATTATTATCATGTAATTACCATGATTAAATATTGATTATTACCATGTAATTTTCTTGGATCCTAAACGATGAAAAATACCCCGTTTTTTTAATTAAAATTCTATTTTCAGCTCCCAATTAAAATTTCATTTGATATAAGATGCAGTTTCTGTTTCCAAATGAGGACTCAAAGCTCCTAGTTAGTGTAAATTGCTTAATATTTTTGAAGCATCAGATTAGATTGTGTTTGATAATCTAACTTACCTTCAAATGCGGTTGTTTGCTGTTATGTCCCCTCTGTTCTCCTCTCCACTTTATAAAGTATCCCCTTATTTAATATTAAATATTTGCTTTTACTGCAAAATCGTTGGAATATGTTGCATAATTCTTAAATTAAAGTTAAACTATCATGATTCAATTCATTATCTTATTTTCAGAATAACAGTTTATTATTATTATTATTCAGATCTTATTTTTAAGTAGATGCTAAAGTAGTAGGAAATGACAGAGTAAATAATATTTTAAGAATGGATTATTTTTTATAAAGGCGTGATTCTTGTTTAGATTTTCTTTCTAAAATGAAAAGGAATGTCTATAAATTCCTTAAACATCTAAGTGGCCGAATCCAACCTTGAATTGCCTGATTTAATATGTGTTCGTTCTTATTATCAAGATAATATAATCATTTCCTATTTTAAAAAATATCATTAAAATGATATTCTTACTTTCTTTGAGTGAAATATCAAATATCGTTCAATTCAAATGAACAATAGAAAAGGATGAAACTTGCAATTACATTACTTGTCACTATTCTATTTTCTTTGTTTAAATATTACAAAATAAATTATATGCTACCATATTTTTGAGCATTCATTGTTCAAGCATAAATATTCTACATACAAGTAACTGTAGTTAAAAAATTATTAATATTTAACAATTAAAAAATCTAGGAAGGTATAGTCTCTAAAGAAGAAACCTAGAACATACCTTAAAAACACTGAAGTAAGTGAAAAAGGCATAATATTGCTCCTTTTAAATACTAAAGTGGATAATTTTCGTTTTAGCTTAAGCCATTCTAAACTTTCTAAAAATGCGGTTGACAGTGCAATATTCTTATCACCTTACTCTATTGAACACGGTGGAAGTTAAATTATCTTTTTATATCTATTTCCCACATTCAGCTAATCCTATGCAGAATCGGAAAATCTATTTATCTCATAAAACTAGAGATTTTCTTAGTGACGTTGATCTAAAATCAAGCATTGCTTCTTGATCATCTTCTAAAAATATTATTTCTATAGGATCTCTTATTTGAAAAGAAAAGAAGCAGAAAAATAATTATTGGTTATTTTGCCGACTCCATAAATTCAAAATCTTCGATTTCTTTGAAAAAATATCAAATGACAAGATCTATACCGAAATCAGATCGGTATTTTCATAATTAAAAAGATCGTTGTAGTAATATATTAACAATTCTAATGCTAATATTATCCACATTATTTTGAACAGGAATAAAATAAGCGGGATACTGACTTATAGACACGATATGAATTCAGTAAGTCTCGATGAGTCAGACTTAAGTTTTTCTGGAAATCAAGCAATAGCTGACGCAGCAAATTTGAATCCCTGTTTTGCAATACAAATATCGATTCGTTTAAAATGAAAAAGTCCAGGACACTTGTAATGAGCTACTCTCAAAGAATTCAGCCTGTAAAGGGAAGTGAGATGAGCAAACACGACAGCTCTTTTTACGTATAGTTATTATCTGTTTCATACATCAGTACATTTACAACATCTAACTCAAACCCTGCAATGCTCTGGGATTGAGGTTCAGGTTCTTTGTGCAGTTCTTCCGGAAAATCGAGGTTGTTCTTTATTCAAAGTGTATTCCAGCCGTTTTAACTTCTAAATACCAAAATTTTGATTTCAAATTTTTGCCTAAATCTATGAATTAGAAAAAGATATCTATTTGACTATCAAACCGTATTTTCTGTTTATTACTTACTTCTGGTTTGCAAAATAATTTCTTAGAAATCGAACTCTTTGTTTTTATTTTGGTTATTTTCCCTACATTATTATATTTATTACACGTTTATTTGAAATGAATTATGTATTTTAAGCGCATTTACACTTATGTCTAAAATTAAGGTCACAAAAACATTTTTCAAAATAATTATAAATGGTTACCAGTAAAATTTAAATAAATAATATTTCATGTATTGTAAAGGGCAGGTAAAACGATATTAACATTTGTTGTGAGAAAAGGTGTTGCTTAGAGTTAGTTTCTGAGAACTATTGAAATTAAACCGTTTATGCAACAGGGAGTTTTACCAATTTTTCAATTTTATGAAAATTGTATTAAAACAAAAACTTTAAGCTGTTTCTAGTGAGAATGAGTTCGCATAATCGTTTAAACTATTGCTTGGGAGGGAGAGCCATTGGCAGGCTTGAAGATGGGCAGCCTTAATTGGAAATGGCACGATGGTTACAAGTGGCCCCAAAAGTGATTTCCAGTTATGGAATCAATTCTAAACAAGTGGTACTGTTACCAGGAAGGCCGGCCAAGGCCGTCACAGAGTAACGAAGCCTGCACAGGACCACTATTTGACATTAGGCGCAAGACAGCATAGGTTGGCAACGGCTTCTCAACGTGCTGGTGACTTTGCTGTTGCGATTGGAATAAGAATTTCCAGACAAACAGTATGCAGACGTCTAGCAGAGAGGACCTTTTATGCCCGGCGGCCATTTGAGTGTGTCCCTTTGACTGCATCCAACAGAAAATCACAGTTGTAGTGGTGCTGAACAAATCAGTCTTGGGCACAGCAAGAATGGGGGTTTGTTCCTTTTAATGATGAGTCGAAATTTTTCACATCACTCGTCGAATCTTCATCTGGAGCGAGCGAGGAATTCGCTATCATCCCTCCTACGTAAAAGAAATCGATATATTTGGTGGAAGAGGAATCCTTGTCTGGGGTGGCACAATGTTGGGCAATCGTACACCTCTGCACGTCTTCGATGCTAATACTGTCAATGCACATCGCTATAGAGATGAGATCATTGAAGCTCATGTGAGGTTGTTCGAAGGTGCTTTCAGCCCAGAATTCATGTTTATAGACGAAAAAGTGTGACCACGAGAGCCCAGATCGTTGATGATTTTCTTGAAGAAAAGGATATGCAACGTATGAACTGGCTATCGAGGTCTCTGGATTCCTATCCTATTGAACATGTTTGTGATGGTCTCGGAAGTATCATTTCACAGCGTAAATACTCCCCCCCCCCATCCTATTCCCCTCTAAGAGTTAAAAGCCGTGCTTTTGGAAGAATGAACTTTGTTGCCCCAGGCATTTATTGACACCCTGATAAAAAGTATAAAAACTCTTTGTGAAGCCTGTATAGCAATACACAGTGGTCACACTCCATTATAGATAAGATTTTCCCGAGATAAATGCTTTATTTGTGATTCATAATGTAACACTTTTTGATGCATCCGGTTTCTTAGTTCCCAATTAAAATCTTTACCATGTTTTTATGCGTCTATGTTCTTTTTTCCATTGTATTGTACCTCTGTGCCAAATTTCGTGGCAACACAGTGAAAAGTTTTTCATTTTTCGCAGATTTTATGTTTATGACCTTAATTTTGGACAAGGGTATAATTTTTTGAACACATGAATATACTAGTTTTTACCCAAGAATTCATTTATGTCTTATTATTCAGAATATATACTGATGCATGCTATAGAGATAACTTGAGTTAATTAGAATTACAAAAATATAGGAAATAAATTTAAACAAATATGGAATGCTCTGATACGTGAAATGTACCCAAAGGGTTAATCAAAATTAACAGTGCAAATATAGAAGAGAGTGGTGTATAAGTTTTCAAATCATATAAAAAAATCAGTATGGATTGATTACTACTGGAATAAACCTTTATAATAAAAGCAACTTCTCAAATAGAGATTCCTGAAGAAGATAAGATGTTAGGTGAAAATATAAAGCACCAGGTGTTCAGCTTGTCTGAACAAGCAGAATTTTTCTGTGACAACTTCTTAAAAATTCATATCCTTTCATTACGAAAAGATATGAATACTTTCATTTACGAATTCATGAACCGAAATTATTCCCCATTTTGCATCTTGTAATGAAAGAATTGTGATACTAAATTGAGATATACAAGTATCATTACAAATCATAGTGAATTAGTTGGATGTAAGAATGAATTTTCAGCCGGCTTACTGGCGCAAGGGCAGTGCGTCCTCCTAGTGTTCTGGGAGTCCCGAGCTCGAGTCTCGGTTTGGGTGTATTTGTTCTTCTGTGTGCTATCTGTGAGATGTGTGACTGTGCCCCCCCCTGTTAAAAGGGGCTGTTCGAGCGAATGTGGTGAGTGTGTGTAGCTAAGCCATATTCTTAGCGTTAGTCGGCGCTACTTCAAAAAAAAGCAATATACGCTCCTTTCGGCTTAAATCTGCTGCTGTATCAGCGAGGGGCTTGTCCTTAGGCAAGTCCCATAAGTAACAACAACAAAAACATGAATTTTTCAATGACACCGAAATTCCGTCTGCACTCTGTGTGCATAGTTATATGGTAATGAGTAGTATTTTGTGGAAGTGATTGACATGTTTTAAAGACCATTATTTTCTCTTACCTTTTTGCATAGTCCTTACCTAAGTATTGCACCGTGATTTTATATGCATTGATTAGTTTAGATAAAAGAATATTGTCTGCTTAATGTCATCTCTTGATTTGCTGTAATTTATCGCTATTCACCACCACACACTTTTTATCTCTAGACAGTAAACACTGTCTAGACATAATAATAATATATTTATAAGTCATAATAACAGCAAATAAATCAAATTTAATTAATATATGCATCTCATATATATCTTGTATACTTATAATAAATCTCAATGTATGTGTGTGTTGGTGCTCTACAGACCAGACAATTTGACCTACATCTACCAAATTTGGCACTTGTATACCTTGGGGACCGGAAATGTGCACCTCCGAGCCTTTTTTTAAAATTTTTAATTAAAGTATAAATTAATTAAAAATTAAAAGAAATTTTGTCGTTTTTCCGCTAGTATCTTCTGAAAATATAACAGCACAAAATTGATTTTTGCATCTAGTTATAGCACAAAAAATTATCTTCTCAATGATTTTAAGGCTATAAATTACTAATACAATCAATTTATCAATGATACTAAGCTATAAATTAATTTTCTAGTTTTAATGAATTTTTTTTTAAAAAAATTAATTGTATTTTAAAAATTTACATCGTATAAATTAAAAATAAAAAACTATCTGCAAGAGCATATCAAAAAATCAGCTTTTAATAACGCGATGCCTTTAAATTTACAAAAGCTCTGATTAAAAAAATTAATTAATTACTATTGCGAATAAAACCTAGAAAATGTAATTTTCAACGGGTTTAATAATTTGGAAAAAAATATATTTTTCCAAACAATTAACGCAAGAGAAAAAATTTTATGATCTTTTTCAATACCAAAATTACTAATTCAATAAAAGAACTAAAATAAACAAAAATGAAAAATAAGAATAAAATTATAAAAGGGCGATAGTTAAAGCTAAAAAAGAATTTAAAAAAGCACCAAACAATAATCTTCTGAGTGCGAGATTAATATTTAAAAGTAAGAATTTGTAAAAAAACTTGGAGATGATGTCATTTCATAGAAACGACGAACAAATAAGCAATTGATAATAAATTGAAAGAAAAGATAATAAACTATTAATTATTTTTGTTGAAGTAAAATATTTTTGCCTTCGCATTCTTTTTAAGTTTTAAAACAATAAGACATCATTTTAGTAGTTACTTTTTTATATGAAGAATATACATTGTGCAAATCAAAGAACTTGCCTTCTTGAATATAAGATATCTCCGTATTTAAATTAATCCTACCGAAATAAAAACGCTTCTGCTTTGAAAGAATTATACGTAATATTAAAGTTATACTGTTAAAAGCAGGTCAGTCTTTTGAAACCACATCTGATTTCAGAGATCCATTCATAATAATTAATAATGCAATGCTGGTAAACGCAAGTAAAAATATTTTTACCCGTATATTTCGACATCAAAACCCCCTAACCAAAAACAATATTATGTTCTCACATGATAAAAAATAAATCAATTTTCATTCCGAATTAAACACATAAAAATGTAATTTTCAGCACATGTTGGCATGAAATGAAAAAAATAGGAAACATGATATTTTTGGAAAGTAAATACAAGGAAACGATTTCTATGATACATACCATCTTCTATAATTGGAGCCCAACAGCAAGTTTGGAAAAGTTTTGTAATAGACATACATCTATTAACAAGTGAAAGATATGATTATATTCTTAGTAAATTGAGGTAAAAAATGCTGATAAATCATGGCTTTTAAAATTTACATGTATCATCTGCTCTCTGAATCATATTTAACAAAATATTCTTGAGACCTCTAGAGACACTCTCAAAGTAGCCAATAAGGATTTCTCAAGAGTAATTGGCCTAGATTATAAAAAAATTTGATTGTTCTAACCTTACAATATTCAGAACTGAATAAACGGCCAGATTTGATCGCAGAATACAGAAATGTTTATTTATTCATTTAAAAGTTGAAATATAAAGAATGCACAGACTATGAATTTACAGAATATGAATCTATAAAACTAAAAGACTGTCTTTAAATTCAAACTTCATAATTTTTTGAAGTATAGAAGAAACCAAAAAAATAAAATAATATTGTTGAGAGCATTTATATGGATCTAAAAATAAAATTAAAAACAATGTTTCATTGAATCCGTGAAATGTTAGCGGCATAATTCTTCGAGATATCATAAATTTTGAAAATTTATAATATTTCAATTTCTGCAGTGAATATAAAACTTCTATGGCAGACTACTCTGCTTTCTGTTCTCAGTTTTATCTAAAGACATGCTTGGATTGAGTAAAAAGGTATTTATATAAAGTGCACTTCCATCATTTCCACTTTAATTTAAAACTGAATTGTTCGGACACTGATAGAAAATCAGAGAGTCATGCAGAGTTCAAAGATCAGGTCTGCTTAAGGCTTACATAATCGTATAAGTAAATTTTATGACTATCGAAATTTGAAGCTTAAAAATATTTTGCTGAAAAAAACCTATTATCATACCAAGTTATATAAAAAAATAATTGAACCTTTTAGCCGGCATTAATACTGGCGAACCAGCTGGTCGCCAAATTCGGCTAGTATTGAAGTAATGGGAAATTAAGAATGGTCTTAAGTATTGGAATTTAAGTAATGGGAGTATTTAAGAATGGACTTAATTTAAGTAAGGGGAGTATTTAACCCATCAAGCGTCGGCTGTCTAGCGTAAGAATGTTCTTAAAACGGCAGCGGTCAAAATAAAGGTTGAACACAATTTACAAGAAAAAAAATTGTCAGAACGTTCCTAAACCGGCAAGGTATGTTTTGCTTTCCCCCGGCAATTAACCCCGTGGGGTAAACTTTCCTGGGTCTGGACTTTCAGGTTCTCCTAAAAGGGGTAGATTGTGAACCGTGTCGAGTGATAAATCAAGTTGTAATTTGAGGGCAGGACAATTACCATACGGTTTTTCAGATAAGAATTTGGTTTTCGTTCTGAGAACTAAGAGCTTCTCTTTTAATCTGTAAAGTTTTCAGAAAATAGAATTTGTTCAAAAATAAATAAATAAAAAATCCAGCAATATGATTTTATAAATTTGTATAAAAAATAGAAAAATTTGTTTAACCCTCTAAGCGTTTCCATTCTACGTGTGAAACTCCTGTAAAATGAAGGAAGCGGGACTAGTTTTCTGTCGCGAAAGCGTGTCGGTTTTCTACCAGAGATGTGTAGGAAGCGTTCACGGGTTTTCTTCCTTCCCCTCCTTTTCTTCATGGGAGGTCAACAAGCCTCGGGTATCAGCATATTACCACCTATTCATGCCAAATTTTATTGCTTTCGTTTATTTTGTACGGCTACAAACGTCAGAGTGTTTCTGGGAATAGTGCATAGGTTGCTTTTTAACCCGATTGCTGATAGCACTTTCTAAACTGTTACACAGTGTAAATATAAACAGATAGGTTTTCACTTAATTTTTGCTGGATATATTAAGTACAGAATCTTTCATCATACATTCGGTCTTATTATACATATATTTTCAAAATTAGCAATTAATGAAGGATTAAAATTGTATTCATATCCTTTTATTATTATTCCAAATAAATTATTTTGTACAGAGCAATCAATAGTTGCAATATTGTAGCATTTGTCTAGAATTGTAACTAAGCACGGATAGTTCAGTTAATCAGATACATATAAATAACAATATATAACAATTTTTTTTAAAAGAACGGGCATCATATTCTATTATAATAAGAAATACAAATCAGCAATATGATTGAATATATGAAAATATATATAATTCTAGAAACATAATTGGCTACTTATGTATTAATGATCCGGGTTCTAAAATATCTCGTAGCAATTTTATCAAAATTCAATATTGTTTTTAATCATGATTTTTTATTGAAAAATTGTGGCTTTTCGCTCTTAAATGCCTTAAATAATGAAATTATAAAGCTCAAACGTCGTTAAATATACCAAGGTAAATGCAGATTAATTGGCAACCGTATTAAAAATTTATTTTTGAAATTATAGAATATTCTGGTGATTTTAAAGTGTTTGTGAAATTTATTAAAATTATCGACATTTTTTGCGACTCCCCCCCCCATTAATTTGCGTGCACGTTCAACGATACTGCTACCTTCAAAAATAATAATAGGCAGCTTGAGGAAGCAAACAAACGATTCTTTTAAAATATTATACTGAAATATTTTATTCCTCATAAATTTCGATATGTTTATAATGTTTAATATTCTTAAAAAAATACAATGGACATAAATTCATCTTCTAATTTTCGTCCATTCTGTAAAAGAAAACACTAATTATTTATTGCTATATTTGCTAGTTTTATCAAACAAGGTAATTCACAAAAGTTTCTGTTGCACTTACATTTTTTTTTATAAAATTGACCGTGGAAAAGTAATTGATGTTTTAAATACATGAAATTAAACTTGTAAAACATATGTTCGCATGTGTAACTTTGAAACTTTCCATTTTCTTTCTCTTATTAATGATCGCTAATAGTGAAGATAACAATCATTGAAAAGTTTTTTTATAACTCTTCAGGTCGAAGGAAATAAAGTAATAAGCATCTTGTTTTGGTAGAAACTTCAACAATTCCACAAATGAATTAAGAAATTTTAATGTTTTAGAACTGTATTTGAAATTTTAATTGCTTATACGAAAAGATGTCTTTACTTTTGCCGATTATCTCTTTAGACATAGTAAACATATCAAACTATATAAATAAATGGATTTAATGAAGATATAGTGATAATAGTATTTCAGTGAAGTTGTGATGTATAAATTTTAGAAGTATTTGCCATCATAGTTTGAAAACTCTCGAAAACTGCCATAAAAAGTAATCGATTCCTTATTTAGAAGTAATAACTGGTGTAAGCCATTACTTTCAATTATGAAAGAAATATGCCCTGTTGTATCCAGAATCATTGACATTAATTAGTCTTGAATTGGTTTCGAAATGCACAAATATATGTATATATATTTAATTCCTTAAAGAAACTTTCGCGCACGACAAACCCTTATTATTTTTATAGTACCACAATAAACCGTATTCTAAAATATCTTATGATAGTTAACTTTCCTGGGAAATTATATAATATTTTTCATCTTCTGTTCTTTTTCTTCAATAAATCAATATTATGGTATTTGTGTTGACATCTGTTTTATGAAGATTTATGTCATAAGTGTTATGGGGATTTATGATATCATTGTTCAGAGAAATTCAAAATAAATCTAAAGCTGGCATTTAGTAAATAAATGAACTCAATATTAGAAGAAATTACTTATTAATATACATTTGTTCAGTAAGTATGAAGTTATCTTTTATTACAATTAAACAATTACTCTTTGGGAGTATTTGCTTTGGGAAAAAAGAATTCAAATTATAGAAATTTTATGCTTACACAATATGCTCAGTTTTAAAACATTACGTCACAGTTTTATCAAAAGTTCATTTTAAATTGTAATCATACTTTTTGACAAAAGTTAATAATAGCATTGACTTAATACCCCAAACTTATCAAATTAAATGCTAATTAAAAAAAGCCTTTAATAAACAACGAGATTCAAATTTGTAAGCTAATTCATTAATTTATGGGGTTTTTTTCTCTTTTGTATCTGTCAAAGCATCTCAAGTGGATTTTTTTTCTTTATTGAAATTAAATTAAAGAAGTCGAATTGAGATATATAGTAAAATTTTATATTCCCAACAGCTAAAACAAATTAGGTCTCTTTTAAGGAATTAGAATTGATCATACATGGAAACTTTATGTAGAGATATTTCAATCCACACAAATTTAACTTAGTTTTAAATTCATGTCATCCTAAAAAAATAACTGACATTTCATGTAACTAATTAATTTTAGAAAATACAGAAGCTCTGTTATTGTTACTTAATTTTTTTTTGTCTCGGCTTAAGAGAAAAATTAGTGCTTAGTAATATAGATGAATAAATTATACAGTGATGTATGCAGAATTTTGTTGAGTAAAATGCATGCATTTGATCTTTTTTTTT
>JAOUZG010027617.1:12221395-12231913 GCA_026289955.1 Argiope argentata
TTTTTTTTAGCTATATTGCCATTATAGGAAGAGAAAATGATTTGATAAGTCTTGCGGCTACGTAGAAATACGTGTATAACCCTTAGAGGGTTAATGAATTATTTAGAGGAATTATTATTCATCAAATTGCATTACGAACATAATACTTTCTTTTTGCCAACACACAGAGAATCTTACTTTAGTTTTTTTCCAATATTTAGTTTTAAGCATTTTGCTGGCATATTTGGCATTGGAAATTAAAATAAAAGGATATATATGATAGACTGATTAAAATAGAATATAAAAAATTTGTTAATATTTTTTAATACATAATATTAAAAATACTACGTTCATTTTGGAAAATATATAGCTGTTATCAAAAATTTTAAAATAAAAATGTGGATATTTTTTTCGGTTTTTTTTAATAAAACAATCTTTTGTCAATTTATAGCAAGTAAATATTTTAGTAATAATATGTTTATTAAAATATTATTAATTTAGATATTTTTGACTTATTATCTTATTTTGAGATAATTAAGATGTAAGTTGAGATAATAAGTTTTTAAAGTTAATTTTAATATTGAAATAAGAAAAAATAATAAAGCTCCCATTTATTAAAATGGCTTATATCGTTTAAAAATTATCATTTCATTCTTATTTTTAGTACGTGAATATTTTGAATGTCAATTTATTATATCATTCTTAAACTTGTCCCAATTATTTGTAAAAATTACTCACAGTTTGCGCAGTAATATTTTCATAAATCCATGCATTTTTCTGCCAACCAATATTGCTAAAAACCTTTTCTTCATTTAACTTCTGCAATGGAATCAAAATTTCAATTGTACCCATTTTATTAAATTACAACATTATGAATTTTTGTGAAACTTCGTAAATTGTGAAATCTTGTTGCACTTGTACTTAGCTGCATGTATCGACCAATTCATCGTGTTTGGATAATTTTAAAAAATTTCATTTACAATATTTCTCTGCAAGTTAACATCAAAAGATGGATGCTCAGTAAAATAATAATAAAAAACACTGTAGAGTACCTAATCATAAATTCAGCAACGTTAAAAACCGTGAGTGAAAAATTAGGTTTTTAGTTCATTGAAATAAAAAAAATACTTGCTACAAATTTTAGTCCATTAATTAAAATAAAACAAACAACAAATTATAGATTTTAATGAATCTATAATAGTTTTGTCAGTTTGTGAATGATGATCAGATTTTTTTATTTCAGTGATCATTTCTTCCAGTCATAAAACTCAGATGGGAGAAAAATGGCAATACAAAAATTTGAATATTGTGCTAAACCATAATTAATATATATATAAAGAAAAAATATATTTTAATAATACAGAGGATTGTGAATTTTTACATTATAGAATTAATTGGTAAAATCTGGGTTTGGGAATCATGTTGGTGTGGTAAATCAGCAAGTTATTGGTGGTCTAGTCATAGATGCATCATCGGAGTTCTCTTGATGTTAAAATCTTCTTATCATTTGTAATTATTTTTTTATCAAAGCAAAAATAATATTCACATATATCTTTTAAAAACTCAAAAGCTAATATTTTCGTAAATTATTAATTCTTAAAGCATGATAAAAATTTTAATTAAAAATTTTCCGTTGTAACTCTAAAAAAATAAATTAACTAATTGGAAATTTGTGTATTAATTTATCTAATTGAAGTATATTTTACATCAATCGTACAGATAATAAAATTTTTATTTTTCGCTTACGGATTTTTGTTGATACCAAAAACCTCATCCCAAAAATGATACCATGTTCTGGAATGATAAAAAGCTCTTTTACATGAGGGCAAAGGGCTCTCTAAATAAATCCGTTATCACTTTTAACTGCCACTGCTTTCATATTGGTCACATGATTAAATTCTAATTTCTCATTGGTATTTTTTATAACAGTTTGACTTATGTAAGCATTCAATAGGATTCTTATTTTTAGATTTTAATTCCAAATGTTATTAATTTTTCCTGGCTATAATTTTCTTTTTGAATGGTCTAGAAACTCGAGGGAAGTGCACTGCTTAGGGAACTTGAGTAGACCTTACGAATATTTTTTAATTAAAAAAGTGTTGATTATCTTAATGAAATATATATCATCCAGCTTTTTTAATATATTACTGAAATTTACTATTGATTTCTTGCACTAAATTTAATTAACATTATATTTATGCGAAAATTGTTGAACTTAATATGGATTTAAATTCCAACGATTCTGGCTGTGACGACATTTTAAAATATTTATATGGTACTGATTATCAGCAGCAATGTTACAGATATATAAAAACACTGTGTCACCTGTTAAGTAGTAATTTTTAATTTTGAATGGCATTCATTCATTTACTTTAATTTTTAAGTATGCATGTAAATCAGTACTCATTACTAAGTTCTAAATGCGCAGCCTTGTAATATGTTCAAATAGAATGTACATAATTCAGCCTTTAATGCATTTGTTTAATTTCCTTAATAGCTATCGAAATTTGAAGCTTAAAAATATTTTGCTGAAAAAAACCTATTATGATACCAAGTTATAAAAAAAATAATTGAACCTTTTAGTTGGCATTAATACTGGCGAACCGGCTGGTCACCAAAGGCCTTTAATAATAGTTTAATAATAAAAGAAATGGTGAACCAGTGGAAAGAAATAAAGGAATGGTGCTTATGAAATGTTCTGAAACTTGGCTTTCTGAAACATTAATCTTGAGACTCTTCTGAATTGAGCTTCAAGTTCAAAGAGATAATGAACTATTCTTCATTATGTCACAATTAAATCTTGAAATTAATTGAAGTAACATTAGAGGAATTTTAATAAACAAAAAAAACTATTCTTAGAATTAATTTAAAAGTTATTATATTACACATCTATATTATTTATTTTATTTGTTCATCGGTATAAATATTTATATTTTATCTTTCTTACATTCAGCAGTGTCACTTACAACCAAATCTCATTCTAACATCTTACAAATATATTTTACCTTAAAAATCAATTCGATCATCTTCACTTTTAATTCTAGCTTTCAGGCTTAATGCTTTCTTCACTCAGAGATTCTACGTAGTTTACAGATAGGAGCAATAGTTCGGAAACTTTTTCTGTTTTGGAATTTTAAACATCGTTGGTCATTAGTCATTTGACGATATTCCTAAGTAACAGTAACGTAACATTTCTAAGGTATAGTAATATAGTAACGCTATAGACGAGTATCGCACTTTTTTTTGTAGCGATGGAAGTTATGAAATTTTTCAATCATTTAAATTTAGGGCAAGGACCACCGATCTTATAATTTAAGTAAGGTTCAAATTACCATCATCATATAAGTCTTGTGAAATTAAAAATTATGTTCCTAAATAACTAAAAAGACTAAATATTATGTTGAAACTAAAAATTTAACTAATATAAACCCAAATAAAAGTAAACTAAAGATTAAAACTGAATATTAAGTTGATCTCTAAATTAGCAATTACATTAAATCCATTTGAAACATTTCCAATTATAGATATCAATATTACTCTTTTTTTCATAGAATATCAACAAATTTACCTGTTATTGCTTTGTTCAACGGTTTGAAAAAATAGCTTTATTAAGCCATAGTTAATTTATATTTACGACATAGATTATGTTTCAAGAACTAAAGAACATTTTTTCTGAAATAATTTACAAAGAAATAAATATTGATGCAGGAAATATTATTAAATTGCTTATCATTCAACACATAAACTAAATTTATAGCTGTAAATCCCTATTGAAGAAATAGGGTAAAAATTCAATGCATATTTCTATAAAGAAAGGTTTAAATAAATGGTGTTTTACTGAAAAATATTAACTTTATAAGCTGTAACACACTTTAGGCATTGTCTTTCTATATTAAGAATGTTTCTATGATTTATGAGCCGACCTTATTTATGAATTTCCTTATATGTGTTTCCTAAATGTGTTCAACAGAATTGAGATAGGATTACAAAGTAAGACAGTTGATTCCTTCCAAACTTTTCCCAGATAGATATTCATTGATAATGATGGTACAATGAAATCGAAAACTATGATCCATCAACAAGAAGCCTTCAGCATCAGTATTAACCTATCTAATTATTTCTTAATTTAATGCTCCAGTCATGATTTCACCATGGAATATTTGACAAACCAAATAAATTCTAACTCAAATCAAGATTCGATTTCCTTTAGTATTATTTTTTTACTTTTATATGAAAATGGTAGTCTCTCCCTCCCCATTCTACCCAGATCGAAATATGGCAACAGCTATTTTCTAAAGCAAACTTATTCTTTTTTGGAAAATTGGAATATCCATTTTTATTTGATCCAAGAAACTTGTTCTCTGACGGAACATTATTAGGATTATCATAATTTCTATGGCTGGATGAGAAAAATACCTACTTATGTTTTTCGTTTATATATACACCTCAATTATGAAGATGTTTTCGCTTTTTAATTGCTATTACTCTTCTCGTCGTTCCTAAAATTTTCTCAGGTATTATATGATTAACTCATATTATTTCTGTGTTACATGCATAATTTATATTATAATCACTAGGGTAATTGAAAATTACCCTGAAGTCAAGTGTAATTTATAAATGAGGGAAATTAATTTTGAGTGAAAAAGGTTATGCTTATTGATGTTCACAAATAGGGATTTCGCATTGCAACAAGTTTAGATACATGTGATATGCACCTTAAATTGAAGAATATATCATGTCTAAAAAATTCGCTTCCAATTTTATAATTTTCTAAAATAATAATAAAAATATATATATGCATTTTATATTCGTAAAATTAATATTAAAGTTAAAATAATTATTGTATTTAAATTCTCAAATTAATATAAACTGCATGGTTTTTCTTTGAGGAAGCCTGTTCGAAAATTCGGTTGGAAAGAACTAGTCAGAAAAGTTTTTATTATTAAGTAAACAAATGAATTATAAGAAATTTATATACACTAATTGGCATATAAGATATAATTAATGTATGAATTATTGAAAAGATGAAATCAGCTGAGACATTCACGAATTCTTTAATGGGAAAATTCCTCAGAAAGGAACAGTATACACCGAAGTACAGAAGAGTGTTTTAAGCAGTGTTTACTGTATTCTATCCTTGAATAAAGTTTGCAGAAGCTCAAAGAAAGATAGAACTTCGAGTAAATCTCGAAATATTTTCTTGGTGAGAAATATATGCGGCATTAGTATCACTTTATACAGAGTGTGTCAAAACCCTGACTGTGGCTTTCATTCCTTAAATATTGATCATAGACATACTGTAAATTACAGAGTTGCAAAAAAATGGCGCAAAAGTTATGAACGCAATTAAAATTTTGAGGCAGAATAAATGTTAAAAAATACAAAATTTAAACTTTTATACTGACCCCGTACGAAAAAAATTCCATTGATTAAAATTCGTCCCATTCTCTAATAAATTCATGTACAAAATATCAAAATTTTATTACAAAAAGTCTCAAAATCATGTAACTACATACATTCTGACTTAAACCACTTTTTTATGCATATATATGAGTTCGCAAAAAGGAAAATCCTATAATATGTTCGTGTTTCAGGGGTGGTACACCAATTAACATAGAAAGTAAGGATTGGATTAATCAATAATTTTACAATTTATTGGTTCAAAAGAATTAAAAATTAGTTCAAAGAATTAAATTCAAAAGAATTAGAATCTAGGGGAAAATTCGAATGGATCTTGCGAACATATCGATTTATCTGGAAATTCGTTATTTAACAAATGTTTCACAATTATAGTATGGTAAACTGGAGATACATCATGTTAGAACCAAACGTGCAGAAGTACTGTTAGAGGAAGTTCTTTCATTCATCTGTTCTGATTGCCTCTGATCATGAATAGCACGTACCACAAATGGATTTTCGTCTGACCAAAAGTGCTCATTTTGAGGATTTATGCATCCATCTTGTTAAAAACCGCATTTGTCTTTCCAAATTAGGCTTTTAAGGAAAGAGAGATTAGCATCTTCCTTATTAACAGCCCAATTACAAAAATCTAGATGCTCTTTCCTGATGAATGCTGAACGGATGCTTTCTATTACGTCGCAGTACTCTCTTCACTGCTGCGCATGATAGGTTCATTTCTGAAGTAGCACTACTATGTGGAGGACTGCAAAAGTAAGTCAAAATATCATTTTCTTCATCAGTTGTGTGCTTCATGGACCTACCTTGTCCAACTACAACATATATACTTACCCTTTAACGCATTTGTTGCACTATTAAGATTTGAAAGAGTTCTTCATTGCTGTATTGTGACATACTTTTTGTACAGATCAATTGCACTCTCAAAATGTAGCGGAAGTGTGTACGAGTTATTCTTACGTATTCTATGCTTTCAACAAGGGCAGAGCAGAAATAGCATAATATAATGACGCGTCTGTTGAGATTTGGGCACACCAATCAGAGGTATATATTTGCATATGCAAATATTTCTATGTTTTTTTACTTCATTGACTGTGCTATTTTAAATTTATATTATGTAATTCATGATATAAAATTTTAAACTATTTTTCAGAAGGAGAAGATTTTAAAATATTTATTTAAGATTCAACATATGAAGCATATTTTATTTCTTTATGATGCTTTCCTGCACCACATCATCCGCACTGAAGCTGTAAACATTAGCATTTTAATTTATAACTGACCTATCATTAATTTTGTTTTAATGTATCTTTAAGAGTTGTCATGGTAAAATTCTGAAATTTTGTACATACCTTAGTAGAGTATGGGACATATTTTACTTATTGGGAATTTTTTTAAACGAGGTTTTTTTTCGAGGTATAAAAATTCAAATTCTATATTTTTTAAAATTTAATCCCCCTCAAAATTTTAATTGATTTCATAACTTTTTCGCTTTTTTTGCAACTGTATAATTTACAGTATATGTCTTTGATCAATATTTAAGGAATAAAAGCAACTGTCAAGGCTTATTATACCCTGTATAATAGGTATATGACATGTAATTGAGAAAAGCATACTTTCCTGGATCAAACATGTATAGTCCTAAACGGTAGCTGTAATTCCTGGTAGTTTTGGAGAGAGAAATCCGTATAGACAATTATGTTATTTAAGCAAACAATGTATCGAAAATATAAAAATATCATGTTACAAATAATGACAATTTTGGAATAAAAAATTGCAAGTACAAACATACTTAACAGAACATTCTAATAAATCAAATTTTATATAATGTAAGTTTTATGAAAAATATTTGATGTCTCTATTAAATTTCCAAATATTTCCGAAAAGAAATACATGATGATTTCATTTTCCAAAATTATTTCAGCTCTTAGTTTTATTTCCTTAATTAAGATATTCTTCCTCTGTATATATAATACTTGAAATCAGTGCATATTAACAACTTAGAAATACTAATTAATACCTATAAACTATAGCATGAAAAGCTAACATCAAAAAAAGATTATAAAATATCCATTGGATAATTTCAAAGATGCATGAATTGAAGATAGATATGTAAAACTCAATAAATTTAATTTCCACTTTAACTACTCGGGTATTTCATTTCTTCTCATATTTCAACAAAGAGCTAAAGTTTAAAACATCTACACTTAGATACTTTTTCCTGGAAGTTATATATTGTGAAACCTTCGCAATAATAAATTGCCGAAGAAAGGAATATTTGAAGCCTCGGTAAGCTCCGAAGGCCAGCCCCAAAGCTGATTTTATTAAATTGACAAACAAGCTAGGATAAGAAGAAAACTAAATCTCAGAATGTTGGAGCTTCCAGATGAGGTTATCTTCTTTTCTATCATATTATTTAGGATGCTTTATCTTTATTGCATAACTTTTTTTCTTCAGGCTGCAATGAGAATCTTGAATATTTCTGTGAAAAAAATTCTATAACGCATCTTTCCTTATAACAATAAATTATTTCAATTTAATTTAATATTATTACATAGAACTCTGTATTATGAAGGTAAAATAAATAGTTGTTTCCAAAACAATCATAGGAGAAAATTCATTATATTCATCGTAAATTTCTTTTGCTGACACCAACAAAGAATAATATTTAATTCAAAGGTAAAATGAAAGAAAACGGAATGCGTATACTTAATAAATTACAAAAAAAAACATTTTTTTAGATAAAATATATCAACTTATTAAACAAATATCCAGCAGTTTAAACAAAAAGGAAATGTTTAATTTTCTATACTTGACAACTACATACGATGTGTTCCCAAATGGTTGAAATGAATGATTGATTTATTCCCAAAATCAAAAAGGTAATTAAGGTAATAAATTATTTCAAGCCCTTCTATTAAATTTCAATTGTTTATTTCTTGCTTCTAAGGAAAATCGATCAATTAAAGTAGTTTATATTTTGCTATGACTGCACAGTTACAAAATACTCATACTTGTATTTTCAAAGTTGACTATGTTATGCATAAGTACGCAATGCTAATAGACACGCGACACTTCGTCAAATAACTGAAGGAATCAATGTCGGACGTACGAGGGACGTGTCCGATAGGACTGTGCGGCGAAATTTGCCTTCCTTGGGCTATGACAGCAGAAGACCGACTCGAGTGCCTTTACTGACAGCACGACATCGCCTGCAGCGACTCTCCTGGGCTAGTGAGCATATCGACTGCTCCCTAGACCAGTGGAAAACCGTGGCGCTGTCAGATGAGTCACGATTTCAGTTGTTACGAGCTGATGGTAGAGTTCGAGTGTGGCGCAGACCCCACGAAGCCATGGGCCCAAACTGTCAGCAAGGCACTGTTCAAGCTGGTGGTGGCTGCATAATGGTGTGGGTTATTTTTATATGGCATGGACTCGGTCCTCTGGTGCAACTGAACCGATCATTGACTGGAAATGGTTATGTTCAGCTGCTTGGAGATCACTTGCAGCCATTCATGGACTTCACGTAACTACACAACGATGGTATTTTATGGATGACAATGCGCCATGTCACCGGGCCAGAACTGGTCGAGATTGGTTTGAAGAACATTCCGGACAATTCCAGTGCATGATCTGGCCACCTAGATCACCCTATATGAATCCCATCGAGCATTTATGGGACATCATCGAAAGGTCCGTTCGTGCCCAAACACTTCCACCATCCACACTTTCACAATTATGGACGTCTATACAGACAGCATGGCTCAATATTCCTGCAGAGGACTTCCAACGACTTGTGGACTCCATGACTCGTCAATTTGTTGCACTTCGCCTAGCAAAAGGAGGACCGACACGATATTAACAGTCATCACATGACTTTTGTCATTTCAGTGTATGTATATATATATATATATATATATATATATATATATATATATATGTATATATATATCGCCTAGCGCATGATCTGGCCACTATCTATCTACTAAGTTATTGGACATCTGTGGTAGAAGAGATAAACACAATTTAATCATATTTAATAATTTGTAGACTCCACCTGAAGCAATTACAGCCTTAATCTTAGGGGACATGCTTTCCACAAGTGTTTGGACGATGGACTGTTATATTTTCTTCAACTAGGCTTGGAGAAGACCAGAAAATTCTTTCACCAATTTTGGACAGATGACCAACCACTAGTAGACCTCGTAACCAGATAAGTGGCGTTATCATCTTGGAAATAACAGTGATCCAATCCGTAAAATTGCCATAGAGTAGGAAGCACATTGTTGATTAGTAGAGTAGGAGTCGGGACTAAGTTCACTATGAATTCCCATTCCATCCCACGATCCCTCTCCATACCACGCTTAATCCATAAGGATACCACTCCATACCATGAGAAACGTACCCAAGTCATAATTCCTTCTCCATCAAACTTCACTGTAGGCGTAATGCATTTTGGAAAAAGACAGTCTCCAAGCCTATACCAAACATTGTTTGGTTCGACAAGTACAGATTAAACCTTAATTCATTGTTTTATAAAACCTGTTACCACTCATCTACGATCCATTTTCGAAGCGTCTAGCACCATGTTATCTGAGCAGCGAGTCTGGATTTTGTAATAAGACTCATAGGTTGTAGCACGATGATAGAAACATAACGCATGTGTTTCATTCTGGATGGTATTTATCCTAACAACAGTCTCAGATGCTTGTTAGAGCTTCTTGAATATGTGTATTTTCGGTTTGATGCAGCTTTTACAAATTTCTTTGAAAAACACTTGTCCTTCTCTATCTCTAAGTTTCGTGGGTGAGCCGAATCGATGCGCTCTATTTCTTAATCTCTAAAAACACCATTGATTTTGGAATGTTTAACTCACTGGATATGTCTCTAAAGGATTATCCATTTCTATGATACCCGACAAATTCTTCTCTCTCGAAAACAAAGTTTTGAATTTCGTGGCATCGTGCATGTGACTAATGACAAGGCTGTTTCTTACACAATATTTAAGTACAGAAATCGTGAGGTAGATTAGGACCACAGTTATCCTAATTTGCATGAGTGTTAAAAGGCTTAATTGGTGTGTGTGTGTGTGTGTGTGTGTGTGTGTGTGTGTGTGTGTGTGTG
>JAOUZG010027617.1:12241959-12253239 GCA_026289955.1 Argiope argentata
CTTTTTGATAAATTATGAAAATTAAGTATCAAGCGTTGCGGATGGGTGCGATTTGCTTTCTTTCGGCATTTTTATTTTTTTCAATTACTGCTGTTAGCTCACACTCCCCCTATATATATCTTGTTCAAATTTGCCATCGTTAATAAAACACTTTTTATTCATCCAATCAAGTTCAAGCAACTTTTTAAAAACTTGTAGTGGATGACATTTGACGTTAATACAGTTTTTTTTCAAATATTAATTCGTTAATTTTTTATTCATTAATTAAAATCTAACATCCTCGACAAAAATTCGACTTCATTTCTCCATCGCTAAATAAGTAACGAATTTCAGTTTATTTCCCCCCACGCCAATGAGATTATGTTTGTTTTCAGCAGATTATTTTAAACGATTCGGTTTATTTTCATGTTTGATGCATTTAAAATAAACATTGTAAATTAATCGGTTTTTTCGGCTCATTTTGAAGTACTTTTGAATTGAAATAATTGAGAATAAATAAATTAGAAATTTCTAATTTGGTTTGGTTTTTCTACCAATTGGTGTAGTAAAATCACGTATTTTGAGTAGTCACAATTGAATAATCAATTGGCGTTGAAAATTCAATGCCAGTAGAAATTTTTGAACAATTATTCATAGTAAAGGTAATTATCAGGTCGGGATAACCTGGTTGGTAAGCGTTAGTATCGCATCCCTTGGGTAGAGAGTTCGAACTCACCAACCGAAGACTTTCCGAAAGTTTGTGTATGTAATGAACGTTACATCTGTCGTGGTCACAAAGTCCTCCATGTTGAGAGTGATACTACTGTGCGTACTGGAGCAGAGAAGATATTATATATATATATATATATATATATATATATATTCAAAATAAGCAATTAATGTATGATTAAAATTGTATTCATATTCTTTCCTTATTTCTTTTAATAAATCATTGTAATATTTTTATACCGAGCAATCAACATTTGCAATATAGTAGCGTTTGTCTAGAATTAGAACTAAACACGAATAGATTTGTTAATCAGATATATATAAATAACAATATATAACTGATAAATTATTTTTTAGAAGAAAGAGCATCATATTCTATTATAATTAGAGATACAAATCCTTCAAATTAACTGGATATCTGAAGAAAATGTATAATTGTAAAAATATAATTGGCTACTTTTGTATTTGTCCGAATTTTTAAATATTTTGTAGCTATTTTATTAAAAATCAATATTGTTTGTAATCATTGTTTTTTATTTAAAAAATCATGGCATCTTCGCTGTTAAATGTTTCAAAATAAGGAAATTTTAAAGTTCAAACCCCGTGAAATATACAAAAGTAAATGTGGATTAAATGTCCTTATTAAAAATTTATTTTTAAAATTATAGAATATTCTAGTGATTTTAAAGTGTTTGCGAAATTTATTAAAATTATCGATATTTTTGAGATATTTCCCTAATTTTTTCCCATTAATTAGTGTAAACGATCAATGATACTGCTACTTTCAAAAATATTAAAAGCAGCTTGAGCAAACAAACGATTCTTTTAAAATATTAAACTGCAATATATTTAATTCCATATAAATTTCGGTACGTTTTTAATGTTTAGTATTCTTAAAAAAATACAATTGTCATAAATTAATTTTCTAATTTTCATTCATTCTGTAAAAGAAAACCCTAATTATTAATTGCTATATTTGCTAGTTTTATCAAACAAGGTAATTTACAAAAGTTTCAGTTGTACTTAAATCTTTTTTATATATTTAACAGTGGAAAAGTAATTGATTGCTAAAATATATAAAATTAAACTTGTAAAACATATTTTCACTTATGTAACTTTGCAACATTCCCTTTTCTTTCTCTTATTAATGACCGCTAGTAGTGGAGATAACAATCATTGAAAACATTTTTTATAATTATTCATGTCAATGAATTCAATAAAACAATAAGTATCTTGTTTTGGTAGGAATCTAAAACAGTTCCACAAATTAATTAGGAAAATTTAATGTTGTAGAACCGTATTTGAAATTTTAATTGCTTGCAAGAAAAGACTTCTTTACTTTTGTCGATTATCTTTAGAGACATGGTAAAAGTATCAAACTATATAAGTAAATAAATTTAATGAAGAAATAGTGATAATGGTATTTCAGTGAAGTTGTGATGTATAAATTTTACAAATATTTTCCAGCATAGTTTGAAAACTCTCGAAAACTGGCATAAAAGGTAACCGATTTCATATTTAGAAGCAATAACCGGTGAAAGCAATTATTTTCAATTATAAAAGAAATATGCCCTGTTGTAACAATGAGTTGAAATCTTCTGTACAATTGTGTAGAATATCATATTTAACGTCAAATGTCATCCACTACAAGTTTTTAAAAAGTTGCTTGAACTTGATTGGATGAATAAAAAGTATTTTATTAACGGTGGAAAATTTGAACAAGATATATATTGGAGGAGTGTGAGCTAACAGCAGGAATTGGAAAAAAATGCTGAAAGACAGCAAATCGTACCTATCTACAACTCTCGATACTTAATTTTCATTATTTATCAAAAAGATCTGCAAGAGGTAAAGGTAAAAAAAAAAAGAAATTAACTTGATTAAGTAATTCATGCATCTTAGGACCAAATCGGGGACGGTAAGAATTTACTGCACAATGATAACACTGTAAAAACGGTGCTTTTTTTCCTTTTGGAAATGAAAAATTATTGCGAGTAGACGACCATTGATTACAGATCTATTGACCAAAAGATTTAATAGGAAATAAAAATTGTCAGAATTGGTCGAATGATTGGAGTTGGTGGAGTAGCCAGGGCTTTGAAAATAATTTTAAATTTCCGACGTATTATACATTAAGTAAATATATAAAGAAAAAATGTAAATGTTTTTAATATTTCTTTTAAAATTGGAAGGTGATAAGGGATAGTAGATTATTGAAAATATTATATATAATATCATCAGTAATCGACTGTCCCTTATCACCTTCCTATATATATCCTTTCGACAAACTTTTAAAATAACACTAGAAAGCAGGTTAAGAACTGAAAATGTATAATTATTTTATATTAAACATAACATATATTGACAAAATCAGTTTTTTAGGAAAGTTAACATATTTGGAAAATTTGCTAAACAAGTAATTATTTATATAATTGGCTTAAAAATAAACAGTTGTTTCTCAAATTTCAGTTCAATACAGCATGTAGGATATGGCTTAATCCCTTTTTTTTAAACACTTTAAATCTCTGAATCTTTTTTAATCCTTTTTTAAACTTTTCAGAATTCAATAGTCAGAATTAAAAATACAGAGCATTCACTAGAAATCCTTTGTGTCAAAGAACCTGAGAATTTTTTAATTTCTTTCTTTCTCGTAAGTCAATACATTGCTATTTTCTTAAATTAATTGTAATTAAGTTAGATGTAATCTTGTGTCAAATATTAGAGGAAACTAGTTGATGGAAATGTAAAAATCATGTATGCGTATGTGAAAATCGTGTATGCGTATGTGAAAATCGTGTATGCGTATACATGATTTTACAAAACGGAAGCAACTTGATATATTATACGTGTCATACAAAGTTATCAAAATGTAGATTTGTATGAAATTTTTTAATATAATGTGTCAAAATATTGATTATCTATGAGTCAGTCTTTCCGTGAGCATTTGAAAAATTATTTTAAAATTTAAAAAAAGATAAATGAAGTTTGGTATGTTGCTTTGATATCTTTACTGCAAAAATATCGAATTTTCACTCCAATCTAAAAGATACAAAATTCATAATTGTTTCTATTCAAATTTATTAAAAAATACAAATAGCTCTACACTGCTTAAGCATATGCAACCGAGAAAATAAGGAAATTAATACTACCATTGATCTTTATCATGATTGTAAATCCTTAGATTACTTTTAATAAAAATAATAATAAAATCTTGATAAAAATTGTTTTCAAGTTTAAACCCCGACAACTTTTAAGATCTTTCTACACCAAAGTGTGCAGTTTAAGACTTTTCTTCCATAAGAAATACCTGCCAAAATCTGAGTAAAGTAATGTAAATTCATTTATTTGATCTGAGTGAATAACAGGTTGTGATTTCAAGCCATAGCTATGAACTCTAAAACTTTTCAATATTCATAAATAATTTATAGATAATGCAACATTGAAACCTTAATTTGCATCCTTTTCCATTAGTAGGTTCTTAAAAACCTGTCATTAAAAATCGTGCTGCATTTTGCACAAGAATTATCACAAGTTTTGTTATTTATCCATTCAGATTTTAGCTCCTAATGAAGAAGCTTGTTTAGCATAACAAAAAAAAATGCTTTAAAGAGCTGTAAAATAAATACAGAATTTTGGTGTTTTTTTAAAAAAATTATAGATTTACCATTTTATTTAAGAAATGTATATTCTTTGATAAACTATTTTAAAAAAAATATGCTAAGATAGTTTACAGAGATAAAACATTTAAAATGTTACCATCTAAAATTTTTCAAACATTTAATTCCTTAATTTTTTTTCTATTTCTTTTATATACATCAAGGTATAAATACTAATAACAAAATATTAAAAGTTAAACTAATATTAATAAATATCCAAACATTAATAACTAAACTAATATTAATAACTTCCAGATATAAAAAATTTAAAAGAATGTTTTTATTGTTTCTTTTAGAAATTGAAAGAGATTATTTCATTCTATTCATTATAGAACTTTAAAAAGTATTCGCATTATAAAAATCGAACACATAATTCCATGCTTTTATACAATATAAATCTGAAAAGAGAAACAATATAACAGTATACTTTATTAAATTCTTCAAAATTTAGGTTACTTTAAAACACAAAATTCAATTGCATCTGTTTACTTTGAGCGAAGAAAAATAATTAGAGGTAGAGATTAGAGTAAAAAACATAACTTTGCATTTAAAAAATAGTTTAAATATAAATGCGAAATATATTTAATTTATTAACTATATATTGATACCAATTTTTCGAATATATTCCTTCTGAGTTTCTAATGCTTCAATGCTATGTTTAATCACAAGAGAGCATAAAACTGCTATTTGAAATAAAAATTCAATGGAACTTTAAAACGAAATTTCGTTGAAATAAGTTTTTTCCAAGAAATACTATTGAAACTAAATACAAGTTAAATCTAAGAACAAACAGACTCTTATGGGATATACAATTTGTGAAAATTTTCTGTTCCTGTTTTATTCAATGAGATCACGTTCCTCTCTTACGCCGTCACCATTCACAACACCCTTTGCCCTAAAGGACTCTTCGCGTCCTCAGTTCCTTTGGCATCCTTAAATGGTTGTAAAACATCCATTGTGGTGACTCCCCTCCGATTCATCAAGATGTCCAAACTTGTTGGTGGAAAGAAATACGTTAAAATGCGTCAGCAACGCTTGGGGAACAGACAACCCCGAACGGTATTTTCCATGCACAGCGAAAGAGCGTCGTCTCTTACCCTTCGTTAAAATACGTGCAGCGCGCTTGCCGCGACGTCTTGTGGCCACTTCGAAATACGTGAGTAACCCTTAGAGAGTTAAGCTATCTACGTAAACTGCGATATAATTCGTCTCAAATGTGTTTTATAGAAATTTGATCGAAATTCTGAGAAGGCTAGTCCAGTTTTTAAATACCCATTTCGTTAAACCACGTCTGTGCAAGCTCCGATACATGAATGGTGCAGTTATGCTGGATGAGAAATGAAACTTCCCCTAAATATTGCTATAGAGTTGGGAGTGCAGCATTTTCCAGATTGTGCACATATATTTTGAAGTTCATTTTACCAACCACAGAAACTAACGGACCCAGGCCAAACCACAAAAAAAACCCCGCACCATTATGCTTGCACCACCAATCTTAAAAGTTAGTCCAATGCAGTCACTAAAGAAACGTTCGCCGGGCATCTACCCTTTCATCCGACACCCATACTGTAAAATGAGATTCATCCCTCCAAAGAACAATTTTCCACATGTCCACAGTCCAATGAATGTAAGCTTTGCACAATTGCAATCGATGCATCGCATTCTGTGGAGTGATGTTCTCCTTGTGCGTGGCTGTACGAACATGGAATACCAGTTTTTTTTTTTTGCCTTGATGATTAGTCCTTCTGATAAAAAAAATGTCTGAGGAGATTTGGAGCTCCTGAGAAATTTTCCCCGAAGAGGACTTGCGTTTTTGTTTCACAACTCTTTTCAAAGTTCTGCAGCCGCGTTCGCCAAGATTTTTAGAACTGCCAATTGGTTTTTTTATGAAGCAATATTAGGGCTATTTTGGAACTGCCCTCGTAATTTTGAACTGTGGTCAAATGACGATGATGACACCTGAGCTGACCATGCCCCCTCCCCACCACAACATACCAGCGGGAGGAGATTTCGCCATGACAGATTTAACTTGAACTGATCCTCTTACTCGACAGTTCTTCGGGGGAATAGGGTCTCGGTCTTGAAACCCTACGGAGAACGAGCCGAGACTTTACCACCAAACCCCCGCGGCCCTCAAACGAAACAGAAAATGTTTCATCCATGCACAAAAATGTTTGCGATGATTTGTGTTATAATTTTAGATGTGTGGAGATGGCAATTGCAATATATATCCCTGACAATCAATAATATTTAATCCCCAATATACTGCAGGCTGAAAGAAATCTTCATACAAAATTCTTTCTAAAAGAGGTGTATACACCTTAATACTTACATATCTGTAGAGGCTTTAAACAGCAAATTTCGAGTGGTCATCATAAACTAAAGAAAAACATTAAACTATATTTATCTCATTTTTTATCATATCTGTCTTAGCATTTTAAAATACGAGCTAGTTTTCTGCACTTCCTTTGACTCATATTTTAATAATTGATTAGATAATATATTCCTTTAAATAAATGTAATGCCATACATTTTCGTCTTCGAATAAAAGATCCATTTCAACAGCTCCAATGAAATCGAATTGAATGAGATTGATGCTAATGCTTTGGAGTTTAAAAAAAAGGAAAATGCAGCGTGATAAACTATGAAAATTCCATTGTATTGAAAGTGTTGAAAGGTGCAAGGCACCATTTGTTTTTATTTTTGTTTTATCGATCCAGTGTAATTAAGATAACAACAACTGACTAATTCTTATTTTTTGTTACTAGCACTTTATTTAGTCCGCACAATAAGAATAATTATGCATCCATCTTGAAAATGTGAGGGATTATTAAACGGAATCATTTGAGTAGTCAAATTTGTAAATGTCGAAATACCAATTGGATGCATTGATAGTTCGATGCATAACCACAAAAATCTAAAAAAAAGTAATATTAAACTAATTTTTAGCTTTATTTTATTTCAATAAATTTTACTTTCCTTCAGTCATAAAAATATTTGTAAAATTCAATTTTAAATAATTTTTAATAAAAGAAATTTATTGCCAGCATCATTTAATAGAATGCCAAGAAGTATAAGCAATTAAATTAATATTCTGAATTTACCAGAGAGCTTATAAAAGTTTTATTTCTTCTTTTCATGAAACGATCACAAACTCAGGCGGACCGATAATCTTATGATCAAAACACAGGAAAAAAGTCTTACAAAATATCTGCTGCGTACTTTTGGCATCAAATGAATAAAAATTAGTTTCATAATGCATATATTGATATAATTTTTAACTACCGACAAATTATTTTTGGAGAATCGTACCTTTCTCTTTAAAAACTTAATTAACCGATTTCAATATATAATCTTCAAAAGAGAAATATGGAATAATAATGTTCTGTTATAAATACTTTCGACATTTTTTTTATTTTGAATCAAAATAATAAAAGAATCAATTTGTTATTGATGTTCATAATAAGAATTCACAAAATGTTTAAGATGGGTTTTTTTTTTGCATTTTTTGTGATTTTCATTCATTTTCCTAATACAGAACTGCAATGAATCAGTTTAGAAAGAAAGAGTTATTTTAATTAATTTAAAAATGATGGTAATTAAGGAATAGCATTCAATCTATCAACTATCCGTTCGTTTTGCAGCTGTCATTATCTTTAACGATATTTCTTCATAAGAAATATTTATACATAAAGTATGTGTAACAATAATTTATAAACATAATCACCATAAATATTCGATTTATATTTACACGATAATTACTTTTGAAAACATATGTAATAAAACTATGCTGTCCCATTTTGATTTTATACACACTGCTAAAAAATTAAAGGATATTGTAAATCTTATATAAAATAACGATATAAGAATTTGTTGTGTGTATAAAATTGAAGAAATTAGTCACTAATGCAATTTTTTCTTATTTTCAAGTTTTGCAGTATACATATTTTCAGTTTAAATTCGAAGACTACGATTTAGTGGCACTGAATTTGATCCAGATTTCAACTTAATGTAAGATAAAGCGGAAAAGAATGGCTGGCATCCAATAGACGCATTCTTTAGATTAGCGCGGGGTGTCAACGAAGTCATTTGACCGAATTAAAAGTTTAGAAAGTTGTTGGCCGGTTAAAGAAGGGCTAAGCACAAACCAAAGTAACAGAACCCATTGGAGTTTCACAAAGTGCCATTTTCAGAATCTGTAACCATTTTTTGGAGATTGGAAAAGCAGGCCGAAGATTAGAGCAAGAGCGTAGAAGTGCATCAACGCCCAAAAAAGGCCTGTTATTTAATATTAACCAGGCTCGGAGACACCGAAATATGCACCACAATTTCGGCACAAACTGTCCGAAACCGCCTTCACACCGTAGATATGTATACCCTTATCACGTTAACAGCAAGGCACAGCAAGGGAGTGATGGTATATGCTGGCATCTCGAGTGATAGGCGCACTGATCTCCATATCATTCAAAATAGAGCTCTGGCTGGTTGTTGCCGATTTAAGGATGAGACCCTGAGACTTATTGTAGTTCTTTACGCTGCGGCAATTGGAGATAACTTCATGTTAATGAATGATTATTCCAGACTATAGCGTGCTGACTTGGTGAATGAATTCCATTTTGGAATCCCAAGGGATTATTCAAATGGATTTCCCTGCGTGTTCTTCAGACATGAGCCCAATCAAGCATGTTTGGGACTTTCTAGGCGAATGAATTGCTGCATCCCTATCACCTCCCCCCCCGAATTCTCCAAGAGTTAGAAGGAGCTCATCTGGAGGAATGGAGCAGAATATTCTAATCTCTCATTGCTAGCCTCATAGACTAGATGCCTCAAAGGTGTTCAAAGTGGCTGGCCGTCAGGGGAAACCATATACCTACTAAAACGAATTACTTATAAGGAAACTTTTTTTATTTGTTTTTATCATATGCACACATTGTGTTTTTTTTTTCTTTTTGCACCCAAATTCTCCATAAAACACATTTTTTTCTGCCAAACAAATGTCATTTTATATAGTATAGACTATTACACCGATCGATATTGTATCAATCCTTTAAATAATTCTCCACGTGCAAGATCAACTTACAGCCTCAAGTGTATATTAGCAATGAACGCTATAGCTACGAATAATAGTTATAGATATCTACTATTTTATATAGCTACGAACAATAGTTATAGATATCTACTATTTTATATAGCTACAAACAATAGTTGCAGCTATCTACTATTTTTTATAGCTAAGAACTATAGGTATGGATATCTACTATTTTATTTAGCTACGAACAATAGTTAAGAGAACTTCCATGTATTTCTGTATTAATGATATATAAATGAAGTAACAAAAAGGCATTTACTGAGGTTCTAAAAGTTGGATCAGAATAAGATACTTTTAAGTTACTATTATTTTCTTATTTATATTTATTACCCAGGCAACTTTCTGGAAATAAAACAGTTTGATGGTATGGTTTTCGTACAACAAAATACTGAAAATTAATATCCTTGCTAAAAATATAGCAATATAATATTATGAATTTCACTAAACGGTGCAAAAATTATGATATTGGTATAATATCATGTCGATGAGACCTCTTGCGAAGAAAAAATGTCCTTCTATCATCCCTAAATCACGAAACGTGTTAAAATTGTTACAAGACGCATAGGAATATTAAACATGCTTTAACCACTTGTCTCCTGAATGATCCAACGTTATACATCCGACGTTAACAAACAACCTATTTTTTACATATTTACTCATTAACTAATATGAAAAGTAACTTTCCAGAGAAGAAAGGTAATAAATTTTCTCTAAATTTTAGAATATATGCATGCCCAGATAGTAAAACACTCATAAAATCATGTTTTTATAAGAGTACTGAAAGGTTGATTTAAAAAAAATCAAAATAATAGAAGATTGAGGTATTGGTGCAAATAATCCAAGAAAATTAGAATTTTGCTGGCATTCATAATAATTTTAATGAATGCTATATTTTTATTTTTTCTTTTTATACTTTTCTTCTTTGTAGATGAAATTCTTAATTGTATGGATTTCTCGATATTTATATATATTTTTTGAAATTTTTGTATTTTGATTTTTTAAATGTCTAACTTTAGAACACATTAAAAAGCTTAAGGGGCTCAAAACTTTGATTTTTGCCAAAAATGAGATTGAAATTTTTTTATTGTATATACCAGTCTTTGGGCTATCCAAAAGAGATTTTATTTTATCTCTACATTAGTTAGACGTCAAGATATTAATATTTTTGTAATGATCAGTAAACCAGAAGTAGACTTTTTATAACTATAAGTACCGAAGGACCAAAATCATGTTAAAAAGTTGTATAAGCACAAATTTAGCTTTAACTATGGAACAATTTTTGAACTGCAAAATGCAAAATGTGACTGAGAGTTTTAACTTTTTTTGTGGAAATTTGTACCTAAAGATGTTTTTGTTGAGCTCTGAACCCTCAGATTAGGGATATTTATGTCTGCAAGACGTTTTAATGAAGGTTTTATAGGATTACTGAATATATTTAAGGTTATTGGAGTGCATTCTAATTAAATGCAGTTAGATCATTCGACAAAGATAATAAACTCGACTCGTCAAAGACAATAAATAAATCTTGGCGGCACTCATGCCAATTGCAAAAATTGCAGTAAAAAATTATTAAAAGATGAAAAGGAAAACGGTATATTCTATAAAGGTGGGGAATTTCAAGTATGCACACACATAATTTATTTCTATAACATATTACTGCATACTTTAAATGCATTTTTTTTCTCAAAATTGATTTTTACCTATTTTTTGCTCACTTCAAATCAAAGAACTCAAAATATAATTATCATAATACTATGAAAATTGGCATGCTTTGTTCTTAAACTATTTTCTAGAAAATGCAGTAAAAGAAAAAGACTGAGAATATAT
>JAOUZG010027617.1:12258239-12285227 GCA_026289955.1 Argiope argentata
TAAGCATTTTTGTGACGCATCAAATAAATTATTAATAATATGATATATGAAAATAAATAGGAAACATAAATGAAGGAAATAAATCTTATATAAAGATATAAGATTATATTATTAGAACTAAGATGTGCATCTGATAAAATTTAAAATTATTTCAGATAATTTTAACATTTATTTATTTTTCTTACGTAACAGTAAAAAAAATGTAATTTCAAAATCTCTAGACAACAATGTCCTTCCTATGCTGTTACAGTTTCGAGGGTTGTATCATTGTCATTTCCAAGATGACAACGTCAGTTGTCATGTACCATCATGAATTGGTACGACAACAATGGAGTGAACTAGTATCTCCAGAGTCCAGTGTTAAATCCTGTAGAAAACTTCTGGGATGTTAAGGATCAACGAATTAAGAGGTTCGGCAATCGGGCAAATTAGGTGAAAGAACTAGCAGGTCTTCTCCAAGCTGAGTGGAGGGCCGCGATATCCTGGTTATAAAGCGTCGGCTTCAGAACCAGAGGATTTCCGGTTCTTCACCCGATTTCACCGAAGAACAGTCTTGTAAGTGAGTCTGGTGCATTTTAAATCCATCCTGGTCATTTCACTGGTGTGGTGAGGTGCGAAAGTTTGGAATGGATGCCTGCTCAAATTTTCACCTTGTCATCTGACCACTGCTCAAAATTACGAGATTTTTCCCCAAATAACGTTGATGACGCTTTAAAATTTGACGTTAATATAACTAAACCAAGCCAAGTAGAAGAAACAACTGCTGTCAAACACTTATGGAAAGTATGCCTCGGAAGGATTTCGTCAATTAGAAGTTCCATTAAACATGAATAAATTTTGTTTATCTCCTTTATCACAGGTGTTCAATTACTTATTGGTAGATAGTGTACTTTTATTGTATTGAAAAGTTCTTTTTTGCTCTTGATTCACCACAATTATCGTGAACTGGATTTGTTCTGCTTCATTTCTATTATTGAAAATAAAAATAAGGGTTTAATTCTTTGTTCCCAATGCTCTAACAAAACTATTAGATTTTTAATCCCATGTTTGATAAAATCTAAAATTATATTTAATTTTTTAAAAATACTGCATGCACTTGTAAATATTCAAAAATTATATTACATGCAATGTTTGGTATTTTTTGATATTTGTCTTGGTAACTTTCTTTTTTTTTATTTACAAGTTACATATTTCTCAAGTAAAGTATTTTTAGCAGCACAAGTTTAAAAGGTCCCCCTTTGAGTTAATATATCAAATATTGGCTCTCAAGCGCCTTTTCCTCGTGATAATTAAGGCTTTCATAAATATTATTTTGAATATTATGCTACAGTAACTTCCAATTTTTTTAAGAATGCTAAACTGAATAGTAAATTTTCTTTTTGTAATTAACATGCATTTTAAATAAAGTACTCTTTATGAGACAATGAATTTGCAACTTGATTTCAGTTACATTTTTTCCTATATTCTTAGAAATATGTTTATTGTTAAATATGTTTTTTTCAATTAATATTTTCCTAGTTTATGTCAATATTTTAAAATGATTGAAAATACTTTAAAAGCAAATTTTATTAAAATATTGGTATTATTATTTCACTGTTGTTTAAAAGAATACTCAAAAAGAAATACAATGATGCATGGGGATATATTTGTTAAAGGTCAATTTTAACTTGTATACCATTATGTTAAGAAATTGAAAAATTACTTAATCAGCCGCAAAGAAAAATCACTATAGATCTAATTAGAGTTATGAATATATTATAAATATAATTAATGCTTATGTAATATATTCCTAATTTACTCAAAATTGCATACTTTATTTTGGCAAATATTTCTGACCAAAACAAATAATAAATAATATTTCACTTCCAAATTAAAAAAATTAGTAATCGAACCATAATCATTAACATTGTTATTTAAAATAAAATATCTTGCTTTATTTCAGAATTAGAAAATGGCACTAATAATTGATAATAATGTTATTTTTTAAAAAATATATATAATTTACCGTTTTTCAGTTCAGTGAATAATGCTCTTAAGTTAACTACCTAAGAAGAGAAGTTCAATAAATCGTGCAAGTGTAATTTTTATGAGGAATAAGTGACACATCTGTTCTATCTCAGGGTACCGAATTTCGAAAGATACTTATAGAAAAGCGTATTTATTAACAATGCATTGTTGATAAACATTCTTTATGTCACTATTTCAACATAAAAAGAAAAGTAATGCAGTCTTTATATTGTTAAGAATAACTATACTCTGATTGTATCATCATAACCTTTTCCCCCCTACACAAGTCATAACGAATTTGTAAAGAATAATTTTGCATCCATAAATCAAAACTATATGACTTTTTAAAAGAGAAACATAAAAATTTTGTATTTTGCTATCTCTTAATGCTATTATGTTTAAGTCAGTTTACTTTTTTCGAATACAAGTGACGTCTATCAGATTATTTTCAACACTTAAATTAAATTAAAAGAGAAGACTTGATGGTTATTAGACGGAAATAAATTTCGATGCTGTCAAAAGAATTATTGGCTAAACAAAGAAAGAAGAATTTAAAAGAAATAAATGTTTCCATACAGATTTCCTGGTATTAGTAAAATCCAACTGTCCGTACAACAACAGTCTTATTTTTATTCTATAAATTCATGACTTTTATACGAAAAGGTATTATTTTATGAAGCTGTCATTTAGGAAAAATGCTGAAACATATCTATTAAAAGTTTTGATATGTTTCAGCATTTAGATATATTTCAAGAAGGATTAATGCACATTTCAATGCAACACAAGGTTTTCCTATATATGATAAAGTTTGTATCAAACATAGAATGTTAATAAATTTGTAAGCATATATACTAGAAAAAATTCGTAAAACAAATTGAAAAACCTGATGCATCTATTTTCGAGGAGGAAGGTGTTCTAAGAAATTTCACTTTTACACACAGGAGCCACTGACTTTTATAAAATCCTTTTCGACCGATGTCTTATGATAATAAATGTGATAGTAAATTAGTCAGTGTGTTCGCTGATAGGTTTAAATAAAATTAATTCGATAAAAAGCAATCAAGCAAACAAAAAAGGAATATTTTTTTTACCATTATTGAAAAGTCATTAATTTTAAACTGAAGTAAAACATTTCTTGAATAAAGATGCAATATCTTAAGTTTTGCTACGCCCTGAATGAATAATATCTACTTCACATTTTGTTATACTTATTTGATACTGATCACGTCTTTTATGAAGTTATTTTATTTATAAGCATAAATTATTCAAAATTTGAATTATAGGATTTCAAAATATATTGGACTCATGATTTTCGATGAATAGCTCAATTAACTCTTATTAAGGATGCCATTAAAAAAGCCTCATATATACTTCTAGTGAGAAACAAAGTTTTGTCAGCAAGTGCACAGACATCCTGAAACCATTTGAAACCTTAAAAGATCTTTTGTTCATTTAATGCTCTACATTCTTACACTCTTATAGTTTGGTGAAGAAATATTGCATAATCAACGAACGCTTTTTCCCATCGGATAAAGGTAGGTACATTTATTACAGTTGGAAGCAGAATGCTAATATCTGTTCACTTTCTCTACCTGGTGAAAGTTATTTCATCTTATTAAGTACTTAAGTATATCCCTTCCTTTCTCTGCTAAGGCTATGAAGATGCATTATGTCACATATCGTCCTTTTTTAAATGGATGACATTAGTTGCTATTGGCGCGCATTTCTCTTCGGCGCAAAAGAGCATCCAAACAGACATTTTAAATTCAGAATAACGCTTATTTATTTTAATTATTCAGGTACTGAAAGCTGAATTAAAAGCTAAAAAGACTCGGAGAAAGCAGTTGTTGTCTTCATTTTCTTTTCTTTATAATATTCTGACTTAAATTAATCAGGTAAATAATCATTCACCGGACACTTCATCAGAAATTCAACGAAAAGTGGAAAAAAAATTTTATTCTGAAAAGGAAAGGGAAGATAACTTTGAAAGAGACAAAGAAGCAAAAAAGAAGCATATGAATAGAACAATCGGTTTTTTACTAAAAAGAATTAATAGTGTTTCAAATACCTATTATTGGTAATTTAATAAAATGTTCTATGATAGATAAAAAGTATTGTGATTTAAAAATTATCAAAAAGATGTTTATCTTAAATTTAGACAATAAGATTAAAATATAACAGAAAAAAAATTAAAAGTCGACAATCTACTCATTACAGTTATTAATGTTTTTAGAAGAATTTTTTTTGTTTTTGTTTCTAACGAAGTTATTTAAGTATAAATGTGAAAATACACTGAAAAATTACACTCGATTGCAAATTAACTGATAGCTTAATAATGTTGCATCGGAATGCGAATGTCTTGCGAGCCGGCGTTTAATATAATGGGGATTATCTATTATGGAAATTTGAAAAATGAATAATGTTGTAAATTCTAGATAAAATGATTATTACTTAAGACAATAATCTGTCTTTTTTGGAAATCAAGTGTTAAACATAAAAACCAGATCTCAAATAATGTTTTTAAAATGGATATTAATAGATAAAGAAACAAAATGCTTGTTTATTCTTTCAAGTCACAGACAGAAAATATTTATCAACTCTTTCAACAGATTTTGAAATCATTTATCATTATTTCTCTTTCGTGACTCAATATTTCATCATCCATGTAGAACTATATTAATATAAAAGAACGAAGAGCAATACTTTCTCATCCTAAATTTCTTTGAAGTAGTGGGACCCAAATTTGAAATTTATTAGACAGGTAGAAACAAATGGCTTCCTGTTATATAATATAAAAACAAATCTATATGCCTGGTCGTTGTTAATTCAACATTCTTCTGATAATTTTTTTGCTATTAAAGATATCAATGAGAAGCTCTTAAAATTTATAATTACAGTTTGAAGAGTAAAAATGTGGATCTGAAAACATTTTTATCCTCCTTTCCTGATTTTATGCAGTTATTTCAATTAATATCATATTAATAAAGGAAATTTAAAATATTTCACCAATATCCATTTTATTTTGAAAGTTTTTTAAGCAAGAATAGGAAAGAAAAGAAAAACTAAAAAGTTATTTTTCAAATGTTTTGCTTTTCGCCATTCTTCAAAGGTAAGAAAGCACATTTCACGAACAATGTTCAAAAGGGAAAATACATTTTACAAAAAGGCATAAAACATTTTATAGTAAAATGATGAGGAGAGAATAATACTTTTACTGACATATTTTATCTTATATGTTCAAGCACAAATCTATGGGTTTCTTACCATTCAAAGAAAAACAGCTAGGTTAATGCTTTTTTTCGAAAATATTTTAAAATAAGAGGAACAAGGTCAATAAGTCTTGAAGCTCACAGATCATCTCTTCGAAGGCTTTTAGTCTGTCACTTTTGATTTTAACCCTAAGTTGTCACAAACACACTTTTACGGAATGATACAAAGAGGTAATACTTCTGAGGTTATAAGTTAGGTTATAATAAGGTTATAATAAAGTTAAGTTACGCTGAAATTTTAGATAGTTTATACTGTAAAAGATGTAGAAAACACGTCAATATCACTGAAAGTGTTAAACAATTTTAAACAGTGCAACAAATGTTTGTTCATTAAGCTGGTATATAAATTATATAGGTCTTTCTTTCCAGCTGAAAAAGTTTTGTTAAAAATCATAGAAACTCTCGTGATCTGGAATGCTATTAAATTCAAATAAATACACAGATATCAATTTGAAATCAAATGAGCATCTTATCATGCCTGTGTATTATATCTAAATATATCTACATTGAGGTCGATATTATGCATTTTCTTAGCAGCAAGAAATATTTGTGACTCTTTTATCGCATCCTATCCAACTTTCATCGCAAACTGAATTTCAGACCACAGTAATTTGGTAATGATTCTAATTCCATTTCGTTCCGTGTTAAATCTATTCATTCCACTCCAGGTTAATCCGGATTATGTACGCATGGCAAGAATTTCTAATGTAGGAAATGAGCGACAACTACTATTGTACAAAACTTATCTTGGAGCACCTAGAAAAGATCTGAATTATAAGTTTGTCTTTGATCCAATTACGGCTTATGTTGTCTTCCCAGAAAAGTTTCATGTGAGTCTGATCCTCATTCGTGTTTCACTTAAATCCAGTTTCTAGGTTGATCGGAATGAGAAAGTTATTGTTAAAGCAGAAATTTTTCAGTTATCGAATAATTTTGATTCTGTAAGAAGAAAATCCCCTCAACCTTTTTTTAATAATTCAAATTCTTCATTTGAATTAGCTTGAATCCACTAAATCACTAATGAACCTACAGTTATTTTCCAATTCTATCAAAAAAGGATACCCATGTTCTTTTATATTTTACAGGGAAAATGAAATAGTGAAGACTAAAGAATTGGACATCACCCTCGTGTCAGTTTCACCGTATTTAAAGATATCGGTAAAGTTCACAAATTATATCATTTTATTGTTGTCAGAAAACAGAAGAATTTCAATTGTGGCAGAGAAAAATGTCCTTTAAAAATAATTACTACACAATTTTTTGAATATAAAAGGACCGTGACTTTAAATTTAGAGTCCTTGTTTGTAAATGTTTGTAATGTTTGTAATCCTTGTTTGTAAGGATATCGACTAGTAACCTCGGGTATGCAATCCTTCATTTTCCAAACAGAAGTTGCCATCAAATCCCTACAGAAAAAAATATAATTTGTTCTCAATTAATTATTTTTATTTTGTATAGTATTACATTTTTATTATCTATATTGAAAATGTCAAACAACAGCATTAAGTATGATATCTAATACAGAAGCAAACATTTAGTTAATCCCTTAACTGGTTTATTTTCACTATCTAATAAGATGATATCTCCTATTTTGGGAATATTTTCTTATTTTGATTCAAATGGAAATCCATGGAATACTTGGCTTATTTATGCATTCGAAGTCATTTTACTATTGAATTATAATTGTTATGAATGATTTATTTTTTGTTTACAACTATTAAAATTCAATAAATCGATGCACGTACGTCGTACGGGTAAACCGGTTAAGGGGTTAATTGAGCGCAAGAATATAGAATTAAGCAATCATAAACAAAAAGTGGAAGATAACTTACACCAAAATTTTATTATTTGGGAAAGTAATAATTGATATAAAATGGTATTAGTGATATAAAATGTTAACGTATTTAAAATATTTTCTTCGCCCATTAATTGTGGAAACGACCACTAACCGGAAAATATTAAATATATCCTCTTGATATGAAACTAAAATTTGTACTCCGGGAATTTTCCATTTGAGATATATTGATGAGATCAGAAAAAGGTTTCCATTGTTGAACATTTCAGATTCAGTATGTAGACAAACAAGCCACTATGAAAATTTTAGGTGCATCATCTTTTAGTATTCCGCATTATCTTTAAAATGGTAGCTTTGGTTTTGGCACAGGGTAATCGATAATGTAATAAAACTGGATGACTATTCATTTTTCCTTACAATCGCTCAATTAAAGACATTTTTCATTGCTTCTACATTTAATATGGAAGTCGCATCACAAGTTCTAGTGAAATATTGAAGGGTTCAAAATCTAAGCAAAATAAAAATCTAACAGCAGCAATCGCTACATATAAGTCCGTATATTTTCTGTAGGTGATTCAAGCTTGCATTTTCTACCTTGTTACTGGTTGTCTGTCTAGGAACGTTGAGGAAGATCATAATTATTTTTTCACACAGCTGTTAAGGTATTCCTATAGCTTTCTACAGGTTCGTTATAGTTTCCTCGTGATTGTGGGATTCATTTACGCTTGCATTGTAAGTTTATTAGGATTTAATTGCCTTTGACAGGAACGCTTGGCGTACATCTAGAGATATTATAGAGAATACACATTTTTTGCATTGATAAGAGAATGATTGATGATTAAAGGTCTTTTCCTTGAAATATTCACTTTTTTTCTCACAGTAAAACTGATAAGCTCACTAAGAATTTGTTTCTTATAGACATTGGCATTATGATGTGTAATAGACAATTATATTTTACAAAAAAGATAAAGAAGATAGATGTCTAAAGAGGGCATTTTCAATTAACGAAATTTAAAGACTATATTTTAGAATAGGATATATAATACATAGGGAAATGAATTTTTAGCCTATGACAAGACAAGTTTTGGCTTCAGATTTTGGTTTTAGTCTTACTGATATATAAATTAACACTAAAATCTGATATATAAATTAACACTAAAATCTAATAGAATCATTGGCGCTTTTCAAACATTTACCATTCTGTAGATTTTATTTCCTTTGCAATATAATTTAGTAAGTCAAAAGAAAATTATTTTGATGTTGCTTAGTTTAAAAGGAGTATTTTGAAAATAACAAAAATAAGTAAAGTTTGTCATATTTCAATCACCTAAATATTTTTCAATGAAAACGTTTTACAATTAAACATTGGGGGGACTCTATCATGATTTAGGGTGGTATGGCTTCATCCGAGATAGGAAATTTATTTCTTATTGACGGTATTATGAGCCATATGGTTTACTTAAATATAATTCCTAGCGATCTTACATAAAGTGAAAAAAAATTGGTTTTAGGTGGAAATTTCATTTTCCAGGAGGGCAATGACCCCAAAAATAATGCACGTAATGCTAAAATTATGGTGTTTTTTCATTGCGAACATCATTTACATATATTACCACAGTACTCTGATATCAATCCCATTGAATATCTGTGAGCCACATTCAAAATGGTGGTTCAAAAACACAATATTAGAAACAAATCCTAATTAAAACAATTGTTACAAGAAAAATGTGTAAAATATATTCAAATACCACCAAAATTTTTCGAATGAGCACCACGACGTCTAAAAGTCATTATAAAAGCCAAAAGATATGCAATTAAATAATTCTCTTTCTTTCTTTGCGCGATATTACAAAAATTTCGTTGGTGTACTCTCAATTTCTTTAGGCAAAAATTTGCTCATGTTTATTTAAAATGCTTCTGATATTCGTTGATTTTCTTTAATTTCGTTGTTTTTTACTTTAAATTAAACCATTCGTTATGTGTTAAAATAAAAATATGCTTGGACTTCTAGTTAATGCGTTATTTATATTATGAAAAGTATGAAAAGTAAGGTGTACTGCCATTTTTTTGAGCGACTGTAAATATTCCACATGTCTCTCAGATTTCTTAAATGTTCAATTCCTCAAGTCTATCTTCCCATCTTTATAAAGGAGTTGATGCATAACGATGTATACTAATACATGAAATTATTTTTCGAGCTCAAAAACGTAATGTTTCGAATATATGAAATTTGGTAATTGATTTCATGACTATAATTTTTATTTTAATCAGAAAAACAATTCGATATACAGATATTAGTTCTCATTTACCAAGGATTAACTGCCAAAAATGACCTAGAATCCGAAGATAGATTCATTGAAAAATACCAAATTCATGCCAAACATTATTATTTCATAACTATTCTACACAATAAAGGTGTTCTTGGAACCTTTTTTAAGAATATGCGAGAAAGTTTTACAGATACCACACCATCTGTTTTTTTTTTTCTAAAAAATTATCATTATTTGTTTTATTTACTTAAAAAAATATCTCCGATTTAACGATTTAATAAAAAATAATTGTTGGCACTGCCAGCTCAACCTCCTTACTGAAACGAACTGACGGGGGGTGGGGGCAAGCTTTGTCGAAGCCATGGCAACGGAGAAGGAGAAAGAGTGAATAGCGATGGAATCGGGTGTCCTTGTAACGCCTACAGAAATCACATAGAATATAAACGCTTACATTATAGAGAAAAAATGATTTAAAACGTTCTAGATGTTTAAAAGACATTTCTTACGAAAATAAATATTTTCAAAGTCAGTGAAGTCTAAATTCCAAGCTTAACCCGGCAGGACGGGCGCGTTGAAAAGTAACACGAGAACGGGCATGGGGTGTCAGCACACCCCAAACATATTAAATGGCATAATTGCGAATTTTTTTAAAGATTTGAATTCCTAAGAAAATTTATGATAATTACACTTTTTTGCGAGAAAACGGATAACTAATACGTTAAATTATCGTAATTTTCAAAATTATTAATGAATAAATTAAAAGCTCTTACCGTTTTTGTCTCAGTTCGAAAAACGGAAATTTTCCCCTTTAGCACTTATTGATTTTTCTTTACAATTTTTATTATAATAAAAATTATACATTATTGTAAATTTAAATACTGATAATAATCAATTTTCTTAATAATTGGGGTGTACAGGGATCTGAAACTTAAGTTTTTTGTAGTTATTACATACAACTTCAATTTCTGAGTGTCCTCGACATATATTTTTGTCGCACCTGACACACATGGTTTTCGATTTAATATCCTTGTTTCTTGGACAAAAATAGCACCGTCCGTCACTCAGCTTTCTTTATACCTTTTCCGATAAAGTGTGGTCGCAAACTTCCTCTAAAGAATCGCATTCTTCTTCTAATTCAAACTGTTGATCGCTGTATATGTCATTATCATCTAAATCGTTTAATTCTTCTTCGATATTCTTTTCATGTGACGAAATCTCCTCTGACATCTCCCGAAGTCTGTTTATTTCTTGCCTATACCTCAAACATAGAAAAGACTGAACAGAACGACTGGAACAAGCCATGATTTCGCACTGAAAAATACTAACACGAGCGCGCGCACGGGGTGTCCGCACACCCCAAAATCCTTCTATATGACGAAAATGGAGTCTGAATTCGCCGTTTTCAGACTCTATGAATGGAAAGTGACTTTAGAGGCTGGTACTGATGAACCAAACCACTTCGGTTTGTAGAGACAGACAGCAGATGAATATTTTTGGGCGTGGGGTGTCGAAACACCCCGCGCCCGTCCTGCCGGGTTAAAGAGAAATAAAGATAATGAGAATTTCATGATTTTTGTCTATAAGGTGAATTTTTCATGAAAGGAAACAAATTTTAGCTTTAAGGATATTTTTTTCTTGTTGAAAATTTAGTAAGATTTAATTTTTATTTTTTCAGCCTATTATGATTCGAGCATGCGGAAACTTATTCTAGAATTTTTTCACCTATAACATTGCTTGATATTTAATTTCATTATTTTTGCATGTGTAAGTTATGTTTTGTAAGTGTATCTTAAAAATGAATTAGATAATATGCATCTGCGTGAAACAAATGATCATAAAATACAAAAATTTGCCTAGTTTAATAACTAAGAAATTATTTTCATTTTAACAGAATGAACTTTTCACCTTAGAATTTTTGCGAAAGTTAGGAAAAATTCTTGTGTTGTGAAACATTTTGTATCATAGCATCAGTGGCGATTAATTCTTATGACTAAGGGCTAATGCAGCTACAATATTTTTCTATGCTTCAGAAAACGTCATAAGCATATAATTTAAGACTATCTTGAAGTAATTACATAAAACGGGGACTGAAACTATGACTAAATCCCACACATAACAGACACACGTATATTAACTATAATACAATAATGTCGCTATAAATTCAGTATTTTCGGAATAATATTACTAAACATAATCACTTATTTCTTTTAAATAATATAAGGACAATTTAACACCTGTTATAATAGTTAATTTTCATAGTTATCAAAATACTACTTAAATAGAGACTGTGAGCATAAAGATTTATTTTTAGAAAAAATTTAGCAACTGAGTAGATTCATTTAAATTCATATATGCATTTGAAATAAACACTTTGCACTCAAAACATATGTATTTGGGTATTTTAGCATAATGTATACATTTTAAATTATTAGCAGAACAAATGAACCTTTCTCCTAATCCCAACTATTGGTAATAATTCTTTAATTTTTATTACACATAAAAACTCATCACATCTTGATAGATCACCTGATACGTCATCAAAGGGCACCTCTCACCGACCTCCTTCTATTTTTAAAAGGAATCTCAACATATTTCGTTCTCCATTCACTTTGGTGAATATCTTAATATAAACTCCCAGACAAGTTCCAAGTACTGATTTTGCATATTATAATTTCAGGTGAAAGTTTATTATCCCTCGATATGCCATGAATAGTCGCCGGCCGTTCCTATCACAACTACCATCATCCTAGATTTTAGAAAGAATTATCAAAGGGATTTCTTTAACATATATTTTCTAAGGAAGAAACCTTCCTTCTATAATCCAAATAATTATAACCCAAAAAACTATTAATAAAAGTTTAGGAGAATAAAATTATCTCCGACTGTTTTATAAAAATATTCTGCTATTTCTTATGTAATGCCATATTCAATTTTATTCTCACGATAATAAATTTGTTTTACTTTTTTGTTAATAATTTAATTACTTTTTTGTTTAAGTCAACTTGCAATATACCTTTCTGGTATATCGATAAAAAATATTTACGTTTAATATGCATATGAACAAAGTATTTAAAAGAAATTATAACTTTATTTTGAAATTATTCAAGCATTTTCAGTATCTTATTCTTGATTTTATTTGTAAATAACTTACAATTTCCTGATTTTTTGTTAATTTTCGTCATCGAGCATTTTGAAACAGAAATGAATATTGTCAAAGCTATATTAATGCTTTTTATGTAATGTTACAGTTATTTGGATGGAAGAGAAATTGCCAACAAACATCGAGTCATTTGTTGTCTTGCATTTTGCTCCTGTAAATAATAATGGAATCTCCAATTATTTCAAATAATAAAATCTTTTCATAAAACGCATATTTAATTTTGGAATGCTTTTATTATTGGAAATATGCTTATTATTTTGCTTCTGTAATGATTATGTTTCATAGAATATTCTTTGAAAGGATCTAATTTTATCAGATAGAAATTCGCTTGTTTGAATGCAATCGGAATATTTCCCTTAAATTGTCTCAAATAATGCATTCCTTACTGAATTTCCCCCATAGCGCATATGAACAAGAATTAGGAAATTTACTCATAATGTGCCTACGAATAGAATATAATAGAAGAGAAATGCATTTCCGACAGAATCACCCTAGTGCAATGTTATATTTAATTAACACTTATGAGTTATCTCATTAATTCAAACTTCTCTAATTATTACTACTCAAATTTCAACTTTTGAATTAAAATGAAATGATTTCAGGTAATAAGATTTGGAAATGCACAGGAACAGCGCCTCTTCCTCGTGATTTGGCTTCCCAGGTTTGAGTCCCGGTTATGGCATTCTAGTTGGCTCTTCTATGACTATCTGTGAGGTGTATGGATGGGCCCCACTGTAAAAAGGGGATGTGCAAGCGAATGTGACGAGTGTGTAGATAAGTCATACTCATGGCCCCAGTTGACGCTACTTGAAATAAGGGACGCTCATTCGGCTTGTCCGAAGCCGTCAGCGCGTTTGTCCATGGTAAGTGCTTTAGTACTGGTGAGGAATAAAGGAGTTCTTGATTTTTGAAACTGTATTTTATACATAACCATACTATAATTAAAAACCCTTTTAATTTGATTATTAAAAAACTGGAACAACATTTAAAAATTGTTGACTCTCGAAGGATTTAAAACAGGAAATTCTTTCAACAACCACAAGGAAATAAGTAGCAAGTTAGATCGTCCGCATGTGCAGGAAATTGGGCACGAAGTCGGCTCATCACATAAGCAGGCTAGTTGCGAACGATGAACTGCTCTTTCGTCTCGGAGACCTCAGCTTTTATTTCTATGTAGCTGCTCTCTTATTGGCCAGTGTACGGCGCCGGCGCAGTAAGGTGCTCTGCACTCATTTGCATGAGCAGCGCCGCCACAAGTTCCATTGGTAACAGCAACAACAGGTTTGAAATAATTCTGAATTTAAATTTTGCTCATAATGTTTTACTTTCATTACATTCAGCTAAATTTATTTTTGTTTATTCCTATATTAGATACTGTATTAACAATCTAAATAATATTTCCGAGCATAAAATTCAATAGATCCCTCTTAAAATAGGAAACACGGTGAAACATAGATACATATATTCGCCCTTCTGTTTCTTATTCCCTGATATCAAATGTTTATTAATACTCAATTTGTGATCTAAATTCTATTTACTTTGAAATATTTTCTCAATAAAAATATTATTTTGATACTCAAACTCCTGTTACTTCCTTCACTTGCATATTATTTGAAGTCAGTATATATTTGGTTACAGTTTTTCAACGAAGCAATAAAAAACCCATTATCATGTTTCTTTCATTCTTTGATTTTTTTTAATTAGCGAACGAAAGTGATTATTCGAATTTATCTTGTCGAAATTCCGTTTACCTATCACAATAATTTGTAGCTCTAAATATAACATCTTATGTAATAATTACCAACTATGACAGTTTTTTAAATAGCATAATTAGCAAATTCACATCAAAAAATTACTAAAATGTCTTAAACATTCATATTCAATGTTTCTGCACGCATCACAAAAGGCAGATGATGATTTTAACCCTATTAGCATGCCTAGTGTTTGGAAGAATAATGTAAATTAATCAACCTTTTAATGTTCTAAAACGTTTTACCTCAGATTTTAATTTTAGTTAAATTAAATTGATGCATTTAGTATTTTTTTTTAAGAATCATGAGAAATTATCAAAAAATTATTCATATTTCTTATCAAAATAAATAAGACTGCTATGAATAGATTACCATTAATTTATATTAATCAGCGTTTTGAATATATTCATGTGATCAGCTGGCACATTGGGAAATTTACATGCTTGATTTTATTTTAAAGTAGTAGTATCATGAAGGCTAACTTTCGTGCAGGCTTCTTTTTTTCTTTATTTCTATCTACAAATCAGATAGAGTATTCCTCATATTCATATGTTAGGAAAGTCATATCTTGACTCTTCAACCCGCCTCAAAGGCACACTAATTTAAACCACTAGGGCTGAATAATCGAACTACCGCAACAGTCAGGCAGGCGGGAACTGGGGTTGAGTCCTAACGGCCAACGCCGACCAGGGTACAACCCTTCCCGTAGGAAGAACGTCCTGTCGTTGATGAGAGGAGCCACCCCCCCCCACCAAATAATTAAATAAAGAAACCTAATTTTTAAAGTTTTGTGGATATTTTTTTCTATATAGGTTTATTTGATGCAATTTCAATGAAAAATATATTTAAAGTTTTGTATATTTTTTTCAGAAAAATAAAATCAAGCTAACTCAAAGGGTAATATGAGGTTTTCTGTTACTCCAAATGCTACGAAATGTAAAAGAGTATTAAATATAATTAAATATTTAATCAAACATTTCTTTTCAGTAAATTAATAACCAAAAAGAAAATTATACAGTTATTCGAAAAAATAAATAAATAAAATAAGAAAGAAAAAAAGATCTTTTCACGATAAATTTGTTCTGATGCGAAATAATGGTAGATTTCTGAAAGATAATAGAGATAAATATCGAACAGTTCCAGTTTTGAGGAAAGGTTCGTCTCCCTGAATAATCTTTGTCCCTGAATGCATCGACATTGAGAAAGTTATGGGATAATCAAACTTGGCATAATACGTTATTCAATAACAGAAAAGGCTTGACATCCTTCAGAAATGGCCTCTTTAAAAACGAAATAAGGACACAAACCTTTGGGAGTTGCTCTTTATCTTTCGAATCATTTCAATCTTTTGCATATTGAATTTTTTTAATAGAGTGATTAATATTTTTTAATGTATATATAATTTTGAGTTAATAAATTCAGAACACATATTCTAAAATATTTTTCATTTTCCTACTATTTTAATTAATAGTTTTTTTTAACATTTTAACTATTTTACTATCTAATGACACCTTCTATTTTGGGTATATTTTCTTCTTTTGATTCAAATGGAAATCCATTGAATACTTGACTTATTTCTGTATTCGCATTAATTTTATATTGAATTATAATCGTTATGAATGGTATATTTTTTGCTTACAACAATCAAAATTCGATAAATCACTGGACGTATGGCATGCGAGGTGATAAAAAAGGTTCAGGTGATAAAAAACTCTTTGTTTGCAGAAATAATAAATTTACCAATAGGGGTTTGATTTCCCCTGAAATCCATAATTGTACAAGAAAATTAGTATTCATTATGGTTAAGGCAAAACGTTTAAAACATTCAACTACAAAGAATTAAAACAATGAAATGTTTAATAAATAAATAATAATAGTTTAAATTAATAACTATTTTGCAAATAGATTAAACTTTCTTAATATTATTTAAATTAAATTAAAAACTATTACTTTCATTATTTCTTCTTGGTTTTCTGAAAACGAGTAAAAAAACTATTGTAATATTTAATAAAATGTAGAAACAGGCACCAACATCGCATAAATATGAAAATTTTAATTTTAAACATAATATATTATTTTATTTCAAAGATTTAAATGGGTTAAAAATAAGTTCTTGAAGTTCCTGATTAGTTGCATGATTCCTTAAAACAATATTTTTTTTCGGGTTCTATAGAGCAGAAAAAGTTTTTACAGTGGAATTATAATGTTAACAATTACGTTTTTAAACAGAAACAAATTTTGTCAAAGTTTTATATTTCATTATGAAAATAGTTCATTTGAAAGAATTTAATTTGAGTATCTTAATAATAGATTAAAAAAACACCTTTCATAAGTTTATTTCTTGGATATGTAAACGAATTCAAGAAATAACTGAATTTAGGGATTAGGTAATCAGTATAAACTGGTTAGTACTACTTAATTTGCCTTCTTTTTAGTTTTTATAGCTAGCCTATCATTATTCAATGGCAGCATTCATTTTATAAACCAATATATTTAGCTTTAATGCAGCCCATAGTAAATCTGTCCCTAATATTTAATTCGATTTTTAAGTTGATATAGCCACCTAAGAAATTAGATGTAGTACAATAAAGTGTGATGCATTAATTGAAACAATAAAAATTCGGTTTTTCTTTCAGAGTTTTAAATGAATTTTTACATCTTACAAATTAATATTTAGTAATTATATAAAATAAACTTTTTTAGCATAAAAATAATCAAATTTAAATTAGATTATCATATTTCAAAAAGATTAAAGCATCAAAATTTAGGGTATTCAGGACGTGAAATAATTTGCAAATTAAAAGAATGAAAAAATAATAGAATGAATTTCATTCATTGAAAAACAATTTCCAAATTAATCCAATTTCTCATATTATAAAATCATAGCAAAATCCGACTAGTTTATTTTGGATATAGTGGTACATTATTATTTTTTTATTTCTTGTCAAAAATTATTGCATTGGCTTTTGCAAAATTATTTAGTTCAGGGATGAAAAGAAAAAATAAAATCAATTTTATACTACAAAACTAAAATGATATTTATGATTATATTCGAATCCTAATATTACCATATTTTTAGAGAATATAAACATAATTCTAATTTGAAATTTCTATTAGCTCAAAAAAGTGCTGTTATATTATCACTGGTGTTTATATTACTTTAATGCCTATATTTATTATTAAACGAGCCGCATTTGGAGACCAGTCGGTTTGCCAATATTTGTGCCGACTAAAGGGTTCAATCATTTTTTTATATAACTTGATCTCATAGTAAGTTTTTCAGCAAAATAATTTTAAGTTTCAAATTTTGATAGTCATATAATTCACTTATACTATTATGTAGGCCTTAAGCTGTCCTGATCTTTGAACTCCGCATCTCTCTCTGATTTTCTGTCAGTGCACATAACATTCAATTTTAAATTGAAACGGAAATGAGGAAACTAATTCATATAAAGACCTATTTACTCGATCCAAGTATGTCTTTAAATAAAACTAAGAACTGAAAGCAGAGTAGTCCAACATTGAAGTTTTATGTTCACTACATGAATTGAAGCATTATAATTTTTGTATAATTTTTAATATCTCAAGGAATTATTCAGCAAACATTTCACAGACTAAATGAAACATTCAGTTTTTAATTTTATTTTTATATGTACATAAATGCTTTCAATAATAACATTTTTTTGGTTTATAAATATATTTCAAAAAATTAAAACTATCCCTGGGTTTTATAGATTCATATTCTGTAAAATATTCTTAATATTTCAACTTCTAAATAAATTTTTATCGAATAGTTATATTGAAATTTTCATAGAACAATCAGCTGTGATAATTGATTTAGTTGACTGGAATGCCAATTTTTTTTACTTTAAGGACTTATTATCTCTAGAATATTTGGTTAAATATGATTCACAGAGCAGAATATATATATATATAAATTTAATTCATCAGCATTTTTTCCCTAAATCTACAAATTATATATTTCACTTAGACCATTTGTTAGGAGATGTGTGTCTGCCTCAAAAAATTAAGAAATTAGATGTTTTTCTCCGATTACAGAAGATGACTTTTATATGTTACGCCATATTTGCCTTGAATAAAACTTTAATTGAATTAGTAATATATGTATTATAAAATATCATAGAAAACAGTTCCTTGCATTTGTTTTCAAAAAATATCATGTTTCATTATTTTATTTTATGCAGACACGTGCTGAAAATGACATTTTTATAATGTTTAATGTGGAATGATATATTATTTTTTTTCTCGTGAGAGAACATGATATTGTTTTGATTCGAAAGTTTTGATGTCTCCGAATATGCGGATAAAAAATATTTTTATAAGCATTTACAAATGTTGCATGGTTAATTATTATGTATGCTTGTTTGAAAGATGCGTTTTAGCATCTTGCTAAATAGCAGACCTGATTTTACCAGCATAGCTATAATATTACGCATGCTTTGTTGAAAGCAGACGAGTTCTGATTTCGCATGATTCATTAAAATGCGGAGATAAATTGCAATCACGAAGGCGAATTCTTTGATTTTACAATATATCTTCTTCACATAAATAAAAGTAACAATTCAAAACATATCTTATTGTTTTAAAAATTAAAAAAAAACACGAATACAAAAATATTTTATTTCTATTTATTATCAATTGCTTTTTGTTTGGAGTTTCTTCTAAATGACGTCATCTTCAAGTTCATTTAAGATTTCTTACTTTTAAATAATTAATCTCGCTCTCAGAAAATTATCGTTAAGTGCTTTTCTAAAAATACTTTTTCAGTTTTAACTGTCTCACTTTTGTAATATATTTTTATTTTGTATTTTAATTTATTTTAATTTTTTAAGTGAATTAGTAATTTTGATATTACAAATGTTCAAGAAAATTTTCTCTTGCATTTATTCTTTAAAAAATGTCACATTTCCTATTTGTTTCATTTCATATCATCACGTGATGAAAATTACATTTTTCTGTTTTATTTTTGGTTGTAATTAACTTATATTTTTAATCAGAACATCTGAAAATATGGCGGCAATATTTTATTAAAAGCTGAGGTTTTTGAGATCCTCGTGAAGATAATTTTATTTTTATTTTTTGCGAAATAAATTGTTGAAAAATACGATAAAACTAAATGTTTGAAAATTTATTGATAATAGATTTTTAAATTATTGGCCAAAACATCACTATTATTGAAAAGCTAATTTTTTGAACTTTAATTTGATGAAAAAATCAATTTTGTTATTTAATATTTTCGGAAGTTATAGCGAAAAAAAGTCAAAATTTCGCATATTTTTCAATTAATTAAAAGTTTAATTAAAAATTCAAAAAAGGGCTCCGAGGTGCACATTCCCAACCCCCAAGGTATACATGTATTAAATTTGGTAGCTGTAATTTGAACGGTTTGGCCTGTATAGCGCCAACACACACAAACACACGTTGTTCTTTATTATAAGTAAAGATGGTATGTAATCGTGCGGAGCTGATTTATTAACATGTGATATACTTACCAACAAGCTACAAACAATTGACAAACTACTATAATGAATGAAAAATCAGCATTTCCTTGAGCTCATGATGGCATTAAGTAAATAATGTCGTATTCGGAATATTTCTGATACAGATTCTAACTATGCAAGGCCAGGATAAATGACCGCTTTTATCTTGGCCCGGCAGTTAATTTCTAAATGATTAGAGACGCTGCTCTAATAGGAAAAATGCTTTAAATTACGGCAATAATTATGTTTTAAGTTATTTGAGTCGATACATCTATTTCTGAAAGGTACGAATTCTAATTGTTAATCTGGACCCCCCCTCCCTCTTTTCTTTCAGTCAAACTTAATAAAAAGTTATGGACAATCTAAACACTCGGCGATCAAAAATCGTTTTGTAACTAAAACCTTTTGAGTTATAGCAGTTAACCTAAATACGGGCTATTTTAAGGAAGAACTTGAAAAATAACTTAACGCTACTATATCTAGAATATTTTATTAATTATTGCTGATAGTTATGAGGAATTGTATAAATATTTAAATTTTGTAACATTTAGAAAAATAAATTCATCCTCGGCATTTGACAGTATCCAATTAGAACTACATATTTATCTGTTACGGTTTAGAAGGTAACTATTGGGCAAAATTAAAAGTGGAAATTTTGCATAGTAAAAAAGCATGAAATATTTTTAAGAAACGACTTTAGCAATGTTTAATTTAATTATCATTTATATGATTTGTAAGTTCCATTTATCATTCAGAAAAATGCACAGAATAAAAATAAATTAATTCTGTTATACGAACTTATGTTTAAGATACTCCTGAAAGTAATTTTAGGACATCCGAAACTTAATTTAGCATTATGAATACAATTAGAAACATTTTTTTGGCTGATGTTGGGAAGGTAAGGAAGTCATTTGTGCACTTAATTTTGAGAGTAGAGGCAAGGGATGTTGATTTAAGTGAATTTTGCTGAGGCAGATTATAATGGTTTGAAGAAACCAATATCTCCGAAACTGCAAGACTAGTAAGTTGTTCACTATTGTTGTTAGTGTTTATGCAAAGAGGATGAAACCAGCAATATATATCGAGGTGTAAGAAATCTACTCGTCCACAAAGAAAATGGATCAAAAATAACGTCCGCATGATGAAGCAAAATCGACACCAAACGGAAACTCAGCTGACGGCTCAATACAATGCAGATTCAAGTGCAAGTATGTTAGAATATATAGTTCTGTGGACATGGATATAGGACTGCGATAATGACCTCCGACTCGTGTTGACCTAGCGTTATTGTCAACTAAGCCTACAGTGGGTTCGGGAACATTCAGATTAACCATGAATGAGTGAAATATAGTATGCTGGTCGGATTAATTACGATTTCTCATCCATAGCACTGATGGTCGTATCAGATACGCCGTCTTCCAAGTGAATATTTGCCCCCCCCCCCCCTCCTTGTACAGTAGATCATAAACAGCTGGTGGTGCCGATATTATGTTTTGGGGAGCTTTTTCGTGTGTGAATATAGGAGTCGTAGTTGTGATAAATATATAAATAGAAGTTGTGGACTTATTGGATCTAACTGCAGATCAGTTGTATCCTAACATGGCGTCTGTCTTCCCGACTAGTGATCTTCCAGCAAGACAAATGTTCATGTCATGAGGCTTAAATTGAGTTGGAATAGTTCTAGGGTAATAATGACGAATATTAGTTGATGTTTTAGATTTCCAACTCGACGGATCTTAATCTGATAGAGCACTATTGGGATATCATGGAAAGAATGATCAGAGATCAAACACCACTTTTCTTCTCCTCTAACCAAAGATCTATATAAACTGATGTAATTGGTGACTGTTTTCCCCTTTCTCTCTCTTCTTGCTTATGATGTGATTATGAAATACTGTATTGCTTTTGTATTCATGAATATTATGCTTTTATGTTTCACGTGTCTACTTTTTAGTATATAATGAATTACCAATCACATGACATTGGGTGGATGTCAGCCCTCCTGATTGTTATTTTGAAAGCAATTTGTTTTAGGTTATTTCCTTTTCTTTTCAAATAATATCCATGCCAAGGGGTTATAATGTTTTGGCACTTCAGTGTAATTTAAGGAAACTTACCTCATTACTAAATGATCATTACTGCATTAGTCATAGCATTACGTGAATACTGCTCACATGCAGAAAGATATAATAAGAATAAATTTTTACGTATTCTTAGATAAAAATCATTAAAAAAGTCAAGGATGAAAAAGCTTAAAAAATTAAATAGCTTTTAAAGAAGTTTCTGAGACTGAAAGTTATCTAATTTTGCATGATTGTCTTTATGACATTGGTAGTATTTTATTAATAATTGTTAGAATAATTGCAACGATTTATTATATGATTAATGATTACTAAAATTTATAAGATTTTTTAATTGCTACTTATTTTTTCAGATTTCTTGCAGAATCAAGAAAAATGTGGCAAGAATGAATTAAAGTTTTCTTTTTTAATTTCATTTTAAAATTGAAGCAAATTATAATAGAAATATCTATATCATTGCTGAACTTATAGGAAAACCAAGTATGGATGATGGTAAAATATTACTTTGGAACAATTTAAATTCTTTCATTGTATATTAAGATTAGTAATAATCAAGATTTTCTTTGGTAAGTTAGAAAAAAATTCTGTATTTACAAATAATTTGTATTTTGTAAAATTAACTATTTATTTAAAAAATTATTTGTAATTATATTGTTGTTTATTCAAAAAGATTTATTAGAACATTCTGCCTCAAAAAATCTGATAGTAAAATGATTATATGCATAATAGATTATTTATTTAAATATTTATAAAAAAATTTGAGAAAATATTCTTAAAGCACACTATTAACAAATTACTAATATAAATGGAAAAACTTTGATAATAACAAGTATAAAAGTAGCAAATTTAACTTTAGTTAAATAGTTCAGCAAAGTATCTTGATGCGATGCGCAAGACAGTTTAATTTCAGTAGAATTGTATAGATTTAGAGTTTGCATTTGCTTAATGAATTAAGTGAAATATGATGATATAAAGTTCAAGTTAGTCTAAAACGTCATTAAAAATGTAATCTGATTACCCTAATATTTAAAGTAATTACGCATTATTATTACTTGCAATTCTTTATTTCTTTCTAAAAAAATTCTTAAGTTTGGTTGTGAAATGAATTCGAAATTGATTGGATCATGGATAGAGTCTGCAGAAAATTACTTATCAAGTACTAGTTTTCTACAGCTGTTACAGCACTCCCTGTCGTTCATAAATATTCAATATGAAATAAGTCAACTCGATGATCCTGCATGACTTTTTGAAGCATTCATTAAAAATATATTATTGGTTTGATGCTTTATTACTCTTCAGTTAGAAAGTTACATGTAATTTACATTAGTAAGTAATAAGATGAAATGTCTTTCAAGAGATGTATTTAAAATAAGAGAAAATCCAAATATTACTATTTCTTGTGATAATATTTGACTATAAATGATAGTTTTGTTTTCAGTAATGGCTATTAGCATACTGCTGAAATTTATTGCTTGACCATTTCGATAATAAAGTAGGCAATGCGCGATCATTAACTTATGAAAATCCAACTTAATATTGAGAGAAAAAAAGTGAAACCTAACGATTTATGTTAATTAACAAAGCTATTTAGTTAATAAACGAAAGATTTGATGCAGAATAAAAAGGTTGATCTTGCTCGGCACCATAAAGTTATTTTGATTCGATACAGCATTATTAAAGAACAAATTCCCCTAATTCTTTAGAAATATGAATGTTTCTAAAAAAGATTGTACAATCTAATGTCAGAATTTTTTTCTGACCTAAAATCCAAACTGAAAACCTTGACATTAATATCCGTGGTAATTTTGACAATTTTAAAACTTCTGTTTTAAAATACATATTAATAAAAATATTCTAAATTGAGCGTAATTCAAAAATTGTATGGAGAAATGTGGGTTTTCGTTTCTTTTTTAAATAACTTTCGTAACATTAAATATTTTTAAACAGATTATTAATTAGCAATCTGGCTTTTAGGAAATAATACTTTATTATTGCCGCAGGTCAAACTAAAGCAAATTTTCTTTAAAATATTGCATCCTGAAACTATTCTCTGTTTAAAAAATTACCATTTCCAACAAAACAATTATATATGGAGCTTAAACTTTCAAATTACATTTATAAAGAAAGAAAAAACAAATGATATTTTAAATAAAATTCAATTAAAACATTTGTTAGTAAATTGTAAATGAATCGTTTAATTCAGAATGATTTTCGACTTTTGTTAATTAATTGGGAGGAACTGAAAGAAAAAAGCCTTTCGAAACCTCACTATTAACTGATTTTTTTGCCTGAGTTGCAAGGATGAATTTTAAAAAAATTGGCTTTACTGTGAACTCATCTATCTCTATTTTTAACATATCTATTTTTAAGGAAGAAAAATTCCAAACAAAACCCTTTTCTTTTAACCATTATTTATAAGATGACATATTTCAACTACTAATTATCATTTCAACTACTAATTATTCTTTCTTTAGTAGATGGCTAAAGAGTATTTACACATTTTGTTGATATTGAAAAGAATTGGCAATTATAAAATTCAATTTTAGTTTCTATTCAAAAGGTTTCAAAAAGATAAATTTGGTATCAAATGCAATGAAAATGTTAGAAAATGCAAATAATTAAAAAAAATGTTTTTTTAAAAAACGATTTAAATAAAGCTTATGAAAATCAATTTCAACAAAATAGCAATATTTAAATAGTTTTAAACAGTCTTTCTTTAGTGCGCTAAACTGTATTTTCTTTCATATTAGTTATGTAGTTATTAAAATTTATTCCATAATTCTTTATTATAAATATTGTAAAGTACTTGAATCCTTTTTTCTTAAATATGATATTAGGTATAGACTTTAATGGGAAATTTCATAAGAATTTCATAAATTTTCATTAAACTTCTTTTTTATATGTTGGAGTACACATAATGTTAAATAGATAGACAATGTTAAATAGATAGTTATTAAGGTATCTAAAAAATTCTTTGGCTTTGAAAGATTCATATTTACTTACGATTATAATTGAGTACAACTTGAAATATACAGAAGAAAAGCATAAAATAAACGCGAAAATATTTTGAAATTTGTATTGGGTGATTTAGGGTATCAGACGGGTAGTTTTCGACTTGAAATATACAGAAGAAAAGCATAAAATAAACGCATAAACATTTTGAAATTTGTATTGGGGGATTTAGGGTATCAGACGGGTAGTTTTCGACTTACTTCTGAAAGTATTTTGGCAACATTAAATGTTTTAATGGCTGATTGAAGTTGTATATTATGTTCTCCTCTCTTGAAATATCTATGAATTTAGTTTAAATGTCTCAACACTATTTTAAGTGGTTTCAAGTAGAAAACTAAACTACACCAAAGTAAAGTAATTTGAGAGTTATTTAGAGCGTAGTGGAGTGTTGAAAAGTTATACTGATTTTTACCTTCGGAATAATTTTAAACTAGCGGAGCTAAATCTGTGATCACTTTCAGAAATACTAAGCATTTATACAAAACAAAACCCCGGAAATTTTATTTAATAAACATAGGAATGTTAATTTCAGTATGTCTTAATCTGGATACTTTTTTTCAAACTTTAGAAATATATTCTTTCTGTAGGTGAAGGATTAAGTGCAGACAATGATTTTGCTGATTCATTCGAAACTATTTATTCTTAGATTGTGAAAATAGATTTTCTCCAAAATTGAGAATCCTCTGTTAAGAAATTAAGCAAAAATATTTACCATGCATCGGTTATAATTTCTGTTTCTAAAAATTCAAAGGTTATATGATATGAAATCTTCCCTTTAATATTTCTAAACGAGTCTCTACTGTTTAAAAAAATTTCAGAAATGTAAATATTTTGGTAAATAGTGTTTCCTAAAGTTCTTTACTAATAAGCAAATATTGACAACGTTACCCCCCCCCTAAAAATGATAGCCATCACATATGTTTGTAAACTGAACTCCTATTTATTATGATAAAAAGAAGTCTAAGGTAATTTATGTAATGAATTCTAACATTATTACAAACATATGGATAATATAGTAATAGAAATTTCTTTCATAAAATTTCATTTCAATATTTATAAAAAGTTTCAGTTACAATATTTATAAAAAAAAATATTTTATAGATATTTTTTTCTGATAATATTTTGGAAGTCAATCGAAGTTTCTTAGATAACAAAATGTAATTACTGACAAGTCAAAATTAATTTACTTATAACTCGATGCATTCGTTAAGGAAATACGAAATATATTTTTTTCATATATTTATTAATATATGTAAAATTATACACTATTCAGATAATTGACCAGCTTCCAAGTAATTTAACAGAAGAATTTTCTTTTGACATAAATTTAATTCGTTCCTGCAGCGGATCACTAAAATTCTTTGTTGCGGGTTAAATAGACTCTAAAATATTTTTGCCATAGTATGTGGTATTTTCCTTACATTATCTTTAATAATACTAACAATATGTTCCTCTTGCGATGAAATAAAGTTCTGTGCAAATATTTCTTGAACGTTTTGCAATTCTTATCCCAAACAAAGCTGCTCCTACAAAGAATGTTGAGCAAAAGCGACTAAAATGTAAAAACTCTATAGTGTTAAGTTATTGTTAATGTTCAGAAAGTAAGCGTGTGGTTCAATGAATTAGAATAAGTCCAAAACAGCTGGTAATGCCGTAATTTATAACTCTGCCATTGAAATAACAAAGTTCACCGCTGTTTATGAACTACAGAGAGAAAGAAGGTCCATTTGCGATTAGATATTTCCACCAGAATTGAGAAGACTTAATTTCAGTTCCAAAATTAATAGCCGTTTCTCACTAGGAGAATGAATATTAATACGTGGGTCGCGATAACAAAGGAGTCAAAATGCTTTGACCTAAGTGCGATTCTAATTAATGCGATCAACTCGCAAAATAATTAATACTCGGAAATGAAAACGCCTTGTCAGCTATGGTGGCCATTTTATTAAGCGCTGTTTAAATATTCTTTAGTAAATGAGCAGTTTTCTAAGTTGGGATGGAGTATTTGAATGCGAAAGCAACTTACTGGGAATTGTACTCGGCTTGTCTGCTGAAAACATTATTTAATCATTAATCTTCTAAATTCTACGAGCAGTTTTCGTTTAATATTGAATTTCTTTAGAATCTGTTTTTTTTTTAAAT
>JAOUZG010027617.1:12309477-12336102 GCA_026289955.1 Argiope argentata
CAAATGTTACGATTTTACACTTTTTAATGAGTTAGCGCAAATGTTACGGTTTTACACTTTTTAATGAGTTAGTGCAAATGTTACGATTTTACACTTTTTAATGAGTTAGCGCAAATGTTACGATTTTACACTTTTTAATGAGTTAGCGCAAATGAATGAGTGCAAGTGCGCCACAACCTCACCATCACCAGACGCAATGATATTAAGCTTCCTATAAAGTGGATGGTTCTCACCACCCTGGTGGGTATAATAACGTTGTGTTACTCAGTGACTTCGTCAAAACATGCCTTCTATGGGAGGTGTTGTACTTGGATATGTGGCGATCATTAGAACTCACACATTGATGCTATTGTGACATCTAAATCTTAAACTATAATTCGGTTGCCTTTGAGCTGCGGTTTATATCTGTGTTACGGGTGTAATAGAAATTCTTCCATATTTATCTTCGGTATTTCTAAAATCGTCATTTTCCAATACGATTTTAAGCAGAGGATGCTTTCAGTAAGATCATACAACTTTTTTTTGAAATGTTAAAATAGCTGGACCAGTTATTTTTTTTTAAATTTAAGCCAAAATGTGCATTTCTTTATATAATTGCAGTATTCTTTAATGATTAACGCGTTTTTTTGGCGTTTTACACATGAATGGCAATAGCAATAAACTTATAATAATTTCAAATTCAGTTTATTGAGAGTATTTTAAAGAAATGAAGTTAGGGTTTTACATTTTCTTATTAAAAATAAGATTCTAAATTTTTAGGGTTCTCATGATTCAGGATTCTCCGGATATTTCCGGAATTCTAAGTACTCTCCTTTCATGATAAAAAAATAAAACGCAGCATTCCCATTGAAAACGAGATTGCTAAAGTCACAAGATTAAATAAGAAACCTTTCTCTTTTGTGGACTTAAATTGGCGATTTAATGTTGTTACCAGTCACGACGGAAGTGAACTACACCGTAAGGAAGACATTCGGTGCTGTTAGCGTTCATATATGCTGTCTTCAGCATTCTGAAGTACCTGACTATTTCTTAGAGCTTTCCTTTCACCGGAGTAGATCTAAGAAAAAAAAGAGCCGGTTCTGCTGAAATAGCTAAATCTGTTAGTGCTGTAAGCATGTAATTAATTGCTATGTTAGGTTCAGATAAGTATGAAGAAAATATAGAATCAGAGGGACAATTACACACCTTGAATGCGCAGCATTCCTTTGTTTGCTTTCCATTTTGGTCTATTCTCGTATTGTCTCCATTGTGTTCAATTTTTAATTAATTTTTAAAGTATTTTCTATAAATACACATTCAGATATAAAATAATTTGTCTTTTTATATTATTTATTGTTTGGTAAGGATAAATTAAAATGGAATTTATTTTCAGGGCTGTTGGGAGACCGATTTCATATTTTGAAAGGTGGCTGGGGCATCGTTTGTTCCAAGTTTCCAAACCACAGCATTGTGAGAAAATTTTGTGAGATTTTGAGTTCAACATAAATGGTGAATCAGTAAATGTTGAAACCAATAATCAGCTCCAGACTATATTTATTACATAAACAACAAACTTTAATAATATTTTAGAAGGAAGTACAACTAGGCAGAACATTTTAAATTAAAAATTAAGCTTATTTTTGCTACTAACGTTAAAGAAAGATTTATTTCAACCTAGCGCTAAATCCTTCTTTCACATAAGCTGATTGTTTCTGCTACAGGAAAGTTCACATATTTATTTAAAAATATTAGCAATATAGCATATTTATTTAAATTTTTAAATTATTGTTATTAGAAAATATTAATACTGGAAAATAAATTTTAACTGAAATAAACTTGCACTTTGTTCACAGCACCGAAAAAAAATAGACGGCATTCATGCAAATTTACAATCAATTAGTTAATTTATTTAAAAAAGTTTGCATACTACATCTCAAATTATACACCGCTTGCACTAACATCATTGCAAAATTTTACAAATTGCAAGTTCTTAGGTGGTCACACATTTAATCCAATATGTTCTGTATTTGTCTGAAAACAATTAAGAATCTATTTTTATTTCAAATATTGTATTTTTGATTTTATAAAGGTAGTTTTCTGTGTTTTCCTCTGTTTTAGGGGCTGTGAAAAATTTTTTATCTTAGAAATCTGAGCATTGACCAGTTGCCCCAGAGTTTACATGGGAAAAAATTTAGGGCTTAAGTTTAATTTCTTTAGTCAGTTTTATTAAAATCCAATTTTACTATTCAAAGTTTTCCCCTTAAAGCGACATGAATTTTGACAACCATCTAAAAAATGAAATGGATGTTTTTTTTTCTTTTAATTATTCCTAAATTACTTCAACGTGATCCAGTTGTTTCTAAAAATGATTTCATAAAAGTTATAAAGCATAAAAATTGGCGAAAAAGAAATATCAGCATTATATATTTTGCATCAGAAGTATATGTATCAGTTTCCGTTAAAGTTCTTATGATATTTCAGTTTTCAAAAACCCATCTCTCGACTATTCATACAGCCGAACGATGATGAATGCAGCAAAAAAAATCTACACAAAAATATTATAGGCTTATATATTAGTAGATATATATATATATATATATATATAAGTTATACATTTCAGAAAGAAGACGATGAATTCTTTAAATGTTTTCTCTATTTTTTCCGATGTTAAGAATAATGCTTCATTTTTAGATGTTTTCAACGATGATATTAATAAGAACACAAATAATAGAAAGAAGATATGGGAAAGCCTCCAAAACATAGACGGCTTTCTAAGAAATTTTCTTGAACAAGCATTTATTTTATGAGTTTAGCTTTAGGAGCGGGGCTAAAGAACCTATCCACAACTATTAAGCTATAATTTCAATTTAAATGATAAGAAAGTAATTAATTTGAAGAACGCGATTAAACTGAAATGATTAAATGCGCACCCTTCTGGGTTGTTGGGGAATTAGGTCCAAAATTGTAAAGTTCGTTCAAAGATAGCCCCATATATCTTCTAAAAGATCATCCATTTAACTGAATTTAACTAATTCCTTGCAAACATTTCAAATATACTGACATTTTCCAATTTGATATAAAAAAGAAGATAATCTGAAATTACGAGACATGATAATTTGTATTCATTAGGTTTTCTATTGACATATAATAAAATATGCAGAATAAATAGTAAAAATATAAGGGAAAAAGCGCTGGAAAAGTCTCTTTAAAGACTCAAATTTGAAGTGGGCACTAACCTGTGATACCAGAAATTATTTCCACGGGAATCACGTTCATCCAATAGGCATTATAATGTACCTACTAAATAACTAAATAAAATGGAAAAAATAGGAATTGGATAAAACAAAGTGGAAAAATAAGAAAATTTTCTTTGTTATTAACTATACAATCATGTACTTTGCCACACTGGAGAGTATTTGTGATAAAATTCTAGTTAAAAATTTAAAAATTAAAATGTGCCCAACAATCGTAAAAAGTTCCTTTTATACTAGTTGACTAATTGATTTGTCCATCGATATCTATCTTATTTTCGGAGGAGGAATCGTATCTAGTCTCTGTCTCTCATATTTTTCTGGGAATAGAAGCTTTTTTTCATACATTTCAACTTATTTATAGAGTTTCAATGAATAGTTTTTATGGATTAATGAATTGAAATTGTATCATGTTCCCTTTTTGATGAAAGTAAGAGTTTTATTTTAAACTATATATTTCTTTAAATGGTTTCATTTTTAACATAATAAAGCTGAAATTTAAATATTAAAATATAATTTTTAAAAAGATTTCAGGGCTTGTTGCACTTTTATTAAATTATAATCTCAATTTTTAAAGTAATGCTGGTCTTCAGCCTTGTGGTGTTAGTTTATTTTCTAGCTTATTTTCTTATTTCGTTATTAAAAATACCTATTATTTTACCTAGTAAATGCATGGTCATAACTTTATCGTTTCTTTTTTCTATTCAAGCCAAAATACAGTAGTATATGTTATATTGTCTCATTTGCTTAATATAATAAAGTTAACGCTTATTTTAGAAGGCAAATTATAGGTATTTCACCATGATTCTGCTAACAGAGCCCTCGTTTAATTGAATAGTCAATTTCTACTCCACTCTTCCGTAGCTATGCACCATAATATATGTGTGCGTTCATATTGCTGATGTTTGTTTTATGCTGATTTTTATGTTCCATTATTTTAATTAAAATCATATTTCGGATTGAAAGAATTGTTTTCGAGTAATCCAAGAAAAACTGAGAAAACCTCCAATTTCAAATATATTTTTATTCATCTAGTGGCTGAAGATCGCTTCACTGGAAAGGGAAAATCCAGATAGTCTTACTTGATCCTAATGAAGTAATTAAAGCGATAAAAATTTAGTAATTAGTTTTTGTTTCCAATATTAACTCGCCAATCACTGGCTAAAGCCCGAAAAGCAGATATAAAGTTTCCCTCACCCTAAATCAACGAGAAAAGAATACAGAAAAATGTTTGGGAAATTTGAGATATCACTTCGATTAGCATAAATCAGATCTTTGGAAAGAAATTGAATTGAAATTATTTATTGGAAACTAGGATTTTCGTTAACCTAAATATTATCTTATACAAGCTAAATAAATGTCTTGAATAAATGTCTTGAAACTTTTTTCATTCAAAAGTCTTTAATTTGAAATCATCTCCAATTAGAATTTCCTCCTTAGTTACTTTGAATTTTTCCTGAAAATATTCTTTTAACAAATCAACTGTTATCAAATGGAAAACTAAATATGTTTCGTATTCTTGAAATGCTTTTAATTAAATACTTTTATATCTTGAGCCCTCATTGCTAATAAATGAATAATGTTATAAGACCTTTAGTTTACTCTACAAATTGAGAATGGACTTACAGCGAAGTTCCAAAAGAAAATATGGTACACCTATTTAATATCGTGTAGAGTCCTCCACGAGAACGCAGAAGTGCCACAGCACGGCGTGGCATGGATTCAACTAATTTGTTCAGATTTTCTGTATACAGTTCACACCATGATTCTTGCTGGACAGTTCACAAAGCCATGGGAGTGCGAGGTGGTGGAGATCTCCGAAGGACAGCGCATTGCAAAACATTCCAGATATGGTCGATAATGTTCATGTCAGTAGAATTAGGTGATCAATACAGGAAATTAAATTCAGAAGAATGATCCTCAAGCCACTCGATAGCTTCTGTAGACCAGCGGGGTGGAGCATTATCCTGTTGGAATCATCCACATCCGTGAGAATTCTCATAGGACATGATTGCATGTCGATGGTCAGAGATGATATTAAAGCCCCACTGTTATGGTTGAGTCTACTCACAACAACGGTCTGATTTCACAACGGTCCGAGCTGCACAAGCTCCTTGCCCTCACAGAGTCTAGCTCAGGTTGAACAGTTCCTTGTAAGTATGAAAAATCCATAGATTACTGGCGTTTTCTCCAGATCATAGACCAAACATCGTTTTTTTGGGGTGGGGGGAGATTTGAAGTTTTATACGAAATCTTGTATTCGTGGTACATTCTAGAATTGGCCATGCGCGATAATTCAAATTTCATCGCCACTTCGGAAATGCTGTTCTCCATCTCTCGTTAGTCTTCGTTAAAAATTATTTAGATCTTTATAACCTGCCGTTATAACAGAAAGAATAGTTTTAATAACTTCCTCAGACACCTGTTGTCTTATATGCGCACAGTCTACAGCATTCCGTTACCCTGATTGGTTGAACACCTCCATCATTTACATACTACCTGCTATACCAGTTTTCATGGCTCTTCAGTGTGAAATCAATAAATAATTCCCCAAATTTGAAAAACTTCATAGAGATTATAATCAATTATATATACTGTTTAGTTTAAGGCATCATTGCAAAATGGTAAATTTAAATTATTGCGTCCTGTTTCAGTACTAAAATGGCCTTTTTTGAATTTTAATTAAAAAAATCATTATAATTTTTATTTCATTCATATTTAATTGTTTTATCCTTATTACTGAATATCCTGAGCTTAATACTGACTCTAATGAAAGAGTTCCCGTCAATCACTCCTGACGAGAAATAAAACCAGTTAAAAGACTAAATTTCTAAACTTCTAAGCAAACTTTTGAACTTTCTATATTTGAATTCTAAAATATTTCTTAAATTTGCATTCTAATGTTTTAAAATATTTATATTGTTATCCGCACATCTTTGTTGCATCAAATTGCATATATTATCTTTAAGTTTACTGTTTTTGAATTTTCTACCCCCCACCTCAAGGTGAGGAGAATGTTGTGTCACGATCAAACTCTGTGAGAGGTAAGTTTCTCTTTTCAGAAGTGGCAACAAGAAGTGAAAAAGATTTTGTAAATATGGCGAAGTAGGAAAGCATTTAATTGTTGTGTCGTGCTGCTTTAAATATATGTTGTTGATTTTTTCTTCATCGTTGTCATAATTCGAGAAGACTACATACGCTTATTTTCTAAGTAAATTCTAGCAAGAATTACAATGTATTTGCTGCCATAAGGCTATAAACTTTCAAAATTATCATCGTTACTCTAAATGTCAATCTTATTTTAATAATCTGATTATTAGATTAATCTAAAGTGCAATAACTGTAGCTGACAAACTGAATAACGTTTGTTATTTAATTTGTCAAGAAACGATTGTCCGTTCTCATTAATAAACGTAGGTTTTACCACCTTCAATAACTTTTGAATTAAATTTGTAGGCTGTGCCAATCGGAACTGAAAATTATTAAATTCATTGAAGAAATACAATAATTTTATTAATCTTAATGTAAATAGATATAAATTCGGAATCTTTTAATATCTGTGTATTTTTTTAAATTCCTTCTAATATATTTTATGTTATAACATTTTAATTATTTTTAGGATTTGCCTTAGCACAGTGCAAAATTAGTTTGCAAATAAATTAACGAAATTAAAATTTCTTTGAAAAAACTCTGATCATATGAACACTGTTAGTGGACTATTATATATATTTTTAGATTTTCGTAAGGGAAAAAATATTTTTTGAGCACTTTCTTTCAAGACTTTTTGACAGTCAAATATTTTAGGCTACTCATTGTAATAGCAGTTATCAAAATTAATGTTCTTCTAGAGAATGACGAGACATTATATGGTTTGCCAGCATGAGTAGATATCAGCCAATCTTTTTTTCTTAAACTGCTTTTTTACGGCTTCAAAATATCATCAACCTCCTTTTTACGAAGTTGCTTAATGTGAATTATCAGCATGTATTAATTTAGTTAATGCGAGATTTATGGGCAGCAATTTCTCCTTCCCTGATTTAGAAATACTTCGGAATGTCTTTTCCCATCTCTGGTATTAATTAATCTGGATCACAAATCTTATTTATCGGCAAGTAATGCTTAACTAATTTTTAATAGAATCTTCTTTAATTTCTCTTTTTTAATTATTTTCAGACATTCCATGCACATTTTTTAGGGAAACAATCACAATGAAAGATATAAATCGTTCATTGCAATGCAATAAATGTGATTCAGAAATATTTAAAAAATCAGTCTATAAGTAAAATAATTAAAGAAAAGATATTATTCTATTTGTTATATATCCAATTTAAACACATATAAATAGAATATACCTTCTTAACTTTTATTTTGATATCAACTTCGAAAAAAGAACACTTATTGCAGTTAGGTGCGCCATAATTTTGCACTTGGCTTTTAGTTGTTTTCTGAAACTTATGATGTATGAAACAAGAAGCGCACAATTTTATTTTGAAAAGGAAGTCAAACAAATTACATGTTCATTTTTCTTATTTTAGACGTGACTCGACTCGTTAAACGAAATTAATTCTTTCGTTGGATGACAAACACGAATTTTTTGTCTTCAATTGTTGTGATGTTGATTCCTTTAACTTGAATGGTCTCTAAAGGGTCTATTGAGAGAGACGAAATAGATTTCATCTATAATTTTTATTAAAAAAACCTTTCCGTTGATTTTTATTGAGTATTTTGTTTGAAATTTGAACTAAAAGTATTCTTGGGACACTTCAATTCTACAATATAATTAAATGAGTTTGTATGCTACTAAATAAATGAATCATGATTAATTTTTTGTATATTCTTGTAAGGCATTCATTAAGGCGAAGTTCATGCATTAAATTCTCAACAACTCTTTTTAATCATAAAAATAAGAAACTGAAAAAAATATTTAGATGCTACATATTTTTAATCAATCACTTATTATTTTTTTATAATTACCGTTTTATCAATAATTTGTTGTTGTTAATAATGGTACTTGCCATGGACAAGCGAGTCGAGTCAACGATTTCAAGCCGAGGACGCGTCTCTTGTTTCAAGTAACGCCAACTAGGGCCAAGAGCATATATTAGCTACACACTCATCATATTGGTTTGTACAGCTCCACTTTACAAGGGGGCACATTTATACACCTGACAGATAGTACACAGAAGAACAATAAGGCCCAGATCGGGACTCGAACCCGGGACATCCAGATCACGAGGAAGACGAGCTTCATCTGTGTCAGGACGCAGGCTTATCCATAATTTAATTTTGTTTAAAGTAATGAACAAATATCGTATTTCAAACATTTATATATTTATTCTTATGCATTTAACACAACTATCCGCAATCCGCTCTTAGATTCAGCTTTAATAAAACAATATACCCATTATATGAATACACTCTTTATAAAACAGGATTTATTCCTGAAATCATAGGAGAATGAATGTTAATTCAATCGTCAAGAGCAACAATGGAGTTTTTTTATCATTTTAAAAACATACTGCTTATTTAATAGAGGGCTATAATATCTGAGCAGTTCTCCTTACGTGATGTTTTTCATAGAATGTTTTGTAGAATTTGATGCTTCCTTTGATGCAATCGTAATTAATATCTTGAGGAATTCAAACATTTCTGTTGAGTTATGGACTTCATGATCTATAGCCTCTCATACTCTTAGAGTTATTATTCAATTAATTAAAAGGAAATCATAAGAAAGATATTATTTGTTGAATATATCTGAAAACATATAACAGTTACTCATTCTAGAAAAAAGGCTATTGACTTCTAGAATATTGTGTTAATTATCCTTAAACATTTGGTAGATTCTATTTCTATTTTTTACTAAAAATATTGACTTAGTTTTATCAAATTTGTTTGACACATGTTTAAGACAATATAAATTTCTCAAATATATTTGAAAACTTTAAAATAAACCATGATTTTTTTTAAAGAAAAGGAATTAAATTTTTATATTTAGGAGGATAAGGGGATTTATATTAGCGATAAGATATTTTATAGGTAGTAATTTTGTATTTTTTTCTTATTTCCATAAAAAATACAAATGGGACGGAAATGATTATAATTCTATTTAAAAATTATTTTAAAAGAACTTTTAGTACTAATTACGTGAAATGAATTTTCATAAGAATATTATGTGTGTGTTGTTTTTTTAACTAATATAACAATCTAAGAAACTAGAATGCTGCAAACTCATGGACAATAAAAGCAACACCGTCTTGGAAAAAAATAATTAAAAATCAATTTAATATTCTAAATCCAATGATTATTCATTTTACTTAACCACTTAACTGTTTTATTTTCTTTACTCTCTAATAAGATGACACCTAATGTCTTAGGAATATTTTCTTATTTTGTTTCAAATGGAAATCCATTGAATACACGACTTAACTATGTATTCGAAGTAATTTTCATATTGAATTATAATCATTATGAATGGTTTATTTTTAGCTTACAGCTATCAAAATTCAATAAATCGATGCAGGTAAGGCACACGGGCAAAACTGTTAAGTGTTTAATAATAAATGTTGTAGTGCTATTTCAGTCGCATGTAAGCCAATATTTTGAAGGTAGAAGGTTAAAAAAGACTTCGTCACTTTTTTCCCAATTTCAAAGAGCTCCCGGACTTTATGAATAAGTCTTCATGACTCCGAAGTGACCACCTGCAGGACTGCTGTGTAACTCCTTCAGAACTTGGTTTATCCTTGATAGGGGAAGTACAAGTTGCCACTTAACTTACTTCCCATCTTCGGACTCCCATTTTCGAAACAAGATGTCATTTCTAATTTCGAGAGAATACCAGAAAGTCCAATAACGTTTAGTTCCAATACTGAGACTTGAAATGTCCTGCCAGTCAGGTCTTGAATTGTTTGATTCCATTAGTTCTATAATCGGTTTAATGTCAGGATCATTTATTTGTTCCTTGCGAACCTCTTCATCACTCCAGGGATCAGACTGAGGTGGGACGGTTCCAGTGAATTTTCGTACAGTTGGTATAACAATCCCATGTTTCTTTTCAGCAGAGGAGCAGTAGCCACAACCCTCGGAGCAGGGATTCTTGATAAGGCATCTGCATTTCCATGCCACGACCCTTTCCGATGTTTAATTTCAAAGTTGTATTCTTGAAGTTTCTGTATCCATCTGGCTATTTCTTGAAATTTTCTTCCATAAAGGTTACTATGGAAAATCTCTACGATCTTCACTATAGCGAGCAACTCTTCCATGGTGACACAATAATTTCCTTCTGGTTTCGAAAGACAATTGCTCCAATATGCGATGACACGTTCGTGGCTGTCGATTTCCTGAGATAATACTGCTCCAATGCTCTCATTACTTGCGTCTGTATCTAAGATTGTTTTTCAGGATCCGGATAGGACAGGATGTAGCCTGTGTAGTGGTCTAGTGATCAAGGAAAGCCCTTTAACAAATCTTCTGTAATATGTGCAGAGACCCAAGAATCTTCTAAGTTCATGCACATTTTCAGGTTGGAGCCAGTCTCTAACTAATGACACTTTTTCCAGGTCTGTTTGGACGCCTAATGCAGAAATTATGTGTCCAAGATAGCTTACCTCATGACGGAACAAACGACATTTAGATGGATTCAACTTTAAGTTGGCATCTTTTAATTTATCTAGAACCTTTCTTAAATTACAAAGATGGTCTTCAAAATTTCGTCCGACTATGATGATGTCATCAAAATAAACGAGGCAAGCTTCTGGAGTAAGTCCTTTTAAAACTGTCTCATTTAGGAGTTCAAAAGTTTCTGGCGCATTAGATAGGCCAAAAGGCATGATCTTAAATTGCCACAGTCCATGTCCTCCAGTTGTGAACGCTGTTTTCGCACGATCGTCAGGATGGATCTCCACTTGCCAGTATCCACTCTTCTGATAGAGAGTAGAGAACCACTCGTTGCCGGAGAGTGTATCTAGTGTATCATTGATTCGGGGAAGAGGGTACGAATCTTTCTTCGTGATGTAATTCAGTCGTGGGAATCTACACAGAACCTTGTAGAACCATCTTCCTTTCGGACAAAAACGATGGGAGATGCCCAAGGACTAGACGAAGGTTCAATGACTTCCTTTACTTGCATGTCATTTAATAAATCTTTCACCTCTTCTACTTTGGCAAATGGCAATCTTCTGGCGTTCTGTCGTATTGGAGGATAATTTCCAGTTTTGATTTGGTGTTGAGAACTTTTTTCTGCCAACATCACGAGATTTTTGGGAGAATAAGTCTTTAAATTCATCAATAACTCTTCCTGCAGCGACTCTTTGCTCCTACTCCAATTCAGTGTTATTAAGTAATTCCAGGCTGAAACAGCCGGAAGACTCTTTTGATGTTAAGCTGGAATTTTTCTCGATACAGGTAAATGTAGAGCATTTAGATAGAACTTCACCCTTCTTAATTAATTTTGATTTATTACTGACATTGATATCCCTGACGGGTACATTCTTTTTCGAGATATCTACAAGACTAGAGGCCACTATCGTTCCGCTTGGAAGAGTCCCGTCGCTAGAAAATTCAACAACACCAAACCGGAAATTCTCCGTTTCGCCAGTAGATCCCTCTAAAATTATTTCTCTTCTAGCTGGGATAACATAGTCTGTTGAAACAACAATCTGATAGCAAATATTTTCTCCTCCTAAATGAAAAAGAGTCACGACTTCTGATGTGGAGTGCAGTGAGTTATTTTTAAAGTAAATTACGAAGTCATATTACTTCAGAAAGTCCAATCCAAGTATAAAATCATCTGTAATTTCCGCTACGTAGACGGCATGGTCATAAGTAGCATTCCCAAATCTAATTAAGATTTTCATTTCCCAATAATTAGGATTCTGTCACCAGTGACGGTTTGGAGGGAGACACAGGACGGTGTCCAGAGAATTTACCTTCCGAGTTTTTCTGCAACATCTCTACGCATGATGGTCACGTTGGCTCCTGCATCAACGATCATTCGGCAGGGAATTCCGTTTACGAAGGCTTCAACAAATAAACCATTTTCACCGCCTACTCTGGAAGATATCTGTAAAACTCCAAAATAGGGCTTTGCTTTATCAGGCAACTTCCGCCCTCCGAGACCGCCAAATTCTAATTTTCCTGGTTGATTTAAGAAGAGTCATTAGACCTTTTATCTAAGCGGGCTGAAGAATTCCTTTGAACATGGCCCTAGTCGCCGCATTTCCAGCATTTCACATTTCTCTGGAAATGTTTGTTGGGCTTTTTATTTCCTTTCCGGATAAACTGGCAAATTGTTTTCATCATTTCAGTTAGATTTTGCAGCGAAAGATCCGATGCATCTTGGACCGTAGCACCTCTTACTGAATGACGATCTCTCCGTGCAGCCCATTGAGTGGCTTTAACCCTTCAAGCGGCTGGAGCGTAGAAAGTCGCTCCAAGGTGTCTCTAGAAAACCGGCAGGAACGTAGAAATCCTCTCCAACGTGTCGCTTTAAAACCGCCAGGAACGTAGAAAGTCTCCTTCCGCAAATATATCTTAACCCGGCTACCCCGTAGAAAGTCGCCATTGCTTCCCCCCCTTAAGTGTAATAAACGAGGTGGTAGATCGGCTTGTTAGAGGTCATTTTCTGGTTTCCGCTGGCAGTTAGAATGTGGGTGGTTCCTCTAATTAGGGGAATAGGAAATCACCCCTAAGAATAGGACATCGCTTTCTTGTAAGAATTCACGATAACAGGACCGATTGGTGATATGAGCTGTATACTTCATACTTTATTTCAATATTTCATTTCGAATCCAAGAGAAAACTATTATACTTATTAAAGATGAGGAAACCCTCATATTTACATGCCATAAATATGTATAATAGTTTATACAAAAAAAGCGAGTTTTCAAAAGCGGGTTTGAATTTTCTGTACTTCACGTTTGAACTGTATCGAAAAATCACGTTTGAACTGTTAATAATACTTTTATTAATTAAAAAAAACCTTATATATTTATTTATAAAAAAACCTTATCAATTTATTTTCATCCCAATTAATAAGCGACAAAAATATTTTTTAATAAATGTTATTGTAACTATTAATTAAACTTTGTATGCAGATTTTGGGCAAGCATTTACTACTCAAGGGAAGACAAATTTGAAATTTTTTGGCTATAATTATTTATTTATTTTTGACTTTTTAAACTTATCTTTAGTAAAAGTGTTGTTAATTCTTTTTATAAACCCTTTTATTTAATATATGTAGATAAATATAGTTCTTCTTCTTCTTTTTTTACTGTTTAATATTATTTTTTATTTTTCTAAGTTAATCATGCGAGATTTACTACTTTTTGCAAATCATATTTTTCTTTCTTTTCAGGAGGAGGGAGACTGATGAAAAAAAAAACTGTTTCTTTTATAAATATAAATAATATTTTTTTTTGGAAATTATATATATTTATAATATAAAGAAAAGAATTAAAAAAAGAACAGAAATGTTTTTATTTTTATAAAAAATTATAAATATAAAAACCTTTTTTTTAATTATATATTTCAAATATACAATTCTATTATAAATATACATTTGAAATCTCTATAAAAAATCAAACCAAATTCATATGAGAGGAAGTTTTGTCTCTTGTGATGGGCTACTAAAAGCATAAATGGAAAAAAAATACATAGAAATAATACGGATTATTAAAAAAGTTTAATATATGAAAGAAATATATATATATATCTTTACATATAATAAAGCACAATATGTGTGTGTGCGTGTGTTGGCACTGTACAAGACAAACCGTTCGAACAGCAGCTACCAAATTTAGTACATGTATACCTAGGGTGCCGGGAATGTGTACCTCGGAGCCCCTTATTTGTTATTTTCAACTAAAATTTTAATTAATTAAAAAATAAGCCAAATTTTGAAGTTTTTCGCTATAACTACCAAAATAATTACAGTACAAAACTGAGTTTTACATCAAGTTAAAGCTAAAAAATTAGCTTTTCAATGATACTGATGTTTTGACCCATAAATTAAAACTCTATTTTAAATGAAATTTTAAACATTCAATTTAATCGTTTTTTTCAACAATTTATTTCGAATAAAATGAAAATAAAATTTTATCTTCTAGAGGATATAAAAAAATCAGCTTATAATAATATGTTGCCAGTACATGTCAAAAGTTCTGATTAAAAAATTAAGTTAATTACTACCAAAAATAAAACAGAAAAATATAATTTTCCTCACGTGATGATATGAAATGAAATAAATAGGAAATGTGATATTTTTTAAACAATAAATGCAAGAAAAAAAATTTCTTAATCGCTTGCAGTATCAAATTTATTAATTCAATGAAAGAACTAAAATAAATAAAAATACAAAATAAAAATATATTACAAAAGTGCGACAGTTAAAAATGAAAAAGAATTTTTATAAAAGCACCAAACGATAATCTTCTGAGAGCGAGATTAATTATTTAAAAGTAAGAAATATTAAACGAACTTGAAGATGAAGTCATTTTAAAGAAACGACGAACAAAAAGCAATTGATAATAAGTCGAAATAAAATATTTTTCAATTTGTGATTTTTTTTTAATTTTTCAAACAATAAGATTGTTACTTTTATTTATGGGAAGGAGATATATTGTGCAAATCAAAGAATTTGCCTTCGTGATTGTAAATTATCTCCACATTTTAATGAATCATGCGAAATAAAAATGCATCTGCTTTCAACGTTAAGCATATGCAATATTAAAGCTATACTTGTCAGTTATTTGAAAACGCATCTTCTTTCAAACAAGCATACGTAAAAATTAATAATGCAAAGTTTGTAAAATCAGATAAAAATATTATTTACCCGTATATTTCGGAGATATCAAAATTTTCTAACCAAAACAATATCATGTTCTTACGTGAGAAAAAATAAATCAACTATCATTTGAAATTAAACATATAAAAATGTCGTTTTAGGCACGTGTCTGCATAAAATGAAACAAATATGAAACATGATATTTTTGGAAAATAAATGCATGAAAACGTTTGCTGTGATATTTTACTATACATATATTACTAATCCAATTAAACAGTTTTATTTAAGGAAAATATGGCTTAACATCTACATGGTATCTTCTGTAATCGGAGCCCAACATCTAATTACTTAATTTTTTGGGGAGAGACATATATCTCTTAACAAATGGTCTAAGTGAAATATAAAATTAGTAGATTGAGAGAAAAAATGATGATGACTGACGACTTTTAAATTTTTACATATATCATCTGCTCTGTGAATCACATTAAAAAATTATTCTAGAGACAATAAGTCCTTAAAAAAGTGGTACTCCATTGAACTAAATCAAGCATCAAAGCTGATCGATCTATGAAAATTTCAATATAACTATTCGATAAAAATTGGCGATTTTAGATCACTTTATCAAGATCTGAAAGAAGCCAATCATGGTTACTCTAGAATAATTGGCCTAGATTATGAAAATGATGATTGTTCTAACTTAGTTAGAATTGGTAAAGAAGATTAGTACTGAATAAATCAATCATATTGGAAGAAGATAGAAATGTTTATTTATTTACTTGAATATTATTGAAATATTAATAATATTTTACAGAATATGAATCTATAAGACCAAAAGAATTGAAACCATAATTTTTTAAATATATTTATAAACAAAAAAAAATGTATTATTATTGAGATCATTTATATATATCTAAAAATAAAACTAAAAACTGAATGTTTCATTTAATTTGAGAAATATTTGCTGAACAATTCTTTGAGATATTATAAATTATTAAAAAAATTACAGCTTTTCAATTTCTGTAGTGAACATAAAACTTCAACTACTCTGCTCTCAATTCTTAGTTTGATTTAAAGAATGCTTGGATTGAGTAAAGAGTTCTTTATATTAATGGAAGCTTCATTTCCATTTTAATTTAAAACTGAATTTTGCGTGCACTGATAGAAAATCAGAGAGAGAGACGCGGAGTTCAAAGATAGGACAGCTTAAGGCCTATATAATAGTAAAAGTGATTCATATGACTATCGAAATTTGAAGCTTAAAAATATTTTGCTGAAAAACTTATTATGAGACCAAGTTAAAATTCATCGAACCCTTTTGTCGGCATTAATATTGACGAACCGGCTGGTCGCCAAATGCGGCTAGTTTATAATAAATGGAATATTATTATATAAACATTTATTTGTTTTCAACAAAATTCGATTATTGAATTTCATATTGCTTTGAAGAATGAAATGAATAAATGTCCAATTATAATTAATAATAATTAATAATATTAATAATAATTAGTTATAATAATTATTAATAGTGTATCATATTAATAATAATTAATAATAATGAATAATATTAATAATAATTAATAATAATGAACAATATTAATAATAATTAATAATGAATAATATTAATAATAATTAATAATGCATAATATTAATAATAATTTAAAATGAATAATATAATTAATTATGAATAAATGTCCAATTACAAATAATACTTTGCATTAAAACAAAGTTAGTCTTAGCTATTAAGGAAATTAAACAAATGCATTAAATGCTGAATTATATACATTCTATTGGAACATATTACAAGGCTGCGAATTCAGAACTTAATAATGAGTACTGATTTACATGCATACTTAAAAATTAAAGTAAATGAATGCCATTACAAATTAAAAATTTCTACTTAACAGGTGACACAGTGTTTTTATATATCTGTAACATTGCCGTTGATAATCAGTACCATATAAATATTTTAAAAAGTCGTGTTGAAGAAATTTTAAGCCTAATAAAATAACTCTAGAAAGAATTGCTTAAAATAGATCTTTTACTATAGTACCATGTATCAGCAGATTTGGGCATTATTCCTTTCAGTAAAAGGAAACCAAAAAGTAGATGTAGATTTTTTATATCCGTATTTTTCCAATTTAATACTTTGAATGATGGTGTCAAATCGGATTTGTTGAAAAAGGCTTCAACATATTTATTTGTTTCTTCCATAATATAACTTATCACTGTGTTACGAAAAAAAAAATTCTGAAAAACATCATCGAATCATCTAAGTCCCAAGGAAAATTTTTTACCCATGCACTGATACTAAGAGTCGAAGTAAATTGAAAATTTGGAGGAGCATTGGAAGGTGCTTGCAAGCCAATAGGACACCTACAGCGAACTGCATTTAAAGTATCATCATCAGATTCTTTTTCCGATTTAGAATATTAATTTTCAGAAGATAAAATTAATTCATCACATTCAGAATCGTTAGAATTTGAATCCATATTAAGCTCAACAATTTTCGCATAAATATAATGTTAATTAAATTTAGTGCAAGAAATCAATAATAAATTTCAGAAATATATTTAAAAAGCTGAATGATATAAATTTCATAAAGGTAATCAACACTTTTTTAATTAAAATAAATATTCTTAAGGTCTACTCAAGTTCCCTAAGCAGTGCACTTCACTCGAGTTTCTAGACCTTTCAAAAAGAGAATTATAGCCAGGAAAAATTAAAAACCTTTGGAATTAAAATCTAAAAATAAGAAACCTATTGAATGCTTGCATAAGTCAAACTGTTATAAAAAATACCAATGAGACATTAGAATTTGATCATGTGACCAGTATGAAAGCAGAGGCAGTTAAAAGTGATAACGGATTTATTTAGAGAGCCCTTTGCCCTCATGTGAAAGAGCGTTTTATCATGCCAGAACATGGTATTATTTTTGGGATGAGGTTTTTGGCATCAACAAAAATTCCGTAAGCGAAAAATAAAAATTTTACTATCTGCACGATTGATATAAAATATACTTCAATTAGATAAATTAATACACAAATTTCCAATTAGTTAATTTATTTTTTTAGAGTTACAACGGAAAATTTTTAATTAAAATTTTTATCATGCTTTAAGAATTAAGAATTTAAGAAAATATTAGCTTTTGAATTCTTAAAAGATATTTGTGAATAATATTTTTGCTTTGATAAAAAAATAATTACAAATGATAAGAAGATTTTAACATCAAGAGAACTTCGATGATGCATCAATGACTAGACCACCAATAACTTGCTGATTTACCACACCAACAGGATTCCCAAACCCAGATTTTACAAATTAATTCTATAATGTAAAAATTCACGATCCTCTGTATTTTTTTCTCTTTTTTTCTGTATATATATATTAATTATGATTTAGCACAATATTCAAATTTTTGTATTGCCATTTTTAAGCCACTTTTTCTCCCATCTGAGTTTTAAGACTGGAAGAAAAGATCACTTAAGTGAAAAACTCGGATCATCCTTCCCAAACTGGCAAAACTATTATAGATTCATTAATATCTATAATTTGTTGTTTGTTTTATTTTAATTAATGGAATAAAATTTGTAGCAAGTATTTTTATTATTTCAATGAACTAAAAGCCTAATTTTTCACTAACGGTTTTTAAACGTTGTTGAAGTTATGATTACGTACTCTAGAGTGTTTTTTATTATTATTTTACTGAGCATCCATCTTTTGAAAATCACATGCAGAGAAATATTGTAAATGAAATTGTTTTAAATTATCCAAACACGATGAACATGGAAGAAACGTTCTGAAAGGGGTAATTCTTAATTGGTTGATACTTGCAGCTAAGTCTCCTTTTTATCTGCAATATTTCACATTTCATGAAGATTCACAAAAATTCATAATGTTGTAATTTAATAAAATGGGTACAGTTTAAATTTTGATTCCATTGCTGAAGTTAAATGAAGAAAAGGTTTTTAGCAATATTTGTTGGCAGAGAAATGCATATATTTATGAAAATATTACTGCGCAAACTGTGAGTAATTTTTACAAATAATTGGGACAAGTTTAAGAATGATATAATAAACTGACATTCAAAATATTCACGTAGTAAAAATAAGAATGAAATGATAATTTTTAAACGATATAAGTCATTTTAAAAAATGGATGCTTTATTATTTTTTCTTATTTCAATATTAAAATTAACTTTTAAAAACTTATAATCTCAACTTACATTTTAATTATTTCAAAAAAAGATAATAAGTCAAAAATATCCAAATTAATAATATTTTAATAAACATATTATTACAAAAATATTTACTTGCTATACATTGACAAAAGATTGTTTTATTAAAAAAATCTTTAAAAAAATATTCACATTTTTATTTTAAAGTTTTTGATAACAGCTATATATTTTCCAAAATGAATGTAGTATTTTTAATATTAAGTATTAAAAAATATTAATAAATTTTTATATTCTATTTTAATTAGTGTACCATATATATCCTTTTATTTTAATTTCCAATGCTAAATATACCAGCAAAATCCTTAAAACTAAATATCGGAAAAAACTAAAGTAAGATTCTCTGAGTGTTGGCAAAAAGAAAATATTATATTCGTAATGCAATTTGATGAAAGACAATTCCTCTAAATAATTCATTAAACAAATTTTTCTATTTTTTATACAAATTTATAAAATCATATTGCTGGATTGTTTACTTCTTTATTTTTGAACAAATTCTATTTTCTGAAAACATTACAGACTAAAAGAGAAGCTCTTAGTTCTCAGAGCGAAAACCAAATTCTTATCTGAAAAACCGCATGGTAATTGCCCTTCCCTTATTTTACAACTTGATTTATCACTCGACACTGTTCAAAATTTACCGCTTTTAGGGAAACCTGAAAGTCGAGACCCTCGAAAGTTTACCCCACGTTATTTGCCGGGGGAAAGCAAAACATACCATGCCGGTTTAGGAACGTTCTGACAATTTCTTTTCTTGTAAATTGTGTTCAACCTTTATTCTGACCGCTGCCATTTTAAGAACATTCTTACGCTAGACAGCCGACGCTCGACGGGTTAAATTTCATTGAATAAACCAAATCTGCTTTCAAATCCTTCAATTCAGCCATTCACAGGGACTTTTCTATCTCTGGATCCCTCTCACCGTCAATGAAATGCTGCAGGGCCAGTGTTTCTAGTACCTCGGCAGGACAGCCGTAAAAGGGAAGATGGGGGAGTCTCTCTTTATCTGCTGCAAGCTGTTGCAGACTTTCGTTTGATCATTGTTCCCGAGTCTTTAATTGAAGACGGCTGTAGCCCTTGAGGCATTTTTCTCCGAAGCACAACTCCAGAGCGTTTGAAAGAGCATCAAAGTCCAGATGTTGATCTTCGGGAATAGTTCTTAAAATATCAGCAGCTTCAGCCCATAGTGACGCAGCCAGTTGACGAGCCTTCGAGACTGGATCCCTACCATTGGCTTCTGCGACGATGGAGAATTGAGTCTTGTAGACTTGCCAAGATGTTTTTCCGTCGTAAGTGGACACTTTAATGTTTGATTTAGGAATAGCAGGTACATGTTGAGTTATATCGTGGTCTCGAACACTCAGGGATCACTTTTCAGATTTTACCTGTACACCTTCCATTTTCTTCCATTTTTCCTCGACCTTCCTGTCCATTTCCTGTTCAAAGTTGTTCAATCGTCCACTTTTCCAAATTTATCTTCAAAACTACTGAGTTTTTCAACATTCTTCTCACAATTCTGCTAAATACTAGGAATCTTTGCATCGTTCTCTTGAACCTTTTCCTCTAAAGCATCGACTTTGGAGTTGATTGCTTCAACAATCTTCTCCTGCCCTTGTTTTATCTCTAGTTCTATCTTTTCCATCTTCTCTTGACCTTGTTCTATCTTCTGTTCTATTTTCTTCTCCATCTTCTCTTGCCCTTCTTTCATTTCTTTAAGGAAAGCAAAAAGCTGTTCGAATTTTGCTTTATCTGCTTCCGCTATCGCTCTAGTTTTCACCCTTCAATCCTACTTTTGACACTTGTTGTTATGTTTTTTTAGCGTAGCGGGTTCGGATTGAATGAACTTCATTTGAGGACAGCACAAACAAATTTATTTGCAGCTATTTACAGGCATTTACAGGAAGACTTGATAAAGTAAAACTTCAGATGAATATAATCCAGCAGTAATCAGTCACTTACAGAGTAAATGCAAGCCTTACGCACAATAAACGCAGTCTTCAAAACAGCCCTCGCACAACCCAGCAAACAGCAAATCACAGCGAGCTCAATAATACAACGTTAACAGCAAACGCAAACACAGCTCACTAATAACAAGCTCAAAATCCGCTTGTCCAGGGAGACGCTTCTCTTCCGAGAGGGGAAAAACTGCCAAATGCGGTAGCCCGTCCCTTATTTAGCCGAGCGAAAGAACCGCGTGGCTTCGGAAATCACCGAGAGAGATCCAGCGGCTGCCAGACTATCCCTTTCCCCAAACTAACCCAGCTGGCACCAAACTCTTTGGCGCCTTCGCCCATCAATCTCCCCTCCACCCTTCAGCGGCGTTCATTCGCTTTTAAAAATACATTGTATCTTTCTAATTCATAAGCTTCCCTATAAAACTGATATATTCTATTTTCTAATATATATTGCTCTTTTATAGCTCATTATTCTAGTGGAGAAATAAATAAAAGAAAATAGTATAGATTAGTCCACTTAATTGCTTATGAAAAAGAGTGAATTATTGAATTCGTGTTTATTCTACAACTGTTAGCTTAGTATCTTAAATCTTTATAGAAACACACTATCAGAATCTAAAAATAATGATTGACTGTACAACTACATCGATGGGAGAAAGTGTACAGGTTTAGGTGAGTTAAACTAAGAAAGGTACATCTTTAAAAACTTGATATTTTGAAGCGATCTTATTTCTTGTTGTCCTATGCCGATAGGAATAACGAAATATATTTTAAAGCATAAACGAATAAAAAACTAGTTCTAAGAATAACTGAAAGATCTACCTTTCAGTAAAGGCCTCGAAGCTTATTGCGAAAAGAAAATACTTAATAAGCAGATCAATTACACATTTACAGTAAAATTAGCAATTAAAAGTAATTAAAAGAAACTGTAAAATGATTTAGAAGAATTTTTTTGAAGTGTAACATTTCAAGATGGTGAACACTTTTAAATGCATGTTGCAGAAATTACGTTATTACACAGTTATTTTAGAAACTTACCATCAAATGAAATATTAAATTTAAATGGTGAAAAACTTGATTATTACACATAAAAGAAAAAAGTTTGGAACGTATGGATTTTCAAATATTCCACATGCTTTCAACAGCTCACAAATAGCTTTCAATCTGCTAGTTGATCACTTTTAAGCATACTGTCGTGTTCGCTATTTTAATTCATTTTTAAAGAGATTGCATGAGATTAATTCACTTTTGCTTCTGTAATGTACATGTGTATAAAGATTTCAAAACAAAATAAGGAAACTGTTGTTACCAAACATGTTAAATAGTTGCTTCCCTCAATATCTTCAATTCATTAAACGAAAATTCTTATTCCGATTCGCTTAAAGCAGTTGTGCAATACTTGATGAATGGAAGAGATTCAATCGCTGGAATGATAGCATTACTGAGGATAAGAATAATAATGGTTATTGAATGATGCTGATATAAAAAGGAAAATATGATATCTAAATAGATGCATTTGTTTGTTTTCAATCGAGCATTATTTCTTTTGTGTGTCATTCCAATTCAGTACTGATGTTATGCTTGTCGAAAAAAAGGCTACACAATTAATTCAAAAGGAATTATATCTTAAGAATATTCTTCCTGCCTCTTACAGTAGAGAATTTTTGAAGCAAGTACTAATGTTAGACATACTGTAATATAAGAAAACTTAGGATTTTCATGAGAATACAAACAAACCGATGCAGCTTTATATTTCTGTTTGAGGAAATGATATATATCAGTATCTGGAAAAATCGAATAATTATTTTATTACGTAAAACGCATTATAACAGAACCAAAAATAATTTGAAATAAAATAGTTATATATTTAAAAATTATAGTTTATTGTTACATCAAATTCATTAACATTTTTTTGGTTTAAAAAATTGTAAGATTACAAATTAAAATATGTTGTTGTTGCAATCATTTATTTAGCTTTTTTTACCTCTAATCTTATTTTAAAAAATATGTTTTCGTTAGTTTTAAAAATTCATAATTCATAAAAGCATGAAAGAGTATTTATACTGCTGTTGCTAACCCAGGCAATATTATATATAAATGCTTGTGATAATTTTTTGCGTCAGATCTGGAGAAATTTGTATTATCACTTTGTGAAATTAGTGATTGAAAGTTTCAATTTGCTTGCATATTAATCTCTACACGCAAATTTGTATATCTCCAAATTGTCCCTCAAAGCTCATTAATCCTCCTGCCGCGACATTCAGAATGCAATACTTACCGAAAGTGGGGAGTCTGAATACAGGTTTGTTCTTAAAAGTGTCAGGGTTTGGGCAAAAGGATTGCTTTCCCCTTTTGCGGTTATTACAGCACAGCAGGAATTGGCTGATTAGCGGATGTCATGTTGTGAGTGACAGCTGTTGCTTATCGCAGTCTTTCGATTTCTAAGAACATGTTTCTTTCAGCCGATCGAAATAACATAGATTGAAAACCCAGAAAATATTATTGTGTTTTAGAGAATATCTGATTATTTCATGAAACACTACATATAATTTAATTTGGAAATAAATTATGTTGTATTTAATATGATACGAATCTAATTTTTATAAATTGAAAGTGTTCGCCTATTAATTTGTTTTTATTGTAATATGTTTCGCAAAATTTTTAGTCCCTTCGTAATGTGAAATTATATTTCGAAATTACATACAAGTGATTTAATTCTTAAAAAAAAATTCTTTGAGCGTATTTCCAATGTATTTCAGTATTCTAAAATTCGCTTTCAAAATATTAATTCTAAAGGCATGAATATTACGCTCATCAATAAATTCATCAATCTTTGAATAAAATTATACAAATTGACCTAAATTCTTACCAATTTTTTAAAACAATGCATAAATTCTTACGAATGAAAAACTTAGAGGCTTCCTTTGTTTATCTCAAATAAAAGGATGGGTCTTGAATTGTTTTTTAATTACTAAATTACAAACATAATTAATAAATGAGATCAAATTTATCCAATAAATAAATTGCTTTTCCTATGTCAATCTCAATTTAAAAATATTTTAATCCATCATGACAGAAAACGCTCTTTTTAATGCATTAATAAAATGTTACAATTTTACAGTTCCTTCGAAAATAGCACAGTAGAAATATATTAGGTACATTAAATGTGAATTCAAAATTTTCTTTATCAATGATACGAATTTTTTTGCCGTATCATTTTCCAAATTTTATTTATTGAATTGCAAATATACCATGTAGCTGAAGCGAAAGTTATATAACTAGCATGTCACTAAATAACATACAAAAAGTTTAAGATCTTAATTTTCTCAAAGAATGAATTTTCTTGGTGATATATTCAAATGTATAAATAAAATTATACAATGTATAAATATTGATGTAATAATTTCAACTTTTGTTGCGAATAAATGTTAAAATTTTATGTAATTTTAATTAATAAAAATTGTAATTAAAATTATTGATAATTTTATCCCGAGGTGTTTATTCCCAAAGTTCCCAAAAGTTTGGAAAGTCAGTTCCAAATTATATACGGCTAAAATGTGTTCACCCTAGGTCAAACAGTTTGATCTGGAGATCGCCATTATGAATACTCATCTTCACTATGAGTAAGGATGTTCACTATTTTAGTAGAAATGATGGTAAGAGACCTGCGTGTCTGACATCCTTGTTCAAACAAGTTCTGTTTTTAAAAAATGAAAATGTGAGGCTACAGTTTATTAAGAATAAGGAATTTCAAATTAATTGAAATGTGGGTATTTCTGAATTTTTCTTACTCCTGTGAACAAACTGGATAAATAAATTAAAATCACCTTTGGGAACTCAAATTTTACAAACAAGAGAAGAAGGTAATCTAAATGCCAGTTGCACGCATTAATTCTTTTTAATGCTAAGATATGAGATAAAATTAGACCAAGGAGTTAAAAAAATTAGAATTTAAAGCACAAAGTATAATTCTTTATTTTAATTAAATTAACTTTAAAATATTATGACTTTTAACTCATTCATTCATTTACTTTCACGAGCATTAAAATTTTCGGATTAAATTACTCAATATTAAAAGGGTATAAAAATGTCGCTTAACATTATGTTTAACATTCACAGAATCATTTGTTGTATATATGAGATTGAACAATGAAATAAGATTAATATTTCGATTAAAAAATGTATGTATATGTATGTATATATATGTATACACTGAAGTGACAAAAGTCATGGGATAGCAATATGCAAATATACAGATGGCAGTAGTATCGCAGCGAAAAAGTATAAATGCGCAGTTCGTTTTCAAGAGATTTCATTTGTGTTCAAGTTATTCATGTGAACAGGTTTTTCGTGATTTATGGTGGCACGACGAGAATTAACAGACTTTGAACGTGGAATGTTAGTTGGAGCTAGACGCATGGGTCATTCCATTGAGGATATCGTTAGTGAATTCAACATTACGAGATCCACAGTATCAATAATGCGCCGAGACTATGAAAATTCAAGCATCACATCCCATCATGGACAGCGCAGTGGGCGACCACCTGCACTTAACGACCGAAACCGCCGACGTCTGTGTAAAATGGCCAATGTTAATAGACACGCAACACTTCGTCACAATAACTGCAGGAATCAATGTGGGACGTACGAGGGACGTGTCCGATAGGACTGTGCGGCGAAATTTGTCTTCCTTGGGCTATGACAGCGTAAGACCGACTCGAGTGCCTTTACTGACAGCACGACATCGCCTGCAGCGACTCTCCTGGGTGCGCGAGCATATCGACTGGTCCCTAGACCAGTGGAAAACCGTGGCGTGGTCAGATGAGTCAAGATTTCAGTTGTTACGAGCTGATGGTAGAGTTCGAGTGTGGCGCAGACCCCACGAAGTCATGGACCCAAAATATCAGTAAGGCACTGTTCAAGCTGGTGGTGGCTGCATAATGGTGTGGGCTGTTTTTACATGGCATGGACTCGGTCCTCTGGTGCAACTGAACTGATTATCGACTGGAAATGGTTATGTTCAGCTGCTTACAGATCACTTGCAGCCATTTATTGACTTCACGTACCCACACAACGATGGGATTTTTAGGGATGACAATGCGCCATGTCACCGGGCCAGAACTGTTCGTGATTGGTTTGAAGAACATTCCGAACAATTCCAGCGCATGATCTGGCCAACTAGATCGCCCGATATGAATCCCATCGAGCATTTATGGGACATTATCGAAAGGTCCTTTCGTGCCCAAACTCCTGCACCATCTAAACTTTCCCAATTATGGACGTCTATACAGACAGTATGACTCTATATTTCTGCAGAGGACTTCCAACGACTTGTGGACTCCATGACACGTCGAGTTGTTGCACTTCGCCGGGGAAAAGGAGGACCGACACGATATTAACAGTCATCCCATGAATTTTGTCACTTCAGTG
>JAOUZG010027617.1:12336202-12355637 GCA_026289955.1 Argiope argentata
TATTCGATAATGGTTGTTATTTGCGCCTACGTCGTGCAGAGAAATAAAAGTAGATCAAACAAATGATTGGTTTAGAAGTACTTACGTTTTCTGCCTTAATTAGTCTGGAATATTTTTTCCCTCTTTAAGTACTTAAATGAACTCAGCGAATCTTTAGAGTATCTTAAAATATGCTTGTTTTTCTGATCACTTCTAAGGGGCTAATTTCCATCTTTATCGAATAGATTTCTGAAAGAAGTAGACTCAATTAACAACCAAATTTTATTTGAAAATAGCCCCAGTTAAAAGAAACTCTAATTAACCTTGTGTGCAGTGTTTACCTCATAAAATTTCTAAGCTTTTTTATGTTCGCTAAACATGTTTATTAGAGTCAATTAAACTTCTAAATGCATAATGCTTAATCTTTGAAACACTGGAAAGAAGATTTTCATTATCCATTCGAAGAATGACTAAGTGATAGGCTAATAAGAGTTTCGCCTTTAAATATATTCTTTTTAACATAGCTGCAACAATTCCTACTTTCTGATTAAAACATATCGAGAATAAACATCGCGTGCGTTAATTACTTGTCTCTATTAATGTACCCTTTGCGACTCGAACAGTGAAGTAAAATCAACAAATTCTAATTTTAATCTGTCATGAAATAATGTGCTATTTTTATCTTTTTTTTATTATTTTTTGTTTTAAATGAAGAAAAAATTCCTGATTCTCTAAAAAAGGGCTTCAAAAATCCCCCAAAAATGTATAATTAGTTTTAAACAAAAAATCTTTAACACTATAGTTTTTAGGGATATATCATCATCTTTCGGAGTAATTAAATTTAGAGTTTATTTGTAGATGTGTGTAAAAATGTTGCACGCTGACAGTTTAATTATAAGGTAAAAGCTTTGTTCGTTGACGGAACGTCATGGCATAGAAAGAAAAATTTACGTTGCTTAATTTTCAAAATAATTATAAACGTGGGCACGATATTCAATTTTTTATGAACGCTTTTATTATATTTGGAAAAACACAGATGTCATATACTTCCTCTGTTTTCGTTATATAACTCCATTATATTTCTTTATATGTTTGGAATTATATGAAACCACTTTAAATTATGTATTGAAAATTTGTTTTGACATCTGCCCTAATATTTTAATAATAAAGGAAGATTCAGCCTAATAGCACCCGATGAATAATGTCAAACCTCACTGAGTAAATTTTATAAAAATATAGGATTAGTATTTAATAACTTAAATTTGAATGCTTCGCATGCCAAAGCGTCTTGGAACTCTATAAAACAAGAAGGAAAATTGTCAAATAATATATAATGTTTTATTTTTTTGAAATTATAAATCCAAAAATGAATGTAAACTGAATTATTGCATATGCTTCATTTATCTAATGGCGTATAGAAATTATGAGATAGAATATCATTGATGTAATTGATATTATTACTGAAATGTTTGCTTGATTAAGGTAATTAATCGATTTGGGAAGTGAAAAAATATTATTAATTTAATTTATTTCTTCGAATTAATTTTTTATTACGGAAACACTACTTTATGTATGTTTTATTACAGAATTTAGGAAAAATGAACAATAATTGTCCTGTTTCTGCCACATTTATTATTAGTATTATTACTTGTTAAATTTGATTGCTCTCTATAAATAATGCCTGCTTCCCCACCCGCCATGTCAATTTGTCTTTAAAATTTTATAATAATCAGGTTTAATTGGAGGAATGGATTTCAATAAATCCAACATATCTTTGCTCTTTTCTTTTGTCATAGTTGACTGCTGGCTGTTCTACATTTTTGATTTTGAATTGAACGACATTAAATTCAAAATTTTCGTTGAAGTCAAACTTTAATTGTATCATGTGGGTTTTCGAATTTTCTAATTTTATCCAGTGCATTTTCCTCCCATTTACTGGAATCCCTGTAACTGTTTACTCTCTGTTCATTTTATTTCTAAGGTACTTACAAAAAAAAAAGCCCGGATGCACCATTTGAGCCAGTACTATTGAGTGCTTTCATTTTTCATTTTTTTTATATTACAAATCTAGTCATTTTTTTGCTTGCTTCAGATTTGATAACAGCAAATTATAAATCGTTAGACAAATAGTTATCTTCTTACGAAAAAGCTCCTTTTAGTTAACTCAGTTCGTTTCTAACCGAGGCAACGAAATTAAAAGAACAATTTTTAGATGTCTTCGTAGACATCTAAAAGCTACTTACAAAAAAAGAGAGGAAAATGGGTGCTATTGGTTTAATAAATTTTTGTTGTAATATACATTTAGAGTATGGAGTAAATCAGGTTGGCTTTTGAAATAAATAATTTATTATTCAATGGCTAAGAAAGATTTTTCACTTAGTTGTGTTAATACTAATCCTATTTTTTCTAATATGCATTCAACGCCTTGGATTTTGTGTAAATATGTATATTTTTTCTGATATATTATACTCCATGGGGTTTCTGGTCACGAGAGATAAAAATTTGTATTCATTTTGGCCCCTTGGATTCAAAAAGTATGTTTTGAATATACCTTTTAAAATGATGACGAAGTCTTCAATCCGAATTCCTTATAATGGCGTTTGTTATCACTTATTTCTAATACTAGCATTTTTAACGTTCTGTCAAGGGGGAAAAGTCTCTCCAACAAATGTTTCTATTTTATTTAAGCTTGCTATAAAATGTTTTCTAAAATGTTATTTGCTACTACATTTTATTATGAGTATTAATTATTATAACATGAGATGAACAAATTTTGATTTTGAAATAAATCAGCCCTTTGTCTTTACCTTTAACCTCTAGCTTACGGGCGGTAACTGCTGTACCAAGATTTTTTTTACCTTTCCTTACGGGTCGGTACAACTGGTTGTATGACAGATGCGTAAATTTGATTTGCGTACAGGTCGTAAAAGTCCAATAAATCATGCGTAGCTCTTTGAAAAAAGCGGGGATGGGAGTGATTAGTCTAGGTTTGTTAAAACATATGTTATTTGTTGACAAGTTTATTTGGTGAGGGAAAGTATTGGCTTTTTAAATGAATTTTGAGGCTTAAACACAAAGAAAAAAACTTTTGTATTTGTATGCATGTGATGGTTCGGTACAAATCAAATCAGAAAAAAAAAGATCTTTTTTTTTTGAAATTTCAACTAACGAAAACTTAACAGAAATATTGACTTTTTCCATGATACCTTTCTAAAATTTTACAAAAAAAATAATTTTTACAAAATTTAAAAATTTAAAAAGAATTAATGATGTCACATTTTATACCGTATTTAATACCGTATTTTTCATACTTAATATATACATCAAAATTTAAAGTTTAAGAATGTTTTGTGGTGGGAGCAATTGAAATTTTCGTCAATCATTAATCATAGCTTACTAACAGGATGGCCAAAGGTGCAATTTTTTTATTTAACAATATATTAATAGCAAATAATTTATTTTATTTTCATAAAAAATTACAAATTTCCATAATGGAAATATACTGAAGAGTTAATCAAGATTCCATGTGTTATAACAGATAGTAAATTACAGAAATAGAAATGAATGTTCACTTTTATAATAATGAAAAATAAAACATCTCTTTAAAAACTGCTTTTATGCTACAGTAATAATTTCTCTTGCAATGCAATGACAATTATCTGACTTTATTTCCTTTAATAAAGACACTAATTTTCTAAATCCATGTGATCTTGAAACAATATACTGATCTGAGCTGGACTTCTGCTAACTATGGGCTCATTGCGAACTAACCAGACTTTTTCTATAACAAAATATCTAAACCATGCGCATTGTTTTCACGAAAAATAATTACCTAAGAACTTCCGAATCAATGGTGACATCGGAACGAGCCCTTAAAGTTATTTCTAATACATATAATTAAATTTCCAAGGTATTTGAATCTACAATAAGGAAGCAGTAATGTCAACAGTCCAAAGAGATTATTAAAATAATTGTAATCAAAAGGGAGAAAAAAGGTATTAAGGTAAAGGTTATTAAGTAAGCAAAGATGGCAACTGCCAAGGAGTCCCTCAGCTCTTTAAAACGTTTAGCAGTTTTTGAGAGCTATTTAATTTTATAATTTCATTTAATGATAAAGAGCCATGCAATCAAATTTACTCAAGTCAAAATCAGGTACTAATTTTATTTATTTATGAAATTAAATTCTACAAATACTCCAAATTACATTTACAATGTAGTTATTATGCTATTTCATAATTCTAAAAAATCTAGAGTATCAGTTTTAGAAAAATGTTCCTTCTTTTTACAATATTATTTAGAGTGTATTAGAGGAGTTGTCTTCCGTTTTTAATATTTTACATAAAGTTAATATTTCTTTTTAAACATGCACTTTTTTATATGTAAAATATTGAAATTGACTTTTTAAAAAAGGATTTGCTCCTGCTGTTTTTCAAAATTTGCTATTTAAAATTGTTGAATAAAAATTGAATTAAAATCGATAAAAAATTTGGAGGGAAAAAGGGTCTTTGACATTTTTATTGTATCGGAGTCTCCGAAAGCTTTAAAAAATCGTGAATTTTTCTGAAATTGGAAGAAATTACATTGTTTGAAATATTGAATAAAAGCATAGTGAAACAGTAGAAATTTACATTAGAAGTGTAGATGTATATTGTTTAAGAGTATATTAATTTATTCATCACGATTTTTAATGGCTTATTTTACATATAAGAACGATCTTTAAAAAAATTTAAAATTTCTGAAGAAAATACAATGCATATAGTTATGTAAAAATCGTGTTTTATTCAATTTTTAATAGTAGATTTGGGTTATGATTTAATATATAATGCATCTAACGAAAATTAAATTTTAATTCAGCTAACATCTATAGATTTTCAGATGCGAATGATTAGTTAGCAAAACGTTAATTTACTTCTGTTTTAATAGGCTGTTTCTTTTTTTTCTTTTTGAATTGTTTTGATGTAAAATGCACTTCAATAATTGGTCTCATATAAAAATGAAAAGCTTTATAATGAATAAATTATTTGTCTTTATCAGAGTATAGATTTTTTTTAAAAATGCAACAACATTGAAATTAAATCTACGAAGGAGAAAAGGGTTTCAAGATTTGCAGGTCATGTGAGTCTCAAGAAAGTTTAAAATGGCTCTAAATTTTTTTGAAATTGGAAATAATTGAATATTTTTCTAAATTTCTGAAGAATATATAATGCATTAAGTTATGTAAAAATCACTTTTTATTCTGTTTATTTTTCAGCAGTAGATTTGGGTTATGGAGTACTGAATAGTGCATTTAAAAGAAAATTACAACTAACATCTCCTATAGATATCTCATATAAAAAATTGAAAAGTTATATAATTAACAAATAATTTATCTTTATCGGATTACATATTTTTAAAAAATTGATACTACCTTGAAATTAAATCTACGATGACAAAGAGAAAATTTTAAATTTGTAATGGCGCTTTCACTGTAAAGCTGGTTTTTTAAAAAAAATTATATGACTCGGAAACTTAACATCCGCAGATGAAAGCATTTATTACTACTTACGGTATTTCAAGAATTGTATTTGTATTTAATTTCTTCTTACAAATCATTTCATTGCCAACCTCATTTATTTATACTTCAAACTTAAATAACAACTTATATTTAAATAACATAAATTTCAGTGTTCGAACTTATTGAATTAAACAAATGAATCAAGAAGAAACAAAATCAAAACTAATGAAAATAAAACTCTTTCGTTTAATGCAAATCGTGGAATTTATGTAAAGAAGTGTATTTTCTAAGATCTAGATTATTTTTTCGAAGTTTATGCTGCATTTATATGAGAAGAAATTCATTAATTTTTATGATGCATTTTTGAATAAATTCCTTTAAAAGCAATTCATGCTTCATCGGAAACAAAGTGGAAACTTTGTTTAATGAATTTCAAAATGTACTATACTGTATTAAACAAAAGTCATTTAGTATTCCAAATTGAGTTAAACATCATGCTAACTTTCACCAAATCTGACACTGTGAAGATATCGTTTAAAATGTTGCAACCTCTTCTAGAAGTGATCCTTTACGGTAACTAAACTGCCATGTAAACAAGACCGTTGATCGACAGTTTTACGACTGGTACGCAAACCCATTATACGCATTTGTCCCCCACACTTGAACTTCCTGGCGAACCGTAATTGCCTCAGGAAAATCCCTGACCTTTTGTGCTATACCCCTTAGGGTCAGGATATTTCATCCTGCTGTAGTTATAATCACTGTTGGCGCAAGTCAGTTTTGTGAACCTTGCTTTGGCGACATTTTTTAAAGTAACACTTCTGAGAGGTATCGAATGAGTTTACATAACTTCATTTGTTAGTAATACTCGATTGAAAATATTATTCTTTCATCCGTTGCTTAATTTCTTAACATTGTAAATTGTTAATTTTTTAACAATAAAATTTTGTAAATTTATAATAATGCGCATTTATTATTTTATTTGAATCAAGAATTACTTGAAATTTCATTTCTTATGGAATGGCGTTGTGTAGATAATCGCCGGCCTAGATAAATTGTTACATTTTTGTTCCCAATTCGTCACAGTCCAAAAAAACTAAATTGAACCTACGATTGGGTTTCTTTTTGCCCTATCATTATTATATTTTACATTGAAAAGTGACAAAACACTGTTTTGTCTTCATGCCTGCCTCCCCCTCCATGACTGGAATCTAGGGCATATATACTTCGCAGCCACTAATGTACTATTCTAACACAATATTAAAGAATTGACTACGTAAGATTTTTTAACTTTTAAAGTTAAATACTTGAACAATAACTTCAGACTAAAAATACATTTGGGTTGGGATTTTTAAGCAAGCTGTAAGTTTCATCATTATTTTTCATTATTTAGGAAAACGGTTGCTTTGATTATTTATAAATAATCATTCATTAAAAGTTATAATTCTAATTTTAAAATATTGAAAGAGGTTGTTTAATAAATAATCTTTGATCTATGATAAATAATAATTAGTAGCTTTTTATGCCTTCAATCATCAGAAGGGAAATATTAAAATCTTTATGCCTTCATTTCAATTCACTGAAAAGTTACTAGACATTAAAATTTTTCCAGAAATATTTTTACTCAAATAAAATAGTAGGAATTCTAGATTTAATTTTAAGCATTTCTGAAAGATAATCTAAATAATCTACTAGTAAAAATATTTGCAACTAATTACGAAAGCTGATCATTTAGATTGCTGGCTTTATTTATTAAAGATTTTTTTAAAGTTTTCTTTTAGATAACTACTTTTTTACATAATATTATAGCAATGAAATTTTATATATCAAATTCTAAGCATGCCATATCTAATCTTAGTTTGACTAAATTTACCATCTTAAATCTGGTGATTAATTACGTATTAGTAAATTTTTAAGCAGAAAAAAAATCATCATAAATCAGTTATTTATTGCCTACAAAACTGAACGTGCTTTTCAAAAATACTATACTGCTATGAGTTATTGAAATTCTCGGGAAAAAATCGCTATAAATTATAAGAATTGACCGTAAAATAGGGAAACGTCACTAGTAATTTAAAATGAAAACCGTCCGAAATATGTTAGGAATAAAAATTGTATTTGATTTTTATGAGCTCAATATATTAACATTAAAAAATTTGAATTTACAAAATAGCAGACAATCATATGCTATTTTGCAGATACATTTAATTTACAAAATGGCTAAGAATTGTTTCCTCTGTTTTGTGACAAAATGAAATTCACGGTGAAGTGTTAAAGTTTTATAAGAATTAAATTTACATCTTCAGTATAGCTTGAGAAATTTATTTAATCACAAATAGGATTGAAAAATTGACACCAATTGGTTTAATGTGCTTAATAATTATACCGCAGTTATTCTATTTAAAATTTATTTAATATCATAAAATTTAAGTCATTACTTTTTTATATGGAATTAGAAAACTAATGTTTCAGAAAGAAAAAAAAACTGCGATAAATAGCTTTTTCTAGGGGACCAGACACAGTAAAACCGCAAAATAGCATCCCGGTTAAGACGGAGAGGACATATGACCAATTAACACTACGGGAGGCTGAAATCGAGCAACAAGCGCCTTTAAAAGAAAAGGAAAGCTTTTGTTATCTTTCTTCACAGAAGGAACTTTTTCGAGTTTGGGTTCCCGCAACCTAATGGTTAATATTACAATGGATTTGGAAAACTTCCTTGTTTTGTCTTAGTAAAGATGGTATTTTGTAAACAATTTATCCTTTCCCCTTACTTAAATTAAGCCCATTCTTAACCCTTCAAGCGGCTGGAACGTAGAAAGTCGCTCCAAGATGTCTCTTGAAAACCGGCAGGAACGTAGAAATCCTCTCCAACGTGTCGCTTTAAAACCACCAGGAACGTAGAAAGTCTCCTTCCGCAAATATTCTTAACCCGGCTACCCCGTAGAAAGTCGCCATTGCTTTCCCCCCTTAAGTGTAATAAACGAAGTGGGAGATAGGCTTGTTAGAAGTCATTTTCTAGTTTCCGCTGGCAGTTAGAATGCGGGTGGTCCCTCCAATTAGTGGAATAGGAAAACACTCCTGAGAATAGGACATCACTTTCTTGTAAGAATTCGCGATAACAGGACCGATTGGTGATATGAGCTGTATACCTCATTCTTTCTTTCAATATTTCATTTCGAATCCAAGAGATAACTATTATACTTATTAAAGATAGGGAAACCCTCATATATACATGTCATAATTATGTATAATAGTTTATACAAAAAAAAGCGAGTTTTCAAAGGCGGGTTCGGATTTTCTGTACTTGTCTGATGAAATATTAAAAAATCACGTTTGAACAGTGTATAATACTTTTATTAATTTTAAAAAAACCTTATATATTTATTTACAAAAAAAAAACCTTATGAATTTATTTTCATCCCAATTAATAAGCGACAAAAATATTTATTAATAAATGTTATTGCAACTATAGCTTAAACTTTGTATGTAGATTTTGGGCAAGCATTTACTACGCAAGGGAAGTCAAATTTGAAAATTTTTGGATATAATTATTTAATTATTTTTGACTTTTTAAACTTAACTTTAGTAAAGGTGTTGTTAATTCTTTTTATAAACGCTTTTATTTAATGTATCTAGATAAATATAGTCCTTTTTTTTTTACTGTTTAATATTTTTTTATTTTACTAAGTTAATGCATGTGTTATTTACTACTTTCCGCAAATCATATTTTTCTTTCTTTTCGGGGGGGGGGGGACAGATGAAAAAAAAAACTATTTCTTTTAAAATTATAAAAAAAAGTTGGGGAAATTATATATATTTATAATATAAAGAAAAGAATTTAAAAATACGATAAGAAATATTTTTATTTTTATAAAAAATTATAAATAAATTTTTTTAAAAAATATTAATGTCAAATATACAATTCTATTATAAATATATATTTGAAATCTATATAAAAAATCAAACTAAATTCATATGAGAGGAAGTTTTGTGTCTTGTGATGGACTACTAAAAGCATAAATGAAAAAAAATATATATACATAGAAATAATACGGATTATTAAAAAAGTTTAGTATATGAAAGAAATATATATATATATGTATATCTTATAATAAAGCACAATGTGTGTGTGTGTTGGCGCTGTACAAGACAGACCGTTCGACCAACAACTACCAAATTTGGTACATGTATACCTAGGGTGCCGGGAATGTGCACCTCGGAGCCCCTTTTTTTATTTTTTGCTAAAATTTTAATTAATTAAAAAATAAGCCAAATTTTGAAGTTTTTCGCTATCATTTCCGAAAATATTACAGTACCAAATTGATTTTTGCATTAAGTTAAAGCTAAAAAAATAGCTTTTCAATGATACTGATGTTTTGACCTATAAATTAAAATTCTATTTTTAATGAATTTTTAAACATTCAATTTAATCGTTTTTTTCAACAATTTATTTCGCATGAAATAAAAATAAAATTAAATCTTCTAGAGGATATAAAAAAAATCAGCTTATAATAATATGTTGCCAATACATTTCAGAAGTTCTAATTAAAAAAAATTGGTTAATTACTACCAAAAATAAAACAGAAAAATATAACTTTCATCGCGTGATTATATGAAATGAAATAAATAGGAAATGTCATATTTTTTAAACAATAAAGGCAAGAAAAAAATTTCTTGATCGTTTGCAATATCAAAATTATTAATTCAATTAAAGAATTAAAATGAATAAAAATACATAATAAAAATATATTATAAAAGTGTGACAGTTTAGAAAAGCACGAAATGATAATCTTCTGAGAGCGATATTATTTATTAAAATGTAAGAAATCTTAAACGAACTTGAAGATGACGTCATTTCAAAGAAATGATGAACAAAAAGCAATTGATAATAAGTAAAAATAAAATATTTTTGAATTCGGGATTTTTTTTTAATTTTTCAAACAATAAGACATGTTTTGAATTGTTACTTTTACTTACATGAAGGAGATATATTGTGCAAATCAAAGAATTTGCCTTCGTGATTGTAAATTATCGCCACATTTTAATGAATCATGCGAAATAAAAATGCCACTGCTTTCAACGTTAAGCATACGCAATATTAAAGCTATACTGGTAAAACCAAGTCAGTTATTTGAAAACGCATCTTCTTTCAATCAAGCATACGTAAAAATTAATAATTCAAAATTTGTAAAATCAGATAAAAATATTATTTACCCGTAAATTTCGGAGATATCAAAATTTTCTAACCAAAACAATATCATGTTCTCACGTGAGAAAAAAAATAAATCAACTATCATTTGAAATTAAACATATAAAAATATCATTTTTAGCACGTGTCTGTATAAAATGAAACAAATATGAAACATGATATTTTTGGAAAGTAAATGGATGGAAACGTTTTCTCTGATATTTTACTATACATATATTACTAATGAAATCAAACAGTTTCATTTAAGGAAAATATGGCTTAACATCTACAAGGTATCTTCTGTGATCGGAGCCCAACAGCTAATTTCTTAATTTTTTGGGAGAGACATACATCTCTAAAAATGGTCTAAGTGAAATATAAAATTAGTAGATTGAGAGAAAAAATGGTGATGAATTACGACTTTTAAATGTTTACATATATAATCTGCTCTGTGAATCATATTTAACAAAATATTCAAGAGACAATAAGTCTTCCTTAAAATAAAAAAAGTGGCACTCCAATCAACTAAATCAATCATCCAAGCTGATAAATCTATGAAAATTTCAATATAACTATTCGATAAAAATTGGCGATTTTAGATCACTTTATCAAGAATTCAAAGAAGCCAATCAGGGTTACTCTAGAATAATTGGTCTAGATTATGATAATGATGATTGTTCTAAACTTGCAATATTCAGAACAGAAATGCTTATTTATTTATTTAGAAGTTGAAATATTAAGAATATTTTACAGAATATGAATCTATAAGACCAAAGGAATTGAAATCATAATTTTTGAAATATATTTATAAACCTAAAAATATATTATTGAGAGCATTTATATACATCTAAAAATAAAATTAAAAACTGAAGGTTTCAATTAACCTGTAAAATTTTTGCTGAATAATTCCTTGAGATCTTATAAATTATAAAAAAAAATTATAATGTTTCAATTTCTGTATTGAACATAAAACTTCAATGTCGGACTATTCTGCTTTCAATTCTTAGTTTTATTTAAAGACATGCTTGGATTGAGTAAAGATATCTTTATATTAATGGAAGCTTCATTTCCATTTTAATATAAAACTGAATTTTGCTTGCACTGATAGAAAATCAGAGAGAGACGCGGAGTTCAAAAATAGGACAGCTTACGGCCTATATGATAGTATAAGTGAATCATATGACTATCGAAATTTGAAGCTTAAAAAATATTTTGCTGAAAAACTTATTATGAGACGAAGTTAAAATTCATCGAACCCTTTTATTGGAATTAATATTGACGAACCGGCTGGTCGCCAAATGCGGCTAATTTATAATAAATGGAAAATTATTATATAAACATTATTTGTATTCAACAAAATTCTATTATTGAATTTCATATTGCTTTGAAGAATGAAATGAATAAATGTCCAATTATAATTAATAATAATGAATAATATTAATAATAATTAATTATAATAATTATTAAAAATGAATAATATTAATAATAATAATTAATAACAATGAATAATATAATTAATAATGAATAATATTAATAATAATAATTAATAACAATGAATAATATAATTAATAATGAATAAATGTCCAATTACAATTAATACTTTGCATTAAAACAAAGTTAGTCTTAGCTATTAAGGAAATTAAACAAATGCATTAAAGGCTGAATTATATACATTCTATTTGAACATATTACAAGGCTGCGCATTTAGAACTTAGTAATGAGTACTGATTTACGTGCATACTTAAAAATTAAAGTAAATGAATGAATGCCATTCAAAATTAAGAATTACTACTTAACAGGTGACACAGTGTTTTTATATATCTGTAACATTGCTGCTGATAATCAGTACCATATAAATATTTTAAAATGTCGTCTTGAAGAAATTTTAAGCCTAATAAAATAATTCTAGAAAGATTTGCTTAAAATAGATCTTATACTATAGTACCATGTTTCAGCAGACTTGGGCATTATTCCTTGCAGTAAAAGGAAAGCAAAATGTAGATGTAGTTTTTTTATATCCGTATTTTTCCAATTTAATACTTTCAATGATGGTGTCAAATCGGATTTGTTGAAAAAGGCTTCAACATATTTATTTGTTTCTTCCATAATGTAACTTATCACTGTGTAACGAAAAAAAATTCTGAAAAACATCATCGGATCATCTAAGTCCCAAGGAAAATTTTTTACCCATGCACTGATACTAAGAGTCGAAATAAATTGAAAATTTGGAGGAGCATTGGAAGGTACTTGCAAGTCAATAGGACACCTACAGCGAGCTGCATTTAAAGTATCATCATCAGATTCACTTTCAGATTTAGAGTATTAATCTTCAGAAGATAAAATTAATTCATCACAGCCAGAATCGTTGGAATTTAAATCCATATTAAGTTCAACAATTTTCGCATAAATATAATGTTAATTAAATTTAGTGCAAGAAATCAATAGTAAATTTCAGTAATATATTAAAAAAGCTGGATGATATATATTTCATTAAGATAATCAACACTTTTTTAATTAAAAAATATTCGTAAGGTCTACTTAAGTTCCCTAAGCAGTGCACTTCCCTCGAGTTTCTAGACCATTCAAAAAGAAAATTATAGCCAGGAAAAATTAATAACATTTGGAATTAAAATCTAAAAATAAGAATCCTATTGAATGCTTACATAAGTCAAACTGTTATAAAAAATACCAATGAGAAATTAGAATTTAATCATGTGACCAATATGAAAGCAGTGGCAGTTAAAAGTGATAACGGATTTATTTAGAGAGCCCTTTGCCCTCATGTAAAAGAGCTTTTTATCATTCCAGAACATGGTATCATTTTTGGGATGAGGTTTTTGGTATCAACAAAAATCCGTAAGCGAAAAATAAAAATTTTATTATCTGCACGATTGATGTAAAATATACTTCAATTAGATAAATTAATACACAAATTTCCAATTAGTTAATTTATTTTTTTAGAGTTACAACGGAAAATTTTTAATTAAAATTTTTATCATGCTTTAAGAATTAATAATTTACGAAAATATTAGCTTTTGAGTTTTTAAAAGATATATGTGAATATTATTTTTTCTTTGATAAAAAAATAATTACAAATGATAAGAAGATTTTGGCATCAAGAGAACTCCGATGATGCATCTATGACTAGACCACCAATAACTTGCTGATTTACCACACCAACATGATTCCCAAACCAGATTTTACCAATTAATTCTATAATGTAAAAATTCACAATCCTCTGTATTTTTTATCACAATCCTCTGTATTATTAAAATATATTTTTTCTTTATATATATATTAATTATGATTTAGTACAATATTCAAATTTTTGTATTGCCATTTTTAAGCCACTTTTCTCCCATCTGAGTTTTATGACTGGAAGAAATGATCACTGAAATAAAAAAATCTGATCATCATTCACAAACTGACAAAACTATTATAGATTCATTAAAATCTATAATTTGTTGTTTGTTTTATTTTAATTAATGGACTAAAATTTGTAGCAAGTATTTTTATTATTTCAATGAACTAAAAACCTAATTTTTCACTCACGGTTTTTAACGTTGCTGAATTTATGATTAGGTACTCTACAGTGTTTTTTATTATTATTTTACTGAGCATCCATCTTTTGAAGTTAACTTGCAGAGAAATATTGTAAATGAAATTTTTTAAAATTATCCAAACACGATGAATTGGTCGATACATGCAGCTAAGTACAAGTGCAACAAGATTTCACAATTTACGAAGTTTCACAAAAATTCATAATGTTGTAATTTAATAAAATGGGTACAATTGAAATTTTGATTCCATTGCAGAAGTTAAATGAAGAAAAGGTTTTTAGCAATATTTGTTGGCAGAAAAATGCATGGATTTATGAAAATATTACTGCGCAAACTGTGAGTAATTTTTACAAATAATTGGGACAAGTTTAAGAATGATATAATAAATTGACATTCAAAATATTCACGTACTAAAAATAAGAATGAAATGATAATTTTTAAACGATATAAGCCATTTTAATAAATGGGAGCTTTATTATTTTTTCTTATTTCAATATTAAAATTAACTTTAAAAACTTATTATCTCAACTTACATCTTAATTATCTCAAAATAAGATAATAAGTCAAAAATATCTAAATTAATAATATTTTAATAAACATATTATTACTAAAATATTTACTTGCTATAAATTGACAAAAGATTGTTTTATTAAAAAAAACCGAAAAAAATATCCACATTTTTATTTTAAAATTTTTTATAACAGCTATATATTTTCCAAAATGAACGTAGTATTTTTAATATTATGTATTAAAAAAATATTAACAATTTTTTTATATTCTATTTTAATCAGTCTATCATATATATCCTTTTATTTTAATTTCCAATGCCAAATATGCCAGCAAAATGCTTAAAACTAAATATTGGAAAAAAACTAAAGTAAGATTCTCTGTGTGTTGGCAAAAAGAAAGTATTATGTTCGTAATGCAATTTGATGAATGATAATTCCTCTAAATAATTCATTAAACAAATTTTTCTATTTTTTATACAAATTTATAAAATCATATTGCTGGATTTTTTATTTATTTATTTTTGAACAAATTCTATTTTCTGAAAACATTACAGATTAAAAGAGAAGCTCTTAGTTCTCAGAACGAAAACCAAATTCTTATCTGAAAAACCGCATGGTAATTGCCCTGCCCTCAAATTACAACTTGATTTATCACTCGACACTGTTCACAATCTACCCCTTTTAGGAGAACCTGAAAGTCCAGACCCAGGAAAGTTTACCCCACGGGGTTAATTGCCGGGGGAAAGCAAAACATACCTTGCCGGTTTAGGAACGTTCTGACAATTTCTTTTCTTGTAAATTGTGTTCAACCTTTATTTTGACCGCTGCCGTTTTAAGAACATTCTTACGCTAGACAGCCGACGCTTGATGGGTTAAATACTCCCCTTACTTAAATTAAGTCCATTCTTAAATACTCCCATTACTTAAATTCCGATACTTAAGACCATTCTTAATTTCCCATTACTTCAATACTAGCCGAATTTGGCGACCACCTGGTTCGCCAGTATTAATGCCGGCTAAAAGGTTCAATTATTTTTTTATATAACTTGGTATGATAATAGGTTTTTTTCAGCAAAATATTTTTAAGCTTCAAATTTCGATAGCTATTAAGGAAATTAAACAAATGCATTAAAGGCTGAATTATGTACATTCTATTTGAACATATTACAAGGCTGCGCATTTAGAACTTAGTAATGAGTACTGATTTACATGCATACTTAAAAATTAAAGTAAATGAATGAATGCCATTCAAAATTAAAAATTACTACTTAACAGGTGACACAGTGTTTTTATATATCTTTTTTTCAGCAAAATATTTTTAAGCTTCAAATTTCGATAGTCATAAAATTTACTTATACGATTATGTAAGCCTTAAGCAGACCTGATCTTTGAACTCTGCATGACTCTCTGATTTTCTATCAGTGTCCGAACAATTCAGTTTTAAATTAAAGTGGAAATGATGGAAGTGCACTTTATATAAAGACCTTTTTACTCAATCCAAGCATGTCTTTAGATAAAACTGAGAACTGAAAGCAGAGTAGTCTGCCATAGAAGTTTTATATTCACTACAGAAATTGAAATATTATAAATTTTCAAAATTTATGATATCTCGAAGAATTATGCCGCTAACATTTCACGGATTCAATGAAACACTCAGTTTTAAATTTTATTTTTAAATCCATATAAATGCTCTCAACAATAATATTTTATTTTTTTGGTTTGTAAATATACTTCAAAAATTATGAAGTTTGAATTTAAAGACAGTCTTTTTATTTTATAGATTTATACTCTGTAAATTCATATTCTGTGCATTCTTTATATTTCAACTTTTAAATGAATAAATAAACATTTCTGTATTCTGCGATCAAATCTGGCCATTTTATTCATAATATTTCAAATCTGGCTATTTTATTCTGAATAAAATGGCCAGATTTGCTCGCAGAATACAGAAATGTTTATTTATTCATTTAAAAGTTGAAATATAAAGAATGAATATTGAAAGATTAGAACAATCAAAAATTTTATAATCTAGGCCAATTACCCTTGAGAAACCTTTAAGGGCTTCTTTGAGATGGTCGATAAAGTATTCTAAAATCGCCTGTGTTTATAGAATAGGGATATTGAAATCTCATAAATCGGTCAACTTTAATGATTGATTTAGTTAATCTAAGTTACGCTTTCTTATTTAAGGTTTTAGTGTCACAAGAATATTTTGTTAAATATGATTCACAGAGCCGATAATATATGTAAAAAATTAAAAGTCTTAATTCATCAGCCTTTTTTACCTCAATTTACTAAGAATATAATTATATATTTCACATAGTGATGATATCTATAAAACAAAATAATCATGTGTGTCTATTACAAAAAGTTTGCAAATTAGCTGTTCGACTCTGATTATTTAAGATATCTTGTAGCCATATTTGTCTTAAATAAATCTGTTTAATTGAATTAGAAATATATGTATAGTAAAATATCACAGGAAACTTTTCCTTGCATTTACTTTCCAAAAATATCATGTTTCATATTTGTTTCATTTCATTCAGGCATGTGCTGAAAATTACATTTTTATATGTTTAATTTGGAATGATAGTCGATTTATTTCATATCATGTGAGAACATGATATTGTTTTGGTTAGGAGGTTTTGATGTCTTTGAAATATACAGGCAAACAATATTTTAACCTGTTTTCATCATAATTGCATTATTAATTATTACGTAATCTTCTTTGAAAGCAGATGCGTTTCCAAAAAGCTGACCTATTTCTAACAGTATACTTAATTATTAAGTATGATTCTTTGAAAGCAGATGCGTTTTTATTTCGGCAGGATTAATTGCATTCAGGAAGGCGAATTCTTTAATTTACACAATGTATCTTCTTCATATGTAAGTAAGTAAATGTAATAATTAAAAATCATGTCTTATAGTTTTAAAGAATAAAAAGAACACGAAGGTAGAAATAATTTACTTCAACAGAATTTGTTAAGAGTTTATTTTACTTTCCATCAACCTATTATTATCAGAAGATTATCATTTGGTACTTTTTTGAAAAAAAAAATCTTTTTCAGTTTTAACTATGGCACTTTTGTAATCTATTTTTATTTTGTATTTTTATTTATTTTAATTCTTTCAATGAATTAGTAATTTTGATATTGCAAACGATCATAAAATTTTTTTCTTGCATTTATTGACCAAAAGAATATTACACTTCCTATTTATTTCATTCCATATAATCACTCGCACAAAATAACATTTTTCTAGGTTTTATTTGAGGTAGAAATTAACTTTTGTTTTTAATAACTTCTCAAAATGTGATGGCAATATATTATTAAAAGCTGATTTTTTTAAGATATTCTGGAAGGTAAAATTTTATTTTTATTTTATGCGATATAAAATGTTGAAAAATACAATTAAATTAAATGTTTAAAAATTCATTAAAAATAGAATTTTAATATATAGATCAAAACATCAATATCATTGAAAAGCTAATTTTTTGAGGTTTAAGTTGATTCAAAAATCAATTTTGTGCTGTAATATTTTCGGAAGTTATAGGGAAAAAACGTCAAAATTTCCCTTATCTTTTAATTAATTAAAATTTTAATAAAAAATTCAAAAAATAAGCTCCGATGTGCATATTCCCAACCCCCAAGGTATACACGTACCAAATTTGGTAGCTGTTGGTCGAACGGTCTGGCTTGTAGAGCTCCAACAGACACACGCACATTGATCTTTATTATAAGTAAAGATAAAGATAAAGATTAATAGCGCCATCGGTCGCCAGTTTTTTTAACTCTGAAATCATAGCAGTGTGCTTCAATCATGATATGAAAAACACACCAATGATTTTACTCACCATATAAATTGTATTGCACAAATTAATATTTTAGCAATGAAGAGTTACACAGAATATATTTTTATAAAACAGTATATAATGTAGTATGTATTTAGAAATAAAAATAGCTGTAATGTTTGACTATAACGAGAAACTCTCATTCATGTTTAAAACATTTCAGAATAATTAGTGAGCAAAGTTCACTCTAGAAATGAGAGTTCAACTTTCTTTGACTTCACTTTCATTTTAATTCTTCGGTTGACATTGTGAAGATTATACGATATTAAGTTGGGGAAGAAGAAATCCATTATTAATTTACAGCCATCTAACGAGAAAATAATGGATTTCTCTCCGTTATTTTCTTTGTACATGGAATTTTTGAAAATAATGAAAAAAGAAATCCATTGTTTTCTCGGTAAATGGCTTTAAACTAATAATGGATTTATTTTTCCCCAATATTTTCCTTGCTTTGCATTCATTGAGAGATTATCATCAATATACTCCAAATTAATTTCAAAACATCTGGAGAAACAAAGGTTTTATATTATTGGATGTATTTTTTCCAACAACTTCTACATCTTGAATTGAAAAGCTCTGTTGAAGAAGAACACTTGGAAATAGAACAGTCATTTTCAAAAGTGGCTTAGAGTTTAAGCTGTTTGTAATTTGATCTGTTTTAGCAATATTCATTCATCTTCATAACTTTCTGTGTAAAAAGTTAATATAAATTGATTAATCCATTAGAACCTCTTTAAAATTTTATAAAATCAAAATGTCCAAAAAGACAAATTTATCGAATCATTCTAAAATTTCTTGTCCTCTTTATATATATATATATATATATATATATATATATATATATATATATAT
>JAOUZG010027617.1:12355647-12395155 GCA_026289955.1 Argiope argentata
TATATATATATATATATATATATATATATATATATATATATATATATATATATATATATATATATATATAATATTTTAACCCATGAAGCGTTGGCTGTCTAGCTTAAGAATGTTCTTAAAACGGCAGGTGTCAAAATAAAGGTTGAACACAATTTAATAGAAAAAAAATTCCAGAACTTTCCTAAACCGAACCTGGTATGTTTTTTCTTTCCTCCGATCGTTTAACAATAAGGGGTAATCTTTCCCGCGTCTCTCCTAACATGCCCCATAAAGACGGGAAATTTTGAACAATGCTGAGTGACAAATCCAGTTGTAATTTGAGGACATGACAATTACCATGCGTTTTTTCAGATAAGAATTTGGTTTTCGCTCTGAGAACTAAGAGCTTCTCTTTTAATCTGTAACGTTTGCAGAAAATAGAGTTTGTTCAAAATAAATAAAAAAAGTCCCGCAATACGATTTTTTAAACGTGTATAAATAATAGAAAAATTTGTTTAATGAATGATTTAGAGGAATTATCATTTATGAATTAGCGTTACGAGTGTAATGCATTTTTTCATCGACATTAGAGAAATATACTTCAGTTTTTTAAGATTGTTAGTTTTAAGCATTTTGCTGGCATATTTGGTATTCGAAATGAAAATAGAATTATATGTATAATTATCTGAATAAAATAGGTGATTAAGTTTTAATTATTAATAATTTAATAATAATATTAAAATTACTACGTTCATTTTGGAATATATACTCGTATATCGATTATTGAAAGTTTTAAAATAATAATTTCTATGGGGTTTTTTTTCAGATTTTCCTTTTCCATTTTAATTTTTAAGTTCTGAAAATAATAAACCAATCTTTTGTCAATATATAGAAATCGAATATTTTAGTGATAATATGTTTATGAAAATATTATTAACTTGAATATTTTTGACTTATTATCTTATTTTGAATTAATTAAAATGTAAGTTGAGATAATAGGTTTTAAAAATAAATTTTAATACTGAAATAAGAAAATGTATTTACGTATACATTTACTCACGAGGATTAAATCTCATGAAAATTATCATTTCATTCATACTTTTAGAAAGTAAGCATTTTGAATGTCAATTTATTATTTCATATATTTTCATAAATTCATGCTTTTCTCAGCAAACAAATATTGCAAAACACCTTTTCTTCATATAATTTCAACAATGAAAACAAAATTTCAATTGTAGCCATTTTATTAATTTAACACATTACAAATTTTCATAAAAAATAATTCATTATGAAATCTTGTTGATAAAAAGTAGAGTTAACTGCATGTATCGAATAATTAAGAATTACCCCTTCAGAATGTTTTTTCCATGCTCTTCATGTCTAAACAATTCAAAAAAATTTCATTGGCAATATTTCACTGCATATGAATTTCAAAGGATGGATACTCAGTAAAGTAATAAAAAAAGCAATCTAGAGTAAATAATCATAACTTCAGAAACGTTTAACATCCGTGAGTGAAAAATTATTTTTAAATTTCATTGGAATAATAAATATACTTGCTACAAAATTTGGCTCATTAATTAAAATAAAATAAGATATTAATGAATCTGTAATAATTTTATCAGTTTGTGTAGGAGAGATAGAGTTCTTTATTTAAAGGACCTTTTCTTCAGGTCACAAAAAACGGATGGGAGAAAAATGTCTTAACAAAAACATTACATATTAAGAAGTTTGTGCTAAATCAAAATAATCATATATATATATATATATATATATATATATATATATATATATATATAAGAAAAAAAGAGAAAAGTAGAATGAAAGGTTAATTTTTTAATCATAGAATAAATGGGCAAAAACTGGGCAAAGAATCATGTTGGTGCGGTAAGCCAGCAAGTTATTGGTGGTCTAGTCACATACGACACGTCGGGGTTCTATTGATGTTAAAATATTCTTATCATCTGTAACTTTTTTTTTCAAAATAAAAATAATATTCACAAATAGCTTTTAAAAAACCCAAAAGTTAATATTTTCGTACATAATTAATTTTTAAAGCAGGGTAAAAAATTTAATTAAAAGTTTCCTGTTGTAATTCTAAAAAAATAAATGAATTAAATTTGTGTATTAATTTATCTAATTTAAGTATATATTACATCAATATATCTATATTAATAAAAATGCAACTCGAAATGTGTTGCTAAGCGCAAAACTGGAGAACGGCTCGGCCGATTCGGCTAATTTTTTAAAAATATTTTTGTTAAGACACGAGGATGGTTCTTTATGGAGAAAAAACATAAAAAAACTGCGTGGAAAATAGTTAAAACGACACTTTTCTTACTTTCCCGCAAAAATCTTCATTTCCTTCCCCCCAGATCAACTGAGTAAGATAGCAAGAAGTAATAACTTATGATTTGTTTAGAAAGAAATACGCGAAGTCAGTTGGTTTTCATTCATAGATAACGGGATTTTAAAAAAGAAAGAAAATAGTTGTCTTTATTATTAGATGGTATGAATATTTAATCTATGCCTGCTCGAAATAAAGTCTGGGCAAGGAAGAAAAAAATAACAAAGCGAAAAAAAGGTTTGTAAAAAGAAAAGTAGCGAAGAAAAAAAGGAGAGAAAAAAAGAAAAAAAAAGAAGTGTGTGTGTGTCACCATTATTTCCTTTGTGCGCGGCATTTTCCAAGCTGTTTTTAAACTTTCACATCTCTTGAAAACCAATTGTGTCTTTATTTGTTTAGTGTGTTTACATTTATGAAAATTAGAATCTCCTTATTCTATAAAAACGTAGAATTTTAGACCTTTCCCTCCACCATTTAAGTAAAATGTCAATTCCGGGACAATCATTGCTCGGATAGAAAGAGAAAGATGAGTAGTACAATGAACAGAACATCTGAAGAAAATAATACTATAAATGAATTATATGATTATCAAAATTTGTTTGGTTTAAAAATATTTTGGTGAAAAACCTGTTATGAGACACAGCTACATAATATGAAACTACTATTACTACATTATATGAAAATTTTAGCGAGCATTAATACTGGTGAACCAACTGGTCGCCAAAGGCGGCTAGTTTCATTATAAAAATGAAATTTTAACTAATTTTTTCCCATTGTTTTTATCAAGATATGATCTAACTCATTCTTTAATGCTGTTTGTTTCTGTGGTATAGTTTTATTATACTTTAGATAAAGCTCAAGTGCAGAATCAAGCAATGGTTTAAAATTTTCAGTTCATTCTTGGAAATTGCTATTAGGATTTATCTTAGGAAGTGCATTAGAAATGAATTTTCTAATAGAAGCAATTTTTCTTTGGTAAACAATCTTCAGTAATGTCTGATCAATAGCCGAGTTTCAACCAGAATATAAAGATTTAGTGAGAAACTTACTAACATGGCAAATCGAATTTGTTAATTTTACTTTTTAGTCATGAATTATTATTAAATATATTTAGAAATATGTCTTTAAATGTTTTATTGAGAAAAAAACTGTAATTTAATAGATAGGAAAATCAAAATAGTAGAGCACACACTTCTTTTCACCGAAAATCTAAAATTGAGGAAAGAACAAAGCTTAAAAACTTTTTTATAGATCAAGGATGCACAACCTTTTCAGGAAGAAGGGTCAAGATATGAAAAGGGATCATGAAGTGGGCCAAAACAGCAAGTGAAGGTTAAAACATATTAAAAATGTGAAAACACTGGTTTTTTATTGTGGCAATACGCATGAATTCCAATTATTACTTTACTCATTTTACTCATGAACACATTATGCATTAAATAAATGAATAAAACACAAACATTATAGCTATGATTAAAATACTTTACCTAAATAAAAGATTCCTGCTAAAAAGGGGGCAAACTTGAAATAGAATAAAAGTGGACAAGTTTTTGGTAATTATATAGACAACACAATTTAAATTTTAAGAAAAAAAATTAATAATCAAAATTTATAAAAATTAATGAGATGGCTGGGACGGAATATTTGCAATTTTTTATTTTATGTTAAACTTAAGATTGGTTCGGGTAATACGTAGAATAAGAGAAAGGTTCTTATCTGCTAGTCTATTTCTTGTTTTTGATTTGTTTCAATTCATTAGTGAGAAAGTTTGCTCACAAATGTAAGTTGCTTCCAAAAAAAAATGCACATGCAATTGCATTTTGCTTTAAGCGCAAAAATTCCTTAGGTAAGTCTTTATAAAATTTAAATATCAGTTTTTCTTTGAATTGATTTTTTTAAAAAAAAATCAGAATTCTGTAAATCAATTAAGGTTAACTGCATACTCTCATCCACTAGATAAACATTAACAAAAGAAGAAAATACATCAATTTTTGTTAGGCACTTTTCAAAATCTGAAAACCGATCATCAAATGCACTACGCAAGATTTGAATTTAATTCTCATACTGCATTTTCATACGAGGAAATTTTTCACGTTCGCGAGCTTTTATACGAAAATCTTATTCGCAGGTAGCCATGAAGGGAACAAACTGAAAAGCCGCGTAATAAAAAGTAAATAAACTTGATGAACAATTGTAAATTATTTATTCTGATGTAGAATCATTTTCGTGTTAGATTTTTACCATGTTTATTTGAAAAAGTCTCACTTCATTTTAAATTAGTCTTATTTTATTAACAACATTCCCGGGCCAACTTCGAAGGCTACGCGGGCCGTAAGTTGTGCATTCCTGTTATAGATTATTGCCATTATGCCGACGCTAATTTTTTTTAAAAAAATAACAGATTTTTTAGGAGAGATAAATTAATCTTTTAAATCCACGGCTCATAAATTTCAAGAATGGTAAATATCAGAAGAAATACTCAGAACATCCTTCAAGAATTAATTCGTTGGATGCCTTGCTAAGATTGTTGAATGCCTCGCAAGGGAAAATATTCTCCCTTTTAGTGTAAGATTCGTACTTCTATTGTACAATCCCCTTGGTTGTTGCTCTCGTTTTCCGCTTTACAAAGGAAGGGGGGGGGGGGGGAAGTAGCTTCTGAGAGTAAATGTGCCTGGAGCATGTTATATAACACATTTTGAGGCACAAATTTTTAGCACTAAACTTACAGACCTTTCACTGCTTGATTAGATCTTAAAACTTCTATTAACAATGTGAGGAAATAGAAAAACTACTTTCACATATAGAAATGCCACCACTTTCCTACTGAATGCTAAAAATTGAACGAACAATTGACCCACATAGTAAAAAAAATTACCCTTGTGATAATCTGTGAGAAGTTTCTCTTAAAACATATCGCACAGTAAAATGATAAACAAACCATGCCGCTAATAAACAGAATATTATGCATTTGCTCAACATTGTCCAACTCTTCAACATTGTTCCAAGCAAATAGAAATTATTCCATTGCGTCTTATTGAAAGTAGACAGAAGTTAGTAAAAATGTTGGTGACTGTGCGATATGTTTTAAGAGAAAGAAGAAATATGAAAATGTGTTTCTAGAAATGTGGAAATGTGTGAATTTTATTTGCAAACATGGCATTTATCTGTACATAAAATCTGACTAGACGGCTTAATAATGATAAATTCTTATTTGCGTCGAAACTAATTGAATATGTTAAAATGATGAATGAACATTAAAAAGTCTTCCTTTTAAATGCTTGGGAAAATTTTCCATAAACCTATATTCTCAAAATGGTTAATCATACGAAGTGACTGTTTAATGCATTCGTAAAGTGAATAAATTCTTTTGACATTCGAATCCAATTATGTGTTAAGAAGTCAATTTTTTCCTTTTTTAAAATTATTTTTTTAAATCAAAATAGTTATTTTTAAAAGGTCAGATTTTATATAACAGCAATAAATATTGGTTTCGTTATTTATGTTTTTAACATGAAATAATGATGCCTATATTATATTAAAGAATCTGCATTATAAAGAAAAAAAAATCTTGTTCATTTTGTGAACTATACGCACATAATTCCATTTTTTTTTCACATTATATGATTTGTCCATTTTTTCTATTATGTTAATGAAAAATATGTTCACATTTTAGCCTAATTTCCTAATCTTTGGGCTCTAGATGAGATTTAAAATATGACTGAATTTATTCTTGTCTAATTCTTGAAAACTTTAAATATTCCTTAGCAGAATTAATTTTGGTTTTTGTGAATCTTTTGAAATTTTAGATGTTATTTTTCATTTGTATTTTAATGAATTTATTATTTATATCCGGATGAAAATAAATGGATTTAATTTAACATATTTTTTAGTGTTCAAGGAAATATATATGCTTTTATGATATATTGAAAAACTGCTATCATCTAAGAAAAAAATGAAATATGAGATCCCTCATATCAACAGCATGAGATATAGTGAGTGATATGAATGATACATTTTTCATTTTCCATGAATCTTTTTTCAGTTGATAAGAATATTCACTTTTTTTGAATGGGGTCAAACTAGTACGCAAAAGTTGACCATTGAAACATGAAAACATCTGAAGCTGAAATCTCGTTCTCTAAATTTCGAAAGAAAACTAGAAATTTCTGACTAACGAACAAAAAGTTGGGGAGTCATGCATTGTATATTTGGAAATTTTTTCTTCTTGAATGCAGTCTAGCCTTTTTTATGGTTTGAAATGATTTGAAATGGATAAAATAAGGAAAAAAACCTGTAGGAACTTTTGCAGAGAGTTGATTATATTTTATATAAAATTAATGGATTAACAACATTGTGTTACCTACATCTGCACATAAAGCTATAAAAACGTTCTCTGCGTAAAGATTTTTGAACTATTTTTTATTGCAGAATCAATTAGCCCATATTCAGAAGAGTCTTTGATCCAAATTTGGTACCTAACTAACAAGTTACCTCGGTAGTGTACTTTTAATCTATCATTTCAATTAATGATTCTGTTGTATTACAAATAGTTCTATTGTTCTGAACACATTAGCAGAATTTGGCAGAGGTATTAACAAAACTAAAATTCTGATATTAGACGCAAAAAACAGTTTTATTATTTGTTCTAGAAAATAAAGGACATGAATGTTTTGAACATATTTTAAAATAATTGTAATGATCCCGTAAGTGCTTTTAAAACATTAAAGATGTTGTGTGTACTAGAATTATGACCTAATATTTTTCAAATTAAACTTTTATTCCTTTTTACTTAAAACTACAGGATAGGGGCTAAATTCATTTTGTCTTATAATTTCATATAATGTATTTTATTTACCCTTTTTTTTCGTGTCCACAGATTATTGAAAATTGTTCACGTAAATAAGTACATTTCATAAAAATCAACTTAGCTGGCCCTGGAAACTTTTTAAGATATTTTTTTTAAGAAACATCATGAAATATTATGGGCAAATTTAATACACACACAATTTTAAATTATCTTTTTTATTGTTGATGAAGGAAGAACAACAGCATCAATAAAGCCATGTGTTTATGTCAAATTTATGTGCAGTTTGTTAATACTATTTCATGTCTCTTCCAAGAAATATATTTTAAAATGATATATATTAAGCATATATCCTTTTAAATCTAAACTATGATTTCAATCTAACATTGTGAAATATGAATTTTAATGAATTAAATTCAGATGAGAACGTGTTTACATCTTAGAAAAGAAAAGAGGGTTATAGATTCAGAGAGTAACTGTTTGTCTATTGTATTGACAATAAACTTCATGCATGATCGAGGATATCCAAAAGAAAATGGAAAAACTCCATGAAAATTTTTAGAATTGGATTTCACTTAATTTTTTTTTTAATTCAGCTGATAGATTTCTAGTGTACGAAGAAGCAGAGTCTTAATGTGTTTCTTCAGAACAAGTGATAATTCGGCCAATCATAACATGACTTTCTGCTTTAAGTCTGTTTGTTTTATTCAACAATTAAAATCTTTAAAATTCTAAACGTTACAACAATTCATTTCTCAAAATCAAATTTTCAAAGAAATTTGAATCTCTAAATTTGAGCATTTTTATTTAGCCTCAGATATTTTCAGAAGACATAGATATTTTCAGAAGTGTGCGTGTTTGTAATGTATTAATATTATTTGTTGAAAGCAGAAGGTGAAGTCGTGGCTTAAATCAGGCAGAAGAAAGGTCGAATTTTTAATTTCGTTTCATTCCATCACGGGATGCAGGCACTCTTTACCATCTGACGGAGAAGGCGCATCCGCTCACAGAGTGGCAGAAAAGCTGAAGCATTAAGAAGGGATGGAAATCATTATCCAGGGTTTTTATATTCCGTAAGAATTTGATAGGGAAAATATTTTTTCACAATGCTTGAGATTTAGATGGGGATTTCCACAACACAGGCCTAAACAGACAAGGGAAACAAATGGATATTTTAAAGAAATGTGCTTGGCTGGACAATTTTCATCTCTCATATGGAGCATGGAAACCTCTTGTCTTTTAGCCAATTCAGCAATTTTATACAGCTTCTGTTGAATTAATTAACTAGAACAAGTGGAATGGATTAGAAAATAAGAGAATATTTTAGAATGAAGTTGTTATGGGCTAAATTACATTGAAAATTAGAAAATTAATATGAATTTAAATTAGAGTTTAAAATATCACACACACACACAAAGATTTTTTTAATTTTTTCTTTATATTTTAGCAATGCAATTATTTCATTTCTAATCATTTGAATACTAATTTCAAGGCTTATATGAAATGCTTTAAAAGTGCATTGAAGCTCTAGCGAATAGAAAGCTGCATCTAATTAATGTTGCCTGTTCTTTCTTTTTCAAATGGTTTGCCTTTTCTTTACACCACAAGGTAAAATCAAAACTTTTCTGAGGCGTACTATAAATTTCAAGCGTCATTCGGAAACGTAACAAGCGATTGGTGGAAACATTGAAGATATTTTCGCCTTCACGTGCATCACATGTTAATGAAAGGAAAAGCACTTTATGATGTATAGTCTTCAGACAACGTTTTCCGTTCCTCACGTTTACTCGCACCATTCGAAAGTAGAAAAGGTACAACATCCATATGACAGATAAAAGGTTTCGCTTTTTAAAATCCACTGCAGAGTTTACTTTACGGTACAGGTAGGAAATCATTTTTCAACATAGGTAAGATAATTACCTTTTATTTTACTGTAATAAGAAGGAATGAATGAGTTGAAGTATTCGTGATGAGAGTTCAATATTTTTGATCTGCTTCACCTTTATATTTAGATGAAAATGGGAAGAAAAATATTAAAATAAACATTTTAAAATTGCTTTGAAATGTTTCTGATGCTACGTCTGATGTTTCTCACTCTTCCTAAATAAATAAAATTTGTTGAAGTAATAAATTATCAAATTTTCAGCATAAATTTCTATAAATTTTTTCATTTTATAATCACAGATTTTAAAATGTATATATTTTTAATTGTTACACTTCTGACACCTGTATTTAATGCATAACATATTTTCTTTTTCGCAAAAAATAAAATTATTTCTTTTAACAGCTTATATTTGGTGTGATTATAATCTGTTCTTCCTAGAAAACAGAGATGAAATAGGTTAATCATTACAAAGCACTAATTTCAGATACTTTGGCCAGAAGTGGACAAGTTAAAACTATCAACAATCAAATTATTCATTTGAAGTTTATAATATAAAAAAACTGAAATAATTTTTTTCTTCAAAAATTTAATAATAATAAATACAATAATAACAAATACATAATACAAAATACAAAAATAATACAATAATACAAAAATTCAATAATAACAAATACAACACGCCTTCGGTGTTATTGTATTCTAGCCAATAAACCTGAAGGTAAAAGGTTAATATTTTCTTAACATTTAACAATAAAATGTCAGATATTTATTCAACAGTCACGAAACCTTACTACAGTATTTATTCCAATTCATAATGTTTATGTCGAAATGTGAAGAAATTCTGTTTGGCAGTTTGAATTTTTATATCTTACAAACGATTTTTAAATTTCTAATTTTAGAGTATGCATTTATAATGAGTTAATTTAAATTGTTTTATATTTTATTGTATAAAATAAATTACGCTTACAATTTCTAAACATTTAACTTGATAACGTTAAAAATATTGTTAAAGTTTTGATAACAAAATAATTCACTTTTCAAAATCAATTCTGAAGTTCTGAGATGATCAAAATACAAATCCCATCACTTTGTTGACAACTCAGTTTTCAGACCCGGTATGTAAAATTTGGCTTTAACCTAACGAAGTAGTAGTAATAGATCAATGTAATGTTTCATTGACATTGAAGAACATTTTCCTTAATAATGCAAAAAAGGAAATTTTTTAAATTTAAGATGATTCTGTTTATTTTAAATAAAAATAAGTTTGTCAGAGAAGTTTTTGTTTTGAAATTTTGAATAAAATTTCGACACCATGATTTACCAGAATGAATAAATTATCAAACAAATGATAACGCTCAGAATTCCATTGCAAAATAAATGGACATTTCATACATCTCTACTTGTAATGTTTGACTTTGGAACGTGGAGATTTTCGTAGAGGATGAGTTTATGGCCCATCGAAATAGAACAAAAAGCCACGTATCTGTATTTCCGGACTACAGAAATGACATTTCTCAAACAAACTGTACACAATTTCTTTTATCAGCATGATTTATAAGCATGAAGACCTCTTTTTAGTGTCCCACTTAACACAATTTAGTGAGAAGAGAAACTGGATCTACATATAAACAGTTGGGATATAGGGAAATAGTGCCATTGTCTTTTCACAAACAGATCTAAGTAATGTTTCGGAAAGTCGTTGTTTTTTCATTAAAAAAGAATGAAGTATAAGAAATATTTTTTTAAAAAAATAAGGTCATAAATCAAGGCTGTGGCTAATGACTTGGACCGGAATATAATTGTACCTATATATCACTCAGAATGGTTATTTAAGGGACATATGTGTTGTTGACGATATTCTTAAACATTTTATTTTGCTGTATGCTGGGCTCACAGGAAATTTCAGTCGACGAGAATGCTTGAAGTCATATATATATATATATATATATATATATATATATATATATTGGTGCTAGGTATGAAATGGCCAATATATCCAATCGACGTGAATCCAATGGAGCATGTAAGGGATATATTGTGAAGCTCAGTTAAGCCAAGGCCTCCTTTCGAACGGCTGTTCTTGTGGGCGAGTGGGAGAGAAGTGCTTCTGAATTTGTAGGATTATTTCGTCAATTTCAGACCAAGCTAATGTTCAGCTCTTCCGGAGTCCATTCGCATCACATTACTTTTCAAGAAAAAGAGTTGTTTGAAATTGTAGGCCCCCTTCTTCAATTTGTTTCCGTCCTTTTATTTTTAAAACGAATAGAATAATTTTAGGAATCAATTTTTTTAGAGCCATACGTTTCATGAACTATGTAGAAACGTCTCTTACAATGTTTTCTCAAAAGACAAATTGAACATATGTTTATCTTTCAATTTGTTGCTCGCTGTCTATTTTTAAATATTTTGCGCCTTTATTTAATTCTTTTTTTTTCTGACCTGATTTGAGATACATGCATATATACTACATCAGATTTAAGATTTATGATTATCTTTTTACAGACTTTGATTTATGTCCACTAGCGTAATTGAATTATATTTCTTAATGCAAATTATATAATTTAACCCTTTGTTTTCCGAAAAATAATTATATGCAAAATTATTCACCTAATATAAAAATTTGTTTATTGATATGAAAAATAAATGTACATAATTCTTTAAAGTCAAATTTCTTTGAAAAATTAGTCTATATCTCTTAACCACTTTTTAGGCGTTTTTGACAATTAAATTTGAAAAATAAATAAATAAATAATACATCAAAATGATGCACAGTCTTGAATGTGAGTCAGTGGCGCCATTAGAGTGCAAAGGTTTAAAAACAAGCAATCTTCATTCTGCTTGAATATTCTTTCACACACAGTTTCATAGAACATTACAGTAATTTTTTTAGAACTGCACAGAATAATTCGAAATGTTAGAAACGTGTTATTAGTTTTGATATATTGTATTGGAATTTTTTTATTTGTTGAATAATTTTAAAAAAATGCTAGCACTTTTTCTAAAGATTTAATATTAGTTTATCGGGAAAATTAGTCACTAGGAAATCGGTACACTCCCAAGAAATGTTTATGTATATGTAAAGAGAGTTATAAATGCATATGCTTGCTCCGTTATTGAAAAGTGGTGACAAGTAACAAGATTAAATATTTGAAATTCTAATTTTTAAAAGAAACACAAAATAAAAAGTTGTAATCTAGTATTTTATAGATTTGAATCATTTAACATTTTATAAAGATTAAAATAAAGGCTTAAGTTTTCTAAATTTAAGAAAAACGTCATAAAGCTTTTTTCTAATAATCCACTTGACTTGACAAAATAATAAGAATACTAACGAAATTGAAAACAATCTTTACCAAATCTCCAATAAATAAGGAATTAAAAAGTCATAGTATTGATTAAAATCAGACAAGCCATGTTTTTCAAACTGAAAAATAAATTTTAAAAAGGGAAGTTTCGGTTCATCTATGTTCACACTGCAAATTTCTTCTCTTTTTAAAACACTGAAAATTTTTCCTTGACAGTAAATAAAACGTCATAATCTAATTTAACTTTTAAATAGAAATCTATAAAAGTAAAAATTATCTGCATTTTTAAAATTACAAAAACGTATCATTATAATCGTTTCAAATTATCACCTGTGGCATAAATATGGTTCATAACACAATTAGTAATTTTTAATTTGAAATATTTTTCACCTTTCCTATTATTTCAAAACAAGCCAAAGCTCTGTTTTTCTAAACCAATAAAATCATGCGTAATTCTAATGCATTGAAACACAAACTTCATTTTTAAGAAACACCTATTGTATAGTTCTGATAAAGAAATGAAATAATGTGTAGTAGCTCTCAGATTTAATTTAGAAGCATATGATACTGGTGTTTATTTAAATAAAATAACAAACACAATGGCGATTTTCTCTGAGAGATTCGTGGTGACACGTACTTCCATCTTAGTGTTTGAACCCAAATGCGACTGTGGATATTTGTATTGATAATTGAACCCTATTGCGACTGTCAATGCTATCAATTCGCATTTCAATTTAGCAGTCGTTAATATTTAAAAATGTGTACGAATTTTGTTTGCTGTCAAGAAAGTAATGAAGTTGGAATACGAAGCTTCAGTTCTATGGCTATGCGAATTATTTAATTCAAATTTATTCTGTTATCTTGGAGTTAGAAAAAGTTGAACAAATTTTAAGTTTTATTATCCGGGACATCCAAATTAGGAATGGGGAGATCTCTGTTTAAATTTGTTCAAAAATATTGTTTCATTTCTTTTGCTGTTATTTGGAGAATGGGTGAAAAATAAATCAAACTAAAAATTTATAGCTTCAAGCAATCATTGTGTTTTCTAAAAAGGTACGTAAATATATAGAATTTAATTATGTGAATAAAAATGATTGATTTTTTTTGGTTTTATTTGTAGTTGTATAGAAGAAAATTTTAGGATGCTAATATAAATTAAATAACCCGAAAATTCAAAATTTTTACTTTTGAGATTATATGCAGATTAAATCAAAAAGATTTAGATAGAGCAAAGAGAAATTTAAATCAAATAACATGTATTAATTTCTTTAACTAAAAGGAATTACAATAGTTGTTTCCGAAGGCCTCTTTTAATATTTGCATTCGTATAAAAAGTGCAATTTACTTTCAAATACAGAATGGATTTATTTTTATTTAAATATTTCTTTTTTTAGGCAAGCAAATAATCAAGCCCATAAAATGCAATTTTTTTTTCATGAGCTGTTTTAAAAGTTGTTCTTGTTATAATTTGATTTTCAATGAAGTTTTTGTTTAGTTTTTTTGCCAAAGAAATTAATGTCCTTTTGAATTTTCTTTGAATTTCACAGCAGCAGTAATCTCTCTGAAATTCTCTCCCATAATGTCGAAGAAATGTTTTATCGTCTCCCCCTCCCCCAAGCACACGCAAACTGTGGACTAGGATTAAGACCACGAATACCTTGCATGATATTTGGAGAAAATAGTTACAAAATATTAATTGTTGGCACGAATACAATATTTTTACTACATCTATCATGCAAATATGCATTTCGAAAGGCACTTCTTCAGGTCGATTAATAACCAAAATTTCACATGAAACTACAACTGTAATTGCGAGATCATAAATCGAATTTCATTAAATTGTTATCATTAAATTACTGTATTTGATTTATTAAGTTTACATGCACCTTATTAACAGTACATTTACTATATCAAATAAGTTTTCTAAACATGTTTTTTTCTTCTATATAGAAATTCAACATATCATTTTAACCCTCTTTTAATGTGAGAAATCATCACTAAGCTTGGGAATAAACCTTATTCTGTCTTATTCAAATTATTTAAGAATTCATCTAAACGTAACGTTAATGTTTATTTGCAAAAAGGTATTAGCCACTCAGGCATTTTCAATTAATCATTCTATTGATTAAAATTAGGTGATATGATAACAAACAGGTTAAAATTGTATCCATGCTTAAACTCTTAAAATATAAAATTAAAAAAAATGTTTCTAAACATGTTTAATTTACTGTTGATTGCGAGAAGTGGTAATAACAATATTAATAAACAATACAAAAATAGAGTGATAATAATAGCACGTAATGAACTTAATATGAAAACAATAGTATTATATTTACTGAATTACTAATCTTTTTCCTCAATCAACAACAAAAAATTTTTAAATTTAAATATGCATTTAAAAACTGAAGTATGACCTGACTTTAACCTTAAGCTTTTTATAAAAGATATGAGAAGGTTTTATTATATTTTTTTAAAAAATGGAAGTCAAAAATTTCAAAGAATATAACACATTCTGTTCACAAAATCAGTCAAACCATTTTTTTTTCTTAAGCTCACGTATGCTCACGTATTTTCTTAAGCTCACGTATTTCTTAAGCTCGCGTTGCATATTTTGAGTGTTTCCTGCTTGATTTCAGTTTTTACAGCAACATGTCAAAACTCTTACAACGTTTTAATAATTTAGTCAACAGATTTTTCATCTATGAGACTTTTTATGATTTCTTTATGTAAAATATTTCCCCAGCTTTGTTATTGATGACAAGACCAACCCAATTGTCCCCTCGCCCATCTCAACAATAAATTCAGATAAAATTTTGAGAACGTAGTAACGATAGTGGATTTTGTAAAAATGTTTTTGTTAATTTTTGCTATTTTTTAAATTATTTTATTTGTAAATAAATCACTAATAGATGGAATCAAACAAAACAGCTTTTCTTCCTAACGTTTAATACGTTTTTTTTTGTTTATTTTCTCTAGTTTCTTGTAATTCAGTAATAGTTATTTTCAAATTTTAGCTGTCGTATTAAAGTCTTATGGCGGAAAGAGAAATTGAAGAGGGGGCGGTTAAAGAAGGAATTTCTTTTCTCTATTTTGCCTGCTTCATTATTTTTTACGTTAACCATTTGAGAGTGGAAGAGTTATTGGTATACGACAAGTGAAACACGATAGTTCTTCCCCGCCTTCAAACGGTTAATATAGGTTATATGTATTATTGTAATCGATGTGTTAAAAAACTGGTAAATAAATTGAATCAAAAGTCAGAAATAAAATTATGGTTGATTGCTAAATACATTTTTTATTGCTCATTTATCTTGGCTGAAATATTATCCACAGTTGTGAGTTAAGATATCTATTAAAATAAGGATTTTTAGACTGACTTTGAATAACTAAATGAGTGTGAACATGCATCCACTGTCAGGAATTATTTTTTTTTCTAAAAGACGTAAAAACTGTTGACTTTCTTGTGCATGTTTTATTACGGCAGCACACATTATTTTTCGAGAATAAAAATATGTTTTCAGAAAAGGCGAATTTTAATTGAAAAATGTCTGATTGACTCCACTTTATTCAGCTGAATATTTGTGTTTGTAATCGAGTACTTGAAAGAATTTGAATCTCATCGCTTTTATCAAATAGGCTACCAAGCCTTGCAAATAGCTGGGACTAATAATTTTTCTAAAAAAAAATAATTAAAATGTTATGCATTGAACTTGTATTCCTTCAGAACTTGTAACTGAACCAGACTTTTTTTTAAAAAAAAACATATTGTAATTCGCCATGAATGAGATATAGTATTTGGTAAAAATATTATACACTTTGTTCAGTTATCAAATGCTCAAATTTTAAAACTCTTATAACTCTGTGTCCAATTTCTCTAGAATATTGAAAGCATTTTATTAAATCGGCTTTAAAAAACCAATTACTAAAAGGATATATTTCAGCTAGGTATAGGGGAATCAATAAGCTTTCTTTCGTACACTATTAGATGATGGAATGTCAAAAGGTGGAATTCGATGCATTCACATATTTAAAATGTCTAAAAGTCTGACCTCAAGAATGAAATCTATAAATTAATTGCAACACTTTTTTTCTAAAACCTATTGATCTTAATTCCCTTATATACCTTTCTAGTATTAAAATTTCGGATGAAGATAACATTTTATTTAATTCATATGAAGATGCTATAACTTGGAGTAAAATCTCTCAAATATCTATACAGTATTAAATAATTAGAAGGGCATGGTGAATATCGAAAAGCCAAAAATAACTTTAATTTGTTGTTTGTCGTTTGAGGGAAAAGGCACGGACTTTGTTTTTGAAATTAAATTTTTTTTTCAGAAATTAATATCATTTAAAGCAAATACTTTTCATGTTTTCATGTTTCATGTTTACTACTTATAGAACGGAGAAAGAAAATTAAGCTGTATGGAAATGTTTTTGACAAAAGAAACAGGCTGCAAACTTAAAATGATCCTTAATCCATGAAACAAAAATGACCTTATTCTTTATTTCTATCTTAACTAAATACTTTTAACCAAAACATAGTATTAAAAATACTCGGAAGCAGGAAACTGAGATAATGGAGAAATTTTGATCATTTTTGTTTGATGTTTGAATTAATTATGTCATCTTCTTAAAAATCAGCTTTCAGTTTTTTTTAATTTTCTCTGAAAAAAATGAAAAGAATGAGACCAGTTAAAATATGGAAACCTGGGATGGAACATTAAGAATCACAAATCGATTTTCTTAACAAAATCTTGCTAAGAATCCGAAATCTTTTGTATTGTTGAAACATTCTTTCATTTTGTTCATATCATATTCAAATTGCCTCTAAACGATAAAACTTCAATCCTGAAGAGAAATCTTAATAATTGATACATAAAGAAATAACACTCTAATCTATAGTTTTCATCAAATTCATAATGATTCAGGTTTATAGTATTTTAAACGTAGTTAATATCTGCTTTTTCATTATTAATCCTAAATTTATCTATATCTCCTCTTGGATGCCATTACTTTGATGCTACTTTCTTGATTCTACATTACTTTGTCTATAATATCCTTGGTTACGAATGAGTCTCAAATGTTACTCTAGAAATACCTACACATTTAATAGATAGGTTTGCTGCTGCCAGCTAGGACAACAGCATCTCCCGTTTCAGTATGAGAAAAGGATTATTGTGCTCAAGACACTATGTGATGCTATTCAGTTTTCGTTGTCAATTAGATACTTTTTCCATTATAGATGTGGAAATAATAACTCGGTTAATCAGCGAGATAATTCTATGGAATAAATTTTTAATTCATGATAAACTTAAAATATCTCACCCATCAAAATCCAAAAGTAATGTAGCATTGATAAGAAATAAGCACCAGAAAAGTAGTGCCTAGTTTTGAAATTACCTCTCAGTAAACGAATGAAGTCTTTTTGCTTTATAATGTCAGTTTTCTCATTAGATTCACGTTTTCTAAATGAATTTCAATATATTTAGCAATAAATTTCATTCAAAGATAAAATTTAATTTCTTACCTACAAAAACAACTTGTTCCACTATAAGTATTATTCTGTATTTGCTTTCGAGCCAAAATGTAATCTAATTCATTTTTAATTTAATCCCAAGTCATTTTCTATACTCTATAAAAATAGAAATTTTAATCCTAAATAATTGTAAGCAAGTAAAGTCTTAACTTTTGAAAAAATAGTCTTAAAATTTGTCCCGAGTTCTTGCAATTTTCAAAGGAAATATCTATTGGGGGGGGGGGAAATATATCGGCATTAATGTTAGGCAATGTAAAAAATGCTTATTTTATATTTGAATGTCCTCATTAATTTTTTAAGGTATATCAGTTCATATATCTTTATAAATTGTAAGCAAAATTTATTTTTCTAAGCTCAGTTTTATATTAAATTTTTAAAGAAAACATTTAAATAACACTTCCTTTATAAATTTAACTTTGGAAGTAAACTATTAAATTAAATTTAGATACATTTAATATGCTTTAAATCCCCCTTTCTAGTTTTAACATTCATATGTAATAAAATTTATTTTCACACAGTGTAACAATTAAATTACAATTAATTAAACGTGCTTTAAATTACTGAGATTTATTTTACATGAAATCAGAAAAAAATTGCAATAATACTGACTTATACCCATAGTATTTCCATAACGTTGTAAGGATAAATTATGGGATTGATATTTCTCTCAAAACTAGCATTTATTCTCCGATGGTATTGCATGATTAATGGACATTATGTATCATGGATAATAAATTAAGGAATCTTGATAACTGGCTAATTTGCTCTCTACACCGCTACTCATGATGAATCATTTCTACTCTCTAAATTAAATGAGAAATCACTACATACATGAGTGAAATATTTCCATATTCCGAAATTCATTAGCGCCTTATCATGGCATAGCCTGGCGTCGAAGGTAAATTTAACTTAAATAGAAACTGAGCGTCGCTCCTCATTATTTCAAAGTAATAGAGGTTGTTTTTACACATCTCTAAATATATTCATATCTCAAATTATACATCTCTAAATGTATAATTTGTACATAATTAACATTTTAAATGTGAATTGTTGCTGTATTAAATAGTATAATCAACGTTTTTATTATTATTCATATCTCTGCAATATATTATTGAAGATACTTTTTTTCTTACTACTTCAAAGATCCGATTTGCTTATATATCATTTTATTTTTCAATTTAAATAAAACGGATATGTAAACAAGAGTGAATTAGGAATTAATATTTAAAAGTTGAGTTTTCATAGCAAATTTTATTTATTAAAAGCATACAACTTAGTATTTCAATCGAAATCTTCGTGAATTAAATACAAATAATTTTTCTTTTTGCCATATACTTATTTATTATAAATATCCTATCATATTATGCTTCAAGAAATTTTTTTATCCTTTAATAATATTTAGGATACAATATTTGAACTTTAGTAACAGGTATTGCTTGATTTGCAAGCATCAAAAAGGAGTTACTTTATTTAGAATTTTAAAATTGATTCAACGTTAAATTAAATATCATTTATACTTGAGGATTCTACTGAATTTTAGGCAAATTTTGAATAAAAGTTACCTTAATAATATCTTGATTTAAAAGGTATATATAAAACAAAATCACACAAAAATCTTAATAAAATTAAAATTTTATCTGCTCATCTTTAATTTTTTATGTGCTCCTACGTAATATAGTCATTTATGGATTTTATCAAAATTAAATGCATTTATAAAAGAATCTATCTAACATAGATGACAAGTTTGAATTTCGCTCATATAACAAATCAATTTATAATATCTGTTACTTTTAATAAGAATTTTAAAGTTAGTGATTTTAATGAATTAGAAATTTATATTTATCACAATTAACCCCAATTCTAATGAAAAAGTGATTTTTAGTAAATATGTCTAACAAGGGGTTTCATTTCTTTAATGCTTTCGCAATAAAACTTGATGTGACCCATAGTTCGAATCAAATTGTTATATGAGAGATTAGGCATCTTTCGATAATTCATATTCGTTCAGAGTTGTAAGGTAAGATGATGAGTGGCATGCAGTGAGATTTTATCCATTCCGCATCATTTCAAATAAGGCTTTTGAAGTCGATGAAAATTCTCACCGAAAGGGTGCGTTTAAAGGGTATACCATTATTATTGACGGGTTAATTAGCAGTGCTTTAAGTATTCAGATTTAATACAGAAATGCGAAGTTTTAAATCTTAAGGAGTTAAAATGAAAATTAAGTAATAATCTATGTGATTCTCAAAGAAAATTTGCAGAAAAACTCTGGTCTCTCAATGGATACTACAAGTCCAGAATTTTGTAAAATGAAAAAAAAAATGCAGGAAAATGGAAAAGCATGCGGATTTCTCATGAGCCGACCCCATATAAAGTAAGCCATCGAATGCAAGTCCCCAAAATTTCTCTAGAATATCCACCGATTCCGAGCAAGCATGCAGCCTTCTTTAAAAAAATCTGTATTTTGTTTTTTAGGCAGTGTTACCTCCAGCAGGAAATACTTGATTTCTATGACGAGAAAGGCTTAACATAGATTAAATGAAATTGAAAAAATCGAACTTTTGCTACTTACACTGCATAATCAGGATCGTACCCGGATTTTGCCCGGACTTACTTCCTCGCTTAAACAAAAACAAAAGAATATATTTAATTTATCTTTAGTTTCGTATGCAAACAATTTATTCTAAAAAGTGAATACGGATAAGTCATATACACTTTATAACAAAAAAATCGATGCACAAAGAAGCAATCATTCGATTCCTTTGAAATTTCGTATGTACTAGAATTTTGACCAGATGTGCAAATTATTAAATTTTGGTGTCCAATGAATGAATACTTAGATCTCCAGCGCATCGAAACTGCACATCCAACAGATGTAAGGAGATATAAGGAGCAGTTCTTCAACGGCTGTTAAAACTTTTGGTTTGATTGCGATTCAGATTACCTTTCATCAACTTAAAAAATTCCTCGCCGCAAGGTTCGTGCTCATTACGAGTAACTGTCAAAGATTAGCAGAGGTCGTATCATTGGATTGAAAGAGGCCGGTTGGGCAAATCGAAAAATCGCTCATCATTTGAGTTGAAGCGATGCGGCGATGCGGCGATTCGGAGATGCTGGCATGGATGGGTGGAAAATGACAGAATCCTGCGTCAGGATGGTAGAGGTCGAAATAGGGCCACAACAGATCGTGAGAACAGAGTGATTGCCCAATCAAATGTCACTGCGCCTTCTTCATTTTTATCAACCATCAGACGTTCAACCCAAACACCGGTGTCCACCATGGCCATTCATAGACGGTTGAGACAGCGAAATTTAAGCTCTCGCCGACTGTTACGCCACCTGCCACTCACGCCTGCACACTACCAAGCCAGATTACAGTGGTGCATTGCTCGATCAGGTTGGAATGATGCTGACAGAGGATGTATAGTCTTTAACGACAAATCTAACTTCCAACTGTGTCCTGACGATCATCGAAAACGTCTTTGGAGACATCCAGGGCAGAGGGGGGATCATGCTTTCACTATTGCATTCAACACCGGCCCTTAACAAGGCATAATGATCTGGAATGCCATTTCCTTTGATAGCCGGAACCATTTGGTCATCGTGAGAGGTACAGTTATTGCGCAGCAGTACGTCGACGACTTCCTAAGACCCGTTTTGCTACCGTTCTTTTTGCAGTATTCTCTGTTGGGTTTTTAGCAGAACAATGCCACACCACATACGGCATGTGTTGGTATGAACTGTCTGCAAGCTTGTCAAACACTTCCTTGGTCTGCAAGATGGCTAGATATCTTTCCCATCAAGCATGTCTGGGATATGATGGGAAGACGATTGCATCTGACACGGAATGGTGATAAACTCGTTCGACAATTGAAGTGAATTTGGATGGAAATACCGAAGGAGACCATCCAAAAGCTTTATCAGTCTATGTCATGCAGTGTGGCAGCATGTATCCAAGCTAGAGTCGGTTCAACACTTTTTTGAACTTGTTACTGTAGCTCTGAAATAAATTATTCAATTGTTCTGAGATTTTAATCATTTACTATTCTGTACATTCTCTTCCTATTCAACAATTTTCGTCTCAATCAGACAATTCTTTCTAGGTGCGTCGATTTTTTTCTTATAGAATATATACACAAGTTGACCATAATTAAACGACCCTATTTTAAAGTTACAAGCGAAAATATTTTTCAGAAAGTTATATAGGACATAATGAAGGGATGGGAATTTGTTTGAGCGAATGAAAAAAAAATAGTTCAAACTTTCATCATTAGGGGCAGTTTTCCCAACGAATTGAGCATTTAGAATATTTTTGACAAATTTAATTACAACAAAACGTGTTCAACATGACGGCCATTATTTTCCGCTACCATCTGTAATCGTAAGATAGCATGTTCCACAGTTCACCGTAGTGTGATCTGGGAAATAGTAAAAATGCTGTGGGATGCCGCTTTTTAAATCAGACAAAATTTTTGGATTATCAAAAATACCAGATGTTTAAAAGCCCCAAAGCCAAAAGTAACATGGATTTAGGTCTGAAGACCGGGCAGGACACAGATCACGAAAATGAAGGCTGAAGACACGTTCTTCTGTAAAATGATTATGGAAAACGTCCTTTACTCAAGGCTAATTAGCGGAGAAGTTCAAACTTGTATGCGAATTGTGCTCGAAAGGCATTGACATGCTTACAAATTCGGAACAATTTTATTCTGAGTTAATTATGCATATCGCTGTCCGGTGTTCGAATATGTTACCGGGTCTCTCGCACTGCAAAGGGACTTGTAAGGTTGAGTATAAATTTTTTCGATCTCTAATTCGGCAGTTGTGAGTATTCACCGAGCTATCCAAAAAATGAGCTTCGTCTGTCCAGAGAATATTCCGGGGCCTCTCAACACTTTAACTAACAAAGCTCGATTTGGTAACTGCAAAGACATTCTGATTAGCAATAGCGACATATAAAAATCTCAGCGAAAGCTTTTGTGTTTCATAACAGATACTGCATGAAGTTCTTTCAAATCTCTTGTTCGAAATTAGTTTCGGAAAAAATTTTCTTGCAAGATTTTTTATTTGCTCAAAATATTTCTCATCCCTTCTTTATGCCGTATACAAAATTTATAACTTTCTGAACAATATTTTCTTTTGTAGGCAACTTTAAAGTAGGTTCGTTTAATTATACATACACTGTATATAATAAAAAGTAGGAGCTTTTTGAATGCTGACTTGTAAAAAAAGGTGTCTAACTTGTAATGGATCATATAATATAATTTGTTATATTTTTTTCAAGTTTTGAAGTTATTTTAAATTAAAATTTTATGGCACTATAAGGAAATATTTGACTTATTCTAATATAAATCAAAGTAGGAATATAAAATAAAAAATAGATCAATAAATTTCGATGCCCTTAAATTTATTATTTTACATATATCAAAATTTACAAATATCAAAGTATCCGAGAAATTGTTAGATACGTAAGTGTAATTTTAGAACAACTTCTTTTAGAAAGAGCAGATAAGCCTTTTATGGATTTTCACTAAAACAAAAAATGCAAAAACTATGATTTTGGTCAAATTTTCGCAATGGAGGTTACCGAAACCCTTCTTAAATAGAATCAAGATATGAAGTATTAAATGAGATGAATAACACGTAACTTATCTAATAGTATCAAATAACTACTTTTAACTAAATTGCAAAATCAAAGCGCCGATTTCTAGAAGTATTGAAATAAAATTTCTTACTATATTTATTTCCAAATATATCAAAGTGGAAAAAAGTATCATACCTTTCAATTTCAAATTGGTATATATATCAATGTTCTTTTAATACATTTTGTAAAAATAATTCTTAGCCATCTGGCAAATTTCCCAGCTTTTTGAAATCACTTTTCCTTGCTTAGTTGAAAGAAATGCTACTAAGACGACTTTCTTTGAAAGTATTCACATTAAACTGGTGAGAATATTTTGTCTAATAAATCTTTTTTCCCTTTATCAACATTTCGCTTGAGAGCTAAAATGTGACACTCTGTCGTTTAAATTTAGATGTGAAAAAATTTGGGAATTTAAAACTATACTTTGATAATATACTAAAATTGTAATGTATCTCATCAAGAAAAATATTCAACCTAATAATGAAAATTATTATCCAATTAGCAATCAACTTAAAGAAACATAGTTATAATTCGAGAAAAATTTTTTACTCTTATCTTCGTTGAATGTTTCTTCTTTTCTTTTTTTTTAGTTAAAGATATTTTATTTTTTATTAAAATTGATTAGATTTTGTTAACATGTTGAAATGTATTTTAGTCTTTCTATTCAAAAAGTGTTAAGAGATATTACGACTTCGATTAGTAATTACTAACTATTCATTATTTTTAAAAATGTTCTATGTTTTTCTTCGATGAATATAACTGTTCCACTCCCAACCTAATTCTATTAATTATAGATTAAGCTCACATTCATTCTCCCCCATATGAATTTCTAACTTCATTAATTCTAACCATTGATTTTAAAAAAATGGAAAATTATTCAGATATTTTTTTTTTCACTTTTGAGCTTCTGATTAGTTTAAACCTATTAAAATAAAATTCCCTTGGTTTTCACTTTTTATTCGTTTCAATATTTTAACAAATATAATTAAGTGCTAATATTTTATGGGAAATCGTGGTACATATATGTAAACCATAGCTTATATTTTCTAGCTCTTAACAGATATAGGCAATAATTTCATTGCAGTCAGAAGCAAAATTTTTACTTAAAATCGTGATGCATTATTTTAAAATATAATCAAACCTATTCTTCGGGGCTTAAAAGTGTCTCTTTCTGATTTTTTTATTTCAAATAATAAGTGCAAATTATAATTTAACCGATATTGACAAGCATATACATAGGACTTTAACTCAATATTTTATTATTTATTCCACACTATTGCATAGTAAGTTCGTATTAATCAAGCCCCTAAAATTGTAAAAAACTGAATTAGCAGACCTCAATTAGGATTCTGAGATGCATTATTTATTTGTAAATTGCCATTTAATATCTACATTAAAAAATCACATTTCCATTTTCTCAAAACATTAAAATTGTATAGTTATCACTTTAAGTAATCAGATTAATTCGAACAATTTTATATGTACAGTTAATAATAAGCATATAGAATCGATTACAATTTAAATAGATCTCCATACCGATATTACTTTAAAAAAATTAAAATAGGGAAATCCCTGTTAAAATTTAATAAAATTTGGCTGAAACCTTAATTTAAAAAATTCAGAAAGTAGGCACAAAAAATATTTTATTTTCTGTTCTAGAAAGTAACGAAAACTAATGTTTCAAAATGCAGAGTACCGGTGATTAATGTGTGATTAGCCTCAATTTCTAATATATGAACACCTCTAACGACAATACAGACACTAGAATGCACAAAACAAGAGGAGGTCTTAATTTAGTTGAAAATAAGCCCATTACTGTTTTAAAGTTTATCTTTAACCTTATAAGAATACAGTTTGAGGGAGATGACGCAACCCTCTGGGGAACCCCAAAAACTCATATTCGCAGAATTTTCTGGTTAAATTATAAGCAGATTGGTCTGATCAGGAAGGTATTTCAACTCCAGCTTAGCATTTTGGTTTAGCGTTATATCTTGTAGGGAAGTATAAGTCATTTAGGGCATTTACAGAAGAAAATAGGGAAAAGTATGAATATCTCTATATAGAATTAATGGTCCATGATAAAATACTGACATTCATAGTTATTATTGCTTATACACTAGGTTTGAGTCACATTCTGCCTTTTTAATGATAAAACGGGGATTACACAGGCTCTCTTCATACAAATAATTAGCTAATAAAATTTTCCCTTGCCGTTGATTAGTCCATTGATTTTCAGTCCAAATGACATGTATGCCGGTTTACACCAATCTTTCATTTCGGTCGCGGGATTTGAGAGTCGTATTTTTTGGGTGTCTCATATACGACATAATTTTTCTTGCTAGCAGATTATCTGGATATTACTATGTTTTAGAAACATTTCAGCAGTTTATGAATTACAAAAGTTCGCATTCAGTAAATTTTCTGCATAATTTATGCCCTGATCTCCTTCTATTACTCTAAATCATGAAATCTTAATTCTTTATGTAAATTATGTCAAATACTCATATTTAAATCATGCCAATTTCAAAATTTGACTATACAATTTTTGATTGCAAAATTTCGATTGCAAATATTTTTAAAGCATTTATACTAGACCAATGGAATGAATTTGTATACTATTTGCAAATGAACTGAGGAATTTATATCGCAATTAAATTGAATGTCATAAAATCCTAGACAGTACAATCTTTTTTTCTTATGCCCATTCTGAATATTTTTATTTTCTATTTAAAATTATAATAAGTTTGTAAAACAGGATCAATGGCGATTGTCAATGGATAAGTGACTAATCTAGAAATATATGTATTTATATTAATTAACATAATTTTTCCGAATTTTGTTTAATTTTTTTTGTTATAATATATTTTTACACAGAATAGTAAATATCATTTGCTGAAGACACTCACAATAATATTAGTAATATATTTTCTATATAACTAACAAACCTTTAATGCATTTCAAATTTCATATCTGCTTTTACCATATACGAAAAAATTCTAAAACAGTTGATTCAATTATTTACGTATATAAACGATTTTAATATTTTTTTAATTATTTCATGACATGTAAAAAATAACTATTCATCTTTTATAATTATGACATTTATTGAAATTAAATATTCATTGAATTTTAAAACTTATAAAGCATATTAAAAAATAAATATTATCACATATGCCAATTCTTAATTTTATAATTTAGCCCCCTTTTTTATTTCAAAATATACAAAAATTATTAGAAACATTTTAAATCATTATAGAACTCTGGACTTCTTAATTTAATATCCGAAATTTGTGTTTTCCTGAAATTATTTATACCAAAGGAAAAATTAATTTATAGAAATTTATAGAAATTATTTATGGCTAAAATTTTCACAAAAAAGACATTATCACAATCGTATTTTGATTGAAATAGCATTCATTTTTGAATTCCTGTTCAGAAGTTTGCATAACAAAGACTGCTTTAATAATGTAAATAGACCTTATAATATGCATCCATAATCAGACATATCTAAAATTCAGTGAGATATTAAAAATAAAATTTCAAATTCCTCTTAATAGAACAGATTTTATATGTTTTGAATATTTTATATATTTAAAATACAGCTGTACAGCTAATTACGGCTGTATTACTTTAGCTTTGTATGAAAACTAATTGTAGGTAGTCACATTTTCTTTACGTAAGATGAATGATATTTCGTTTATCATAACAGCTTAAATTTGTGATAAAAATAATTTTAAAAAGCTTTTAGGAAAACTTGAAAAAAAATAAAACGTGATATTAAGATTGATATATTGATAAAAAACTTCATATTGCATAAATAAAAAGCATTGCATTATATTTAATTCTATCTATTATATTAATTCCTTTTCCTGAAAAATACGTTAAACTTCGTTGCTAAGTGTTATCGGCTCTCTATTTTAAGATAAGTTGGAAAATATTTTAGTATGAGACTTTTCTAATGAGTTTAAACATCTCCAAAAGATTTACCTTGCAGTTTTCCTTTATTACTATATAAGGAGTTACCATTTTAATTTTTAATAAGTGCAGTAATTGAAATTTCTGATTATTTAGCAAAGACGTTTATGTATTTTAGTTGTTTTTATATAACAATTAGAGAAATTATTTAGCTCAGAATTTGTAAAATGGTAATTGAAGTTCAAAAGAAAATATTGCTAAATTGTCTGATGGTAACAATCCTATGTTCGAACATTAAAAATTAATTGCTCATTGAACAGAACTATTCACAAAATAAATATTTAATTTACCGAATATAAGAATGCTTCAATTTGAAGTCCTACATGATGACTTTCAAAATATCACATAAAACAATCTGAATAGATTTTGTTTCATTATTCAAATTGTTAATTGTTTATTAGTTATTTGTTTCATTCATTATAAAGATGCTAATGGCAGGAAAGAGGGTTTATTTTAATGTATTTGCAACATCGTGTTACTAATAGATTAGATTAAATCTTTGCGAATTTTGGATGTTTCGTATTGATCTCATTCGAATATTTTAAGTTAATCATTCTCACAAACAAAAATAGGAAAATCATAAATTAAATGGAATATATTATTATTCAAAAATAAACCCACATGTAAAATATTGTTTTAATATTATTTTAAAATAAATTTACTACAAAACATAACGGAATCGACTCTTAAAGATTTCTCTGGGATAAATAATAAAGATCATTTCTGGTTCTGTTTTATGGAAAATGTATAATTATTAAGATTATAATAATATATGAGTCATTAACAACTAATACATAGCATAATGAATATGAAGTTTAGGAACGCATTATCAAATATTGAAGCGACTGTCAGAAGTCAGTCGTTATGATGACAAGCATTTTTTTTGTTCGTAATTATGAAATATTCGTTCAAAGGAGATCATTTACAATTCCTGATGGGAGAACATACTCTTTGCCATTTTCGTCGGGAACAGCTTTTTTGAACAATGATATGTTAGGGTCGACGACATGACAGATAGAAGCTGTTGTACCAGGATCCAATTGCTTCGTAAGAGATTGGATGGTGATGGATCCCTGTATCGATGAACTCGTTTCAATTCAAATCACTTATATTTAAAAAATTAAGATTCAAATCAGGAATGAGGCAGAAATTTTACAGTGCATTTAGATTCCTATACGCATGGATGGATAAGTTTTGAAACGAAAATCATAGAAATTTAAATAAAAAAGAGCAATAAAAATGTGCTGTTTTTAGGAATTATTTATAAAGCTATTTTATCCTAAATCTCAAATTCTTTATATCTAAACAGAAGCATTAAAATTGTAAAATGATTTTTTTATTATTAAGTTTGTGAATTCACACAATTAAAATATGAAATTTTGAATTGAAATGTTATTCCCTACAACATTGAGAAAGTCATTTATTTATCTATTTTTATAATTATATTAAAACGAATGAAAAGAGGAAAACTATGCGTGCTTGTTTTATTTGAGATAAAAACAGAGAATTCATTGCGGTTTTAAATAAGTAATGTAAAAGCAATTAAAATATTACTTTGAAAAATTAACTAAATAATTTAAAGTACTTCTAATATCTCCTACTTTTCTAAAGAAACTGAATTATTTATCTCAAATGCACTATAAGCTAAAGTCAGCTTCTATATCTGTAGTAATTGTAAATAAACAAGTTATATAAGTCAATTCCTACCAACGTGAACAAAGAAAAGTTTTATTTTAGTTACTTTTTATTAAATAATTACAATTGTTGTTTTCATGCTCCACTTTTCACCGGAAGGAGGGGTGCAGTAACTTCTGAGGGTATGAACTCCTGAGACCCGAGGGTAGAAGTCAGACTTCTAGCTCAAACACATCACAAACACTTTTTACGGAGTGGACTTCATTCATGCCTTTCGTTCATTCATTCACAGATCATATTTTAGAATTAGAGAACAAGTACCTCTGACCAGTACCCCCATCGGTATTACTCTCGACATGGACGACTTTGGGACAGTGACAGATTTAGCCTCCTCCACTCACACACAGTCTTCGGCTGGCGGATTAGAACTGCTCTCCGAAGGGTTACAAATCCAACGCCTTACCAACCAGGTTATCCAGGCCTGATAATAACTCTTACTATAAACAATTGATCAAAAAATTATACTAGCGTTAAATTTCCAAAGCCAAATGAGGCAACGCAAAATTCGTAAATTTTCTACACTAGTTGGGATACTTATTTTAATTTTCTTTATTATGCATTATTTTAATTCGAAAGTACTTCAAAATGAATCCGAAAAAGTGATTAATTAACGATGTTTAATTTTGGGAATCGACTGCATTCGAAGACATGTTTTTGAAAAATTGGATTTTTAAAAAACTATTTATAATTTTCAGATGTATTGTCAATTATAAACACTATAAGAAAAGAAACATTTGAAAGTCTAATTTGAGAAATTGGGAAATTTAACCAAATCCGTTAACATTCTACGCAAAATTCTAATACAGCAATATTCGTTGTACTTAAGATATGTAATTATATGATTGAAATGAACCAAAATATAAGAAACATCATCATCTGAAAAGAATTTATGGGTAAAAATATACGTATATTTGCATTTTTTCCATAAATTTCCAACTTAATTTTTCAAAAAACACCAATAAAGGAAAAAGTAGTTCAGCAACAATAAAACTTTTGGTTCATTTCATTACCAATATTAATTGAAGTACACGCTGCAATTTTTATGCAAATACCTCTAATAGTTTTTGAGACATTATGTTAACGGTAAATTTTTTTATTAAAACTAAAGTTTCATGAAAATTGAAGTTAAAAACCAAATTTTAGTTGGGAAAATATAGTTCCTATTATTAAAATTGTTTAAAATTTCCCTTTATGATATGTGAAACCTTCCTTTCCCTCAATAAGTCAGCATTTTTTTTATTTCAGAAGGCAGAAACTTTTTTTCTGTTTTCTAAGGGTTTATTATTATTATAATTATTTTGCTAGTGAATGTCTTTTAGAAATATTAATTTGCATATAATTTCATGAACTCAATTTTAAATTGTTTCAAATTTCTAGTAAGCCTTTTATACCCCCATTGAAGCACTGTTATAAATAAACCTAACTGCGAGGTTTGCAACTCGACAAAATGGTCTATCGGTACAAAGTTTCATAACATGCCATTAAAACAACATTGTCATTTTACAATTTTCCGTTTAAACATTTACACAGTAATTCCTGTTTGCATAATTTCATATAAGCAGGTTTCACTTTGTTTATTATAAGTGGTCGAAGTTCAGCTGATTTATCCTGGAATGTTACAATAACTGTCATTACTGAGTTTTTGAGAACTTGCAGCAGTAAGAAGTAGTAGAATGAATTTCACTTTCAGTATCTTTTTTAGAATATCCAGAATTGTACTGATTTCTGGAGAATTTTCGCTTCTTCGAGCTATAATTTTTCTGGTGACCCATTTTAAAAACGTTAAAATCTGTATACATTTTTAAGAAAATAAAAATTTTTTGACAAGAAGCAAAATAAAATTAGAAAAGCAAGCAAGAAATCGTAAACTGAACAGTAAGTGAACAGAAATGTTTACAATTTTTCGCAAAGAAATGAGGAAAATATGTGTTAAAAACGTATGGCTTGTCAACATCAACATACACTGAAGTGACAAAAGTCATGGGATAGCAATATGAAAATATACAGATGGCAGTAGTATCGCAGCGAAAAAGTATAAATGCGCAGTTCATTTTCCAGAGCTTTCATTTGTGTTCAAATTATTCATGTGAACAGGTTTTTCGTGATTTATGGTGGCACGACGAGAATTAACAGACTTTGAACGTGGAATGTTAGTTGGAGCTAGACGCATGGTTCATTCCATTGCAGATATCGTTAGTGAATTCAACATTCCGAGATCCAGAGTATCAAGAATGTGCCAAGAGTATGAAATTTCAGGTATCCCATCCCATCATGGACAGCGCAGTGGGCGACCACCTGCACTAAACGACCGAGGCCGCCGATGTCTGTGTAGAATGGTCAGTGTTAATAGACATGCAACACTTCGTCAAATAACTGAAGGAATCAATGTGGGACGTACGAGGGATGTGTCCGATAGGACTGTGCGGCGAAATTTGTCTTCCTTGGGCTATGACAGCGGAAGACCGACTCGAGTGCCTTTACTGACAGCAAGACATCGCCTGCAGCGACTCTCCTGGGTGCGCGAGCATATCGACTGGTCCCTAGACCAGTGGAAAACCGTGGCGTGGTCAGATGAGTCAAGATTTCAGTTGTTACGAGCTGATGGTAGAGTTCGAGTGTGGCGCAGACCCCACGAAGCCATGGACCCAAAATGTCAGTAAGGCACTGTTCAAGCTGGCGGTGGCTGCATAATGGTGTGGGCTGTTTTTACATGGCATGGACTCGGTCCTCTGGTGCAACTGAACTGATTATCGACTGGAAATGGTTATGTTCAGCTGCTTACAGATCACTTGCAGCCATTCATTGACTTCACGTACACACACAACGATGGGATTTTTAGGGATGACAATGCGCCATGTCTCCGGGCCAGAACTGTTCGTGATTGGATTGAAGAACATTCCGGACAATTCCAGCGCATGATCTGGCCACCTAGATCGCCCGATATGAATCCCATCCAGCATTTAGGGGACATCATCGAAAGGTCCGCTCGTGCCCAAACTCCTGCACCATCGACACTTTCACAATTATGGGCGTCGATACCGACAGCATGGCTCAATATTCCTGCAGAGGACTTCCAACGTCTTGCGGACTCCATGACACGTCGAGTTGTTGCACTTCGCCGGGCAATAGGAGGACCAACACGATATTAACAGTCATCCCATGACTTTTGTCACTTTAGTGTAAAATAAAAATACTTTATAAAGTAAAACCAAAATAAAATATCAAAATTTAGAAACTAAAGGCCATTTTTGGTTTTGGAATTCCCGATTTATTTTGTTTAGTTAAATTATTTTATAAACGCTATAACTTTTTTTTTTTCTAAATTACTTAGGAACAAAAGATAAACTATTTTGAAAAGAGGAAAGTGTGAACAATATGAAATAATACTTTAAAAAAATTCGCCAAACTGGTCGAAAACCATTGTTTTTAACGTAGTCAGATACCTCAGAAAATATTCAGAACCATTTGAAATAATCGGTCGAAAACATAAAAAGCTTAACTTCATTGGCTTGGAGAAAAAACAAACTGAATTCATTATTTCATTGGCGATGGGGAAATGTAGATTTTTAGCCAGGAAGTTAGTTTTTAATTAATTCATAAAAAATTAAGGTATTAACATTTCAAAAAGCTGTATTAGCATCAAATGTCATCCTTTACAAGTTTTAAAAAATTACGATAACTAGAGTAGATGAATAAAAAGTATTTTATTATTTATTGAAAATTTGAACAAGATATTTATATATAGGGAGAGTGTGAGCTAATATTAGCAATACGAAAAAAAGAAAGTAGATAAATATTATTGAATGTTTTAAAATTTTTGCGATTTTTTTTCCTTCATATATAGAAATGTAAGTAATCATCTGAGCGCTATGACACGCTATAAATTTTTTTTTTTATGTTGAAAATAATTAGTATTTAAATTTGATGAAAAAAGGAAACTGAAATGCATTTTTCCCCCTCATTAGAAATTTTTTATTTCGATAACGTAAAAAACGACTGCTAATAAATAAACAACTGAACCACCTAAACATGAATTTAAAAAACATCTGAATGCTTCTCTGAAATTTTCGCATTGTTTTATGGAAAGATTATCCTAATATGCATTTTCCTTCATACCAATAAATAAAACATGATGTAAGAGTGATAAGAATCATAGGGCATGAAAACGTAAAATCTTTCGCCATTTTATCTTGTGTGTATATAGAATGTAATCTTTTAAGTTGAAATAGGAAAAGAAATGAAGAGTATATTGACATCCTAATTTATTTCGTCTCTAAATGAACATAAGAAATTCCATAGCTTTTTGAAAAAATTATATTTCAAGGATTCTCTTTGCAGATCGCAAGCTTTTATCGAGCTAAGCCTATTTGACTCAGCTTCTTGAAAGGCAGGAGTACGGTATACATAAAAATAAACAATTCCTTCATTTTAAATTTCATTTTTTTACGCTTTCATGCTTTATTAAATATGGAAACTTCCAATAATCAGTGCAATTATAAAAATTCTGCTTTTAGTATAGTTTCTCAACAAGATAAAGATTCCTAAAACTGAATGAATTTATTCCATATATTCTAAAATAATAGAGCAAGATTCCTTCCTTTCGTCCTTTAGTTTCTGACAGACGGAAATTAAAAATTATTGTTAAAACCAAGAAAAAAAGAATAAGAATACAAAAAAATGAATGAAACAAGTTGAAATAATCTTAAATATTTAAAAGAAGTAATTAACATATTTTCTTCCAAAAGGATAATTTTTCAATTATTAGGTGAAATAAAGTTTTTCATAAAGAATTTGATAAATTATAAGTCTTCAATCTGGTTTTGAAAGCTAGTAAAATTTCCAATGCTTGATATCAATTGAGATAAGTAAATATTATGTAAGATTATAATTTATACATGCAGAATGTAAACGAACATAAATCGCTTTTTTATCTTATCGTCGGTTGCCAGCGGTCAAATGAAAACATTGTACGAATTTCAGTCTGCTTCATATAGTATTTTTATAGCTGCATTGAATTCGACGCTTCATTTAGTTCATTGATGGAAAGGCCCGATATTACTAAAAATGCTCTGGGGTGTGTTTGCTCTGTTTCTATAAAGTTTATTTAGTGAAAGGAAATATCTAAACAATAGAAACTGGCTTCAAATCGAAGCCTTAATAGAATGCAAAAATGAAGTTCCGTTGCGTAGTCACTATGTCTTAAGTATAGAAATGGATGTTCATGTCTACTCGAATAGTTATTGTACAAAAATGCTTTGGATTATCTTAACTCTGAAAAAATAACCTTTTCGGTGCTATTAATTTAATGCTTACAATTTTTCTTTCAATTTAAGTTCAGTTTGATTTACAAATGAATTGATATAATGTTTTTAAATGTTATAATTGAATTAAAACTTTTCCATCAAAATATTCTGTTTTGCCATTTATTAACTTCTAAATTCCACTTTACTCTTGTAATTTATACACTTCTGTTTTCAAGTCAACTGATTCAATCGGATGTATTTTTTCAATGAATTTTTACTATATGCATTCTGGATGAGTCATTTGAGAGTCAATAATCTTGGCTCAAAAGTTGATCCCCAAAGACGGCTAATTTAATTAAATCGGTACCGTGCGACGACTATCTCTTCAGGCATTAATAACCGCTTCTTTCTTCTATAAAATGGATTATAAATACGCAAATGAGATGAAACGGAAAAAGATTAGCTATTTATTTCAAATTTTTATCGATCTAAAATTTCGTTTTTAGTTATAAAGAGAGTAATAATCTGAAGTTTATTAATATAAATAGTTACAAATATTTTTTTCAAATTACCTCTTTCAATTCGATTCTTTAAAAGGATTAAAAAATAAGGTTATAGTAATTTGGTAATTTTTTAACTTCATGGTAAACAACCCGGCTATAGAATTTAACAAAAATTAACATTGTAGAGTTTGTATATAAAGGTTTTCACCCAAGACTTTTAATTTATTTTTTACAATGCTCTTGATATTTTTCTAATAAATGGAACATTATTTTATTTTGTGAGGATTTTCTTGGTTGAATAATAATGTGGAAACAGTAAATTGTAAAAATTACTTTGGAAACTTTCTTAAAGAAATAAATCCTTAGTCCCGACGAAAACAAGCCTTTTGTCCAGTATGCAGTGACTTTTCTTTCAACACTGAGCCGCTTTCTCATATCATTTGACGAGGAATAAATTGAAGATGATATCTATAATAATAACTAATAAAATGGTTTTTTGGTTTCCTCTGCCTACAAAGAAAACCATCACCTTTAAAATTAATAAACGGAAAATAATTTATTTTTTTACAGCGTGATGATCTGTGGATATTTTACATGTTCATGCTACGAATACAGTAATTATTAATAGCTTTATTACTTTATCTTCAAAATTAATTATGATTTACTTAGTATTATTTTAAAAGTTTAAATTAAAAAAAAATCTATTCCATAAGTATAATTTGTTAAATTGGTTTATCACTTATAAGTAGAAAGAATTAAATTGTATTTAAGGAAAATATAACAGGACAATGTAGCTTGAAAAAGTAATGCAAAATAAAAATATTCTATCATAAAAATAAATGAATTAGTATTATAATTTTATTTTGAATAATTTGTCTTTCCTATAAATATGTCAAGTTAATAAAAACTGCCTCAAAAAATATCCATTCATTTTGATGTTAATTGTAAGCAGTCAAAGGAAACAAATTAAAATCTGTACGTCTGTATACTATATATATAGATATACAGGCTGATCGGTAAACTCTTCGAAATGGCGTCTCATAGAGCCCGAGTTGTAATGTGTATCTATAGTAAAGTGATCGTGCTGAATTTATTGATACAAGTTATGGCTTCTCTAACAGGAAAATAAGAATGTTACAAAAATAATTGAAACAAATTAAGAAGAATGGGCAAAAAGTCCAGTTACGAAAGTAAACACTACAAAATAAAAACACATTAATTTTCATGAAATTATTTGTAAAATTAGCGGAGATATTTACGATTAAAATTATGTACTATCTCTGGCTTGAAAAAGGGTTCATATAAAAGTGCAATATTTATTCTATAATATTGTCGTAGAGTTTTTTAGAAGCAATGAAGACAGAAAACATAAATAAGAAAAATAAATCTTTTAAAAAAACTTACTCAAGTGGAGTGGGTATAATCTTAAAATACCTTTTTCAATTTTAGACCAAAACCTTTTCAAATCAGAGGAAGCTCATAATTTTAACCACAAATACCTCTGCCAATTTTACAGATAAAACTATTAAATTTTTTTCTGTTTTTTTAAAATTATATAATGGATCTTTTTTCGAGATTGAATAGTCATTTTCTTTGTTTTTTTTGTTTGAGACCCGATTCCGTAGAATAGCCATCGTGTAGAGGGGTCTAGTGCACTTTCCTTCCTCTGGTGTGCAGTGGAGAGGGTAGAGACATCTCCGATGTCGTCCTTATCCTCTGACCATAGTTCAAAATTACTAGGTCTGTCTCAAAGTAGACCTAGTTTTGCTTTAACAAGGGACGTTAATATAACTAAACGAAATCTTTATTTCTTCAGTCAATTTTTGTAAAATCATTATTTCGAAGCTAGAGACACTATAACAAGTCTCAATAAATTGAGCGTAGTCCCTTTACTGTATGTATATATTACTTTCCTTGCAATACGAGATGCCAATCTGAATTTAAAAAGAGATTTAAAAGAACTTTGCTGATATGCCTACATATGAAAACAAATTTGACATTCTGTAGATAACATTACAACAATACAAATACAATTATGTTTCCATAGCTTGTAAAATTGCTCAATGATATAGAGTGAAGTAAAGATTCTGATGTTAATACGTTTCTTGTAAACACAAGGAATAAAACAGATTCTGTATGCAAATCTTCTAGAGTCCAAGAAATAATTATTTATATAAAGCAGTACATTTGCAGACTAGTTCATTGATTGAAATGTGCAGAACTAGATGCATTTAAAAATAAGCTAAAACACAAAATAAAATAAAGAAGGTATTTAGGAGGATGCGAAGAAATATCAAAATATTTCGCTCTTTGTTTGTGCTGTGCACAATACCTTTAGTGAGTGCATTTTCTGTCCCTGACGTCAAATTCAATTTGAAGTATCAAACTACATGATTTGAAAGTCAAACATTAAATATGATCCATTGTACAAGATTCTGACATAAAGGAATCTCTGTTTTTTCAACTTGATTAATCTGTTTGTTAAACTGGTTTGATTATATTTGAAAAAAAAAATGAAATTCTTTTAACGAAAGTGAACATAATAATATGCTATAATAATATGCTATTTGCATTTTAGCAAAGCATAATGGGTAAGCATTTATTACATTGCTTAATATACAGCAAAACCGAATTATTTATTTTTCAAAAACCCATCGAAGTGCTTGATTTTTATCAAAAAGAAAGAAAGAAATTTTTTCTCAACATGATTTGTATATTTTCATGCATACAGAGTAATTATGAGATACATTTCCGAATTTTGTGGAAAATTGCTTATATTTTATAAGGTTTGCGTTCAGAGTCTGTTTTTTCTTGACTGAGAGAAGTGTAATATATAAATAAAATAGAAGATATTTAAGTACGATTTTTAAAATAGATAAAATTAGAAAATCAAATAACTTCGTTTAGTACATAAAAGTATCTAATAAATATTATTAATTTGAATTATATTTCCGAGGCTATATAACTACACTTGAGAATGGAAAAAGCGAGTTATTGTAAAACTGTACACTTTTTTTCTCGATTTCTTAACTTTTTTTCGTATCCGCAGTATTCTCTATGAGGAAACGAATCTGAAAATGACCCAGAATCCAGCCAATGCAGCAATATGGGTTATTACAATTAGTCTGATCTACCTCTTTGGAATCTTAATAGGTTCAAAGATAAACCATAAAAATAAAGAAAAGTATATCATTTACTGCACTTGTGCTAGCCTGTACAACTTAACCTGGAATATCAAACGGTTCTGTTGTTAATCTTATCTCAAGGAAATGGGGACCCTATCGATTGAACTCCGAGTGCTTGACTAAACTTCAAATAATATAAATCCTTTGGACCAAATAATACATCTACGATATACTCGGCGTCTATTCCACTTAAAACATCAACGCCGGTCGGTAATACTAAAATATAATCTTTGAAGAAATCTACAAAAAGCAATTAATCAAACAATCATTTATCAATGAAAAAGGAAGCAGCCTTTTTTCTAAGCAGTCAGAGTATGTATGATTATTTTATCATTCTGGATCAAATGAAATGATTTTAAATCTTTTTCATCGTCTAAATATTGGTAATTTAAATTTATTGAGAACATCGTGGTTTCCACATTAATTAGATTATATCAGAACCCTAATCAATATGCTTTACATTCCAAAAAAGCTCTTGCAACCTTCAAGAACTAAAATGAGACTCTATTATTCAGTAAGAAAAGATGATTACTAGAGAATCTCCGGTGATTAGTATCTGTTTTATATGTATGTGGTACTTCTGCAGCCTGACTTACGAGCTTGATCTGTAAGTGTATTGACAAATTTCTCTGTAACCATATTTGATTTTAATTTACTCACAAATGATTCCTTGTTGGGAGAAAACTTGATACATTGATCTAAAGATTACTATTTCTATTAATCATTTTAGGGGATTTTAATCATCAGTTTTCTTATGACAGTGATTCGCTAAACACTCACGAATAACAGATTGGGGAATTCATTGGCTCTGACTCTTGAATGATAGGAAATATGCATATTTTCACAATGAGAGCAAAACGTTTCATCATTGAATTTCATGATTTGTTCACCAGATTTAAATTTTATAGTGAAGAATTATTTAGTGGAAAGTGATTACTTTTCACTTCTCTTAAAACCTGAATATTAGCTGTTTGACGGAAGGTTGTATTCATGCTATATTTTCTCAAAATCCGAGGTGCTAATATATAAGCTGCGTCCAAGATATGTTTTTCTAATGTTCATATCAGGGGGGGCTAGGTGGAAGAGAAAGGGGACGGAATTCAGAAGAGGCTTTCATAAGCCACTCGATATCTACTATAGATCTGTTGGGTGGAGCATTATCATGTTGAAATTGTCCACAAGCTGGAATACATAGGGGTCGTGAAAGGATGGAGGTGGTCAGAAAGGATTTTAATGTCATAATCTAGCCTAGACGTATTAACGATCCCATTTCATACCAACTGCACATGCTCCATACCATCACAGAGTTTCCACCAAATTGAAGATTTCCAATTATATCGGGTGGGTGGCTGTATACGGATGTGGAAAACCCCCCATGAATCCATGGATTCATGGGGGGTTTTCCAC
>JAOUZG010027617.1:12414106-12439933 GCA_026289955.1 Argiope argentata
ATAGATAGATAGATAGATAGATAGATAGATAGATAGATAGATAGATAGATAGATAGATAGATAGATAGATAGATATAGATATAAAGAAGAGATTGAGAAAGGTATTTAAAATGTTTTAAACTTTTGGTTATTTTCGGTATGATTTAACAGAAATGAACCTCAAGAATTATAGAAATTCTCATTTCAATTTTAAAAATTATCATCTGATCTTTATTTTTAACATATCAATTCATATATTTTATCATTAGCAAAGAAATCTTGCATAAGATCTTTATTCTTTCCTTTTGGTGCTTAATTTTAAACCGACAATAATGATAACAAATTTTGAAAGTCAAAGCATTTATTGTATTATTGATATGAAAGTTTATTAAAATAAAAAGCACACAAAATTTTTTAAAAATTTATTTCAAAATAAAAAGGATACAAATGATCTATGAGGTATTTCAAAATAAAAAGGACACAAATGATATATGAGGTATTTGCTATTAAATGTTGTTATAAGAAAATTTATATAATGTATTAATGATTTTTCTTTGTTTGAAATTTTGAAATGCTACGAATTTTTATATGTTTCTATTGTTTTATATGTTCTCGATTTAATTCAGAAATATTAAACCCCTATTGCAAAAACTTTAATTTCATTTGTAAAAGTGAAAGTTATAAAAGACAAGAATCCAAGATGATGTTTGCCAACTTAAAAAGAAAGCGCAGATTATTTAGCTTGTTTTTTTAAATTGCTTCAGTTAAAAAAAATTAATTCATCAAAGTCGTTTCTTTTGATCTTCTAAAATGAAATTTCTTCAAATTATCAATATAAAACACAAATTATAAACAACAGTTTTTCAAATCCCGGGCATAAGGTCCTTGATCTTATTCTTAAAAAAATAGTGCTGTCGTTTCTTAAATTTTGATTGGATATATGGTTATCCTGTAATAACGATATTAAGAAAGCAATTTACTAAAAGAATGTTTCAATGGAGCCAATTATCTTCCTCCCTGAATTATTCTACAAATCTAACAACAACAAGCAGTAAAAGATAGACACCCGAAACAGAAAATCCGAAAAGCAATTTTAAAATGACACCCATGCAATATTTTACCCAATTTTGAACAATTTTTCCCTACTCATTTTCCTAATAATGTGAAATCTACCAAATGGGTAATCATGTCTTGTGCACTATCAATTTGTCACTCAATTAACCTTTCAAAAGTGGTTATTAACATTGTTGAAGCATGCCCCTTCCTAGCGGTTGCAAAAACTTAATACGAAGAAAGTTTCGCTTTTGTGGCGGTATTGTTTACGCTCAACTCGTTTTGTTTTAATGCGATAGATCAATTTATTACTCCGGGCAGAGATTTTTCCCCAAGGTGAAAGACATCAAAAGTATTTCTCCTATTGTCATTTCTTTTCAGCAACGTCATTTCAGCCTAATAAACATTTGTAGCGATAAATAGGCGTTCTCGTAGTTTGCTACCCAACAGATTTCCGCTCAGTAATTGAAGTTCCCGAATTACGGTACCAAGTACGCTCTTAGTAAATGGATATCCTGAAATAGACTCTATCCCTCTTGTCTAGCTTCTTATCGGGGCACTTGCCCCTTCCCCAAAATATTATCAACCCTATTTCGAAGATAAGTTCATTTCCTGTTGCGTAGGATTCTTTATTGCATTGAAAGAGCGGATGTATGAGTAGGCTCCTCACTGCTCGCACCGATCAAGCAGCTGACAAAATATGAACCCAGAAAGGGATAATGGAATTTCTTTGGAACCGTCTTCAAGCCTGAAAGAAAATATTAATATACTTGCGAATTTATGTCCATTTAAATCGTTTAATTGCAAAAAATAACACATGGAATATGAAGTTTATGTGGTTGTTAGAAAAGTACAAATATAACATTTAAGACTTATTTCTTTTAACAGTCGAATAATTATAGCGAGTGTATATCACCAAGAAAAATTTATCCACAGAAGAAAATTACATGCGTTACACATTCATTGAATAATTTTATTATAAACCTATAACTTTTTAATGACCAATAATTACCTCAAAAAATGTACAGAAATAGAAATTTTTTAATAATAGATTATAGCATTTTGTATTGTACAGATTTAAAAGATCTGTGTTCAACAGAAAATAAAAATAATGTAGATATTACAAGCCAAATATAGCATTTTTTTAGGATAAAAAATATATGTTTTTACTAAAATCGTAGACATAATTTCAATATTGATTTCGGATTTTTAAATTTCCTTTTATCCTCCTTATCTTATAGTAAAAAATGCATAAAATTCAATAAAATTAGTTTAAATCGTTCCAGTAATGTATATTGGAAATTTTATTCATTTATTCATTTAATTGCGTAGTAATTTTGTATAAGAGATTAAGTATTTGATTATTTTCATATTGCAATGAATATTTCTCTTAATAAAAACCTTGAATCGTCATTTTTGCGATTATGATTATTTTTCTGACACCGCACAATTTCAATTTCAAAATTTAGAGCGAAGGAAAAAACTATTTAAATGTACATGTGACCATACCAACCATTCAAAGTACCAATTCATGATTTTATACAACAGTTAAGTACAGCACGACATAAAAATAAGAAACTAAATTTCAAAAAATAAATTTTACTGGTGAATGAAATTGCGCTCATTGGAAAAAAATTGTAATCGCTTCTGGAAGGAATACATTGTCTTTTCTTAAGTAACTGTTGTTTTATATTTCTAAAATGTAAAACACTTTTAAGTCAGTTATTAATTATTTGAAATTAGATGAAAAGTCCAAATTTAGCTTTCTCTGACTTTTGCTTCGTTTCGCCACAGAATATCATCTATCTCTTAAGATTCCCTGTCAGTTTAATTGGTAAATGTAGAGAGATTTATTTACAAAAAAAATCTTTAATTTTACATATAATACACTAATAACCCAACAACTCGACCAAATACAATAATGAAAAAGGGGAATGTTTGGTGAAGAATATAAGTTCAAGAAATATGATGAGATTAATTTTGTTTGCTTACAGAAAAGTTTGACTGAGGAAGGGGACTAAATTTCTTCTAAACTTGGATCTCGGAAAATCGGATCTTAATTATCTTTCAGAAACTGCGCGAGATTTCAGATTTCGATTTTAGACATTTTGCTTGTAATCACGTTGATTTACCGGATTTATTTAAAGACATGAATGGGTTTTCTGAACAAATGTAATGACTACTGACATAATGAAGTGGATTGTCCATTTCTCTATAGCCACAGTGATCGGACTTTTTCATATGGAATCAGTTGAAATATGAAGGGATTGAATGGGCCATGGTCGGTTGCAAAAATTATATCTGATTTTTTCCATGATGCTATTTTAAGAGAGGCTTTGGGGATAGTTTTAGTATTTCTTCCAGTTGAGCCTTTGTCCTAGTCTTCTTGCTATCGCTGTCCACTCGATTGATTTAGTATGCTTTTAAGAAGAGTTCTTGGAGATGGATATTGAACGGGAGTGCTTGTAGAAGTGTCTTACTTGCTTGAGAAATCCGTAACCTCGTTGCCCTTGTGAGTCATGTGGGCTTTAATTCCTCCCAACTGAACAGAAAGGTGTCTGAATAGAATTGCTTGCGTATCCTGTGTAAATGGGCTTGAGGATGAAAATGAGAATGTTACCTTGAAGCTGGACTCTTCATCGTTTCATATCAAGTGTGAAGAACCAGATGTCTGGTGTTCAGACATCAGATTTTTTTTATATTTTGGAATACCGAAATCGCTGTCGCAGAATTTGATCAAAAACCTTCATGGTGTAAAGCACCTTTATCTGCAAGAAAAAAAATATTCCCATTCCTGCATAATTGGTTAATATTCTAGTAGAATATTAAATATTAGTTTTACTTTAAGATAACAGTTTTGAAATATTATCTCCTATCAATTCTCTTAATATCTTATGCTAATTTACTTTTTATCAAAAATGTGAATGTTTAAACAAAACCTAAAAAAATTCAGGTTCTGAGTCTAAACAAATTGGAATTAATTCATGTTTATAGAATGTGAAATATTTTAAAGAATGTTTAAGAATTCTCTTCTTACATTCATAATGTCTTAATTTCTTTATAATATGATTTGATTTTCGATTAAAATATTACTGCAGCATTCTTCTACTTTTTCACTGCAGTAAGAAAAAGTGTTTAAAAATTATATAATTTTGTTGGTTTATTCTCATTAGTCTTTAATATATTTTATTAATCGGGATTATAAATAATTAGATAGACAAATTATTTCTCTAACTAATTCTTGAATGGTGCTACATTTAGGATATTAATATTTAAACTGATATTTGATAATAAATAAATTCAAAATTATTAAAATAGCACTTGATTTTTGACAAACTAATAATTCTATGAAATTTCAGGGCTGAAAGGAAAGCAAAATTCCTTACAAAATACCATTCATACAAATATTGGATATGCAAAGAAAGTGTTGAAGTTTTTGAATTCAGTACAATAAATCAATTTTTCTAATATTTTAAATTTTCATTTTATATTAAAATTTATTTCTGTTTAAATATACTTGAACTCCTCTGAAAAGAAATAAAATAGGACATGGAGTTTAGTGAACTCGAATTTCATAGGAATTTAGGTTGAATTTCCTATCATTTTCTATAAATGCGAAAATGAGCCTGAAAATGTTTTTTCTATTAAGAATAAGAAAGTGTTCAATTCTATACTGGTTTGGTAACTTTTATGAAAAATTAAATTTCCTGTTAAAGATATAATAATCTTACTTTACACGGCGAGAGTATTAAATGCGAATTTTATTGACAGTTGGAAGGGGACCTTCATAACTACTATTTATTTTGAAATCAACAGCCAAGTTTGATATTAATTCTTTTTCATGGTGCTTATTTAAACTGTAATGTTATATGAAAGTTTCAAACAAATAGAGAATGAGGCATATTTGTCTTTGTTGTTATATTTTTGTGCAATTTCCAATTCATTAAAATTTTGTTGAATATAAAAATAAGTAATTTTCAATTTGTATTTATATGGACTGATTTTGCTAATGCTACAAATATATCCTGATAGAAAAGTATTAATATATTTTTTGAACTGGAATGCCTTTGTAATTTTTCTTTAATGAAATATTTAATGAAAAAACTCAATCTATTGGCTTTGCGAATGATAATTTTTTCCATCCCGATCTTCAATAGGGATTTCCATCTGGTGATTGCTGTTTGTTCAGCCGATAAAAACGTGCCAGATCAAAAAAGAGAATTTTCATATACTGAAATTTCGTTGGTTGTTAATGATTTCTTATATAAATGAATACAAGACTTTTCAATTTGTCAGAAGTGCACATTAAATTAATTAATTAAAATAAACATTGTTCTAAACATTAAATTAAAGTTTGCTTTTCCCAAGTCATAGTAAAAGAATTATTCAATAAATTTTTAGTCGGTAATAGTTTAATTACTATTTAATTTTATTGTTCAAAGACAAACTCCTTACATTCAAATAAGTAAAATGGTTATAGCAAAACTCAATTCTAATTTGATTTTTCTCGTATATTTTGTTGATTTTTGTCGGGAAATAATGTTTACATACACACCAATTAAAATAAATTCAAATTTATCCCTGATAATATAATGAAATTTAAGCAATCAGTTTTATTTCGTCATTTTATGTATTATCACTTTCTTGGTGGAGTTTTCTTAAAATTATCTTCTTGTGATGCTTCTATTAAGGCGATTAATGTCGAATTTACTTCAAATGAATAAAATATAAATAAGTATATAAGATTACTTTAATTGCTTTTTTATTCAAAGCAGGTGAAACATTAATTAGCGATAAGGAATTCGTTTGAATCCCTCGGGTCTTTTTACTTGGTGAATGGCAAAATCTGGGTAAAAGTTAAATTTTTTTTCCAATTCAGTTATAAGTAAGAAGAATCGAGACACTTTGATTTATTGATCTGAAGAAATATTGGGTATTCGCGATACATCCCTCTTGGAATTGATTAAGAACGAGTTCATAAAAATTTTATAATCATGCATTAAATGTATCTCTACGCTTCCATTTCTCAAAGTATTCCTATTGCTTACAAATAATGATGAGCTTATATGCTAATGAGCAAATAAGTACTTCATTTGACGGGAATTAAACGGCACCTTTCCCCCGCACATTTCAATTCCGAACTGTCATTTCCAAAATCGGTTGTTGTTTAAAGGAGACTAGACATCCAACTTTTTATCCAATCAAATCCTTACTCAGGATTGTTTCTTTATAGTGTACCTCTACTTGAAATTTTTAGGTCTATAAAAAGTTTGTATTTTCACTTACAATTTAATTTCTGACTAAATGCCAAGAAAATTTCTTTGAGAGGAAACAGAAAACACATAAATACTAATTTGTTTCTGCAAGAAATTGTTTTCCAATCCACACAGTCTAAGTAATTAGGATTCCAAATTTACCAGCTCTTTATTATTCCTGTGAATAATAAAAAGCTTGTAAATTTGGAAAGTATCCATGTGAAGATAAACAAATGTTTGACTTAATCACAATTCCTTTAATAGGATATGACATTAATATGTTTATTCATATCAAATTTAAATTCACATAAGTGTTATGAAATTAATATTCAAATATAACATCTTTTATAATCTTTTTGTCAGTTTTTTTAAAATTATCTCTACATCTCTTTTCAAGTTTCAAAAAAAAAGTTATTGTTACATTATATTTTTCTGAAAAATGCACTTCTTTTTAAACCTCGTCAATTGACTTTAATTTTTATTTCTCTGAAATCTTAAAACTGAGCTTTAGGATTAGAAATTTCTCCTTCAAATCCATCGTATGGTGGGTATAATTTCCTATAATTTATACTGAGGTAGCCAAATTGCTAATGTGGGCAGGATGTCCATGTTTGGAAGAAAGGCCAGGTATCATCTAGTCATTTGATTGTGCTTTACAGATTAGGTCTTCCAAAAAGCCCCCTTGTTGCTGTTAAACAGGTAGTTAATATATGTGAACGAAACCTTATAAAATTGTTTTGTCTTATAACATACAAGTTGAGAGCTTTTAAAATAGTTTGTAAATTTTCATTTCAAACCATTACTTTCATAAGAAGTTAATATTTAATTCTTATTTAATAAAATTGTTTTAACAGAAATAAGATTTAGGTGTTTTCTTTGGTTACTTTATGATGTTTAAGTAGTTTATCTTCTATACAATATATTTTCTGTTCATATAAGTCTGCATTTATTTATTTATAAAGACCGATGAAAAATTATTTTTTAGAAAATCTTGATAGGAGTGAAATATTATTGAAGATATTACATAAAACGTTTTTACAAAGTATACAAAGCATAACAGAAGGCAAAATTTCAATCCAAAATATATGAAGATTGAAAGAGAAAACAAAGTCACGTGGTATGCATCTTTGCTTTTTCATTTATTTCATTGAAAAATACGTATCTTAAATTTCTATTCAAAGATACGAGATTTCAAAAATATTTTATATCATTGAGAATAATTTGCAGACCACTGGACTATAGGATGGTAACATGCCTTGGGAACCTTTTTGAGGGGAAAGTCCACTACTGTTTTAAAACCGTTTCAAAATAAGATTTTTTAATTATTCAGTTTTGTACATACCTTTGGAAATTATGTGCATGAAAAAAAAAACTCCCAATGCTTTTTTCTCTTTTGTTTCCTCATGAAAATAGAGGTAACTAAAATCCGAGTTTGTATGTTTTACTTGTATGTGGAAAATCTGAAATATCTGATGCATTTGTTATATGCATAATAAATAATAAAAGTTTATTATGAAAAGCTTTGTGTTAGTTTCGACTAAAAAAATTGGTTTTCTTCAACTATTTAGTATATTATATATTTTTTCTTCAAGTGATACATAATTTCATTAAATTCAGTTAAACAATTGTATAGTTATTAGGAAGCTATTTGTGCCAACAAATTTTAATCATTCAGCGAATTATTATTTAAAAAATGAGTTTTCTTCATAAAATGTATTGTTTGCTTTAAAATAGTATACATAAAGTTATGCTTGTAATCTAAAGAATGTTTTATAAGGATAAGGAAAAGCTTCAATGTTACAGTTCATAATAAGTGCTGAAAACGTTTTATCATAGTTAACTTTCGGCAATTGAAAATCTATAGTCTATTTATTTCAAAATTGTTTAATAAAATTACATTACTTTAATCAGAGAATGAATGATGAATAGCTAACACTAAAATAATCTGATTTAACTAAAAATTAAACTTTCCGTTACTCATAAAATAAGGCGATAAGTACTTAATGGATTAAAAGAGTGTAGTTAAAAGAGTATTTATTATTATAAAGTATTACTTTGTAGCATTCATGCATTAATAAGCATTTCAACATTTTTTTTAAATTTCAGCAGAAGCACTTAAAATATTTGTAATGAAGTTTTCTTTTTCAAATAGCTCATTGTCTTAATTTTTTAATAAGAATTGAAGACACATAATTAGATGCTAATAACAGTAATTTTAAATATTTTAGTGCCGAATTTTATTCTAACATTGATTTTAAGAATAAAAAAATATTAATTCTAAATTATTCCTAATTTCTTAATTTTTTAATTCCTGTTCCTATTATTCCAAAATTTCATTTTCATGAGGGAAAAGTAAAGAGATTCAAGAACTCAATGTCATGCAATACTTTGTCATGGGAATGTAATGTAGATTGAATGTATTTAATTAATGCATGGAACTTGATTTTGCCTCAACCTTATAATCTACTATGAATCATGCCTAACTATTTAGTAACAAAAGAATGAAGGAAAGTGCTTCACGTTATCTCATGAAATCAGCAAAGGGAAAGTGTTGCATCATATTCTTACTTCTTCTTGAGAATGACATAATGCAATCATACTTAAAATGAGGGCTCCCAAAACTGAATCTTATACATGAATTTCAAAGATGTTATGTGTTAACACTTCATTTAATGCGAGTCATATTTATATCCTGATACTAACTTGGTTTGAAATGTATGAATTGTAGTGATGAATCCTTCTTTACCTTTACTGATGTAAGTTTGCTTCACATGTATAATATACAGTTGTGGTAAATATTTTTTTTTCATGAAAGGAATTTTGAATGGAGGGGGTATGAAAGGAAGGATTTGAAATTATACCTCAGCGAAAGAATTAAAAATTGAACTTCTAGTTAAACTTACAACTTCCAAATTATTTAAAGCTTTCATTAAAAGAATAGCTTAAATTGCTTACGAAAAAATGAACAATTTTTAGATTACGTCAAATAATTATTTTTAGAATTATTCCTTAATGCAATTAATTCCGTTTGGTCACAAGAACAAGGGTTCCTTTGTAGAGACAAATAGCCACGAATTACGACAAGAATTTAATCCATTAGAATCTCAATTAACAACTTCCGTAGAACATAGACACAAACTGAAATAGACTCCGTCGGAATCCCTTTGCTAGAATTGTCTACAGTACTCATTTATTTACTTTTCTAACAGGTGTTGCTAAAAGAAAGGGAGTCTATTCTTTACCACTTGCTTTTAATACTACTGTAATTAATGACTAATATGAGTTTGTAAAGACTTCTAAGAATTTATTTTCGGAGTATCTGCGTAAATGGGGAGCTGTAGTAAAATCAATTTTAGGATTTTTTAATTGAATTGATAAAAGTTTTATTTTTTGTGAAATTAAAACCATTCACTGATTTATAATTTTTACAAAGCTTCGATGCTTTAAAACGCGATTCTACTTTTAAACATTTATTCTAATATAAAATAAGTATAAAATTTCATGATATGGAATATTTTATTGATTTTGAGAAAAAATTTCTCGTTTAAATTTAAAAATGACGCTTATACGAGAACGTTGAAATGTTGTGCAATGTTCTCAATTTTGCACGCTAATTACTATATATGTGATGATGTTTACAACTGAAAAAAAGGGAGTAAAAATTTAAAAATGATTACTTCAATTAATTTTCTCTAAAATCAATATTCTCAATACTCGTAGACGATATATAGTCAGGGTCTGGGTTTTAAGCTTGCAAGACAGACTGGCTTCAACTTCCTGTTTTATGCTCATTCAATTTCTAGATACGGGACAAAAATCTTCTGTTTGGGAAATATCAAGTAAAATAATTGAATGTCAAATCTTAATTGCGTGGAAATTCAATCAATGGAAATTTCAAATTAAATTCAATGAAAGGGAATTTATTTTCACTAAATTATTTAACATAAGTTAGCAGCTTTAAAATAGAAGATTAATCTGCAGCAAATATCAGATAAGTTTAGATTAGTATCAGATGAGTTCAGAACCTCATCTATTCAATTATCAGATGAGGTTCCGTATGAGTTGGCGCTTGCATTTCCTGTGAAGAAAACTTAATTGAGTTCTATTTTTCAGTTCTTCTAGTGTAAACTGTATTGGAAGGGATTTAATTCAAATAAATTGCTTTTCATTTAATCACATTAAATAAAGCCATTTAAATATTTTTTTTCAAAAGTATGCAATTCAAATTGTAATCTTAAAAATCATTCATTTATTCAATAGAAATACAAATACATTTTAAATTAAAAACAAGTAGAATAAAGTTTGAAATTAAATGTGAGTTAAACTTTAACTTGTGAATTAAAAACTAATAACAAGAAAATAAGCTTATAATTATTTAATCTCAATTAATGCGACAAATATTAAATTTCTAATTGCTATTTATTTTTTGAGAAGTAACTCGTCATGGAAAAAGTACATTTTGCGTTATAACGAGTTTGTCCAATGTTAAATTATATTTTTAATTAATTATTTATTATATAGATGTATATTAGATATTTTTATTGCAATTCAGATACACAATTTCCGGAGAGGTCAAAGCAGTTAACTGGGTAACATCTTTCCTAATGTAATTAGTTCGGAATCAAGACTTCGGAAATTTCAATTTAAAATGATTAAAAGATTTTGTAAATATTCAGATAAGAAGATTTAAGACTGAATTTGAAATAAAATATTTTAATTCTTTCTTAATGAAGATATATATAATTTATCTTAATGCAAATCTAGCACAAAATCATGATAAATACACGAATGCTTTTATTTTTGCAGTTAGATTTTCAAGTTTAAAATTGTTGAGTAAATTATATGATATACAAAATAGAAAGAATAATATTTTTTGCCTTATAATTTTTACCATTTGATTTATTAATCATTGCTATAAATATAATTGAATCTTGAAATTTTCCTTTGATATCCCTTTAAATTGATATGCAATTAAACTATTGCATATCCTGAAAAATAAATGCTCAAAATATTAAAACCAGGGTATATCACAAAAGACTCACAAGTATTAAAAAATCTAAGTAATAAGATAGTGAATGAAACAATCCAAAGATTCTTGAAATATAAAAAAATTCAAAATACACAAAAAGTAGAAAACGGTGGATTCGATTAATCCCTCTCTAGTATCTTGGGTGAAACTGAACTTCGGAATCGAAGAAAAAAGACTCTTGGCGGAGATCTACTTACATAACCCACTATCAATCAGTTGTAAATAAATTTTCCGAAAGTAGAAATTTTGGGACAGTCTCTAGTGGTATCTGTCATCGGACTAAAATTCCAACTTAATAGGTCAATCCGCAACTTATACGAAGAAGGTGCAAATTCAGTTAAATTGAAATAATTTAAAGATTTGTGAGAACTTGGTATTCGACAACCAGAAATGTGTTGACTTTTGTAGTTAGTATTATAATATTTCCCTTCAAGAACCAAAGCGTACCAAGATCAATATACCTCTCTCCAAGAATTCTAATAATTAATCTGATATTGTATTAATTACAGAAAAATTTATCCAATTTTGTTAAATTAAAATAATTTTTCAGAAAAATATTTTATGAAATGACATTTAAAAGTCCAGTGGATGAAAAGAAAACTTGAGGCTTTGTACGACATTGTTGTGGAGAAATCCTTAGGGTATCTATAAATATGTTTGTCTTGTTAATGGGAAAGATGTTATTCACTACAAGAAAATAGGAATTCTCCCATTTGAAACCGGCGAGAAGACTTCTGCCCCATACAGAGAATACTGATATAACATTTTTCCCATCATGCCTAGTATTTCTGTATCATAGAAAAATATACAGAAATCTGAACTCAACGGGGGAAGTGATTATGAAGTAATCTTGTCATCACCACAACAGCGCCCTGGGGGGAAATCAATGACTTATGCTTATCAAAGTAAATTTCAGAACATTTAGTATCTAGATTGAAAAAAAATCAGTTTAAAGCCTTATTTTATAATGAGAACTTACAGAAACGAGAAGTTTATAATATTTTATGCCAGATAAATTGAAAATGCTAAAAAGTTCTCAGGAAAATCACTACTGCATTTCTGTTGTACAATGCAGTAGGTATGCGATAACATAGTTTGGTTTTCTTATGGGATAGCAAGGATCGTTAATGAATTGAGTGGAGGGTAAGTCATTTAAATAAACCAAGGCAAGTATGACCCCCATGTAAGGAGGTATTTTTGATGGAGCATGCAGTGTGAAACTTCCACTGGACATGGAAAGTAATACTCTAACAAGTGTTTAGCTTTGAATTGATTTCAGTGATTTAATTCAGTAATTCGATAAAATTAATTTCATCGCTTAAAGTTGGATTTTTAGCGATATTTTTTTTAAAATGTCATTTCTATTTCAGCATATTATTATTATTATTATTATTATTAATCTATTTTTATTTGTTAAAACATAAATGAAAGAAATTTATGTATTCATTTAGTCTTCTACTTTTATATCACATAGATTTCGTGTTGTTTTTAAATTTATGCGGTCTGATTTAGATAATGATTACTTTCTAGGACTAAATTGATCTAATGCAATAGGATTTAATGTTACAATAAATAGACTATTTAAACACAATATGGGAACTACGTACAAATTAAAGTTAGAATTTTAGCTATACTTTTCGAATTAAAGTGAAAACTATCCTAAGGTGTAATTCGGAATCAGGACTATAATTATTCTAAACCTTGAGTTATCAGTAGTGATAAAACCATATATTGCAAGCAGTGTAGAGCAATATAATATTAAAGCATTTGATTTAACTGAAGATCACTTTAAATTAAAGTTAAGATTTGTTAAAAAGATATATTTAAATCTGATAACTAATTAAGTATTAAAGTTGCAAATTTATTCAATTTGATACCGTCACACAATAAATATTTTAAACGAAAACAACTTTTTTTTTATGTCACTGAATATACTGAATAATAATAACACTAATAATAATAATAATAACACTAGTTTCATGTCGCTGAATATACTGAATAATAATAACTAATTAATGATAATAGTGTCTTTTAATGACTTGTACATAACACCACATATTTATTTAATGTAACTTTACAGAAAAAAATAAATAATATACTATACTGCAAAGCAATTTGATCTAATTTTTTACAAGTTTAAGAAAGACTTTGACCTCGTGTTTATATTAGACATTAATTATTAAGGTGTTATATTGTACATTTCATTTCCAAAAGGAAGGTTCAAAATTGGGAACTTTATGAGCTTTTCTATTCCGCAAAAAAAAATCAATATCATGCAATGTTCCATGATTCCTTGAAATGTATTCACTGATTTAAATTAACTAAACAGTTATTTCTAACCTCAGTATTACAAAAGAAATATAAACCATTTGAAAAATAGTCCTCCATAAAAAAAGGAAAGCACCCAATCTAATAAAAGAAATGTAAATAGTTTTTTTTGTAAACTACCATATTCTTGTTGATGTTGTTATTACTAATGGTCATGCCATGGACAAGCGTGATGACGACCGTCAGCGATTTTAAGCCGAATGATCGTCTCTTGTGTTTGAAATAGCATCATCTAGGGCCAAGAGTACGACTTAGCTACACACTCACCACATTCGATTGCAAAGTCTATTTTTTACTGGGAGGGGGCGCGTTCGCTCACCTCACGGATAGTTCACAGAAGAACTGACATGTCCTAACCAAAACTCAAACCCGGGACGTCCAGATCGCAAGTAATCTCCATACTATGATTCCGGCACCATATTCTTAAGCAGAGTTAATGGCATACATTAAACAATCGTTCCATTTCTAATCCTTCCATTTATTCGATCTGTTATTGCATAATGGCTCATCTCATTTATTAGTATATCTATAGTACTCTTTTTATCCGGAATAAAATTCTCATTACTCCCTGAAACAACTACTTCAGTAGTAGAGCCATATAGTTTCAACCTCTATGTAATCTGATTTATTGTAATCTTTGAGCACCCACCAAGCCATGAAAACTATTCTGTATTTTAAAACCAATTACATCATTTATTAGCTGCTTCCTTTAGAATCAAAACGTTACTTTCGTTCCCAAATTCGTCTGTTAACTTTTGCGAGGCTGAAAATTCTGCAGAATTTCATTATTCTATTTTCTGAATCTGAAAAGCATATAAAAAAGATATCAATCTTAAGAAAAAGTAAAATAAAAACTTTTCTACCATTTAGAATCTAGTCCATTTGAATCATTTCATCTGAAGAGTATCTGTTTTGAAGTAGAAATTTCTGCAGTGCTATTTGAATAATTTTTAGTAAAGGCTTTATAAACATTTTAGAAAAATGTTCTTTACATATTTGAGATACGATGAAATTGTTTAGAGGAAAAAAATTTGCGAAGCTAAATATTTCTCATTGAATAATGAACTCCTTAATTGATTTTTCCTCACTAAAATCTTTATAGATGGCTCTTTTTGTTCAGTAATGTACTACGAATCTGTATAACACTTGAGAAGTTCGTATTTACGAGAAATTTTTGCATTAAATTATAATTCTAATGAATGATTTTAGCTTTTAAATTTAAAAAAAAGCAACAATGTGACATTAAGATTAATGGGTTTATTCAAATAATTTGTTAACTTCATCTTTCCACGTTATTATTTCGATTCAATAAATAGAAAACATTTTAACTGTTATCTACTGTGCTATCTCCACAAAACCTTATTAACTACCAGGAAAATAATCAAATTGTTCAAATACCCAATTGATAGTTATGAAACTTGCCTGGAAAGGTGTATTACCAACTGAACTCTTGTTTTTGTGCTATGAAGAAATATTAAAATGTACAAAAGGATAAAAAATTAAATTCCTTCCTTGAAAGAAGGTCTCACAAGCTGAGCGTTATTTTGAGCCTTTTTTCATACTAATGAAAATAAATGAGAGAGAAATATAACATTTGTTTTTGAAGTAGGAATCCAGAAAAACCTTAGTATCCGCTATAAAGAAAACTAAAAGGAAGTCGACTGTTTAAATTTTTGTAAAGATGCACAAAAAATAAATAAATAATTCCAATATCTACGAGATTCTTCAGTAAATTTCTCACCAAGTCTTTTGAGGTTTATATTGCGATGTTTTGAAAATCTGAAGTGTTGAATACAAGAAAAAAAACTTTTTTTATTTTTTAGGTCTCGTTTTCACATGTGTTTAAATCTATGTATGGATTAGCTTTAACTTCTGTTTTCAGATTCTAAACTACTTCAAATTAGTTCAATACTTTATAAAAAATTGTATGTATTTATTTTACTTTCTAAAATTTTATCTTATTATGATCTGAAGAGAAAAACATAATTCCACACACACACACAAATTTGAGCTAAATTTTGTAGTAACACTTATGACAGAACTCAAGAAAAAATAATTCATTTCTCAATTTGAGCATAAGCATATATTAAAAGCATAAAGCTTTATAAATTAATCCATTTATTTTAAAATAAAATCCTTATTTAGAATTATTTTAATAATAAATAATGCGGGGGCAAAATAAAAGTTTGAAAAAGTACAACAATTTAAAATTATTTAAAACTATATTTTACTTCTACATTTTTCTGTTAAGTTAACCAAGTATTGGAACTTTCAAGTTTTCCAGGTTATTATTTTTTATCTTAGATAAAAATCAATTTTCTTCAGTACATTATAAGACTCTTCAATACAACATAAATAAATAGAGAATTCAGGAGTATATCGAATAAAATACAGAAACTGAAATCTCAGTTTGTATACCAAAATTACTTCAAAATTTTTTCCTTTCATTAATATTATTAAATAATAAATAACATGAGACAGAACGATTGTATTTCGAGATCTGAAGATTAATTGGAATATAATTAAACATGAATATCTTATTCTTTTCGAAATATTCTCTAATCTTAAGCCAGATATTTGGCTGAATAAGAATTAAATTTTAAATGGTTATTCTAAAATTCTTTTGGAAATATTATATTTTGATAGTTATCATTAGTATAACAAAAAGCAAGTAAATAATGCAAATTATTTGAAATAAGGAATAACAGTTACAATAAAATTTATTTATGAGTTATTTTTGCAATATTTTTTTATTTTTTTATAGCCACCTTTGGCTAAAAGTCGGTACGCCTACTAACTATTAATGCCTACTAAAGAGTTATATCAATTTATATATATATATATAAACTTGGTCTCATAATAAGCAGCACAATATTTTTAAGCTTCAAATTTCGATAGTCATATAATTCACTTATACTATTATGTAGGCCTTAAGCAGTCGTGATCTTTGAACTCCGCATCTCTCTCTAATTTTCTATCAGTGCACGTAAAATTCAGTTTTAAATTAACTTGGAAATGATGAAACTTCAATTAATGTAAAGACCTATTTACTCAATCCAAGCATGTCTTTAAATAAAACTAAGAACTGAAAGCAGAGTAATCCTACATTGAAGTTTTATCTTCACAACAGCAATTGCAACATTATAATTTTTTTATAGTTTATAATATCTAAGGGATAATTAAGCAAACATTTTACACATTAAATGAAACATTCAGTTTTTAATTTTATTTTTGGAAGTATATAAATGCTCTCAATAGTAATACTTTATTCTTAATGATTTATTTTTGGTTTATAAATATGTTTCAAAAAATTGTGGTTTAAATTCCTTTGGTTTTATAGATTCATGTTCTGTAAAATATTCTTAATATTTCAACTTTTAAATAAATAAATAAACATTTCTATCTTCTACTATCAAATCTGGCTGATTTATTCAGTTCTAAATATGGAAAGTTTAGCACAATCATCATTTTCATAATCTAGGCCAATTATTCTTGAGTAACCCTGATTGGTTTCTTTGAGATCTTAATAAAGTGATTGAAAATCGCCAGTTTTTATCGAATAGTTATATTGAAATTTTCATAGATCGATCAGCTTTGATGATTGATTTAGTTGATTGAAGTGCCGCTTTTTTTATTTTAAGGATTTTGTGCCTAGAATATTTTGTTAAATATGATTTACAGAGCAGATATTATATGTAAGAATTTCAAAATCGTAATTCATCAGCAATTTTTACCTCAATCTACTAATTATATATTTCACTTTGACCATTTGTTAAGAGATATGGGTTTCTCCCAAAAAATTAAAAAAATTAGATGTTGTCCTCCGATTACAGAAGATGACTTGTAGATATTAAGCCCTATTTGCCTTAAATAAAACTGATTTATTGAATTAGTTATATATGTATTATAAAATATCACAGAAATCGTTTCATTGCATTTATTTTCCAAAAATATCATGTTTTATAATTGTTTCTTTTTATGCAGACACGTACAGAAAATGACATTTTTATATGTTTAATTTGGAAAGATGGTTGATTTATTTTTTCTCATGTGAGAACATGATATTGTTTTGGTTTGAAAGTTTTGATGTCTCCAACATATGCGGGTAAAAATTATTTATATATGTTTTTACAAATTTTGCATTAATTATTACGCATGCTTGTTTGAAAGACGATGCCTTTTTAAATAGCTGACCTGCTTTTACCAGCATAGCTTTAATATTACGTATGCTTTGTTAAAAGCAAATACGTTTTTATTTCCCATGATTCATTGAAATGCGGAGATAAATTACAATCACGAAAGCAAATTCTTTGATTTTCACAATATATCTACTTCACATAAGAAAAAGTAACAATTCAAAACATGCCTTATTTTTTTAAAATTTAAAAAAAAGCCACGAATGCAAAAATATTTTACTTCTATTTACTATCAATTGTTTTTTGATGGTCGTTTCCTTGAAATGACGTCATCTTCTAGTTCGTTTAAGATTTCTTACTTTTAAATAATTAATATCGCTCTCAGAAGATTATGGTTTGGTGCTTTTCTAAAAATTATTTTTCAGTTTTAACTGCCTCACTTTTGTAATAAATTTTTATGTTATATTTTTATTTATTTTAATTTTTTAAGTTAATTAATAATTTTGATATTGTAAATGATCAAGAAAATTTTCCTCTTGCATTTAGTTTCATTTATTGCATTTATTGTTATTTCATATAATCACATGATGAAAATTATATTTTTCGGTTTTATTTTTGTTAGTAATTTACTTATTTTTTTATTATTACTTCTGAAAATGTGATGGCAACATATTATTAAAATCTGATTTTTTTGAGATCCTCATGAAGATAAAATTTTATTTTTATTTTATGCGAAATAAATTGTTGAAAAATACAATTAAATTAAATGTTTAAAAATTCATTAAAAACAGATTTTTAATTTATAGGTCAAAACATCAGTATTATTGAAAACCTAATCTTTGACATTTAACATGATGAAAAAATCAATTTTGTTCTTTAATATTTTCGGAAGTTATAGCAAAAAATCTTCAAAATTTCGCTTATTTTTTAATTCATTCAAATTTTAGTTAAAAATTCTAAAAAAGGCTCCAATATGCACATTCCCGGCCCCGAAGGTATACATGTACCAAATTTGGTAGCTGTAGGTCAAACGGTCTGGCCTGTAGAGCGCCAACACGCACACACACTCACAAACACACACACACTGTGCTTTATTATAAGTAGAGATAAGCATTCTAAATATTTTTTTCAATAAGCTATTAAATGTCAAAAATATGCAATATGAGAACAAGAATTTTATATTTGTTCTCATATGGATTGTTTTTAAAAGCGTGAATACAGAGACAGTAGAAATGATGAAAATGCTCAAACGCTCATGCTCATTTTGAAAATTTACTTTCTGTGCCTCTCTTATAAAATTAAAAAACTCTATTTCAGATATATGTCCCACTATGTATTTCTTTACCAAAGATTATATAAATACTTTGTCATAAATTAAGTTGTTCCAACACTGTTTTGTCTTTGTTTTTGGTATGTTTTATGAATGTAAGTGAATTCTTTTTATAATAATATGAATTTAATTTTTCAGGTATCTTTTAGGAAGCTCCTGCCGTATCCAGTGAATGAGCATCCTAATTACATATATCCAGTGAACAAATATAAAAAGCTCTGAATACTTCAAAAGAGGTAATGAAAATTAAAATAAGTTTGATATATCTTTAATATTCTAAAGAGTATATCGAGGACAAGATATTAGTAAGATAATAGTTATCTGCAGATTTTATAAGATGTCATGACAAATAAGTAGTGTAGTATCGCAACCTTACCTTATTTACATACTGGTGGATTTTATTTATTTATTTTTGTGCAGAAGTGAATAAAAAATAATGCTTTTTATAATTTTTCTTTGATGCCATTGCACTTACGAAGTCTCTTTTGCCAAATACGTTCACCGATCAGGAAGCTCTAAATTAAAATGAAATATTCAAAGATATGCTTTCCAATTTATTTTGTTTTCCTCAATATTTTACAAAAAAAAACATTTTGTTTAAATTTTTATATCGTATCCCAAAATTTAATACATCCGCTTTTACTTGAAATATAGTGGTCCAAAGTAAAATATTTGGCTAATATAAGAATACCCCTGATTAAGTAGTGACTAAAGAGGATATAATGCAGTTTAAATGAAATTAATAAGTCTCTATGTGGGAAGAAATTCTGGAAATTCGGTAATCTCTTTCTGATATGTAAAATTAGGGCAATGGAAAAAATTAAAAACCTAGAAAAAATAAATCTTTATTTTTAACCTAGATCTAAAAAAGATCTATGGTGGGAATAGTTAATCTAAGAATAATATTTAAGAAATCTCATGAAACTATACATTTATATATTTCTAAAAATAATGAAAATAATTAGAGTTATTATATCTTATCAACGAACGGTTTTGAGTTTCCCTTATAAATATAAATGGTGACTTATTATGTTCTGTATAAAAAAATGAAATTCTTGATATTTGTTGTTATCTAGTTATAAATCAATTACGCAATTACATTTATACATGAAATTCATGTAAAAACAAAAGATTTGAGTTGAATTTAAAGTTTTTTGTCTTTTAACCGTAAAATGCTTTGAAATTAAGCAGGATTTTACGAAGCCAGAATTTTTCATTAGGACAATAATGAAAGGTCTCAGAAATATTAAGAGCCCACTTTAAAATGTAAAATTGATATTTTATGATGCGTCCAGGCTGTAAGAAGTTCTCAAAATTTTTGTATAGATTTCTCTTGTGGAGTGTCACAAAATATTTTTTTGAAATGACAATTTTAAGAAATTAAGCTCTGTTTAATCATTTATTCCTTGGAATGAGAAATTCGCCAACATTTTTATTTTCAGTGTAAACCGAAGGATATGTGTTTATAATTTTTTTAAAAAAATTGTATTAATGATCATTTTACTTATATAGGAGGTAAGTTTTATTACGTATTTATTTCTTTTTACAGTTACTTGTCCCCCGTAGTCAGCTCCAGCAGACGACTCAGAACCAGATACTTCGCAGGTAAGCAATTTTTTTTTTTTTTAGATTCTGAAGGGTTGCCAAGTAAAAATGGATAATTTCTTTTTACTTAATTGTATGCACTCCATGATTGGAACCTGTTAGAATTCCTAATAAAGAGTACTTATCAATTAAATATTTTAAAAAATCAATTCTAACAACCTGTAAAAGTAAGTTTTTCTTCTCTTTTTCTTTCCTTCGATTATTTTATATTTGAAATAAATAAAATAATAAGTAGTAGATTTGTGTCAATTTATGAGTATTAAGTGGTGAAAAATTAGCCATCGTTTTGCGACTTAAAAATGGTACTCTGCATTAATGGGATGAACTGAGCTGATTTCAGAAACGAAGAAGAAGGTGTTTTAAACTTTGAAGAATCAATCCATACGATTGAATTAATTCAGAAATTCTTCATCAAAAACTTCTCGGAAACAGTGTCTTTTATGTTAGAACAAAAAAAAAAGTGTAAACTAAATCAATATAAAATATCTAAATTATCATTTTGATAATTTTTCCTTTCAATGAAAAAAACAAAACAAAAATATTAATAAACAAGGTTTAACTTGAATTTTCGTAATGAAATTGCAACTGAAAAGAAAAACCACATTAAAGTTTTAAATCTACGAATACAAGAATTCATATCTAAGCCTGCAAATTCTGAAAATATGAAAAATCATCACGACTTCGCTTCTGTTCTTTTATTGTTTATTACTAAAGATTCTTTATTGTTTATTACTAAAGAAAGTTTGTTGCCTAGTAAAGAGAGAGAAACATTATTTATATTTATCTAATTTTATGAGTATTTTTTAATAAGACAAAGGCTAAAGACTCGTTGAATGATTTCTTTTTGCTGGACGAGAAGCTTAAGGTATTTTCATGAAAACTTGCTTATCTTGCAAATGAGAACTCAAATGATTTCATTACCTGTGAAGAAAATTACAATAGGTCTTTGTTTTAAACTAGCTCCTGGTCTAATTTCTTTTTATTTCCATTTCATTTCCCTCCTTAATTGGGGTGATTTAGATAGAATGAAGATTTTATGATTCAAAAATTTAAGACAACATGATTGCATAACAAAAACAAAGATGTGTTTAAAGTGGTTGAACTTCGGCCTTTTCGCCCTTATTTTGCTTTTTATCATCCCAACTCTTAACGTTTAATTAGCCTTTCGAAACAAGGGTGTGTGTTAAGGGGTTTGAAACCAATTAACTGATATGTTGGTCCGCACTTGCTTCTGTGCACTCTGGATTTTTAATTTCCTTCTTAAACTCGACTTTTTGCTCACTTCACATTAAGTGCCATTAAAAACTGTTGCACTAACTTTTTTTAAAATGTGGGCAAAAGAAACAAAAATGTTAATGAAGTATGGAGAATTCATGAATTAATTATTTTGGACTGAAAATGACTTTGATCTTTTATGAAAGCTCATTTTTTAGAAATGTGTACGCCGTTACTTAAAGCCAAAAAAAAACGAGTAAAAGAATGCTTTCGAACTACGAAAGACATTATTAGAATACTTCTCAAAAGCCATTGCACGCAAGTGGGATTTTTTCCGATAGCGATTATCAAAAAAATCCATTAAAAGTTTTCAAAAAATCAACTTCATTTAACTAACACCATGACAATTAACAGATCATTTCAAAGATTGTTGAAAAAGGATAAAATCAGAATATGTTACAATTTAATGAAATTTTAAATAAATGAAATATTTACATTCAGGGCGATTAGAAACATGAACAATTATTAAATCTTTTAGGAAACAATTCAACGTTTAGAAGATTTTCTATCTATTCTTTTAAATAATTCAAATGTATATTTCTTCAAGGCATTATCTTAGTATGTAGTCTCATCAATGGAAAACGAAATGAAGTATTTATACTCATTCTAAACATCTTATTCTAACGATGTTTATATGGATTCAGATGGACAGGAATTGCTATCAATTTGAATAACTTAGTTAAAAAGTTATATCAAAAAAAGAATTTAGTATTTATGTTTTGAGAGGCCATCATATTCAAAAATATTCCCTCAGTAATTTAAAAAACTGAATGTAAACTATGAGTAAATGTAGATTTAAAATATATTTTCATTTTCAGAATTGTAAAGCTTAAAAATTTTAATTTTTTAAAAATGCTTCACTTATACTAATATACGAAAACAAATCCATAAAAAATAAGAATAATAAAGTAATGGGTTAGAATTTGGATATTTATTTATTTTAAAATAAAATAAATATTTTCTCGTTAGCTTATGGAAAGTTTGGGGAAAAACCTGATTATTTCCTTTTCCTAGTTTTTTTTTCCTATTCTCAATTTTTACAGATAAATCAATATTTTTGTTAAAATGTGAAAGAAGGTGAGTTGAAAGAAATTTAAATGCAAGTTAATATTTCAAGACGCACGAATAAGTTCCTTTAACAAGGGGTTTGGAAAAAAATGAAAACGGTCGAAAGCATCTATCAAGAAGAACTGTAAAACCAGTGTACAGAAAATAATTTATTTTACGACAATAATCTGGGTAAGAATATAGCAATTTAATAAATAGCTCTAGTTTAAGGTAGTATTGTTTAAAAATATTCCTGAAAATTATGAGTATTTAAATTATTTTATTTAACTTTTCCTGGGGAATACTTTAATATCAAATTTATTTCTAATCAGAAAATGCTTATTAATGAACAGAAATATTACAAATAAATTAAATTAAAATGTAAGGAGTAACACCTTGAAGGAAATAAAATTTCCAGGAAAAGCGAGTGAAATTTTTTCCAATCTTTATATATATGTAAAGAAATATAAATTTATATAAATGTTTATTAAATGTAAAAAAGCAAAAAAAAATCATATACAAACGTTTCAATTATAAAAAACAAAATTTTAGCTTTAGAAGAAGTTATAAATATGACATTGCTCAGACTGAAATATACTATATCTCGTCTTCTGTGTCATTAATTTCAGTTTCCCTAATAAATTTGGTTGTTAAGTTTCAAAATATTTTTGAAACGGTTTAATTTGAAACATCCGCATTACGTGCCACCCACATGTCGCCATTAATATTTAAATAAAGCCCCTTTCTGCAAACGCATGGTATTTTTTAGTTTATGAAAAGCAGAGTACGAGATAAATTTTTCTGAAACCTTGAAAGAGCTAGTTTCTTTTCAAAAAGCGTTGAAAGTAAATGGACAAATGTGAACACACAAAAGAAGGGGAAATTTTTTTAATTAAATTTAATTTACTTCAATTCAGAATATGAGATTCCTTATCATTTAAAAAATAAAGTAAAAAGCAATTGGGATGTAACCTGTAAAAATTTTTCAGGCAAAATTACTTCATAGCTCCCTCAATTTTTGTTCTGTCGTCATGAAATTTGAATCGATCCAGATTAATTTTAACTCAAATTTTTAATTCGGCATTTTCTTAAATTTTATGGTGTCGAGTCTGCTTTTAAGTAGCTGTTAATTATAAAAGTAAAATGTTTCAATCGTTTAAGAAACCAGGAATCTTGGATAGTATAAAAGTATAATAACTAAATGTTTCATTAACTGCATTTGTTAGGAGGATTCAGTTTGTTTTTATGCAAATTTACACAAGGAATTGTTTTTGGTAAAATGTATTGTATTGTGTGTGTTTTAAAATTATACCGTTCATTATCAGTTACCAAGCTGCTATTACACGTGATACTAGAGCGAAATAGAGATCGTAAAGTTTTCTTTCAACTTCCATCTGTACAGAAAGAAGTCTCTTGATTTCTGCTCTTGAGAACCAATTTCTTCAATGTTCTTCCAATAAAATTCTTTTATAAAGAAAAATAAAAAATAGCTAGCAAAAATATCAGAATTTTTTAATAGTATGAATGTATTTTAAAAGCTTAGAATGCTATCTTGAAATCGAACTAAATCACTATTCAGTTAGTGAACAGCTATCGGTAAAGTTGCATCAAAAAATGTAAAATGCAATTGTGTTTGCTTCCGAATTGGACCTTGCAACTTAGCGCAATAAATGTTGTAGCGTAGTATAGAATAATTTATTCGCACTAATAGACCCATTAAAGATAATGTAAAATCATTGATGACAAATTTCGTGTCCTCCAATTTGCGCAGCAATATTTAACTCAAAATCCGAAAACAAAGTGTCTTAATGTCAAGATAGGACTATGTTTAGAAGAATGTCTATTAACAGCCAATATCAACCTACAAAATAAGAAGGAACTCTTTAATGCAAAACATAGGAAATGAGATTTTAATTCCAATTGTTTCGAAGATCAATGTTTATTTCAACAAAACTCTAAATCAATACGAATATATAAGAATGTAAAGGATTTTTTATTGATATATGTTATTCCAATTAAGCTACCACATACCTTCTGATTATCGACATTTAAGCTGTTTGTCAATATATCAACTTGTATTTCATTTGAAGATAAGTAGTTTCGATCAATTAACCGTTTTCATAAACTTCACACAAAAATTTGAAAGTAGGATTTCCACACGTTTCGATGGTAATGTATTACCAGTAAAGAGCTGAGTTTTTTTTCTGTTTTTTTAGTTTAACTTCATCCTTTTGTCTTTTTGATGATTTCTTCTGACTGCTTGGATTTTAAGTAGATCTCCCCTTTAGTAAACTATTTCCTTTCTTTATTTTAATATAAAAGTGATTTCCAGGAACATCCTTCTTTCAAGTATTTTTATTTAATTTATAATGAAAGATTTAATGTCATGGATTGTTTCAAAACTATTTAAAAAGGAAGGAAAGGAATTTACTGAAGATTATTAGTTTAATGAAATGTACATTCCTTCTTTTAGTGTCCTTTATTACCGGTAAGCAAACTTCTTCCCAGGGCATACCAAAATTGGATGCTGTCAGAGGTTTGGCTCTCTTTTTGTTTAATACCGTTTCCTCTTCGCCGGATGAATCGCCAAGTTTTAGATGTCCCATTTGGGGCTTCGGCTGTGCAACTCGGTTTTAATTAAGAGTCAAAATTTCCATTTTAAGTGCAGAGAGCGAATGTTCGAACCCATCAATAAAGTGATCATCTAAGATTATATATATATATATATATATATATATATATAATCTTAGATGATCACTTTATTGATGGGTTCGAACATTCGCTCTCTGC
>JAOUZG010027617.1:12441201-12452888 GCA_026289955.1 Argiope argentata
CATGTTTTTCTTCTAATTTGACATGTGCTGATTTTTTTGAATTTTTTTTCATATTCATTGTTTTTATATCATAACAATATGATACATGCTTATAAGATACAATTTATTTTGTATAATGTACTTTTTTTTCTGAGTTATAATAAAACAGCAATCAAATTTTGATATATTTTCTTCGTGGAGACAAGAAGGCCTCTATAAATTCGTTGTTCACTTCAAAAGTGTATTTTTTATGTAAGTTCCCTTTCACCAGTAAATACAGAACAAAATTCTTTACCATATTTAGCACATAATAGACACATTTTTGATGAAAAAAAACTTGCTTGAAGAATTTGAAGAAATATTTCCTGACATTCATGACAAAGAATATTCTTCAAAAAAGAATACTAAAGTGATTGCACAAAACAATGTAACTATTATATACAATTTTTTGATGATGATTTCACTATTTCAGGTTTATTGCAGTTGGTAGAATCTTCCAAAATGTCATTAGAATTGCTTGGTTATGAATCAAAGGATTTTTTTGTCCATCAGATCTTAACATTTTCAGACTTTGTCTGCTTTTATTTGGACGTCCTTTAGGCTTTCGGTAATGAAAACTAATAAAAAAAATGTTTAAAACAAAATTTAGAAAGAAAAAAAAAGGTAATTAAAAGTAATTTTCAATTTTAACTCTGAATAGAACGGTTTTTGTATCTAATTTCAAAGGAACTGAAACGAGCCATTCGAATATGAAATGTATGAGGAATGAATGAACAAACCAAAACAAACAACAAAAGAAAGAAAAGGTAGAAGTTTTTAACATCTGCCAAAGCAAAAACAACACCTTAAAATCAGAATTACACATAATGTTCACTAGCAGTGTTTGGAGGAAAACGAAACTGTTTTTACTGCAGCTGTCCAAATGGAAACAAGTGGGTGTGGCATCCTAATAACAATAAAAATATGCTAATATTGAGCAAACGAATTAATCTATCATAATAATTTTTTCCCAAACGATAGCTTACAGTTTAAATATACATCAAATATCAAAATAAAGATATTGCAAATTTCATCGATTTTTTTATACCTGAAAGGATATGTTTTATTTATGTTCAATGTTTATTATATGTTCAATTTTATGTTCAATTATTATTTTTTTTAATGTTTGATGCATTTAAAACTAAACATTGTTAATTAATCGATTTTTTTCGGATTCATTTTGAAGTACTTTTGAATTTAAATAAAACAAATAAAGGAATTAAAAATTCATAACCAATTTTTGTTACCCAAACTGGTGTAGAAAATTCACGCATTTGCTTAAAAATTTAAAACAAACTCCCTCTAACTATTAAACATTTGACATCAATCAAAGTATAAGAAAGGAGTATTAGGATTATCCTTGCCAAAGCCTTCAAGTTGATTTCTTTCGACCCTGCTATTTCATGATAATATGCATTTATAACGAATACATTATTAACCCAATTAATAAGCTTTAAAACAAACATGTTTTAATTTATATCTTTTCAATGCAGAGCTAATTTGTAAAACTTTACCACATAACTTGAGATTGAAGATTGGCTCACCTATCATTTTGCTTCGAAATTTGAATTCACCAAAATTAGTCATTAGTCATTAAAAAAATCATGAGAAATATTCTTGAGGCTACTATTTTGAACGGCAAATTTCAAGATGAAGTTGTACTTTTACCACGGATCCCAATGATTCCTTCAGACTCCCCTATCCCATTCAAACGTTTGCAATTTCCAATTCGCTTGGTATTTGCTATGACTATTAATAAGTCAAAAGGTCAAACGATGGCAATTTGTGGCTTAGATTTAGAAAATCCTTGCTTTTCGCACGGCCAATTATATGTTGCGTGTTCGAAGGTTGGAAAACCATCGAATTAGTTTGTTTATACCCCACAAGGATTAACCAAAAATATCGTGCATGAAATGGCATTACGATAAATTTATTTTTTGTACATTAAAAAAATATACATTTAAGAACAATAGGTCGAATTTCATTTTTTTTACCCTTTAATTAAAACAAGTTTAAGTTTCTAATCAACAAAATAGGATAGAAACAGTAAAGTTTTAGTTTCAGTTCAGTTTAAGTTTCTTTATTCAACTTAGCTCATAGTATACGCATACTCACAAGCAATCGATAGGTTTAATTGTGGGAACTGTACACCTGATGACGTCAGGTATTATAATAACATTTCTATACAATTTTTCATCAAAACGAACACCAGATTGTTATAACTTATTCAAGAAATTTTGAAATTTTCAGACAACGTCTGTCGGGTCCGCTAGTATATATATATATATATATATATATATATATATATATATATATATCGTTCTCGTTCCCAAACTTTATTACTTGGTTAAAAATACTTGGTTCGATTCCAAAAAATATTCCTATGGAGTGAAATGTCTTTGGCGCTCTTCGTAGGGGATTTAAATAATGAATTTATTGCTTCTGCCTAAAATATGGAAAGAAGTCCAGATTCAATTAACAGGAAACAAGTCATTTTAACAACTGTTCTATTTATTCTTTCGGCTTCTTTGTCTTGTCAGGGGGAATTAGAGCAGCAGAATGTTCTTTTCAGGTATCTCGAATTTTTTATCAGTCTGCAGTGTTTTAGTTTACTTTTCAAACTGTTTTTGCTCTAAAGCTTTATAATTTATGAAGGCTTCATATTTGTTTTTTGGAAAACTTTTACAACATATCTTGGCTTATCATCAATAATAGCAACGTAGCCCAGACCAACAATTTATTATATTCGCATATATCCAAAAATATCAGAAAGTTGTTTTTTTAAATTTTAAATATCGATTCTTTTTGAAAGGAGTTAACTACTACCGATTCCAAATTTCGTTATTACCTTTTTTAACATCATGGTTGCTGCCCTTTGAGTAATCTCTAATTGTATGTTACAGTTTCGTATGTGAGTACATGCTCGTTATTTTCTCTTCTCTATGTGTTTTGCTCCTGGGTACATAATCATTACTGGGAACTCAATGAGTAAATGAAATCATTCATTTACACATAAAATACATATTTATAAAGGTTACAAAAAACGTTACGATGAACGTTAACACGACTATATTTTTAACTTTGTCAATGTCTTATGTAATAAATATTGCAGAATATAAAAAAGTGTAAAGGAATGCTATAAAAAATAATAAAAAGCTATATTTAGTGTACCACTACAATCGAACATCTAAGATTTATGCGCTGGTATACTTTTTTTTTTTTGCATAACACATGGATTAAATAAATGCATTTCTTATTTGACTACTTTTGTTATTTAACTAAAATAAACATTCGATAGCATATCTTTTCGTTAATATTTTGTTCAAATGATATTATTTCGTCTTTATTAAAAATATTTTGATTTTTCCTTCCCTGAAACTTTTTGTTTTTAAACTGATAGCTTCTTAAATTGATGTCATTTCTCCGAATGGAAAGAAAGAGGATTGTAAAAATACCAGCATATATATACAATTGAAGAACAAATCTATTGAATTAGAAATTTTATAAAATTCGAATGAATTCAATACACTTTAAGTTTCCGGATTTGAAAGTTAACTTAATTGAAGAATCTAATTTATTTTTGACATAAACTAGAAATATATAATATAATTTCTGTCAACAAAAGTAAATATAAAACGCAAACGATACGTAATATCTAGATTTAAAAAAATAAGGACCTATATTCAAAAGCGTGAAACATTTTATGTCGAAACTTTTATTTATATTGCATAGATAAAACAATTTAAAGCAGAAAAATTTATGAAAAAATGGCAACAAGCATTTTAAATATTTTTGCTCAAAATTGCATTTGTATATAAAAGCGAACAAAAAAAGAAAAGAAAACTATGAACTGAAAGTTCATCATTTCTAGTTTAAAGGTGCAATAACAACAAGATGGCCAATCAAACTTTAACATATCAGCAAAGAATACTAAATATTATAAAACCCGGTCCTCAAGTACTGAGAGCTCTTTCACAAGGCTAATTAGATAATCTTATGTTATATTACATGAAAAATCATATAATTTAACATAAGGTTATCTAAAATCATGTAATATAACATAAGGTTTTCTAAAATCATGTAATATAACATAAGGTTATCTAAAATCATGTAATATAACATAAGGGTATCTAAAATCATGTAATATAACATAAGGGAATCTAAAATCATGTAATATAACATAAGGGAATCTAAAATCATGTAATATAACATAAGGTAATCTAAAATAATGTAATATAACATAAGATTATCATAAATTTAAAATATTGTTTTGGGATTGGGTCATAAAAATTCATGGCGCCATTGTCTTTCTGACATCTTTCGAAGTATTGTTTGCAAATTCGAAGTAGCACCCCAACTGCGCTAGTTGTCCAAACTGTTCCCTTTTCTTAATGATTTTACTTTCGACTAATATAAAAACAGATCTTACCAAATCGGTGACTAAGTAAATAGAAATCATGAAATTTTCTTTCTGTTTTTGAAAGATAAGTACAAAAAAAAATTGAATTATTAAGAGTACTCTGACGCTCTAGGATGGGATTATTAAAGCATTTCATTTATACTTGTTTTGTTTCGGTGCTATGGGAATGAAAACTTTGTTAAATAATTTATTCATTCTTGTACTTCCTGGAAATTTAAAAATCTTTAAAATTAAAGGTTTTTTTTTAGATATTTGCTCTAAAATATCAAAAAACAAAACAATTTATAGAAAAATAATTTTGTCTGGACAATACGAAAAATGCAAGTTTTTATTCAAGAATAAATAATTGATTTTATTTTCTATATTCTAATAATAGGAATTTATTTTATGTCCTTACGATTTCTATTTATCATTTAAGAATACATATGAAAGGAATAATCATAATTCCCGAATGCATTTTCAGAAGAACAGCCTTTAACTTCGTTTTTACGTATTTTCGAATACAAAATTCTCGATCAAACAGAAAGTAGTTTGCTTAATTACACAATTTTTAAGCATTAAGACATTAAAGATAGCTCAAAAGCTTTTCGCGTTAATACCCAAGAGTCTTTACAAAAGATATATTTAATGAATTTTTTATAATCAAAATACTTTTACTCTTCAACGAATTATTTAAGTGCAATGATTCGTTAAACTAACATAAAGCAATATATTTCAAAATTTTAAGCTATCGCAAAGATAAATGATTGATTTTTAAAGTATTTTTAATGTCAGATTCTGGTTTTCTAATTTGGGTGCTCAATATATGTCTTTTTGAAAAAAAATTTTATTTAACTTTACTAGTATTTGTGTTGCTATAAAATATAATATTAAAGAAATATTTTTAAAAAGATAAAATATTAAAAAGAAAATATTTTAAATAATATATTAAAATTTCTGAAATAATCTTCTGAATCATAAATTTAAATTCGAATATTTTAAAGTATATGAATATCATTTGTAATAAACTTATTTATGCTAAATTAATTTAAATTGTAACACAATTTTAAAAATTATAATATAAATGTTTTTAATATTTTTGTTCTTTTTTTTATGGAAAATGCAATTTTAAAAATGTAATTTGAATCTTGTTCAGCCGAAATACTCAGAGATGCTATAGAGTATCGATCCTTTCATAACGCATTTAAAATATGCAATAGATATTTAAAATCGATAATTATATAATTTTTTATTATAAATTAATATTAGTTTAAAACATTTTGTCACTGTTGAAACATTCGTGGATCTACTGTCATTTGATTCAAATTTAAGAAGTATATGAAACTGTTCCTCAATATTTTTAAAAAATATTTTAAAAGCAAATATTTAAAACATCGGGTTTTTAAAAACGTTTTACTGAAATTTTCCACAAATCAATTATTTATCAAATTATTTATTATTTCTAAAAGGTGTATGCCTGATTAAAATTACGTACCTTATGAACTGTGTAATGAATAATATTTAAATAAATTATGAAAATTGAGTTTCTTTTCTATAAATGTGAAATATTTAAAGAAATACCACATTACTATCAATAAAAATGTTACAAAATCGATTTTTGGCCGTCTGTTTTATAAAAAATATCGCTTTATCTATAAAATGACAAGGAAGCATGGTCATGAATGAATCCATTTAATTTTCGTTTTCGATGCTTATAAGATATTTATTCGAACTGTTATCATTGATACATTTACACAAATATTTTATATTTTATATTTACACAAATAATATATAGTATATTTTATGGTTACATTATCCTTCTAAATTCCATTTTGATTTAATTTTTTAACAGGGAAACTCGAGATTATATGCTTTGAAAGAAAAACTTTGAATTTTTTTTCCAAAAACTGTATATTAATTTTTTTAATTATATGTAACTATCATGCACTTTAGTGCAATATGTTTTGTACTACAAACTGCACCATCTTACATTTCTTAATGATGCAAACTGAATTCATAAGTTTATGACTAGTTCCTTATTGTAAACTTCCACCCAATTTATGTCAAGAATTTAAGTCGACACTTTTACTGCCTATAAGATTAATTAAAAATTTGTAAGATTATTTGAGTAAATAAAAAATCTTGATATAGTATATATCCCACAAAAATATAAAATTGTTAACTTATAACTATATTTATTCTATTATATGCTAACAAATTCCATTATTAATCATTTGTATTGTATGCATGGATAGTTCTGAAGCATTTTTCAGTTCCTTTCCGTTTTAAACATATTTAGTGGTCCCGCATTAAAAGCATACAATTTTAATTGTATTATTTTGATTGTCTGAGATCATTTACACAATTATCGGTTGATTTATAAAATTTTATTTATTATGAAGTACATAAGCATGGTGGTAACAAATATAGAGAAATATTAAGAATTAAAAATTATTTAAATAAAATAAAATTCAAAGCTTCATTCTTCCCCATTGATGATAAAATTTTATTTCTGAACAGACTTTGAATGCACATCTATATTCCATAAATTCCATCTTCGAAATTTCGAAATCACTTTTGAAATGTACCTTAATTTTTTTCCTTTTAAATTCGTTTCCTTTTTACAGTATATTGTCTTAAATGTTTAAAAATATATAAATTTTGTTTTAATTTTATGACTCTAAAATTTTTGCTTCAATTCTATTTTATAACATGTGGCCTATTAATTCCTATTTATGATAAATATTGATAAATTTTAGCGGGAAATATGTTTATACGCCATTTGATATTTGTCTAAATTCCTATGCTCATCAATCTTGATCGTATGTTTGATTTTTATGGAATTTCTTGTAATTGAATTTTCGATACTTATCGAATTTCGGTTCTGATCAAACAATCATGCTATCAAGATAGCACTTAGTTTCTTTTTTGTAATATTCTAATTTTAGATTTTATAATCCGATTTTCACAATCTAAATATTGATATTAATAGCCTTTTCTACTATTCTACTCAAAAACATTAAACTACACACTTTCGATTTAGTGTAGGTCATTAACCAATTAACTGTTTTGCCCGCATGCCGTACGTGCATCGATTTATAGAATCTTGATAGCTGTAAACCAAAAATAAAGCATTAATAACAATCATAATTCAATAGTAAAATGACTTCGAATACGTAGATAAGTTAATTATTCGATGGATCACCATTTGAATCAAAATAAGAAAATATTCCCAAAATAGAATGTGTCATCTTATTAGATAGTAAAGAAAATAATATAGTTAAGTGGTTAAGCTGACAATACAGCATAATCTTTTATTTGTTCCTATATTCTATTTGCATCAGAATACAGAATGTGTTGCAATATTATGTCATGAATATACTTACATTCCATAATACGTAATACTCATATACAATATAGAATAATTATTTCCAATTCACGAAATTTTATGTTAAAGTTTTTTAGTTGTTGCACTTACATATTCAGTCGAAATTCTAATATCTGATTTGAGCTAAATATATCTCTAATACATTTTAAATACAAATTCTTATATTTATTTAGTTTTTCATGATGTTACATAGGTTTCGAATTCGCCATTTGTGAAAACTACTTACTTAAAAGGCAAAAATATTTATCTCTCTCTGTCACTTTCTATCTGCCTACTTGTCTGTCTAAAAGGAAAAAACGGAATTTATTCTTTTTAAAAAATCAGCATTTAATTAGTCAAAATTTTGAAATTTACATCCTTTAAGAAGAAATAAACTATTTTGATACAATGAGAAATGCAAACGGAGCTAAAATGAAATGCAACTGCGATGTTTTCTATTGAAATAAATATTTTAATTATTTTATTGAAAGGATAAACAGGGTAATTTTTATCATACAATTGAAAATTAGTAAGGTAACTGAAAATTCCACATCTATGAAGAAGTTCTGATTAGTTATCATCTAAAAGAAGTTATTTAGCAAATTTTGAATATAAATTATTCTCAAAAATATGAATGTTATTGAACAATTATAATCTAAAGAGAGTGTTTCAAAATCATTGTACTAACGGAGGTGACATAACATAATTAGATACATACTAATCAACTTCCCCAATCAAATGGAACTTAACTGGCGAGTTCATTAAAAAAAAAAACTGTATATATGCCAATTTCACAACAGCTATTACCACTTATGTTGTGAGTAATAAATAAACTGCACACGAATATAGTGAATTTTGACATCTATTTGAGATATGAGGTTGCTATCGGCAATGCAAAAAATAGCCGTGTACAATTTCAAGAATGATACTAGAAATTTTTAGAGATAATATCGATATCTCTACGAAAGAGGTTTGCTTTTGAATTCCACGCCGACTACTATATGTGCAAGGAGTGTGCTTGTGTCATTTGTAACGGCATTATACAATTTATTATATGTCGCGGCCTTGAAACAGCGCGATAACACTGCCAGATATCGTTGTTCTTCATTTAAGGGTACTTAGACAGACACCCACCATGCTAAGACAATTCAGGATCTGTATCTTGCAAATTATCAACTAAGAGTCGTACTTCAAACATAGTTTCTGCTATAAATTCTCGTGTACCCTAATTTTGTTTGAGCTCTGTTGTGATTTTGATAATCTGCTGAAACATCATCTGTCTTTTAATATTTCCCTGCCTGAATTCCGAATATGTATTTTTCTTAAACCTATCAACCTTTAATATATATATCAGAAATTTTAAAACATCCTGTATATAACTTACATTTTGAAAAATAATGTTAATGCATTTATTGTTTGGATTTTCTTGAATTGTTTTCAGGCAAGATCATTCACCTACATTAGTATTTGCTAACCCACTTTAATCTGGATAATAATTTTAGGGGACATTAATTTATACCAATATGATCAAATAAACACATCGTATATACTTGCTTTGTCACTTCCCCATAACAGAGTAAATACAATCAGTCTTCAATGTTCATCTTGAGAACTCATTTTTGACTAAATTTGGCTGCTAAAAATATCATATTAAGCTATTCTCTATTTCTTCAAAACTCAACTTTTCTAAAGCAAATCATGCTGAGAATTTTGTGAAATGAATTATAAAATTGTATTTTTAACTCTTATACTTTCTAATAAACGAATCTTATACTTTAAAAAATTGCCACAAATCACAATTTAATATAAGTGTGCTGTGGTTAAATTTTATGATAGCACGCTTTGTCTCACCCAAAAAGCTGTCAGGTGAAGACAAATCACAATGAAATCACGGTGACGACAGAGGGAAACTCTATTACACTGAGAAAAGTGATCTGATCGATTGACAAAGTATGATTGGGCTGGAGAAAATTACAGCTTAAAAGATCTTATCTGTCCTCCGACGCTCAAGGTAGTGGTCTCATTGGGAAGGATTACACTTGATATTAGTTGGGGAGCAAGACCCATCGAGGCTCTGGGGAAATGGTTCCCTCATGGTCACTGGTCATCAAAAAACTTCGCACGAAGCAACAAAAGGATCGGCGAAAGTTTATCCGCTTATCTACCACCACCCTATAAGCCAAGCCTCAACCCTAAAAAATAAGTGGAACTTTCTCGAAAAGTAAACGCCGAATCATGCACTACGGAAAGAAGAGTGAACATATATAGATATGGATGCGTTGAGTGCAGGGGGAATCTGATATTATTTTTTTTTCCTTAGAGGTGTATATCTATTGACTGTTCTGATTGTTAGCAGGACTTTTTGGAATGAATATGAAGCAAAATGTAGAGCGATAACTGATGGGCATATAAATATTCATAATAATTTACTTAATAAACGCTCTATATATTGACTTTGTAATTAAGTAGAAGAGTTAAATGCTTAATTAAGAGGTAGTATTTAAATAAATTTTTGAGTGGCAAAAAAAAAGGGCAAAAAGATGTATCTAAAAGATGTAAAAACGTAAATAAGTAAGCTATTTTTGAAAATTCAGTATATTAAACAAGAAAATTTCAAAGTATTCAAAAATACTTTGTTTCGTTGTTAATGAGAAGATTTCAAAAACATTTCAGATAGAGAGATTTAAAATTAACTAAAAGTACGCAGCTTTATAAATGCATAGAGCAAGATCATTTTCTTTTATTCAAATAAATACCAGTTTGAAAAGAAATTTATTTGCTTTCATTTAGCTTTTTTGAGACTGTATGACTTGAATAAAATTTCAAAACTTCCTACTTTTCTTTTACTCAACTATTCCAATTTCTAGTCTAATTATTTCGACACAAAAGTAAAAATCTAAGGATATTTGAAAAATAAATTATGCGACAGAAGGCAACAGAGAAACATTTTAATTGCTAAATAATGCTTATATGAATTGAATAATAACTTTAAATAATACAGAGATCTAAGAATTGTTATTTATAGATGTAAATAATAGGCAAGCTCAACTTATTAATAGAATTTAAATAACTAATTATATCATATCTGTTTTCAAAAACATTTTGATAACTTTTTTTATTGTTTGAACCATAATAATCCGCGACAAGTATTAAGAGATGATTATTACCTCTGATTTTTTCTCTTGAAACCTCGAAGATTTTGAAAATATTATTGAATCATTTCTGCCCCTTGTATTAGTTGATAGAGGATTATACTGTTCTTCTGCTAAACTGGAAATTCTTCCTTAACATAAAATCCTTTGCATTATATTTAAGGAAATTCTTCTCTTTCAGGCCTGCGATCAAATCACAGTTTTTGAAAAAAGTATAATTATTCTTTAGAAATTATACCTGATATTTAGAGATTTACATTTAGGAAGCTAGAATATAGAGCTATACTTTCTATTTTTACGAATGAATGAACGATGAATTAAAAAACAATAAAGATTTCTTTCGTTCATAGAATTCATCTATATCCAAATGATTTATATGTAACAATGATTGAAATTAAATTTTAAATTACAATGAATTATTTTTTCGAATTGTGTTATATGACATAGCCATTAGCTACAAAAATTTAAAACAATGAAAAATAACATATGTATGAGAAATATTTTTAACAAATTTTTCACCAAAATCATTTGATTTCAATTTCTATTCCGAAACATACTTTCTTCTACTAATATTTCATCTCGTTTCTGATCTGATAAAATAAAACGTTTTTTCTTAGATTTTTTAATACCGTTGTTTTGTAATTTTTAGACACAATTTTCTTTAATACGATTTCATATTTGAAACAGAGGATTTTTTTTTCCAAATTTCTTTCTTATATATATATATATATATATATATATATATATATAT
>JAOUZG010027617.1:12453288-12499212 GCA_026289955.1 Argiope argentata
ATATAAACTAATAAAGGATTTTAATAAGACGTTTGATAGTATAAGTACGCTTGAATAACACGAATTACTATCAATTTTTTCTTGATTCAAACTAAAAAAAATGATACAGATTAATTTTTTTGTAAATTTTATTGATTTCTTATGTTTCAAATTCTTTTAAAATCTATGTGGCACATTATTTAAGTGAATTTAAGTGAACGTGTTAATATGTGTAGTATAATTTTTGACATCATATTTATTTTTAAGTTTGTAACTATAAATTTAACCAAATATATCTTAGCTAGTAATTTTGAAAATTTGGAAGAAAAAAATTGATTGTTTAAAAAATATTTTACATTTTTTTCACTGAGGATTAGCCAAGGTAAAATGTGCTTATCGTTTCTATCGTGCTCATCGTTCTCTATTATTAATAAAATTAAAATGTAATTGTTATTTAATTTAAAATATCAAATTTACATTTATGAAATTTTTTTGGTAAAATATTAAGTATTTTAAGAATAAAAAATCACCCTTCCCATTAATATGGTATTGATGTATAAAATCATTTTTTATGTTCAAAAATTAAAAGAAAATCATATCAATTCTAAAATTCAGACCTAAAGGGTTCTAAATAAATCTGCAAATATTAAAATGCTTCAGAGAAAATAAATTATAATTTCGAGGAAAATGAAACACACAGCTCACTAATAATTGAAAATCTGACATTTGTTTGCATTTTTATTTTATCACGTACAAATAAAATCCTAGAACTGTAAAGGAAAGTTGCATTTTCTCCTTTTTTTTCCCCATCATTAAATATGTATATAATGCTTTCATTTGTATGAATAATGCTAAGCTAATCTAAAATGCGTTCAGTTGAGTTACAATAGTGATCCATCTCATTAATAATACATACGAAACCTCAGGTGTTTCTTAATTTGGATTGCCATACGCTCTTCAGAGCTGCTTGATTAATCATTCACCTCCTGCGTCGAAGACCAGGTATGTTCAAATTAAAGAGGTTAATTAGACTTTGGCAAACTAAAAATTCCTCTCTAGGTTCTTTATTCTTACTGCAGAGAGATACTTTTGAGGCAATACCGGAGACGTATCTTAAATAGAATGCAGCAGATGTTTCTTAAAAGAAATATTAAGACACTTGCTTGGAATTCTTTAAAAAGTTATACATTCTTTGGTTTCATTCCTGCAGAGATGTTTAGTTTTTCAAGAAGTCTTAGAGTAAAAAAAATGTAGCCTGAAGTCCTATAGTTTATTCTTTTTATTGACAATATGGAATCATTTGGATTTATTTAGATATTTAAGTTAAGAAATGTCTTCTCAAATTCAATGAAATACTAAATCTTTTCTATGGATAATTTTCAATGAACAAGAAAAAGAATGCGTAAATTATATCTTTTATACATTTTGAAGGAAAGAAAATGAAAATTCTATACTTATTTTTTACTACATATGTTAAATTTTGTGACTGTAAATTTCTTAATAAAATATCACAATGGATGAGAAAAACTAATTCGACTTTTCGAGAAATTTTTATTCGAATTTTTTTCTTTTCCTCTTACGATAATGTTCATTATATTTGTTTGTGTCAAGAATAAAAAAAATCAAATCTGTCAGATGATTCTTAAAATTGATTGCGTATGTTTTAGCTGTGTTAATTTAATATCAGTAGTTTTTTTATATGTATCTATCGTCTGTCTTTGACTTTCTTTCCCTCCCTTTCTCTTTTCTAATCTAAATACCAGTTCAAAAAGTGACAATTTTGGTTATTAGGCCAAATTCCAAGCTTTAGCCTCCTGAATCAATGTTAAAGATGTTGAAATGCATAAAATTTTTTAATCAGTACTATTATTGCATTATTTTTACTTACTGCATTATTCGTTAGCTGTTGCTGTTTGTCGAATGAAAAGTCATTTTTTTTAAAAATAATGCTTTGATTTCTCACGAAAGATGAAGTTTTGTTATCGAGAAGCCTATTTTGTGAATTTCTGGATGTTCAAAGATAAAACTATTAATTTGGAAATGGAGCAAAACTTTTATAGAGTTATATTCTTAATATATCATTTCTCTTATTAATAATCATGTGATAAATCCATTTTTAGAGAGAATATTAGTCGTTAATTTTAAAATATTTGTTACTTTAGGCGTTACTCTTTCCAACTTTTATCGCCTTCGATTGATAAATAGAAGATTTTAATAAGTGAGAATAATGTATTTGCAGATATTATGTAAATTCGGTGTTTTTTCAAGTTGCATGAATGAGTTGAAGTATAATTAAATTAAAATTGATAAATATATCTGCTGGATTATTTAGAAAAATACTCATTCACAATTGAAATTTCTTATAACTATGAATTTTTAAAGCATTTGCAGAAGATTTATCTAGAAATGATGTGTTTTTTATAAAACAGAATTTCAGTTACAAGTATTGAAACTCATTCTAAATTAAGATATTGCTTTAAAAAATGTTTAAGTTCTGTCACATTAATAGAGAAGTGGCACAGCCTAAAGCAAAATAGTGCAGTAGCAGTTTTCATCTACAATGCAGGACTTTTATCAACTCTGGCTCCACAACGAAACTTAAATTATACTCAAGAAAAATTTATTTTTCGAGTTTCAACCAACGTTCCGGTTGATACTGGTGAAAGGGAAATAAAACCGACCATTAAAGGAAATAGTGGGACATGTCTAGAGTCACTTCTTTTATGTTTATTTATTTTACCATTCACTTTAATGAAAACAGGAGCTTATGAGTACATTAATAATATTAATAGGATTTAAGTTATTGAGCTGCTAGTAGATAAGAAGATCGACGTTTTTGATTTTTATATCATGTTTTATATCATCTTTCTTAAACAATTTTTTATATAATATTTATTACATAACATCATTAATTCCTTAAATGAGAATATAAGTAAATTTTTCGTTTCTTTGTAATAAATGTTCCAAAGAAATTCAATATGCTATCTTTTTCTCGATGTCTTTAATTTTGATCAAATAAATAGATTAAATTTTATTTTAAATTTTAGTCAAATTCGCTTCCATAATAAAATCTTCTCACTTATTTTTACCTTTTGTATATGTAGTTTAGAAAAATTATTGTACCTACTCATAAAATTCAAACTCGAGATTTTGTAGGATATCAAATTTTTTAGACCTCCTTGAGTTCAAAAAACACATTTTTGGCATTTTTTTGTATGTAAATATGATCATTCAAAACTATTTTGAATAAGATGGACGAATTTTAATGTATGGAATTACGACAAAATTTCTATCAAATTTTAAATAAAATCCATTTAGAGGTAATTCTTAAGGCTGTTCAAATGTAACATGATAAACGAGAACCATGCAGTATTCGAATATAGCATGAATTACATGAGTTAACATAACTTTAAAATGAAACGAGCTTGATAGATAAAAGTCAGTGCAAAAATTACAGATTTATAGTATAGTCATTTGTCAAAGTTTGAGCCAAAAACACCATGGGATTGACAGTCTCTTAATTTTAGAAAGATGTAAACTCAAGAAAGCAATGACTTAAAAGTATCAAATTTATTATGTGATTTTGGACTTCAATTGTAGTTTTGGTCAAAATTTTGCTTCAACTGCCTGGGGAAACCACATCTAAAAATAGAAATTAGATTTTCAGAAACTATTAACCTCATGCCAGGGATTAACCACTAAAAAAACCTAAACAAGGATGACATTATAAGAATACTACATTTACAACAAAATTTAATATTTCGTAACTATTGAAAGCCAATGCCATGCAAAACGTTCTCCACTTTAGCCAAGGTCCACAGTTCTTTGCAGGGGACCAACTGCAATTCTTTGGTGAGTGTATTCCCACGGATTCGAATATGAAACAGAATCTTTGGCCACAATTCACCTGTTCTTATCCGATGCTAAGCTGTAAAGAAAACAGCATGCCGTTAGTAAATTAATACACCTTATAATTTTTGAGTGAATGACTTTTCTGAGCTAAAAATATTTCTGAACTAAGTGGAAACGGAAAAATCGTAAATATGAGAGTCGCTGACTTGAAGTCGGAAACTTGAAGACAAATTTTTGCTTTAAAAAGAGCCATACTACCCTGGGAACAAAATAAAAAAAACGAGCTGCTGTATGATGTCAAGGTCCAATTCAAAGTTTAAAAAAACTGATTCCGATGCTCTTCTGATATATCAAACTTATGTGTTCTCAGCTGCATAGATTTATCTCCAGAAAATAAAACTGCTGTAATCAAATCCCAGTAGTGAATCTTTTTGTCTTCATCGTGGTAGTAACGATGTCCAGATCGTAATAATAATTCTCATTGACCCTCGTAGTGAAATGAAAATGGAATTATAGATTGTTTAACTGGCAACTTTAACATAATGCTTCCGTTCCCTAATACCGTATTGTGACAAAAGAATTTGCGAAGAAATTTCTTCAGTCTGTGCCTTGCCGTACACAAGCGTAATCAGGTTGTACCGACCAGTCTAGTCCTTTCACAAAGCAGTAAAATTGAATTTAAATTAACCTCGCATGGATTCTTTATGTCAGTTTGAGGCTGTTAGTTGTCAATGATTGACTTCATACTGATATTCGTATAAAGACACTATTTGAAATCCTGCTTTAAGCCATCGTATATGAAAAATTTTTGGACGTTAGGTGCAGAACAAATCATATCGGTATTTGAAAGTTACGATAAGTACGTCTTTTTTAGAGCTTCAAATGTTTGTGTTAGCAGAGAGTTTTAATCATGAAACCTATTATTTAAACGATTAAGTTTTCTTAGCTGGTCTAAGCTTATATGAGAATTGTGTAAGGTATGTAGTCTTGAATTGGATTGGCTAAAAGTGGGGTCTTGTGTTATTATGTTTTCTCGCTTTGATTGCTGTATTGTATAATTTCCATTTTATATATTTCCTTATTGTAACTTAAGGATAAAATGTATTTTCTATGTTTAGGGATCTCTTAAACATTGTCATGTATACATTCAGGTTAGAGAAAATATGTTTATCAGAGATACAGTTTATATAGATAAACTAGAAAAATTTATTTTTATATACATATATTTACTGTCATTTTGTATATCTTTTCTGCTACTGTTTGATGTATATTAAATTTATTGACAAAGATCTCGAATGAATAAACAAAACTAGATACGAATAATTGTTCAAGAAATATGTGGTGTTAAAGGATTTATAACATTTATTATAACAAGTTATTCTTGGTAATATATTTGAAAAATTAATTTTTGTAAGTCAATAACTTAATAACCACATAACCTGTCTCATACAATACATTACTCATTTATGTAAACTAGTTGATATATACACCAAGGATAAATTATAGTCAATGCAGTTCCGTTTATTTTTAAATTTAATTTTGCTGCATATGTCTTAATTTTTCTATTTCTAAAATTAATGCTTTGTGAATGATCACCTTTCTCGTAATAATTTCTTAGTTTACATGTCAATACTTTGATTAAGTTTGATTAACTTTTTTAGTATATTATTTTACCTTTGTTTTCTTTTTTTTATAGTTGATTTAGAAATATTTTCATGTGCGAATATATTTTGCTAAAGCATATGATTTAGATGAATAAATAAGAAAATAAATAGCAAAGTATCAAGTCATTAAAATCTATATTAGAAACTTTGATGTCTTGCACCTTTTTTTCAAATTAATAAAAAAGTTTTTGTTGCTGAAATTTTGAGATGCTAGGGAAAATTTCTGAAATTTTTTGAGGGATGCAAAATATTTTTTTTAATTCTTTGATTGATGTTTAATAAGATATAACAAAAGATATAGTTAGCACATATTTAAGATCTTAAAAGATTTATATAAGGATATTAAATATAAGTAAATATTTAACCGATATAAAATATATATCTTAAATTCTGGAGAATATCCAACGATGGAAATGTGTATAGTATAATTTGAAATTTCTGTGGTAAAAATTATTATATCTTTTTAATAACATATCACTAATTTTGAAATCCGACAAAGCTTCATAAATCAAAGATAATGATATTTTTTGTGTAGCTTTTTGATAATTCAGTTTCATTTTCGAGTTCTTTCCCATTATTGAATGCAGATGGGTTTCCGCTAGAAAGTAAGGAATGAATGCCATACAAATATATGACAATTCATATAAAACAATCAGAATGATAAATTACCCAAACCTCTATTCGTTACTCATTCTGGTCATTGATTACAATTTGAACAGAAGGAATTTGAACGCTATACCGTTCAATTTAAAAAAAAAAAACTATGTGTTCCAGCTACATGAATCAACAATTCAAATGTAAACAAGAAATTAAGGATTTCGTTACATTATTAAAAAGTGAATCTACTATCCAGGTGAACTATGCATCAATGTTTCACATTGATAAAATAAATCATTTGCCGGAACTTGGAAATCTTATTATCTTAATTTATCTTATCATCGAATTTCAATAATTCTACACTCTGTTACAGGATGTTTTGTTAATGTTCTGGATTTCAGTGGTTTACCATCAGCTACTAACATTTACTTAGCACTGGCTAAACATAAAAGCTTCCATTAGGATGTAGTTAACACAGAATTTTGTTTTCAGTAGGAGCTTCAAGTTGGCGGTGGTACAATTAGATAATTCCTGGTGCATTATCATGATTAACTTTTCACTGAATTATGAAATACGTATTTCACTTTATCACAGTAAATTAATGATCCGTAGAGAGAGCAACAGCCACATTTCCGTTGTCGCCTTTTAACGAAGGCTTCCGCCACAGTTATTGTTTAATGAAAGCAACAATGCATTCCACAATGCGTGAATTTATGGTGTATAAATCCTACTATCTATCTTAACAGTTTTGCTCTGTTGAGCTTCCTTGTTTGCTCTGCGATATTTCAAAATTAAATTAAACATTGTCTCGCTACTTAAACGTTAATGAACATTTTTCGTTATCTCCAGATTACAAAAAAAATGCATTTTAAACGGATTTATTTTTTTAAGATTCTAGTTTTTTAAAAAAGCAAGAAAAGAAGAGGGCAGAGAGTATAGACGTTTAAATAACGGAATCGAATGCAATCTAAAATTATTCATATTATATAATTGCTCATCGGCTATAAAACTTACCTATCTTGATATTCCTTCAATGCATTACTGGTTTCTTCATAACGATAACATTAATTGCCTTTTTTTCAAATCTTACTATTAGCTCACTTTCTACTTGAAGTACTTTCAAATTAAAATAATATACAATAAAGAAAATTAACAATTTACCCCATAGGCGTAGAAAATTCGCGCATCTTGTGTTGCTTCAATTGGCGGTGAATCTTCAATCGGTCATGAAAATTTGACGCAAGTATAATTTTTTAATCAATTATTTATAGTGAGAGTAATTGCCTGGCCGAGATAGTCTGGTTAGTAAGGCGCTGGATTTACATCCACCAGCGAGTGACCGAGCTCCGCTCTGAGAAAAATGTGGGGTGATTATTGACTTGGCAACCATTCCTCGTATTATAGTATAAGATAAAATTAAAACTTAAGCTCCAAGCATGCGTTACGAGTAAAAGGGAAAAAATTATCTTATTAATATGTTGCCATCAGATTGACAAAAACTCAAATTTAAAAAAAATCAATTATTATTGCGCATTAAACATATAAAAATGCAATTTTCATCACGTGTCTGCATGAAATGAAAAAATATATATATGAATATTGATACAGATGGCATATTGGCTATAGATGGCAGCACGTTACCACTTGAAAATTTAAGTAGCCATTATGGCGAACTAATAAAGTTTCAAAATATCCTATCTGTAACTCCGAACTGCTCAACCGTAGCGCTTCAAAACCTGCACCAATCGATTCCTCGTGGCCAAAAACCCCCAGACCCCCAAGTTTACCGAAGTTTATTAATTCTGGGACGATTTTCGACTTGACAACCATTCCTCGTATTATAGTATAAGATTGGGCTCGATTTTGAACTCGCCAGTCAAAGACTGTGCTTGTGTGTGTGTAGTGGAAGCTAAATCTGTCGTGGTCAGAAAGTCCTATGCATCGAGAATAATACCGCTGGGGGTACTGGATCAGAGGTGATTGTTCTCTTTACCATTTCTAAATTACGATCTGTGGATGACAGAATGAAATGCATGAATGAAGTCCGCTCCATAAAAGGGGTTTGTGACGTGTGTGAGCTAGAAGTCAGACTTAGGTGCCCAGGGGCCCGTACCCTCAGAAGCTACTGCACCCCTTTTTCCGTTGCAAAGCGGTACACGAGAACTACAAGAACAATTGTAATTATTTAAGAAAAAGTAACTAAAATAAAAAATTTCTTTGTTGACCTTAGTAGGAATTGATTTATTTTTTTATATTACTTGTTCTTTCTCTTTTGGCTTCCTTCTCCTAGTTCGTGCACAAAGTGGCTAGCGGTTGTATTGCAAACCGCTTTAAGATGCGATGAAAGTGAATTTAGTAACATTAGTTATTAGAGTATGTTGGCTGAGTTAGATCCTCTCAGTTTTCAGGTCAACCTTGATGCAAGCAAACAAGCCCTCCATATGAGCAAAGAAAAATTAAAAGACTGTCCTATTTTCATTGATTACCTGGAATGTAAGTGCTGCTTCACATTTTAATTAATGCTGTATAATTAGTCTGATTAGAACGAATTATTGTGCCTCCAAGAACAAGTATTGGTTTAGATACTTATAGCTCAAGTTTTAGTCTTGAATGCAAGAAATTCCTGCAGGAAAAAGAGATTTGATATTGATTTTTAACTCAAGATTTCTTGTTTATTTTCTTCGCCTCCTTTTTTTTCTTCCCTTCAAATATTTTTACTTTTCTCCTTTTATCTAGAATTCCCCGATTTCGCGCAGTTATCTAGAACATTTTCTTAAGGTAATCCTTAGTAGAAACTGATGGGGATAAAGAAAAGGCAAAAATCCGAACAACAGTGAATGTCAGCTGTGTATTGTGCAGATAGACCCGACTTCTTACGATCCATATGGCACTATACTTTAGTAATGAGTATACTTCTGTCTTCCCAGTGGTTTCGCGTTCTTTGCAAAAAAATATGTTTTCAAGGTGTTTCAGAAGTGGTTTTAACGACATTTCCCCTTTTGCCTTTTTTCGATTCTGTCGAACGAAAGACAAAAAAAAAAATGTATTTTAACTGCAAGTCGTTTTTAACTGTAGTCGTTTTTTTCTACTCAACTTCATGCAATAAATAATTTTATCAACGTTATAATGATGTAATACTCTTTCAGGTTTTCAGAATGTTGAAAGAATCTATTGTTTTGAAATGCATATATGGGAGGGCACGTATAATTTCAGGCTTATGGATATGTATATATATATTTCCCCTTTTAATATATTTATTTCTTTACATATATTTTTATTTCTAATATATATAGGCGTATATATATTATTATTCCTTTTAATTTTTGTTGCATGAGATTTGTTATCTTTGCTTTCATATAGGAGAATGTTTCTTTTTTCCACGGTTTACAAATTTTGTATTTATCGGGACCTCACCTTACGTAAGTGGATACGAGCATCCCAACCTCGAGGTATCCAAGGATCTCTTCTTTTCTCAAGAGATTTACTGTCTATGGTAAGTATGAGTATCGCGCCCACAAGTTGCCCTGGCGATTCTTCTCTCACTTCTAATTTCTTAAATTCCAATTTTTTAGTTTTGTATTTCTCACTTTTCAAATTCATTTCCGTCTTCTGTTTGATATTATTTAAACACTAAACCCATGATATGACCGCGCATGGAGACCCATTAAGAGGAAAGTGGAATTCTGTGCGTCCTAGAGCGTTCTCTTTGGTCCATGCTTTTCTGTGAGTAAGGATGGCAGGGGACTAGCCAATTCCTGTTAACTGACCTAAACAAAAGGTCCTTAGGGAAGAGTGCATCCATCGTCCCCTTATGTGAAGGAAAATACTATAGAGGCAAAACATTTTGTCATCACCTTAAAGGAAGGATAGTTCAAAACTAATTCATAAAGCTCTATACTAATTCATAAAACCATCTTAAGTATTGTCGGAGATGTAAAATCAATCAAAAAGTGTAAAAAACTAAATATACTTAGTGAAACAGCTAATTATCAACAATCCATCTTGATAATGGATTTGAAAAAGATTAGTGAATATAAAATTTCCTTGACCCGTCCGCCATTCATTTAATAAAGCAAAAGGTGTAACTTCTGAATCGGAGTTCCAACTAGGCTCATAAATGGAAATAATGGAATATTGAAAAGATCAAAATGTTTCCGAATTTCAGATAATAATAATTCGTTAATATGGCCAATTTTTTCTAACTTTATTTTGACATTCAACACTCTCAAAATGTGTTCGTTATAGCATATGTAAAATGTCCTTTTCGTCCATACATCACAAACTCTTTGAGCTGTTATAAGTGCCAAATGTTTGGACATTCAATTCATTGTTGTAGTGGAAAAGAAACATTTGCCAGATGTTTGCAGGTAGCTATTGACCACATATGAGACTCTTGAGAATCTGATCTTTTTTGTATTAACTGTATAGCGTATCACTTTGCTTACGCTAAATCATGCCTACGCTGGAATAATGATAAAGATATTCAGACTGTTAAAGTAAATAGGAAAATGTTCTTTGGGGAAGTGATGAAAATTGCTGTAGACAGTACTCCAAAAGCTAGAATTTTTGTGCATCCCTAGTTAAACTTATTTATATATGAACATGCAAAGAAATAGAATTATCTTCCAATAAACCTTATGATAACAAGGAATTTAAACTTCCATTAAAAACTCTGAATTCAAACCCACCATTAATGTAACTCCACTTTTACTTTTCAACACAGGAAAAGGAAAACAAATAAATGATAGTTCAAAATCAAATCAACCACCAAACCATTTAATTCTATCTAAAGTAAACCAAAATCTTGAAGCATAAACAATAATTCTCTTATATTCGAAAGCCAAACAGCAAAATAATAATCTTACTATAAGCATAAAACAACTTTCGCCTCCTACCCTTGGCACAATAGCAAAGCAATTGTTGAGATTTTGATGAGAGAAATCAAAGCAGTAAGAAAGATTCTCAAAAAGGGATAAAAGTATCTGAAACATAAAGTAGCACTTAAAAATAATGCATACTCAAAAGAATTTTTTTAACTTTAGCCGAGAAATACAATAATGAAGATGTTGATTTGGTCAAAGGTTTTCTACCAGATGATAAATACATTCTATCTAACATCTTTGAGGAACCTTGTATTTCTGGTCCTACGTAAAATTCTGGTCTCTTTTTCTTTCCTTTTTTTTTGTAGATATTAATCTCGTTTCATGGAATTGTCTTAGTTTTCGCTCTCATAGTGATGTTATCAAAAATTTGTTGAGAAATATCAATCAATTTGTATTGGATGCAAGAATCCTATTTAACACTTGAAAAAATACTAAAATTAAAAGTTAAAATAAATGTTATTGCATGCTAAGGAAAGACATTATACGGAATAATCATGCAATGGGTGAAATGGCTTTAATATATTGCCAACATTTTCCATCTAAACCTTATCATACCATACTACAGTCAGTTGCCATACTAATAGACATAAAAACTCTTCTAATAATTTGAGGTATTTATATTCCACCAAATCGAACTTCAATCAGAATGAGCTAAATAAACTTTGAAGCCACCTTCCTGCATAATTTATTTTTATAGGAGACTGGAACGACCATAATTAGATTTGGGAAAGTCGATATATGAACACTCAAGGAATCCAGGTTGAGATATTTATCTCGCGCTATAATTTATGTATGTTAAATGATTTGTTCATACATCCATTCCTGCATTGACAAGAACTTTTCATACGCTATATTTTGGGATTAGCTCTCCATCAATATTGACAAAATAGAAGTTTGGATTTGAGAAGAGTTTGCATAATAGCGATTATTTTGTGAATGTATTTCCACATAGAGACGCATTTCCATTCCTAGTCTTCTTCATCATTTCATTTTTGATAAAGCCAACTGGCAATCTTGAAAGAATTTTTCTGGGTTAGTTCTTGATATTTCCATTTACGGGACATTGACACTGCAGCTGAAGCTATATTAAAATTTATTGTGAGATCTGTAAAGGTATATTTTCGAAAAACTTCAGATAAGCTTAAAAACAATTAAACAAACCAAGGTGGAACGTTCAGTTTCTGAAGCTATTGAGATACCAAAAAAGCTTGAAAACGATTTCAAAGATATATATCTAACAATAATTTCATAACTTTCAAGCCTGTCAAAGCAATTTATCAACTAGTGCGATGGAACATATATTTCAGAAAGATTTAAATTCAATTAGAGGTAAAAATTCCCCGAAAGAGCCATGACAGAAAGTGTGACAAATTTAGTGAGTATAATATACTGGTAAATCACTGTGAGTCAGAAATTATATCCGTGTCAACTATATTGGATAAAATTTCAAGGATATTGCAAATGTACTTGGGAAAATACCTGCAGAAATCTCGAGTGGCAAGTTTTATCCCAACTTTTTTATTACTTACGAAAGGGAGAAAAAAAATAAAGCACAACTTCGACTCCTCCTTCAAAGAACTACAGAGTTGAATTACTACACATAAACTTAGGGAAGCTTTAAATAAATTGCATTCTTCATATCCACGGTCAGAAGGAATAAGCTATTACAAAATCTATGTGAAAATCTCTTGATCATTAATATAAAAATTTTAATCGAATTTGGAATGAACAAGTTTTTTCCTACATCATTATCAAAAATTATTGCAGGACCTATTCCCAAAGCTCAAAAAGATCTACAAAATCCGTCTAGTTATAGACCCAATAGCTCTAACAAGTTGTTTATGCAAACAAGTTCTAACAAGTTGTTTATGCAAGTTGTTTATTTTGGACAGGAAAAATATCCTTTCTAAATCTCAAAGTAGCTTTATATATGAGCGTAATACCCAAGACAACGTTTTGTAAGTTGAAACGGTGAGGCTTTCATGTCTAAGAAGCATTTATTTTGAGTATTTTTTTAACATAGAAACCTGCTATAAGGTATGGAGGTACGATATTTCGAATGATATCTACAACACGGAATTACGTGGTAAGCCCTGAATTTTTATTAAAAATTTTCTTTTGACAAGATCTTTTCATGTTAGCATTGGCGATGTTTAATCAGATGAGTTTTATCAAATGAAGGTGCACTCGAAGGAAGTTTATTAAAAACTATTTATTGTTAAAATTAATGACATCATTAAACAGTTGGCTCTATACGTGCATGGCTTGCCTTCTGTAGATGACTTCCAAATTTACTATGCAAGTGTTGACATGGCATTTATAGGAAGACAAATTCAAAATGAGATGACAAGGGTAACAGAAAGGGCAAACAAAAACAGGTTTGTTTCCTCTGTTGATAAAACTAAGTGTATCCACTTTTGTAGATGACGTGGACTTCATACAGATCCAGAGATTTTGCTGTATGGTAATACTATACCTGTGATGACAGATGAGAAGTCTTAAGGTATATTCTTGGATTCAATAGCCACATTTAGCTTATATTAAGGGTTTATGTTATGTTTCAAGTCTGAAAAGGAAATGCAACAAAATACAGGATCTTTTATTAGTCGTCTGTTATGAAAAAATCTGTAATAAAATCTGTGGAAGCTGACATCCACTCCCTTCAAAAAATTTATGGATGCTTAATTCTATCCAAGCTTTATTACGGTAATATGGATTAAGAGTTTACAGCTAAATCAATATTACTGTCCTTAGATAGTATAAATCCTCAGGGCATTTGACATACCTCAGGATCGCAAGCAGAATCACGTTCACAAGTACCCAATGTATGGCGCAATATTAAATCCAGTTTTTGGCATACAATATGAAAACAAATCTTCTTATACAACATCGTTTGGACATAAGAATAGTACTTAAAAACCACAAAATTGAAATTACTTTTCACCTGGGACAAAAGTACTCTCCGGACTGTCAATGGTGTAAGAGCGCTCCAGCTTCTCCCACTCACATTTTAATTTGTCTAAATTTTACAAAGTATGGCATACTCAAAGACTCAGTACTATTTACGGACTTTTTGGAAATATTGGGTTTTGTGGAGATGGTCTAGTATTACTGGGTCATCTAGGATTAGTAACAACAACAACAAAAAATTGAAAAAATTATCCCGTTATCAAATGAGGAACACTGTCCTCCATCGAACAATTTTGATATTCTCTTAAGAGATAATTTAAAAAAATTTACAAAACAAGAAACATCACCCTTTATTTATCTGCAGTTATTTTTTTATCATCAACAGTATTATAAGAAACTTAATACTGCTCAAAGTTTGTGAATCTGTGAATCATGTTCGCATGCTGTCCTTTTTAAAATAATTTGACAAATGCCATAAAACTGCGCTGTAATTGCAAGGTTTTTACGTCGGAAATTTATGAAATTTATATAATTTTAAGCAACATTAGCAACTATAGTAAAATAAGGGGTAGTATATATAGATTCAAGGAGTACAAGTCCTTGTGAAAATTTTCAAAAAAATGCCACATGTATATAATTTATCATAATTTTCATGCAAGAGTTTAAAATATATTTAATTTTGCTGGTTCACAGAACACATCGAAATATTTGAAAATGATAAAACAAATAAATCTGCGAAAGAGGTCGATGGAACTATCTGGCCATCTGTTCCGATTCCAGATATAGATAGTATTTTGAAAAATAAAATTAGTCGAAGTTGGCTGGAAATCTGGGATTAGAAAATAAGTAATAAGCTATATTTTATTACAATTCTATAATTGGTTTAAACCATGTTATTTTAACAGAAGCAAAAAAGTAAAATTATAAAGTACAAACGTATTTTACTTTCCAACATTTACTAAACTAGGAGCCAGTCCCATCTTTCTCTAAATGTAATGTAGATTTTGCTTCGCGTCATATTTTAATAAAGTGTTATTGTTTTAAAAAAATGTAGAAGCAAAGCATTAGGATATTATAATCCTCATGTGTTGAATTATTCAATTCTCCTCCTCATACTCGTCTTCTCTCATTCTTTGATGGAATCGACTTTATGAAGGACATCAAAATCTTTACTCTTGTGGCTCATCAGTGCCCTACATGCTTCCTTTATTTTTAGTTTTTCTAAAATCTTAACTCTTCTTTCATATTTATACATTCTTTGGCACAGTATAGCCTATCTTGGGTTTGTACCATGAAACAACAATTATCTCACTCTCTCGCATTTATCGAGAATATGGCGACAGGAAACTACACTTGGGAGACTGTAGCATAATTCTGATTTTTTTATCCCTTTATTTTTGTAAAGTAGAAATAATTTTCAAAAACACCAAATTCTATATGCGAATGAATAATTTCTTTTCCAATTAACTATTGCTTTCAATAGTATTTAATTTTCTCCATTACTAATAAATTCTTATTGGATTTTTCTTTCAATTTTAGCTAGACGTACAGTGTAAGAGCAAATGTTTACTTTTTTATGCATGTATCCAAAATCGATCAGTATATTTTTTGTTTATGTATCGGAATAAAATATTTTCATCAAAATGATAAATATTTAGTAACATCAAACCTCAAAAAGAAGAGACGATAGAAAAATATATTATTACATATGAAACATCATATGAAAAACAATAAAAATCTATTAATAAATTCCAATTATCAATAAGAATTCTTCTGTTTGTCTTTCCTTTAGAAAATGAATGTATATTTAAAATTTTCACATGTAATATTTTTGATTTTGAATTTGGGAACGTCAGTTTTAAATTGCCATTTAGTTATTTAGAAATTCAAATGGAGTAAAAATAAGATACTTGTATCATAAATTTCTTTATCTTAATTTGAATTGGTAGAAAACAGTTGTTGTAAAACTATGATTAAAAATATATCCCATTTAAGAGGTCGATCTAATGCAAATTTAATCACAACAAGAACTAAAGGTATCTTGTTGAAGTCGAATTGCCTATTAAGTGCGAATTGCTATATTATTTCAATTTTATGTTTAAAATTGTAGAATTTTAGTAAACGTATTCTGCTTTACTTACTAGAAATTAATTACAATAGCTTATGAAAGTTAAAACGTTCTTTTTAATGGAGAGGCGGGGACGGGGATTGATTGGAAAAGTTATGTTTGCTTATTGACTTATTATCTGGTTTTGATTTATGTATTAATAATGAAGATTTAAATAATTTCATCACTTTTAAATTTTATATCTACACTTAATATAAAATAAATATCTCTAAATAAGAGAATGCACTGTAAGGTAATTATTTACGATTCTAAAATAGTTTAAATATAGAATTTAATTATATACTTTTAGGAACCATGAAATCCATCTCAATAGAATATATATTTGGCAAAGATATATGAAAATGTGCCTATTATATTTTATGACATTTAACTAGAAAAGCGATTGCGATTTCCAGATAATTTACAAATAGTATAAGTAGGTAGTTTACAATATATTACACAAATAAAATTAACAAATTCAAATTTACAGTCTTACTACATAGTCTCAGTCTGAATTACTCTTAATGTAACAGTTTGATCTGGTTCAAAGCAAATAAAGATAAGTATAAACATTTTCTTAATTGTTCATTTAAGAAGTTTTGTACTATGAGATTCTACAGAATATTATTCTCATCCATAGTTTTAAGTAAATAAATGCACTTTTCACTTCAAGGTTCGAAAATCTAATTCTAAATTAGGCTTGTTAGTTCACATGTTAATAAGCTCTTGAATCAGGATTACAAATGTCGGAGATTAAAGTATATAATGAGTTCTTTCATTAACAGTGAGCTTGATCCACTGTAAAAAGATTAAAATTCAAAAAGGAAAACTAGATTTAACAGATCCCTTATTTATGATAATTGCATGCAGAGAGAACGAGATACTGAACGTAATTGACAAATCTTCGTATCCGCAGCCGAATCGTCCTCGTAGCCGAATTCTCGTATCTATAATAGGTATGCATCGTTTGCACGGCAAACAAGAATTAGAGTAGGAAAACTGATTACACACTTAGCTAAATTTCGAAAAGTAAAGTTATAGTCGCTAGCCTAATGAACGTACTGTTTCTGGGCCTGCAGTAGAGAATCTATGCGTTATGCAGAATGCGTTATCTTTACCTTCTTATTATGAAAAAAAGCGTTCTACCATTTGAGATAAAAATTGCTCATTTAAACAAATATTCATATTATACTTATTTATCTGTTCTAGATTCAAATATAATTACTCGAATAATGATTGGAAGGTTTAAACCTACTCTGAAAGAATCGTTATTTCATTAGTTTTCACAAAATCTGAAAAGTATTGTTATTTAATGAAGCTGAAGAAATAAACAATTTAATAATTTACAAAATAATGTCAATTTTTTATGTATTTAAACGCTAATTACATTTAGGTACTAATTTTAGAGTTAAGTTAAAGATAATTAATCTAAAAAAATTAAAACAATTTTGTTTAAAAAAATTTTGTTTAAGAAATATTTTGTTTAAGAAATATGAATGCAAATATCAATCACAATCCGACATATCTTTTAAAATGTTAAAAATTCTCATCTTCAATGTTTTATAGATTTTTAATGAATCAATTTGTTACTGATTAGCATTTGTTTTCCATTCACTTGGAAATAACCTCACTAAATAACCTTATAAGCTTAGGGTCTTCAAGAAACAACTGTTCCACAACATAAAAAACAACTGTTAAATTCTATTTCAATTCCAAAAAAGAATACATTTGCACAGGAGTGCAATTTATGAGCTTACTACACTCAAAATTTACCGTTAATTAAACACTATTTATAGATCTATAGTTAATTGGTTTAGAATTATTCTTTCTGATAAATCTAACATTTTGCGACATTGGTTGCTTTGGAAAATCATTTTTTCCAAAGTAATTTTATGCTTCATAAATAATGGTAATTACGCAGATGCATCAAAAAGTTACAGAACTAAATCTGCAGAAGACTAAGAAATCTCATAATAGAATTGTTACATAATACAGCAGATAATAAACAATATAATGATCCTCAATCTTGATTTGATAGTTGCAACTTTGGAGTAGTAACATTGCATCCCATTGAAGTGAGGCTTTTCTATTACATGTGGAGTTAAAATACTAGGTCATTTAGGTCTTTTTTTAACTTTGCATTAAGTCATCAAAATTCGGTCTGTAATACTTGCCATTATTGTGAACTTCCAGGGTTGAAAAATTATGCCAAATAAGTTAACACAAATTTTTGATTCTTCCATAATGATTAAAAAAACTGTGGGATTACAAAGTTCACGTTAAAACAACTTGCAATGAAAACTTCTTGAGTCCTGATATCAACAATGAATTATATAATTTATTAATTAATACTGTAACCCATTCTTAATGCAACAAAACGTATTGGGAAAATGCTGCAATTAAGAATTAATTTTATCTAAAAGTTTTCTCCAATTATAGACACTTGGATAAGTTTAATTGATTTTAATTTATTTTATTAACAAATTTTACTTATTTTTAAACAAATTTCAATGCAATTTAATTAATGTTATTTTAAAATCTAGAAGCAATTTGTTGAACATAGTAGAAATTTTCAAAAATGATATTTAACATCTCCATTAGGCGATGCCAGAACTAAGAAGTTTCGAATGAAACCCTTAATGTAATTTATTGGTTCTTAATAGAGCTGGAATCTAGAGTTTTTGATGATTTGATAAAAGCTACAATCAAAATCGCAACGTCTTGCGATATTAATACGTCAATTCCTGAGGAAAATTAAAGTTCATTCCTGAACACAGCAACTTGATTGCTTATTTTTGCTACAAATTATGCGTTTTACAACTTATTCCATATGATAAAGAAAAGTTTTTGAAGTTTGAATCCGATACAAAATTTAACACAAATTCGCAGGAATAAGAAATATACTGATTTCCAATGCAGGATGTTTGAATGTGTATTAAGAAGAATTTTTAATTATCGATTCATTGTAAGTAATGTATATAATTCATGAAAAAAGGAATATAGAAGAAGAATATTATTATTGATAAATATTTCAAATACGTCTGCGTATTTTCCAAACTGATAATTTTTATACAGCTTAAACAGATGATGTGATGCACTTATTAAGATATTTATCTTTTGATCAAAAAAGTATGCCGATTTAATTTCGTATTTAATGTAGTATAATTGCAACTTTTGTAATTGAGAATTCAAAATTAAGATCCATTTTTTTACAAAAAGTGTGTAACACCTTAATACATTCAGTAAATTACTTTCTCGATGGTATGTTGTTTCTCTTCATCTTCGAAGAAAATACTCTATCTTAATTCAGGTGTAGCATAGCAGCAAATTGCTGACATTAAAACTGCGCTTTTTTTTCTTGTACCTTCATTACATTTCTCAGGAGACTGCATTAATTCTTTAATCATGCTGCTTTGGACTCATTTCTTAACGACTCAAATGTTTTATCCGTAATCTGCTTACTTTCCTATAGATTTAATTATCATTCACGGTTTAAAACAAAGTATAAAATGATTAAGAAGCAAAACAGATGTGACTTATTTGTAAAGCCTATTTATTAAAAGAAAGGGGAAAACACACACAAAAAGATTTTATATGCTTGATCATAATCAAAAATTGCGATTTTTTGCTGCCTGGAGAAAATTAAATTAAAAGTCTAGTTACAAAAACCAATATTATATGGTTGTTATGATGATCAGTGCATAGTATGTGTCCCAGATGATGCAGTACAGTCCATACGACGCCAAGGCATTTTCAGTATCAAATTATCAGTCCTTCGGGAATGTTACAACACTCAGCAAGCAATGCTCTGAATGAAGTTCCGGTATACAAGTACAAGATGGTTGACCTACTGGATTCAAGTAAGGTGAGAATCCAAAATATCACCAGTCCATACAGGTGATATCATCAGATCGAAGGCCTTCGTTAAGATGTCTGTATGGTGAGGACGGGCGTTGTCATCTACGAATTCTGCACCCATGTCGCCCCAAAACAAATGTACTTGTTGTTCCAGAATAACGTCCCAATAGATTTGACCTGTCATGGTTACAACTTGAACTTGCAAGTCGGAACCCAGAATAATTCCACTCCAAACCAACATAACGGTGTCGTTCAATGATGTTCTTTTGGTGGTAAAGGTAACTCTATATGAAAGTGAGGCAAGAATCGGACTGCATGCTAAACTTGAACTTGTCGGTAAACATCACATAAGTCCACTGATGAAGTGTTCACAATGCTTGTTTTCTATCCCAGGCTAATCGAAGGCGATAGTGAGTTGCAGTAAGTAGAAGCCATTTTATGGATGATATATATATTTTAAAGTTCGATTTCCGTGTCAGTCTGTCCTTAATTTATCGACATGAGTGTATTTCTTGTCATTTCAATGTATTATTCTATCATTTATTCCATTTATTAATATTTTTTAATAAAAAATAAATTAGCATGTTTAATTTATTAAATTTTACTTAGCTGTTCTTATATCTTCATCCCGAAACCTTTTGAGGAATAAATATATTAATAATAATTTATATATTTAATGGCAATATTTCAAGTTCAAACTAGCTGTTTGTTTGATGTAATTCAAGATCCCATAATTCTGTCAAATAAAAGAATCACATTTTTTTAAAAATTTCGGATTGATATTATCAGTTATAAATTCTAGTTCACTTAGTAAGGTCTTTTGAAAATCATGCGTGAAAAGTTTCGAAATTGGTATATCTAGAAATAAACACATTCGGAATTTGCATTGAGATATGTAGTTAATATTTGTTTTAACTATTGAAAAATATTGCAGATTTTTATACAAATAGAAAATTTTATCATACGTGTAAAGCAAAGTGATTTACAATCTAAGCGTTTATAACGATCAAATAAATAGAGTAGTAAGGTAATATTTTTATAAAAAAATTATATAATGTCAATACATTTGCATCTTTTCTGAATCACATTGAAAAAAGGTCAACATTTCTTTGCATTCAGAATAAATGCATAGAATTTTTTTTTCATCTTTTTTCTTCCATCTATAGCTGTGTAAAATTTATTTTATGCAAAGCGACAGTTTATTTGTTGATTTCGATGTATTCTGGTGAAGTTCTGAAATAGAATTTTAAATGAGATGAATTCTGTCCATCTAGAAAATGTTGCTAATTTATTTACCAGGTTCCTCAAGGGCATACGAATCTATATTCTTTCGAAAAAACAAATATAACATGATATCAAATATTTGTGATTTATTACCATATGCTTTTATGCCGAAGTAATTAATACTTCAACTTTGGTGCAAGAAAATATCTTGATTTATACATTTAATTTTCATTTTTATATTTAACCTATTTTTGACATATATGATATCTTTATTTATATTAAATAAGGATTTCACGTTTGAGGTGAAATTATTTTCCGCTTTATTACTCATATATATATTTGAGATGGCTAGAAGAAACCAGTCAAAACCGTAATTTTCATAAAATTGAATTTTTACGTAAAAGCACTGCAGACACGAACATACATTAAATATTTTTGCAACAATGACTAACACAGAATTATTGCAATTTCATTAACATTAGAAAGAAAAATTGCTATTATGAATTGAATACAAATTGTATCGGTTTTCAAAATAGAAAAGAAATGCTATGTAAAAATGATATAAAACTAGGTAATTAAGTTAACTTTGAATGAATTGACAAGAACCATCTACTACGATAATATTCCTTGCCATGTTTCGAATTTACAACTTATGCTTTGAAAATTTAGGACAAGTTAATATAGTCTTTTATATTACAGTGGTTTAAATATTTTCTACAGAATAATTGCACTGCAGCAGTATTACACATTTATTCTTTTATTAAACTTTCATTAATGTTGTATTTACACCAATCTACATTTAAATATTGCTGTTAGAAAAACAAACATATTGAGTTAAATAGGTTTTTCGTAATTGGAATTAAATTCTCTTTATTCCTGCATCCAAAGGATGTTAAAACGTGCTGAAGCAAAGTTTTATAGAGGCAAAATTATAGAATATGCTTATTAAACAATGCCATAATATCAAAACAAAGAAATAATCATGCATCAAAATAAAAGCAGAGAATCTCAAATATTGGTATGATGTCGATTCCTATTGCATGGTTAAATTTCAATTATAAGAACGTTTTAGACAAGGTTTGAATAACTAATTCAAGTATAATTATCACATTTGAAAGTCCAAAGGAATATCGAAATCACTGTCTTGGAGTCACGAATATTTTGGAAAAACTGATGTGATAATGTTTCAAATTCAAAGTTTATACTAAGCAACTTCTTAAGGAAAAAAAAGATTTTAAAGTTTCTGTGCTAGTAAAAAATATGGCTTTGAGGTAAATTCCAACATATTCCATTTTGAATTGAAATTCTAAACATATGTATGAAAAATTAAACTTTTATGTTCAACAATAGAACTCAAAAGTATTCTATGAAAAGGAAAAACGAAGACAAAGCGAGAGGAAAGATTATGGACAGTAAAATGAAAGGTAAGTTACTATGATATGCATTAATCAATTTCCTTTTTTTTATCTCTTTTCATTATTTTAGTATTTGTAGTTTGTTTTTGTTTTTAATTCAAGGTAAGTAATTTTCATTAAAATCACGATACAGTATCCTACTTGTGCACCAAAAACTCATTAGCTAAAAACTACATATTTTTCTCTTCATGATTAAAATGTTATAATTTAATGCATGAAGCAATCTTCGTTCAGAAATTCTAAAGAATTTCCTGAAACCTAATTATTTTGAAATGGCGGACAACGAAAAAGAAGTAATGAATAGCTTTCTTCGGTGTGTTATAATACAAAAGGTCAAATAAACATCTAAATTAGGGGTATATATAAGCTTCTATAAACTCTTTACTCATTGATGAACTCTTGAATCGATGTTATTAGATTAATTTTAAAAAAAGTTATCAGTTGGAGGTGCATTAAGGAACACTTGTATAGTTATTAAACATAAACGGAAAAATCGGAATCTGAATTAAAGCTCAGGTTTTTTTAACGAACGGTACTAAGAGACCTCTATAACTCGAACTATAAGCTGTAAAGTCACCAAATTTTATACGGGGACTGTTGACGTCATGATAAAAGAAATTCACGAAAAAATTAGTTCAAAAATTAGTCGATGGAGGAAATGCGGCGTTTATTATCTAATTTTTAAGTTTAACAGCACGATAAAATTTTAAAAATGCATTTTTTTCGAAAAAATAACTTCTGTAGGTGGCTACATTTTCTTAAAATAGAGGAGATATTATTTGACTTCCTTTTTATTATTTGGGCCTCTTTCCCAGGGAAGGCATCATCTATTTTCAATATGACCCCCATTCTCTTGGAATAGGAATTGTATTCTGTAGACCGTATTCCCTACAGATGAATGTAACATTTTAGGTGGCATAACAGCCCGTGTTATGTTTCCCTTTAAAACTGATAAGTCCGAGACTACACCAAGATAAACCTTCAATTTTAAATAATCCCACATGAAGAAAGTCACATAGGATTAGATCTGAAGAGCGAAGTTATCATGCAACACGAAAACAGAGCCTAGATCCGAAGAGCGAAGCTATCATGCAAATCGAAAACAGAGCCTAGACTCTTTATTCAGTAAAGTGAGGGCGCAACAGTTGCATGGATGTACCAATATGTGGTGTTCTCCATCCTGCATAAAGACAATTTCATATAATCCTTACCTTTGTTGAAGTTGAAGGATAACGGAACTAATCAGTATATCACGATATCTTTGAACGTTGATGGAACAGATCTGTGGTTCTGCGCTTGGGTAATAGTCTCAAAAAAGTATGGTCCGATGATAAGATAGGTTGTAAAACTGTACCAAACTGTTACTTTTTGACAATGGAGTGGTATTTCTTGAAATGCTTGGGGTTGTTCAGATGCCAAAATTCTAGAATTCCGAGTCTCAACAGCCCCATTGAAATAAAAATCGGCCTCATTATTCCAGAGAATTGTCCAAAGTCAAGCCTCATCAACCAACATCCTGGCAAGAAATATCAAAGCAAATGTCACTAGAATATCATAATCCGTGGGTTTCACTTTATGCTAATATCATATGGATAAAATTAAAGAATTTTTCTTCAAACTTTCTCAACTGTTGAAGCTCTAACATCCAGTTGTCGGGCGACTGCAAACTTTTTGTTTTACCTGCAATGTTCGTCTGATTTCTTCCAACGTTTGCAGTCTAAACATCTGTGATCGTACTCTCCGATACCGATTTCCGTCTCTACCAGACAGCGTTGCGAGAGAACCTGTTTTTTTTTCAATCTTTTAATTTTTGTTTTCACTGCATTAATTGATAGAGGTACTTTAGATAAATTGGTTTGATATCTAAATTCGCGTCGCATTGTATTGAATAAGGTAATAGAGATTCTTAAGTAATGCACGATGTGCTAAAGTGAAAGGCATTTTACAAATCTACTTGAATGATTTTCAATGTCCCGTTTCTTTTTTATTAATCTGAATACTGATGCTGGTGTCGACGACGTACTCCATATTTAGAATTTTGCAATCCCCCCCGTTTTATGCAAAATTTTTGGTATCTTTTGGTAAAGTGCCCCATGTTCCCCTATTTTCAAGTTTTGGGTAATTTTTTTAGGATTCCTCTTACCCATGTCGTTAATAGTCCCCGTACAAAATTTGGTGCATTGGTGTCTGATAGTTCAAGCTACAGATGTTTCTGAGTCCCGTCAATTAAAGCAAACACCTTCTATATTTAGGAAATAAATCTTTTAATTCAGAAAAATCATATCTTGAATTTCCTTCCAGTCTCAAAAACTACCGTAAAATATAAATAAATTTACGAGGCATGTGGTTTCTTTCCCTTTCTTTGAGTGATATAGCTGCTATAGAGCATGATTCAAAAGAATAATTTTAAAACGAGGGAAAAATCTATAGTTTAAAGGGAATTAAAAAAAGTAAGTTAATTTTCAGGTTAAGAATTGCAATTAAATTTAAAATAATTCTAAACAATTTCATATAGGAATTTTAAGCAAATTTTTAAAAAGCAGTTTTAATGATTTTCTGTTCCTTCTATGTGTAAAATATTTTATTATTTGAATTAAATCTGTCCATAATAAGAGCATTCATTTTAAACAAATTTTTGTGATGTAAAGTTCACATTATTGCGAAAATACTTGAAATATATTTTTGAAAGAAAATTCTTTCTTACTATTGATTACCAACCCTCTCCAATCAAAATTATTATTTTTTAACTGAAAAAAAATGTAGAATAATTTAGATTGAAATTATATATTTTCTCTTTGTTTAGAAATGAATAACAAGGTAATGATTTTATCTTAATTGCATTGTCATCTAGAAAGGTATGAATGTATAATAGGTGCTTATGGATTATTGGAATTATACTGCAGCAGTGTTTCAAAGTGGCATTTTCATACAAGATAAAGTTCATATATCAAAATTCAAACCATAATCCCTATATCACAATGCAAATTTAAGTACTCTTGACGTTGAAAATAATCATAATGTATTTAAATATGTATATCTTTGATGAAAAGAATAATGCATCATTTGTAATGAATTTGTATTATTCAAATATATCCAAACCAATGAAATCTTTAACCAACGAAAAATCAAACTAATAGAATCATAGAGGCAAATAATAGCCGGATAAACGCAGACGGATATTGGAGCTTCGAAAAGAGCTACAAGTTACAAAATGTTCTCTTTATATATAAAAAGTTTCAATACATGGAATTATTTTTGTTTAAACCTAATTGCCACTCATATATACATATTTAAATAAATTAGGATTATGTCCCAGACCAAGAGCACTTAATTATAGACAATAATGAATGGATAACCTTTTACACTGTTAGTTTCAATTGTCGTTATTTTTTAAATGACTCCTCACCTACCTTGGTTGAAACGGAGGCTGTTTAAAAAATGCTTCACCTATTCGTCTTAACATTTCTCTGTTTCATATGAATAATACTAAATATTTTTGTGTAATAAGAAAACAATAAGGTTTCGATCAGAAAACTGATCAAGAAAGCTATATCAATAAAACGGAGGTTAACAAACCTGAGTAATCGAATTCGAAAAATAGACTTTTATATCGTTATCATATTACTATGTTCCGGAGGGAAGATGGAATTTTCAATATTTTTTGACATATCCATTGTTGCCACCACATGATTTGTCAAATGCACTTATACTTAAATAACATAAAAAGGCAAGTGAAGATGTTTCGTGAACCAAATTGAACACTCTTACCTTTATAAAAATAAATGATGAAAGATTTTCACAAATTTTCATGCATGCAAAAAGCTTTTCAAAATAATGCTTCAATTTTATGTCGATAACTGATTGATATATAGCACTACAGAATACAGTTAAATATAGCTAAATTCATGCAACGTATTTTCAAAATTATAAGAATTATAGAATTTAAATTTTTCCTTTGTGTTTCTGATTAATACAAAAAGTATTTTACTTTTCAGGATTAAAATGCACAATGGAGGAAATCAAACAAGATTCATATGAAGACAACATCCTCATTAGTTCTTATTTGATTCATACAAAGAAGCGTATTTTACTTCCACGTCTTAACTCTAACTTCAGTAGAGACTTAAAGAGTTTTAAGGACCTCATAGAAACGGAACGAAAATGGAAATATCGTAAAAAAACTTCCAAGTTTCTGTAATGTCTTCATAGTTAATTGATTTATAAAATGAATCACCTGATTGAAGCTTTCCACTAATCTGCTTGGCTCTCAGAGCAGATCTAAGAAATAGTATCGATTTGACTTTATCGCTTCTCATTTTATTTCATGAAAAAGGTGATTGAAGAGATTTAATAAATTTGAAGCAGGAAAGAAACTGATACCAACGGATTTGAGAAAAAACTACACACAAATAAAATGATATCTTTCACCGTATGTTTGAATAATCGATGCCACTGTGACGATTTACAGCAAAGACTGTTTCTCACCTGACTGGAAACCATTTATTTCGCTGTGCCTTATTACCATATTTCTCCAGATGGAGAACGAAAAATTGTCTTTATTTTGTTCGATTTTTCACTTCAGAGAAACGATCTGGACATTCATTTTGAAATTGTAGTGATTAGGAATCCACTACTTATTGGATACAAGTAAAGTAAGTTAATACATTTTCATTTTAAAAGAAATAACGAGATGTTTCTCGCTTTGCTGTGAAGGCGAGATTTTATCTGAATACTATATTTAAGTAATAAATAGGTATAATTACTTTATCATGATTCGATATTAAAGAAAGCTATTTAACCAACTAATTCATTAAAAAAATTTTAATTATTGATTAAATTGTATAGAGACGCAGAAATGTTAGTCGCAATGAAACGTATTTCATCTTTCTCTTACAATGGAATTTGCGTTCTCATTTAAAAGATTACAGAATTAGAATTATTTAACAATTTAACAGCATTATTTTCTTTACTATCTAATAAGGTGACACCTTCTGTTTTGGGAATATTTTCTTATTTTGATTCAAATGGAAATCCTTTGAATACTTGACTTATCTACGTATTCGAAACCATTTTACTATTGAATTATAATTCTTATGAATGGTTTATTTTTGTTTTCAACTATCAAAGTTCGATAAATTGATGCACGGACATCATTCGGGCAAAAGAGTTCAGTGGTTAATGCTTGCTGCCCCTTACTCTTAATACTTAATGTAATCATGTTTTTACTGTGAATTACTGTATCTCTTTCTTTTTGTGTTAGATTCTTTTTTGCACAAAACATATTTAATTTAATTAATAATCAACAGTAAATTAATAAATTTGAAACAATTTTTTCACCATATTATATTTATGAAATCAAATAAGCTATCTTAAGATTATTAAACTATTTCATATCTGTAAACATTGGTCTAGAAATTAACTGCTTCGAGCCGTTTTCTTAATTTCGTATTTTGAGGAATAAGATTTATAAAATAAGACTTATAGACACTGTGATTTTAAAAACGTTTTCAAAGTTCTCAGGAAAATAATCATAAATTTAAGTTGTAGAGCTTCAAAAATAGTTTTAAACAAAAATTTGTATTAAATATAATGATATTAAGATTATTTCTGAGAGAAAACTATGTCTATAATGGTTCTAAAGCCATTTTTTGAAAAGATATGAACAACTGAATTCAACCCTGTCTCACTTTTCGTAATTGATTTGACTTCGAACTACGATAGTGTCTTATTCTCCCTTGAGATCCTTTAAATATCACAGGAATTTCCTGTTAATCTGCCCGTCCTGTCCGTATTTTTGCAATTTTGTTGCTTTTTCACTGTAAAAGAAGTTATATGCATTTAAAGACGATGTACTTCTAGACAGTTTTTTTCCCTACTTTTTTTTTCTTTGCCTTAAATTGGATAGTGATTGAAATTTTATATATATATTGATTAAACAAAGGGATGAAACTTCTAATCATCTTGTGATGACGAGGTTTAATATTAATAAACATTTTTCTGTTCACTTTTAAATGGATACTCCATTGTAAAATTAAAACTCATTTTGTTGTTTATAAAATTTTGTGGTTCAAAAAACTAATATTTTATAAAATATTTTATAACAATCAAATCAGTGGTTATTGTTGTTTTCTGAAATGAAAGCAAATTGATGAAACTCGTTGACACTTTAAATGATATAATGACGTCAACTTACACAGGAGTTTAAAACTCAAAAAGAAAAAGAAAAGAAACGAAAAGAAGAAAATACTTCGGACATTGTTTAAGTCTTCTCTATTTTCTTTAAAGTTTCATTCCCAGAAAACTAGGAAGTAAGTCGTATTTCATCTTCTTGTAAACAGAAATGACAGTTTCTTATACAGCAGTGAAGGAAGTTCACGGTGAGTTTTCAGAAGAAAAAAGATGAAAAAAATACAGGTGCAGCCAGGCGATGATAAGATGTTTTCTCACGTAAAGAATCCAATATTCCCTTAAGAATGATTTTTTACAAACTCCCTCAGGGAGCGTTTATGCGGAACGGCAAAAAAATAAACAATTCATAAATTTTGGCTTATCCTAAAAGTTCAAACGCTTAAAGCAAATGTTTTACCTCAGAATACTTGCAGTTTTTGCTATTATTTGTGTAAGATGCACAAAACCTATTCTTGTATTCAAGTTAGGGTTTACTTACAGTATAGTGTACAATTTATAAGTAAGAGGAACAAAAAATCGATTTTCCAGGACATTTCAACATTCAATAGCATTTTGTCTCTTATTATTGTCTAACTGAAGCTGGAAATACTTTCTACAAAAACAAAATGTCGCAGGAATGATTTTATTCGAATGAAATTTATATTCTACCCCCCCCTTCTATGGAACTCATAACAAAAGAAATTGTGGTAAATGTTTAACAAAGTTGCAGAAAGCGGTATATTATATAGAGGGCATAAGTGATTCTCAGAGAGGAATCATTTTATTGTGAATGATGACTGATAATTTAAAGAACAATTTTCAATCTATTAACATAAAATTGAAAATATTTCTCATTAAATATTTCAACTGTGCAAATTTGTTCTACTTTATTTCTTGTATTTTAATAAAGAAAATAAAGGAAATGTTAATAATAAAATAAATTATATAATTTAAGAGTTTCCTGTAAAACAGTTAAGAGTTTAAATTATATTCAATAGCATTAAACTTTTTTATGATTTTTTAATATGAAAATTTTGACGTTTAACTTACTGGATTATGTTTTTTCTTATCATCGAATTTTAATGCCCTGATAATTCTCTGATTCTATTGCAGTACTTCAGCCTGTATCACAATATCGTAAGAACTGAAATGAGTATTGTAAATCTCAAAGTAGTTGTGATGCTCCGAACTCGTGAATTACAACTGAGCGTCGTTGTTATTTCTCTGGGATGCTATGTTGGCATTGTTATCTATAAGATTCTATCGCGGGTGCCTAGATACTTTTTAGGGATAATGAAAATGGTCTGCATTTAAGATAATCAAAATCTAAACTGATTTAAGTGCGTTAAAAATCTTTTCGAGACAAAAAAAAACGATATATTACCCATTAATTCTTTTTAGGATTCTTGAATGAGAGAGTATGATTTCCCATATTTAGTTACATTGTAATATAAATATGAAACTGCTCAAAAATTATTACTCATTTACTAATTAGATTGATAACTTTAAAGAAAAAAGAAGTCCATTTTTAGAAAATTTATATGAATATTATTTTTATTGGTTTTCTGGATTTGAGTTCAAAATATGAAAATAGATTTCTATTTATTTATATATTTGCGTGTAAATTTCAAAAGAATATTTTTTAATTTACTGCACGAAAGATTTAGTTTAAATTATTCTCAAATAGCTTATTTGTACTTTTCAATTTTTAGGGATTTTTTTTAAAAAACAAATGCTAACAAGTTTTTATTACTAAGAGATGTAAGGAATGCATTAAATATCGAAATGCTTCTATTTTGAATCTGAAGAGATCAAGAAATCCAATTTCTTGATGCATGCTTCTGTTTTTAAGGATTTCTAAGAACATCTATTTTAAGGAAAATACATTTGATACTATTTCAGAATTTTCATGTTGATGCTTTTAATTATATATTTAAAATGTTTGATACGTTAGAATGTTTTCAAGTGTAAGTACCACGACAACAAAATTCATTTTATTATTCTAATATTCATTATTGGTCTTGTAGATAATCTGAGCTATCATATGTTTACCACAAACAAACTCCACGCGATATTTGGAAAAATAATTATAAGCCATAGCATTGCCTTTAAGCCACTTTCTTTTAAATTATCTTTGCAATTTTATATGAATGTTGATTGAAAAATATGATTGATTATGTATTCTAAATAAGTCAGAAATAATTCTTACACGATTTAAACTTCAATAATCAAGTCCTTTTGTTCTTTAATGAAAACTAGTCTATATTAAACTTCCTACAGTGTGTTTAATTCCTTTAACAGACTTCACAATAAATGTTTAAAATATCTATTTCTATGACATTTAATGTGACTAATTGAGGAGTTTGAATGTGGGTAACAATTTCTACATACACTTGCGAGAAGGAAAAACATATAAAGAAGGTACTAATTATTTTTTTAAAAAATGTTATAGAAACTTATAGAAAGTCTATAATATATTATGATGATAAATAACCTATTTTTACTTTTTATCCTTTAACTTTTATCAAGATTATTAATATTTTACCTCATAAAAGATGTTTTTAGAGAATCTGCATTTATGATAACTCAATGTAGAATAATATAATGTTTTGTAAATAAATTTCATTTGGTCGAATTGTTACATGATTACTGCAAGTTCAACAATGAGTTTTTATTTGTTAACCAATGAAAAGTTATCCCTACTAATTTAAAATTTTGATAATTTATGAAAATATACATACCAACTTCAAAGTTCTTTCGTATTCGTGACCATTTCATATAGCTATTTGATAAAAAAAAATTAACACTCGATGTTAGCAAATGCAAATTTCCTTCACCAGAGAACAAGTTATCATGTTAATCTATCAAACTCAGCTGAAATGAATATTCTAAAAAAGTTCATTTGATTTCAGATTCTAATCTATCGACGTTTGGCGAAAATAGTCACCAAAATTTGGTAAAATTAATGAGATAAAAGTTTCAATAATTTTAACGTATCATACTTCTGTGAAAAAACTCGGCAGTGAAAGTTATTGATTAAGAAATTTTGAGCTTCTCATTAGAATCTCTATTTTAGGGTTAACGTTAATTTTTTTATGATGCTAAATTAATACATAACATAGTATACATATACATAACATGCAATTAATACACATACATAACATGCAATAAGACATAACATGCTATAATATAAAGATAGACTTCCTGTAACATCACACTCTGTTATTCCTATTTGAAAAGACGGACATTCCTATTTGAACAGACATCTGAAAGACATTTGAATTTTTTAGAAATTCGATATAATATCTATTTGATATGCGTGACCTAACATTTTAATAAAAAAGACTTCGGGCCATTTATTTCAAAGTTTTTTTTTACGAATTAATAATGCATTTAGCAAGCTATAAAAATAATGACTTAATCAATACCAAATAATTTGAGTTATAAAAAGAATTATAATACTTGGTAAATCTATTGCAAATAAATTGTTTGTGAGAAATATTGTTTTAAATTTGAAATATATTTCATAAATCATATTATTGAGAGCTAAATAAATGAACTTTCTTCATTGATGAAAAGTTTTCATCAATTGTATTCCTTTCATTCTTCCTTTGATTTTTATTTAGAGCATTGTTTAAAATGACAAAAACTAATTGTTTAGAAAAATTGCTCAGCAAGCTTTATTTTTCTCGGAAATTTGAGCAGTTTTCATTCATGAACAGCTTTAGATAGTAAAATATTAATGTAAATCGAAGGGTTTTAGGAAAATGTAACGAAATAAGGATTTAAAAGCAAATCATAATCCAGAATAATTTTAATGAATTCATCTTGGCATTTAAATCAGATAAGAATAAAATTCATGGAAATGAATACCTTTCTGATTTTTTTAATTCTAATATATATCTATAACTAAAATGTACGAATAATTCATATCATATGGTCAAATTAGGAATTCTTTCACTGGGCACAATGTTACAATGAGTAACTTTCACTTATTACCGACTTAAATTATCTGACTATAGGAACTTTTAATGAATTATTCTAGGCATTTAAATCTGGTAAGAATAAAATTTATGAAAATGTTTACCTTTCTGGGGATGGTTGTTTTTAAAACTTTACAATAAATCTTAATAACACTGTCTATAGATAATTCTATATATATTCACCGTCTATATTTATTCATAAACAAAAATATAATTAGAACCATATTTATATGCATTTTAGATAACTTAGGTATTACTATCCATTGAAGATAAAACTTATAGCCAGCTAATTTAAGTTGGTAATAAGTAAAAGTTACTCATTGCAACTTTGTGTCCAGTTACTTCATCTGACCACATAATATGAATTCAGATGTTATTTATATAATGGAATAAAATAAAAATCAAATGTCATCATTATACTGTTAAATGAAACATTATTGATAATGTGAAGTTTATTTGATTTTCTGGAGATTTATATTTATAAAATCAAGATGCGAAGTGACATGTATAGCGTCATTTAGATTTAATGTAATCATTCGTAAATTTCAACGCTCAGCCAATTTGAATTCACATTAAAAATGATAGAAAATTCAATCAAAAATGCAATAGAAAGAAACAAGATCTTAATTTGATGTAAAATTTTCAGAGAATATGTAAAATATCCTTGCATAAATCGTATTATGTATGCATAAATGGAAATAGTATAAATGTCTCCATTAGATTCAAAGATGAATTTGTAGGGGTATTTTTTAATATAAGGTGTAAAAAAAGAATTGTAAGTCTTTCCTCGTCATTTTACTTAAAACTGAAAAATATTCTATAATATTCAAAAAGTGAAAAACTCTTTTATCAATTTTGTTACTTGGTAACAAAGTTTTAAGGTTTATTTGGCAATTTATTTCATGAAAACTTTGTAATCTATATTAATAAAAATGCAACTCGAAATGCGTTGCTAAGCGCAAAACTAGATAACAGCTTGACCGATTCGGCTAATTTTTTAAAAATATTTTCGTTAAGACACGAGGATGGTTCTTATGGAGAGGAAAAATTAAAAAAAAACTGCGTGGGAAAAAGTTAAAACGACACTTTTCTTAATTTCCCGCCAAAAATCTTCATTTCCTTTCCCCACACCAACTGAGTTGGTGGAAAAGTAAAGGAAGTAATAAATTATGATTTGTTTAGAAAGAAATACGCCAAGTCAGTTGGTTTTCATTCATAGATAACGGGATGTTTAAAAAAGAAAGAAAATAGTTTCTTTTATTATTAGTCGGTATGAACATTTAATCTATGCCTGCTCAAATTAAGTCTGGGCAGCGAAGAAAAAAAGTAATAAAAAAGCGAGAAAAGGGTTTATAGAAAGAAAAGTAGTGAAAAAAAAAGGATAGAAAAGAAAAGAAGGGTATGTGTGTCACCATTATTTCGTCTGTGCGAGGCATTTTCCAAGCTGTTTTTAATCTTTTGCATCTCTTGAAAACCAATTGTGTCTTTATTGTTTAGTGTGTTTACATTTATGAAAAATTGAAAATCATTATTCTATAAAAACAGAATTTCAGACCTTTCCCTCCACCATTTAAGTAAAATATCAATTCCGGGACAATCATTGCTCGGATAGAAAGAGAAAGATGAGTAGTACAGTGAACAGATCATCTGAAGAAAATAATAATAAATAATACTATTAATGAATTATATTATTATCAAAATTTGTTGGTTTAAAAATATTTTGGTGAAAAACCAGTTATAAGACACAGCTACATAAAATATTAGCGAGCAAACTTTAGCGAGCATTAATACTGGCGAACCGACTGGTCGCCAAAGGCGGCTAGTTGTGACATAAAAAATAGATGTATATATTTAAATGATATTAATTACGTGTTTGAATCGAAAGTAGAAATGAAAGAAATAATTTTAGCGAAGTTATTCATATAATTGAAAGTAAAATTAATTCTTCTCTCTATTCTCCTCTCTTATAAGTTTCAAAATAAACGTTTTCATAAATATTTCTTTTCCCAAAAGAAAAAAGAGATCTTGAAATAAGGTTATTTCCATAATTTTTTTTATTTCTCCAATATTATGTATCACTACAACTATGTCTGGATCATGAAAAAGAACAAAAAAAAGTTATTAACGTTTTTTTATTTTTTAACCTTAGAGGCAATTTCTGAAACATATACCAACAGATGAGAAAATAATGGATGAATTCCCATGAAGAAAATAGAAATTGCTCACCTTTAAATAAAATATGACTTGATTAAATATCATCACATATTTTTATAATAACAGAAAGAAATTTTAAGACGAGCACTTTTGTCTTTTTCTCGTGAAAAGAGGATTTCTAGTCCATACACGTCGATTAAGTTTCCTTTATGATTAAAACTTAATTACAGTACTTAATTAGTTACGAGAGGAAAAAGGGGAATAAAGAAAAGAAAGAAAATATATAGTTCAAGAGATGCATTTTAGAAAAGAAATGTATTAGTGAAAAGGTGAGTTGTTTCCATGTGAAGGTCTTGCGGTGTTTAAAGGCAGTATCCATTTGTGTTCAGATATCGCTATGTATAATTAAAAACTCATTAAAGAAACTGGTTTCCTTTAATCACTTTTAATTTTAATACCTCAGTTGTTGAACTTTAAAAAGGAACTCAATAATCCCTTTTTGATTTTAAAATATTTTCACGATAGATTAAAAAAAATGACACCGTTTAAACAGACATGCTTTCAAATCCCCCTCATTATAATTTTTATCGTGTCACTTATGAAATGTGGGAAATCTTTTGAAATTTATTATAGCGACTAAATGCGTCAATCTGTTCTGAATGAATTTATTGACGTTTCCTTTGGAAATCATTTTTGTTGTTTATGTGTTTTAACAGTTGGAGTTTTATTTTTCAAATTTCTTTGTTACTTAGTATTGTGAAGTACTATAATTACATCAGTTTCCGAAATGATTTACGAATTTAATTCCAAAGTCAAGATTCCTCAAATCAATAATGTATTTAGGCTGCATTTATTCATCTTAATGTTTCGGACTTTTAGAGAAAATCAAAAATGGAAAATATGAAATTACCGGAAATATTAGAACAGATTTGGCAAAAAACTTGAAAGTCGGTTTCCAAAATCCAGGTAACAAATAAAAAATGACATTAACTCAAAAACTCTGCAAGGAAACTGAACGAAACTTGTTGATAGTTTTGATCATAACACATTCAACTTAAAAACACAAGAGAAGTTATACGTAAAAGTTATATTTTTTGATATCAGCATGCACATGTAATTATTTATTTAAAAAATTGGTTATCCAGATAAATAGTGTAAAAGCGAACATTATCAGCTTGCAAAAGAAAAATATCTTCAGTTTTGCCAGTATGCGAATGAATAATAGGGTTCAGTATGTTGTAAATGTATTTTTGATAATTTAGAGTTCCATGAGGCAAAAAGATGCCGATCTGTGCATCCAACTAAATATATTTCTTCCTTTACAAGAAAAATATATTATAAAATATGTTAAACGAAAGATATTAAAAGTTTAGATTTTTTTTTCAGTTTACATACTTACGGGCATATAACAGTAAGCAGAACGTACACTACCGATTCCATAGCATATAATTACTATCTTTTTGTTTATGCTGCATCTTGAATTTGCTGCTATTGTCTATCAATCTGAAGCAGAATTAAGCGAAGATTTTAAGTGATATGGACTCGCTGTCCTGTTGTAACCACTCTAAGTTAATAGATATTTTAGATAGTAGCCATCTGAAGAAGTTATAATTCTTGACCCGACATGAATAATTTTTGGGGAGTTGAACAAGGGATTAAAAAGGGATTCACCTGTAACATTTGACACGTAACCAATTTGAAAATTCAGGCTACCATCCACTTAATTCCAGTCGGCCTATAAAACCCTATAGCGATTCCTCTGGAAAGCATTGTCTCAAACTCGTTTTCACTTTTTGTCTCGCTCTTTATCTTTAATATACAGCTGCTCAATAACCCTCCAAGCGTCAAGCCCGCAAATAGACGGAATCTCTTCTCCCTTCAAAGCGTTAGGCCCGTGAATAGACGGAAATTTAAATCCCCTTAAAACTGTCACTGCCCGTACTTTGACGGGTCGAGTTTTTCGCTTCCCCCAAACTCAAGCTGCGAGATAATGAGAAGGAAATGTGAGATAAGGAGAAGTCAATCGTTATCAGTGGACTGGATGAATGTTGTCTTCCTGGTCATGTTCTTTAAGCATTTTAAAATTTTGTTTACGTTTTCAGACGTTTATTTTGAGATTTTGAGAATAAATGCGAATCCCCATTGAGTTTTAAATAAGGGTAGTAAAATCTAATGAATGAAAATTAACCTACTTTTAATATGAAAATGAACATATATACGTATTATTATTAATAAATTGATCCATAAGATTTTAAAACTTTCTAGCGTGAAACAATAGTTAATCTAAAAAATAAATATAAAATAAAAATTTGACACTTTTTTCTTTTATAGTAAAGTAGAGTAAGTTTAATTGTAAAGTTTGAGTTCACCACATATGATTTTAATTTATTTATCAAGTTTGTTAGTTTTTATCTCCTAAAATACCAAATGAAGAAATTAAAATTCTCGTTTAGTTTACAAAAGCTTTAAAGATGTAACTAATATTGTTAATTAAGGCTAAGGTTTTTAAATATTCTGAATTTGAATATAAAAATTCAAAAACTTAATTAAAAAAATCTGTATGTTTTTTTTTCCTTTTTCCCAAACAAATAAACGCAAGCGAGGTATTTTATCTGTATTTGTTGGTGTATATAAAACTAATACATCTTTTTTCTACCATTCGGATTTAATTTTTTTACTTATTTTCACAACTTTAAATTTTTATTGTAGCTAATATATATTGTCTTTTTTGAGTTTGTTGAAAAATAAAATTGTATTTTACTAATAACATTATATATTTTATCACAATAGCTTTAAGAGTAAACTTTTGATAAGTACTAATTAAAGAATTTGGTAAGCTTTCTTCACTACAGATTTTTTGGAATTCTATTAATTCCATAATGAATATAGACTTTAGGAATTGTTTTTGTTGCGTTATTGAAAATCTAAGTACTGGCCTTTGAACATTTGTTTAAATACTGTAGGAAATTTGAACAATAATGCTCTTAATATAGAAAGAATATGAACGCGTAATCAAAAACTTCTCACAAGCCAAAACTATTTTTACAAACACATTTGAGAATATTTTCAAAATATATGTTTAGTTATATGCGCATCTTCATTGGCATGCTACTTTTATCAGCAGTTTATAGTAAAACTTCTAATTGTGCTGTTACAACAGGTTTTTAATGTGGGGATTTTTACTTGAAACTAAAATATGTTTGATTCTGCTTGACATTATTAATTACTTAAATAAAAAAAATTAATCGCTTCAAAAATCAATCATGTACCTAGAAACTTTTTTTCAAAAAAAAACTTTTTTTCTGTAAATATTTGCTCCAAATTTAAGACTGAAAATGTTGTTACAAAAATTCTTTAGATTATTGGAATATAGAATCTTAAAACTTCATAAAAATTTAAAGGAAGTTTTACAGTATAAACATTCTCTTTATTTTTCAGAAACATGTGTAGCAAATAAAATCATCTTTATTCTCATATACGCATTGTAATTTTTAATATAGTAGAATTATATGAGTGTTATTTTTAGAACTGTGCCATGAAATTAATCTTTTTCTTACTTTTATGAAATTGTAAAGAAGAATAGATTCATTTAATTTGATGATAAAACAGGAAGTAACTTTACTTCATAGAAAAACTCCGAAAAATTGCTCACCCTATGAACCTTTGTGACCTCCTCTCTTTGAAGAAATGATATAATTAATGTAGATGACTGATACGAAATACAGAAATTTTGAAATACAATAAATGTTTTTCTAGTGATTGCGATAAATATAGCATTATAAAAATATGATAAAATGATAAAATATAAATAGATGCAAAACGCAGAATATATAACAAAAATATTAATGCATTTATTGATCATAAAAGGTTCTGATTTTTTTTAATAGGAGAAAGACTTATAAAATCAAAATCAAACTCATCTTGTTTATTCTTGAAATAACGAAATGAGCAGATACAAAAAAATGTAATTGCAATATGTCAAATAAAAATTTGTAAGCATAAATCCTGAAAAACTTATATACAAACATTTTAATTTTTTTCTTAAAAATGTAAAATGGGATTGAGTAGAATAATAACAATAAAAGCACAGTATAATAAAAAATAGGAATATAATCAATAATGTGATTTAGAAGTGTAAATCTCAATAATCAAACACAGTATGATATCTTTCAAAACATGGTACGATACATAGTGCAACCTTGCATTGTTTGCACTGAAACCTAGTTTCTTTCCTAACACAACGGCCTTTATCATCAAATCTTTTGCTACACACAATACACACTCTTGACAAGCTTTTCTTTTTACCTGTCGCTTCAATGTGTGAAGGAAAGTGGCGTCCAGTGAGGCGGTCAGATACAAGAAGTTGCAAATTTTTCTTATCTCCATACGTTTGAAATAAGCTTTCTATTAGATTTAATCTAAAATCTAGATGTGTCATTTTACCTCCACATTTTTTAAAGAGAACATATGAATTCCATACGCTCTGGTTTAATAACTGCCTGAAAATCTTCTTGTAATATTTCTTTTGTTGATTCCGAGCTGTTGGATAATATGACAAACATTGATCAGCCATATCCACTCCTCCCATCGTTCGATTATAATCTAAAATAGCCTTAGGCGTTTTAGAAATAATTTCTTCAATGTCGCCATTACTTTTCTTCATCCTTTTGCACTGCTCAACAAAATTAATTGTATGAATTGTGCTAAGCATATGAATTGGCTTCTTATCCATATATTTTAAAATGCACATTTTTCCTTTCTGAAAGCCAACGATCTCTCCCTTTTTAATATTTCTGTCCTTTATTTCTTGTGGGATACCACGTCTATATGATCTTAAAGTTCCATAAATGTCTGTTTTATTAGCTATCAAGATCCCTGCGAGTTCAGGAGAAGTATAAAAATTGTCTAAAGAGACACAGTAACCTTTACTCAGAAGATTTTCCATCAGAGTCATAACTATGTTAGTGGTTGCAGAATATTTATAGGCGTTTTTCCATAGAGGCATTTTTCCTGTGTATATCAAGCTATTCCAGATGTATCCTGTACTTGATTCACATAATTGGTAAAATTTTATCCCAAATTTGGACTTTTTCTTTGGCAGATATTGCTTAAAGGCCAACCGGCCCTTATATAATAGCATTGATTCATCGACAGACACTTCACACTCGGGAATATATGAAGATTTAAATTTTCTGTTTAATGCTTCATATACTTCATATATTTTTCGAAGTCCAGGTTGAGGATGATTGTTTGTATCTATTGTTGCATTATTTGTGAAGTGCAAGAACTTCATCAGCAAAGCAAACCTTCTTTTGGACATTATTTGACTGAAAACTGGTGTATAAAGGAACGGATTTTGAGACCGATATAACTTTTGAATCGGCTCTTGAAGGATTCCTTGGAGGATCAATAAAGTAAGAAACACTCTTATTTCGCTGGCATCCGTATTTTTCCACCCGTGCAATCTTGAACTGGGTGTTAATTCATTTGTTTCAATGAATCTCTCTGCAAAACGATTTGTTTCACTCGCTATATAACTGATGATATCATCATCAAAAAAAAATTCCAAAAAGTTCCAAAGGTGAAGAACTGTGAATCTGAACTTTTATTCCGGGATTCCCAGTAAATGGAAATCTTGGGGGAGAAGGTCCAAGGTCGTCTTCTTCCAGACGACACCAGTCTCTTGCATCATCTAATGATACATCTTCATCACTCTCAGAAGAAATATCCAAATACGATGAATCAGAATCGGAATATTCTTCAGAATCCATTTATAAATTAGTAGATAAAACAAAAGCTATGAAATATTTTAAGAAATACTGAAATTGGTCAAGTAACAGCAAATTAAATTAGACCCTCTTTAAATATAATGTAGGCTGAAATATAACTTTTTCTACTCTATCGACCTAGTTTCCTACCTAGCTGACTAGGTACTCCACACAGGTTTCTCGATAGGATTTGAAAGGAAAAAAAAATTCAAATATATGAGCAAGCTTGTAGCTTCACTATCTCAACTATCTGCAGAATAAATAGGCTGTGAACTTATCTGGTCTTACTTATATAGAGCCCCTATATCGATATTCCATTCTTCCGCTAATGTTTTTATTGCCATCCAATACGCTTTCTTGTACATCAATCATCTGGCATGCAAATGGGAAAGCTATCACATGCTTTGAAATCGTGTGTCGAAGTCAAGCACTTAAAATTTTCTCATGGGTTCTTCATATTTGTTCCCACGATTAGAAACCTTAAGAATAACTATTATTTCGCTTAAGGTTAAAAAATGGAAAGGAAAAGGAAATGGAGTCGTTTAGATTCCGAAAGGTTTGAGAACTAATTAGATTTAAATTGGCTTATCAAGAAAAATTATCAGAAGAGCATCAGATTGATTGCCCCCTAACGTTTTACCATAAAGTACGTCGTAAATGATAAAAACCACAGATGTTATTTCCACCGCAGATGTTAAAACCACAGATGTTTCATATGATCTTCAACAAGTCTTGAAGAAGAGAACCGGAAAGAATAATTCACTATTTTTTTGGAAATGGAAACCTTATCGTATTCAATGCCCAGAATAGTAAATGTAAAGATGATTTATAAAAAAAAACTTTAATTTAAAAATCATTAATAGTTTTTCCCAAAGCCTCTCACTGAGTAAGCATTTCCTAAGCATTGTTTCATTGTAAAAAGTTATCAGAAATGTTAAAACAGAACGATATTTATACAATATCTCTCTTGAAAATATTCAAAATAAAAACAATTCAGCAACAATTAAAATACTCAAAAATACGCGAACATCATGACAAAAATTATTCCAATATGCTAAAAAAGTGTAACACTAAAACAAGTTATTTTTGATCACTGGAATAAGAAAAATTTGGAAATACCCACATTTCAAGTAATTTGAAATTCTTTACGAGTCAAAATATTAATCTTTAGCTTCACGTTTTCATTTTTTTTAAATACAGCTTGTTTGCTAAGGATATCGGAAGTAGACACCTCACAACTATTATTATAATACTAGTGCATATATTCACTGATAGTGAAGATGAGTTTTAATATTGGCGATCTCCAGATCAAACTGTTTGACCTGGGGCGAACACATTTTATACGTTTATAATTTGGAACTGGGAATGTACACATCTGGATGAAATAATCAAAAATTACATAGAATTTTAACATTTATCCACTATAAAAGGTGAAATTGCTACAACACAATGTATACAATGCTCAATTTTATTTATACATTTGAATGCATCAGCAAAAAAATCATTCTTTGAGATAAAATTATCTTGAACTTTTTGTGTCTTATTCGCTTCAGCTATATGGTTTATTTGAATTTTAGTAAATAAAATTATACGGCAAAAAAATTCGTACCATTGAATAAGAAAATTTTGAGTTCGTAATTAAAGTACCAAACTTTTTTCTATAGTGATATTTTCGAATGAATTGTAAAAATTTAATATTTTTTATTTGTCTAGAAAAAGAGTTTTTTTTTAAATCATGGTGGATTAAAATATTTTTTTAATTAAGACTGGCGTAGGAAAAGTAATTTACTTATTAGATTAAATTTAATCTGATTTATTAATTACTTTTTTCAATTAATAATTAGTAAAAAAATCAAGACACATCCTTTTATTTTAGGTAAGCAAATGAAACCTCTAAGTTTTTGTCTTACTGAAACATTCTTAAGAATTTGTGCTAGTTTGTATAACTTTATTCAAAGATTATTGAATTTGGTGATGAGCGTGATACTCATGCCCTTAGAAAGGTTAGATTAAAATTTTAAAGAAATGATTTCCATTGTCCAGCGTGATAGTTGCTGTTTTTAGTGATTTTATTTTAAATTGTCTGGTCTGAAGATATAATCAATAATACGAACAGACAAATATGGTAGATAATCTGACATATAATATATAATCTCAAATATTTAAAAAATTAAAAAGAAATATCCAGTAGTACATATAAAACTTTGTTGCTAAATGGTTCTGTTATCTATATTTAGAAATTTATTAAGCCTTATGGCAATCAAGAAAAAAGGTTTTGCATTAATTGTAGTTTATTCGCTCCCGTTTTAAATTAAGGATTTTCTAATAAACAAATTTTATTCTACAGAATGGAGCATGGAGTCTGAAACAGTATGAGTTATATGACTATCGAAATTTAAAATGTCAAGATGTTTTGCTGAAGAAACCATTTAATTTAAAATTTTGTATTGACCAGCAACCTCGGAAAATATTTTGGGCGCCAATCTCAGCTAGGAAGAAATATGCATAAAAAATCAATGCAGTTGCATTTGAAAAGCTTTTAAATTCAGAATTTAATAATATTTAATAATTCTCTGACCCTAGGGAATGTCGTTATCCGATTGCAAGTTTGTGAGAGCTTTGACTCTAACTCGAATTATTTAAGCTGATTTTTTTTAATGTAATTCATTTTAAAATGGTTCTTGTTCTGTAGGATATTTCTTTAGAAATATCCAAAAAATTCAAGTGCCAAATGGTTAATTATAAGCCTAAATAAACTGGATAATTTAATTCATTTTTCTAGGCCAAATTTGATTGTATCATGAATAATACAAAGAAATATTTTGGCAATTACTTTTAATTGTTGTAATAAGGCACTTCATTTCCACAGTTCAGTTATTTCAGCATTACTGAGTTATTGTAAAATATATTTAATTTCAAAATTTTAATCCTGCTGATAAATACCAAAGTATCTCAGAAATTGAAATATTGTATGAAAATCCTTAATTGCCTTCCTTAATTAATTGAGAGGAATTTTTTTTCAAGAATTAAATCACTTCTATGTAATTTCGAAAAATAATTTCACATTACAATGGGATTAAAAATTTTGAGAAACGTATAACATTATATATATATATATATATAAGACGAACACTTTCAATTCCTAAAAATCCTCTTCCTATCATATTAAACATAAAATAATTTATTTCTAAAGTAAATTTTATGTAGTGTTTCATGAAAAAATAAAAAATCCGCTAAAACACAATAATATTTTCTAAGTTTCCAATCAATGTCATTTCGATCGACCAAAAGAAACATGCTCTTCGAAATGAAAAGACTGCGATAAGATAACAGCTGTCACTCACAACATGATATCCGCTAATCAGCCTACCCCCTGCGGTGCTGAACTACACGCAAAAGGGGAAAGCAATCCGTTTGTCCAAACCCTGACACTTTTAAGAACAGACCTGTTATTCAGACGTGCCGCTTTCGGTACGTAGAGCAATCTGAACGTCGCCGTCTGGAGGGATAAAGAGCATGTTGAAACTTTATTTCCACCCCTCGAGGTTCAAGGTTTTCCGCCCGAGGGCGCTGTATCCCCCTCTGGGTTTTGGTTGTTTTTGTTAGTCTGTTTCTTTACGTGGTGATGTATGTGTGTGTGTTTTCGTCCTTCCTGTGTAAATGTTTGCTGTGTTAAAATAAAATGCGAAAATCCACTAGTTGCGTCCTGATCCTTTCTGACAGGTAAGAGCTTTGATTATCCATTTTTTCTGATTGAATGAAATGACAAATACGAATTGAAGTCTAATCATTTTTGGTGCCGAAACCCGGGAAACGCCCAATTCGGCCAGAGGTACCTTTAGATGCGAAATTGAAATCATTTGCGAATTAGCTAAAATGGATCTGGAATCTTTGAAAAAAGTTAGAACCCCTGTCAGAAAGGCTGCAACAGAATATTTTAAACAGCTAGAGCAGGAAATTTATAAAGCGGATGAAAAATCTTTAGACGTGATCGAAGAACTTTTAGCGAAACTATTAGATAAATATGATCAGCTAAAGAAACTTGACTCGGATATATTGAATTTGTGTAAATCACAAGATCTGACTAACGAAGTGGAACGTCAGCAAGAATACAGAGATCAAATGATAACGTGGAAAATGCGAGCTGAAAAAATTTTACGAAAAAATGAAAGCGAAATTGCTAATGATAAAATTATTAACAGCAATTCTCAACAATGTTCAATCAAACTTCCGAGATTACAAATACCTCAATTTGATGGAGATATGCTAAAATTTAATGACTTTTATTCTCAATTCGAAACTGCCATACATAAAAATTTAAGTCTTAGCGATGTTGAAAAATTTAACTATTTAAAATCGTATTTAATCAACGATGCTGAAATTGCTGTGCGGGGCTTGGCTTTAAAAGCAGAAAATTATTATGTCGCCATAAATATTCTAAAGGAGAGATTCGGTAGAACTGAAATGATTATTGATGCGCATATGTCACAACTTTTAAATTTAAATCCGGTACGTAAAGCAAATGATGTTAAGTCGCTACGCAAATTATATTCTGTATGCGAAACGCACATGCGTGGGTTAGAAAATAATGGTGTTGATCCAAACAGTTATAGTTCTTTACTACATCCCATATTGTTAAAATCTATCCCTAGAGAATTATCCTTAGAATTTTCCCGTAAAATGTATTCTAAAAGAGAAAGTACTATTTCGGATTTATTAGAATTCTTAAAAATCGAAATTCAATGTCGAGAACGAAACGAACATTTAATCAAAGAATTTGACACCGATGCACGCACAGAATCTAGAGTTAGCTCTTATGAAAGGCCTAACCATAAATATGGAAAATTCAATAAGAATAAATTTGAGTCATGTAACCGAAAAAACCAAAGAAGCGAGAATACTCCGCATGCATCCGCCTTTGTAATCGACGTGAAAAAATGTTTATTTTGTAAAAATCCTAAACCCGATCATGATTCTTCATCTTGCCCTTTGCCAGTTGTGGAAAGAAAGGCTCATTTAAGAAGAAACGGGTTATGTTTCCTGTGCCTCACGAAAGCAGGACATATTTACAGAAACTGCCCTTCGAAACGGACATGTGGTAAATGTCAACGTAGACATTCTGAGCTGATTTGCGACGCGACAACACCCCCTGAGCCCGAGAGGGGTGAAAGACCGGATGTAGAGAGGGACGAAATAGTCACTTGTTCGAACATAAATATCAGTGAGGGTGAAATACTTTTAGAAACCTGTTCGGCCTTAATTAAGTGGGGAGAAAGAAGAAAAATGGTAAATATTCTGTTAGATAACGCTTCTCAGCGATGCTTTTTGAAAAAGGAAATAGCTGACGCGATGAAATTACCCA